>LR738711.1:448240248-448532509 GCA_902687465.1 Secale cereale | reverse complement strand
GCCATAACCAACGGCGAATCACTCCCGCGGTCCCCCGCGTGTGATAGGTAGCCATGTTTGCGGTCTCCCTTCATCGTCGTAGGCAAAGAGAAGACTGGACATGGTCAACTACCATGATGCATGCCCATTATGGGCCACAACGCAGTGTCGCCTGCGTTACCTTGCACTAAGACTAGGATCGCGGGCGACCCGACGACAAGCGCGCCAGAGCCGCGGCCTCAAACGCTACCGCCGCGCCACCTGCACCCTCACTCCAAGACGGAGGCTTTGCGCGAGGATGGAGGGAGATGCCAACTCCCCTCCCCCCGTCATTCGAGGGAGAAGAAGGGGACAAGCAAGAAGAAGAAGAAGAAGAAGAAGACGTGTGTGAGTTAGCCTCTCGGTCGTGCCCTCTCTTACAAGCAGATTGGGCAGGGGGAGCTCGCTCCTCACTTGGAAGACGACCTCCCTCATACGCCAATCCGCACATCTGTTACCTACCCCGCACGACATATGTTGCTGAAAGAATAAGTGCAGTGGGAAGAGTTAATTTGAAGTTACTCCCCCATGCGTTAAAGTCATTCACGGTCCATTACAGAGATGGCCCAACTATAACTGGCATTACGCGGCGCTCAAGGAAAATGGAGACTCATTCAACCACATATTAATGAAGAAGCAAGAGAAACATCAAAGACAAGCTAGCACCAGGCCGATTGTGACGCCCGAAGACCGACGTCCCAGAAGATTCCAGAAGATTCCAGATGTTCCGGGTTCTCCCTTGTATGTCTTTTGTGCTTGTGTTATTTATTTTGCATTGCATCATGTCATCATGCCATCATGTCATTAATCTTTGCATCTCAACTAAATAAATTGTGTGGACCTTCGGTCCATTTAAATAGAGGGAAGGATGACTTCTCTTTATAACATATAAAAGCCACTCAATATTATTAGGGAGCTATATTAAATATTCCAATTGTTTGGATTTAACCCAAACACACTTGCATATATTCCCCATGCCTTTTCTACTTCTGGTTTCACCTTCAAACCCTCCCTATATTTCTTATCCATTTTTATCGGGGTTCCTCCAAAATCCGATCATTTTGGACACTTCTATAATCAAGTCTTAGTTCAAACCCATTTGAATTAAATTCAAATGTGTTTGAATTATATTTTTCGATCATGCCAATTCTAATTTTCTCGGACCGTGCTCTTTTTTACGAGTCCAGAGTAATTACCCTCATGCCCTAAATCCTTACCTAACCTCTATTTCTTTTCTTTCTCTTCTCCGTTTTCTTTTTTTTTTCTTTTTAGAAAGAGTGAGGGAGAGAGTAGCCCAGCAGCCTAGGTCCTTCTGGCCCGAGCCGGCCCAGGCCTCCTCAGGCTCCAGGCCCACTCCCTCGCCCCGTAACCCTAGTCGACCGCAGCCCCTCGCTCCTCGCTTTCCCCTCGTGCGCCGCCAGGCGTTTCCCTCGTTCGCATCGACCGAGCCCCACATCTCGATCCCCTCTCCCCTCGCTCTTCGCTCGCCCACACCATCTCCCCTGCCCCTCGCCCCATCTCTCGACCGCAGCTCCAGCGCCCGATTCCCAGCGTCGGTGCCCGCGGCCTCCCTCCTCCGCGCCTCTCCAGCGCCCTTCCCCTCCGTCTCAGGCCAGCGCCTCGCCCCTGCCTCACCTTCCAGCGCCCGGAGCCGCCTCCCTGGCCTCCTCCCGAGCGCCCAGCTGGCCTCCATCGCCGCCCCAGCCAGATCCGGCGGCCCAAGGCCGGATCCAGCCGTCCTCCACCGGCCCTCAGGCCCTCCGCTGCCAGAACGCCCCAGCACCACTCCTCGTTGCCGCCTCCTCGTCCGCCGCCCTCCCGTCGCCCGGCCACTGCCGGCCGCCGCCGCGCCAAGGTCGCCGTCTCCCTCCAGCGCCGATCCTGCGGCCTCCAGCCAGCCTCGCGCCGGCCCCGACGCGCCAAGGCTGTAGAAGCCCCGCGGCAGCCAGCCTCCTCCAGCGGCAGCCGGCCGGCCAGTTTGCCCCGTCGTCTGCCCCGTGCTGCCTCCTTTTTGTTGCTGATGTTGTTCACCAAGGCGCAGCTACTCTGCCGTGTAGCCCATCTCCTTTTGTTGCTGCTGTGTTTTTTCGCCAAGTGCCAGGATACATGTAGATCTACAAACGAGTAACAATGGCAGCCCGAAGCACCAAGTACCTCTACGGATATGTGTACATCTACGTAACGTGAACGTCTACCGTCGACAAGACCGAGACACCAAGTACCACGACGACCGCGAGTACCACTACCGTCCCCCCGTGTACGACTACCTTCGGTGAAGAAACAAGTTCCACGACGTGACGAGTACCTCTACGGAACGACTACTTCCCTCTACGAACGTGTACCACGACTCGCGAGAACGTCTACTTCCACTACCGTCGCCGAAGAACCGCGTGTACCTCTCCGAACGTGTACCACTACTTCCACTACGTCCCTCGACGACTCGAACCCCTCCGAGAACGATCGCTCCGAAGGTATAGCCCCGAGACGATGCCCGTGGATGAATGCATGTGTTGTATGAAATGTTTGCCCTTGTGTGCTCCGTGCCGTTTCAACTTTTGTCATGCTCCTCAGTTGCCTCGTCGCCGACTCGTGGGAACCCGGTGACGGGATCACCCCACCTTTCATCTTGTTCGACTCGCTCACGCTCTCCGTCATCTTTTGCACCGGTCTCTCAACAAGTTACTGGAACCGATATGTTGCGTGGCATCATTTTCGGATCGTTGCCGTGGCACCTTTTCTTTCCACCACGGTGACTAATTCTCCTTATCATCTTTATATCTCTTCATGTCAACTTTTAATAAAATTGCATAAACTTGATCATGTCATCCGCATCATGTTAACAACATTATATGTGTGAATTGTTGTTTGCTTAAAATTACTAAACATGCATATGGGGTTTTCGGGAATTTGTTGTTGTTATTTCCGGCCTCATTTAAATTGTCTAGATAGGTAGTTTGTTTATGCTTCACCTCTTGCCATGTTAAAAACATTTAATCTTGTCTTGTAAATAATCGGGAGTCAACTAAATAAATAACATGTGGTGTTTCGTCAATATGCAACTCGTTGCATATTGAGCTCCATTTAACTTGTAGTACTTGTTTGTGCACTTTGCCATGCCATGCACATTTAAACCGGACATGCATCATACTTGGATGTGCATCGTATGCCATGTTTATGCTTGTGTGTTTACCGTGTTGTTTGCTTCTTTCCGGTTGCTTCTCTTGTTAGCTTCCGTTTGGTTCCGGAGTTGTGAGGATTCGCTCGACTATGTTGCTCCGTCTTCTTCATCGACCCGTTCTTCTCCCTTGCGGAATTCCAGGCAAGATGATCATACCCTTGGATACCTTTACTACCATTGCCATGCTTAGTTGTCTCGATGCTATCGTTACATGTCGCGCTACCCCTCTTTTATGTAAGCCTCTCCTTGTTGCCATGAAACCTCTAACATTTGAAACCTTCCTAGCAAAACCACTGTTTGGCTATGTTACCCGCTTGCTCAGCCCCTCTTATAACGTTGTTAGTTGCAGGTGAAGATGAAGTTCGTTCCAGGAGGGAACTTGTTGTTGGAATATCACAATATATTATATTATTATTAACACACCTATATACTGCGCATGGGTGGAAGGCTTGGCCTTTTGCTCGGTGTTTTGTTCCACTCATGCCACCTTAGGCACCGATAAACCGGCATTATGTTCCTTGATTTTGCGTTCCTTACACGATGGGTGGATGGGGACTCCTTGACAGTTCGACTTTGAATAAAACTCCTCCAGCAAGGCCCAACTTTGGTTTTAATTTGCTCATAATAACAACTTAAATAATTAATTAAATTGCATAGGGAGTTAGCGCTACCCGAGGATTCTTTCTACATAGTAGGGGGGGCCAGTGCTGATGGTGTTGGTCCCAAACGGGGAGCCTGCGGGGCCACCACGGGGAAACTCGAGGATTGGCTCCCGTAGCCTCGGCCATCCGGTCATGGCCTGAGACGAGATACGCACGGCTACTATCAGGGTGTCGACACACCGGGAGGTCTTGCTGGACTTGTTTTACCATTGTCGAAATGTCTTGTGCTACCGGGATGCCGAGCCTGATCGGTTTTCCCTAAGATAAGGGGTAATGATATTATATTTATCACTTCAACTAATCGTGAGAGCTTGTGATGGGCTAAGTTGGGACACCCCTGCAGGGTTATAATCTTTCGAAAGCAGTGCCCGCGGTTATGTGGCAGATTGGAATTTGTTAATGTCCGGTTGTAGAAAACTTGACAGAGGATCCGAAGTAAAACACACAACTGTGTGAGCAACCGTGACGTTCTCTTTTCATTTTGAGAAGAGAACACGGTGGGGTTATGTTTGACTCGTATGTAGTTCAGGATCTTTAGCGATCACTACTTTTGCGCCCGTTTGCGTAGATGCTCATCTTATTCTGGTACTCGTAAGTTAGCCACCATATTGTGCTTAGCCGCTGCTGCAACCTCACCACTTAACCTCTTCCTACTCACCAAGCTTTGCTAGTCTTGTTACCCATGGTTATGGGATTGCTGAGTCCCCGTGGCTCACAAATACTACAACACCAGATGCAGATTCAGCCGAGAATGAAGCAGGAGCTGGTTCAGAACTTCCAGGAGTTCCATGAAGAGTTTGGTCGTATGCTTGTGACGTTTTCGACGATCAGTAGTGGTTTCTACTAGGGGCGATTCTGACCTGTGGCTTTATGTTGTTTTGGTATCTTTCTTTTGGATCTTCACCCGTAGTCGTGTTGTGATGTTTTGAATGATGTTTGCTTATGTAATGTATTGTGTGAAGTGGCGAGTGTAAGCCAACTATCTCTTTTGCAATTTAATCCCTCTTTTACATGAGTCGTGCAAAGATACCAAACTTGAGATCATTCCAGAATGGGCTTATACCTTTAAGTCGTGTCTCGACACATAGGAGGTATAGTCCCATCCTGGGCATTACAAGTTGGTATCAGAGCCTTCTCCGACCTAGAAGCCCCCACTGATTGATCGAATCGTTGACGGTTGAGTCTAGGTACACACATGAAAATGTTTTGGGTCCTAAATATATATATCGGAGAGTAGGATTTCTTTTGCTCCTCATCTCTTTTCACTCTAGTGAGGACTCCTAACGATTACTCTTATCTCTTCTAGTCTCAAAAATTCACCAATTTTTTTTTAGGATCTCGCGAGTATTGTTTGGATTGTTCCGATGTCTTTGTGACGAGAACATTGTTCTCGATGCCTCCTGTCATTAGGGGTTGTGGCAGTGTCCCGGGCAGTTGAGCTCCGAGGTGTTGTCGTCACAAATCCATCGCATCAGTTCTAGAATACTTAAGACGGCCGACATCAAAAACTCTCCTATGCGGTTAGTGGCAAGATAACCCCGACATCACCCAGTACTGGGGAGGTAGTTTGGGAGTATTGCCATGGCTTGTATAGTAGATGCGTTTCGAAGGTCCAAGGTAAACGGTTTCCGAGAAAGACTGGTTATGTGTTGAAGGATGGATACAGCTGGATGTAGGATTAGAGTTGGGTGCGCGATGCTTCCCCTGTATCCCCAACACCTGATTGCATAACTGGAAACTTTCGGAAATTAATAGGTGGGTTCATCTAGTAGTTCTAGGCATTCTACCTACGAATGCATGATATGAAGTTCGGGGTTCTATATTGAGTGAAGTGGTTTTATGGGCTTGTTCCGATCGGGAGTTGCATCTTAAAGGGTCCTTGGCTATGCTGATCCGGGGATTGCAAAACCCTTTTGTAACACGTTCCATGAGCTTTCAGCACGAATATGTGGGACGAAGCTTCTATCTTGTATTTGTTCTTCTGCTCCTTGTTGCTTTTATTTATCTTTTCTTCTCCCAAGTGGCTTCTCGACAAGTTGATGTACCTACGGAATTCATTCGTTCAATTCTCTGTTCGGATAGATATGTTGCAACATAATCTTCTTCATAAACATATTTATCCTTTGTTATTGTTTTGATTCTGGTATTCGAGTTGCTTCGATGTCAAATGTTGTTTCCATACCTTTCCTAATCGGTGTTCTCATATTTCTATGGGAGTGCTAATTCTTCTTGACCATCGAGATTGTCATGTTAATCCTTTTCAACCGCTGTGCCTTCTCTTCAAGTTTTTTCCATACGGACGCCGTTGAGAAATCCGACGATTTGTCTGTTTCATTCATCCCAAGCTGTCTTTGTTTTTTCCCACCCTCCCTCACTTTTTCTTCTTGGAGCCAGAGTCCCTAATGAAATATCCATTTTATTCATGTGTTATTTCTTCATTCATTTCCTTCAATGTTCTTATCCGGTGCATTATCGTGAAGATGCTCAAGAGCTTTAAGTTCATCATTCTTTTGTTCTCAAATTCTGCCGGTGGATGTAATTCAAGAATTCGGTGTTGATCTTATCCTTTTCTTCATTTCACAATGCTTTCTTATTCCGGTGCACCAATTAATCATTCTCCTCTTGCTATTCATATCCGGAGTGCTGAAGATTCGTGTTCCATTCTTAATCCGTTCAAGTTATTTTGAGATTGTTATCTCATTCAAGCCATTTAATTCAACCGGTGCAATATCTCTTAAGCAATCTTTTCCAATGGTGATTTCTTTTGAGTGGGCCCTAACCCACAGGTTTTTCCCAGGATCTTACCTGACTCTTCTTTTTCCGGAGAATTCTTTTCAAACTGTGACGTAAGAATGATTTCCATCAGTCACATGCCTTCTCCAAGCTTGTTTTCAATTATTTCCATCTTTAGCTCCACCTTCCTCTTGTCATTCGTCCGGAGTGCTCAACAATTTTCATGGCATTTCTCGTCTTCAGTCTTAACATTTGAAGACCGGAGAAGTGTTTCTCTTAAATCTTGGCCCGTTCTCTCAAGATTTTTCATGAATTCTTTCCATTGTGATCATCAGAAGGCCATCATTTCAGAATATTTCTTCCTTCTCAGTTTTCAACTTTGTCCTCCAAATATTCTTCATTGATGTCTCTTCGTTCGTCTCCATATTTTTATGGTGGTTCTTTCAAGATTACCCTTCTGTTGTTATCGTTTTAATTCATTTGTTCTTTCATAATCCTACCGGTGGTTCGTTCAAGATTTACCCAAGCTTGTGCGAGATCTCTCTTAATCTTTTCCAACGAGAATAAGTAGTATGCCAAATCCTTTGGTTGTCATCAATTTAATTGGTGAAGGAGATGCATGACATAATTCTTATTCTTATTCATTCAAGGTGTTCTAATTCTTTTGTCTGGAGCTTGTTCATCATATCATATCCTTGGTTCGAAGTTGTTCATCTTGTTTCGGAGCTCCAAGTTATTTAATTTTATCATTTCAAAGCTCCATCTAATTCATCGCAGGCCTTGAATCTTATTCTTTTCATCTTTCACTTCTCATGCTTTCATTACCGGAGTTGTCATGGTGGTTCATCATGTTTTAATTCATCCTCGTAGTCTTCATCAAGATTCTTGTTGGAGCTCAAGCATTCTTCATCATGCTTTCCAAGTGCAATTCTTGCTCCCTTATCTTTCGAGATGGTGTTATGTCATTCTTGACAATTTTCCCTTCATGTTTCATGACTCACAAGTTGTCAGGAATGAGATATTTAAAAACCATCATTTTCCTGTTCAGGAGATCTTTTCAACCCTTTAATTATTCGTTGGAGTCATCTTGGGTTATAATTCACCTAAAAGCTTTCCCAAAGGATTGTTGTTATTGTGGTGCTTATAAATGACCCAAGTTCTTCATTTATCCTCCCGGTGAAAGTTTTTCGTCTCCTTGTTGATCTCAATCCAAGCAATTCGTTTCTGTTAGTGGTTGGTTGTCACCTCTTAATTTTGGGATGTTTTCCATAAGCCCACATCAAGCTTATTCGTTTTCGTTGTTGATTTTTTCCAACAACTCCGTTCAACCCTTCTTCGTAAGGATGCTCTTTCAAATTCAATTTTGGGAGAAGTTGTCACTTTCTTCTCCGTTCTTTTCTTTCCACCGACCTAGCATATATTCTTTCATTCCGGAGGCATTGTGATATTGCCCTCTTTGTCCCATAATCTCGTTTTGTCAAGATCATATTCTTTCCCTTGCTTATCATTTAACCAGAGTGTTGTATTCTCCATTCAAGATCCCTCATCTTATGAAGTTTTGCCTATCCTTTTAACCGGAGTGCTGTCTGAATCTTTCTTACCCTGGTGCCATTCTTTCTATTGTTTCGGAGGCAATATGTTGTTCATTTCATCAAGTATCACTCCATCTCCTCAAGTTCTTGTTCAATTCCTTCCATTTTCAGTCGGAGTGCTTCCAATTCTGTCATTCTTATTCCTTGCCTATACCGTTGTGGTTTCTTACTCTTTTGGTTCGTAAGCTCTTGTTTCTTGTCTTTCAACCTACAAGGTTCTAATAATGCTCCTTGTTCCTCTTTTCTAACGGAGTGTTTTCATCTTCGTTCATCTCCGTTGTATTCTTTCTATCAAGATTGTTCAACCTCTCAAGGTTCTTTGGTTTCACTCGTCTGTCAAAGAAGCAACTTTGTTTTACCTCTTCCTCTTCCGTTTTTACCCGGTGCCATCTCTAGGATCTCGGGTCGAGATCCTCTGTTAGTGTGGGAGAGTTGTGACGCCCGAAGACCGACGTCCCAGAAGATTCCAGAAGATTCCACATGTTCCGGGTTCTCCCTTGTATGTCTTTTGTGCTTGCGTTATTTATTTTGCATTGCATCATGTCATCATGCCATCATGTCATTAATCTTTGCATCTCAACTAAATAAATTGTGTGGACCTTCGGTCCATTTAAATAGAGGGAAGGATGACTTCTCTTTATAACGTATAAAAGCCTCTCAATATTATTAGGGAGCTATATTGAATATTCCAATTGTTTGGATTTAACCCAAACACACTTGCATATATTCCCCATGCCTTTTCTACTTCTGGTTTCACCTTCAAACCCTCCCTATATTTCTTATCCATTTTTATCAGGGTTCCTCCAAAATCCGATCATTTTGGACACTTCTATAATCAAGTCTTAGTTCAAACCCATTTGAATTAAATTCAAATGTGTTTGAATTATATTTTTTGATCATGCCAATTCTAATTTTCTCGGACCGTGCTCTTTTTTACGAGTCCAGAGTAATTACCATCATGCCCTAAATCCTTACCTAACCTCTCTTTCTTTTCTTTCTCTTCTCCGTTTTCTTTTTTTTTCTTTTTTGAAAGAGTGAGGGAGAGAGTAGCCCAGCAGCCTAGGTCCTTCTGGCCCGAGCCGGCCCAGGCCTCCTCAGGCTCCAGGCCCACTCCCTCGCCCCATAACCCTAGTCGACCGCAGCCCCTCGCTCCTCGCTTTCCCCTCGTGCGCCGCCAGGCGTTTTCCTCGTTCGCATCGACCGAGCCCCGCATCTCGATCCCCTCTCCCCTCGCTCTTCGCTCGCCCGCACCATCTCCCCTGCCCCTCACCCCATCTCTCGACCGCAGCTCCAGCGCCCGATTCCCAGCGTCGGTGCCCGCGGCCTCCCTCCTCCGCGCCTCTCCAGCGCCCTTCCCCTCCGTCTCAGGCCAGCGCCTCGCCCCTGCCTCACCTTCCAGCGCCCGGAGCCGCCTACCTGGCCTCCTCCCGAGCGCCCAGCTGGCCTCCATCGCCGCCCCGGCCAGATCCGGCGGCCCAAGGCCGGATCCAGCCGTCCTCCACCGGCCCTCAGGCCCTCCGCCGCCAGGACGCCCCAGCGCCACTCCTCGTTCCCGCCTCCTCGTCTGCCGGCCTCCCGTCGCCCGGCCACTGCCGGCCGCCGCCGCGCCAAGGTCACCGTCTCCCTCCAGCGCTGAGCCTGCAGCCTCCAGCCAGCCTCGCGCCGGCCCCGGCGCGCCAAGGCTGTAGAAGCCCCGCGGCAGCCAGCCTCCTCGAACGGCAGCCAGCCGGCCAGTTTGCCCCGTCGTCCGCCCCGTGCTGCCTCCTTTTTGTTGCAGATGTTGTTCGCCAAGGCGCAGCTACTCTGCCGTGTAGCCCATCTCCTTTTGTTGCTGCTGTGTTTTTTCGCCAAGTGCCAGGATACATGTACATCTACAAACGAGTAACGATGGCAGCCCGAAGCACAAAGTACCTCTACGGATATGTGTACATCTACGTAACGTGAACGTCTACCGTCGACAAGACCGAGACATCAAGTACCACGACGACCGCGAGTACCACTACCGTCGCCCCATGTACGACTACCTTCGGTGAAGAAACAAGTTCCACGACGTGACGAGTACCTCTACGGAACGACTACTTCCCTCTACGAACGTGTACCACGACTCGCGAGAACGTCTACTTCCACTACTTCCACTACCGTCGCCGAAGAACCGCGTGTACCTCTCCGAACGTGTACCACTACTACCACTACGTCCCTCGACGACTCGAACCCTTCCGAGAACGATCGCACCGAAGGTATAGCCCCGAGACGATGCCCGTGGATGAATGCATGTGTTGTATGAAATGTTTGCCCTTGTGTGCTCCGTGCCGTTTCAACTTTTGTCATGCTCCTCGGTTGCCTCGTCGCCGACTCATGGGAACCCGGTGACGGGATCACCCCACCTTTCATCTTGTTCGACTCGCTCACGCTCTCCGTCATCTTTTGCACCGGTCTCTCAACAAGTTACCGGAACCGATATGTTGTGTGGCATCATTTTCGGATCGTTGCCGTGGCACCTTTTCTTTCCACCACGGTGACTAATTCTCCTTATCATCTTTATATCTCTTCATGTCAACTTTTAATAAAATTGCATAAACTTGATCATGTCATCCGCATCATGTTAACAACATTATATGTGTGAATTGTTGTTTGCTTAAAATTACTAAACATGCATATGGGGTTTTCGGGAATTTGTTGTTGTTATTTCCGGCCTCATTTAAAATGTCTAGATAGGTAGTTTGTTTATGCTTCACCTCTTGCCATGTTAAAAACATTTAATCTTGTCTTGTAAATAATCGGGAGTCAACTAAATAAATAACATGTGGTGTTTCGTCAATATGCAACTCGTTGCATATTGAGCTCCATTTAACTTGTAGTACTTGTTTGTGCACTTTTCCATGCCATGCACATTTAAACCGGACATGCATCATACTTGGATGTGCATCGTATGCCATGTTTATGCTTGTGTGTTTACCGTGTTGTTTGCTTCTTTCCGGTTGCTTCTCTTGTTAGCTTCGGTTTCGTTCCGGAGTTGTGAGGATTCGCTCGACTATGTTGCTCCGTCTTCTTCATGGACCCGTTCTTCTCCCTTGCGGAATTCCAGGCAAGATGATCATACCCTTGGATACCTTTACTACCATTGCCATGCTTAGTTGTCTCGATGCTATCGTTACATGTCGCGCTACCCATCTTTTATGTCAGCCTCTCCTTGTTGCCATGAAACCTCTAACATTTGAAACCTTCCTAGCAAAACCACTGTTTGGCTATGTTACCCGCTTGCTCAGCCCCTCTTATAGCGTTGTTAGTTGCAGGTGAAGATGAAGTTTGTTCCAGGAGGGAACTTGTTGTTGGAATATCACAATATATTATATTATTATTAACACACCTATATACTGGGCATGGGTGGAAGGCTTGGCCTTTTGCTCGGTGTTTTGTTCCACTCATGCCACCTTAGGCGCCGATAAACCGGCATTATGTTCCTTGATTTTGCGTTCCTTACACGATGGGTGGATGGGGACCCCTTGACAGTTCGACTATGAATAAAACTCCTCCAGCAAGGCCCAACTTTGGTTTTAATTTGCTCATAATAACAACTTAAATAATTAATTAAATTGCATAGGGAGTTAGCGCTACCCGAGGATTCTTTCTACATAGCAGGGGGGCCAGTGCTGATGGTGTTGGTCCCAAACGGGGAGCCTGCGGGGCCACCATGGGGAAACTCGAGGATTGGTTCCCGTAGCCTCGCCCATCCGGTCGTGGCCTGAGACGAGATACGCACGGCTACTATCAGGGTGTCGACACACCGGGAGGTCTTGCTGGACTTGTTTTACCATTGTCGAAATGTCTTGTGCTACCGGGATGCCGAGCCTGATCGGTTTTCCCTAAGATAAGGGGTGATGATATTATATTTATCACTTCAACTAATCGTGAGAGCTTGTGATGGGCTAAGTTGGGACACCCCTACAGGGTTATAATCTTTCGAAAGCAGTGCCCGCGGTTATGTGGCAGATTGGAATTTGTTAATGTCCGGTTGTAGAAAACTTGACAGAGGATCCGAAGTAAAACACACAACTGTGTGAGCAACCGTGACGTTCTCTTTTCATTTTGAGAAGAGAAGACGGTGGGGTTATGTTTGACTCGTATGTAGTTCAGGATCTTTCGCGATCACTACTTTTGCGACCGTTTGCGTAGATGCTCATCTTATTCTGGTACTCGTAAGTTAGCCACCATATTGTGCTTAGCCGCTGCTGCAACCTCACCACTTTACCTCTTCCTACCCACCAAGCTTTGCTAGTCTTGTTACCCATGGTTATGGGATTGCTGAGTCCCCGTGGCTCACAGATACTACAACACCAGATGCAGGTTCAGCCGAGAATGAAGCAGGAGCTGGTTCAGAACTTCCAGGAGTTCCATGAAGAGTTTGGCCGTATGCTTGTGACGTTTTCGACGATCAGTAGTGGTTTCTACTAGGGGCGATTCTGACCTGTGGCTTTATGTTGTTTTGGTATCTTTCTTTTGGATATTCACCCATAGTCGGGTTGTGATGTTTTGAATGATGTTTGCTTATGTAATGTATTGTGTGAAGTGGCGAGTGTAAGCCAACTATCTCTTTTGCAATTTAATCCCTCTTTTACATGAGTCGTGCAAAGATACCAAACTTGAGATCATTCCAGAATGGGCTTATACCTTTAAGTCGTGCCTCGACACGTAGGAGGTATAGTCCCATCCTGGGCATTACAAGTTGGTATCAGAGCCTTCTCCGACCTAGAAGCCCCCACTGATTGATCGAATCGTTGACGGTTGAGTCTAGGTACACACATGAAAATGTTTTGGGTCCTATATATATATCGAAGAGTAGGATTTCTTTTGCTCCTCATCTCTTTTCACTCTGGTGAGGACTCCTCACGATTACTCTTATCTCTTCTAGTCTCAAAAATTCACCAATTTTTTTTTAGGATCTCGCGAGTATTGTTTGGATTGTTTCGATGTCTTTGTAACGAGAACATTGTTCTCGATGCCTCCTGTCATTAGGGGTTGTGGCAGTGTCCCGGGCAGTTGAGCTCCGAGGTGTTGTCTTCACAAATCCATCGCATCAGTTCTAGAATACTTAAGACGGCCGACATCAAAAACTCTCCTATGCGGTTAGTGGCAAGATAACCCCGACATCACCCAGTACTGGGGAGGTAGTTCGGGAGTATTGCCATGGCTTGTATAGTAGATGCGTTTCGAAGGTCCAAGGTAAACGGTTTCCGAGAAAGACTGGTTATGTGTTGAAGGATGGATACAGCTGGATGTAGGATTAGAGTTGAGTGCGCGAAGCTTCCCCTGTATCCCTAACACCTGATTGCATAACTGGAAACTTTCGGAAATTAATAGGTGGGTTCATCTAGTAGTTCTAGGCATTCTTCCTACGAATGCATGATATGAAGTTCGGGGTTCTACATTGAGTGAAGTGGTTTTATGGGCTTGTTCCGATCGGGAGTTGCATCTTAAAGGGTCCTTGGCTATGCTGATCCGGGGATTGCAAAACCCTTTTGTAACACGTTCCATGAGCTTTCAGCACGAATATGTGGGACGAAGCTTCTATCTTGTATTTGTTCTTCTGCTCCTTGTTGCTTTTATTTATCTTTTCTTCTCCCTTCTCGACAAGTTGATGTACCTACAGAATTCATTCGTTCAATTCTCTGTTCGGATAGATATGTTGCAACATAATCTTCTTCATAAACATATCTATCCTTTGTTTTTGTTTTGATTCTGGTATTCGAGTTGCTTCGATGTCAAATGTTGATTCCATACCTTTCCTAATCGGTGTTCTCATATTTCTATGGGAGTGCTAATTCTTCTTGACCATCGAGATTGTCATGTTAATCCTTTTCAACCGGTGTGCCTTCTCTTCAAGTTTTTTCCATACGAACGCCGTTGAGAAATCCGACGATTTGTCTGTTTCATTCATCCCAAGTTGTCTTTGTTTTTTCCCACCCTCCCTCACTTTTTCTTCTTGGAGCCAGATTCCCTAATGAAATATCCATTTTATTCATGTGTTATTTCTTCATTCATTTCCTTCAATGTTCTTATCCGGTGCTTTATCGTGAAGATGCTCAAGAGCTTCAAGTTCATCATTCTTTTGTTCTCAAATTCTGCCGGTGGATGTAATTCAAGAATTCGGTGTTGATCTTATCCTTTTCTTCATTTCACAATGCTTTCTTATTCCGGTGCACCAATTAATCATTCTCCTCTTGCTATTCATATCCGGAGTGCTGAAGATTCGTGTTCCATTCTTAATCCGTTCAAGTTATTTTGAGATTGTTATCTCATTCAAGCCATTTAATTCAACCGGGGCAATATCTCTTAAGCAATCTTTTCCAATGGTGATTTCTTTTGAGTGGGCCCTAACCCACAGGTTTTTCCCAGGATCTTACCTGACTCTTCTTTTTCCGGAGAATTCTTTTCAAACTGTGACGTAAGAATGATTTCCATCAGTCACATGCCTTCTCCAAGCTTGTTTTCAATTATTTCCATATTTAGCTCCACCTTCCTCTTGTCATTCGTCCGGAGTGCTCAACAATTTTCATGGCATTTCTCATCTTCAGTCTTAACATTTGAAGACCGGAGAATAGTTTCTCTTAAATCTTGGCCCGTTCTCTCAAGATTTTTCATGAATTCTTTCCATTGTGATCATCAGAAGGCCATCATTTCAGAATATTTCTTCCTTCTCAGTTTTCAACTTTGTCCTCCAAATATTCTTCATTGATGTCTCTTCGTTCGTCTCCATATTTTTATGGTGGTTCTTTCAAGATTACCCTTCCGTTGTTATAGTTTTAATTCATTTGTTCTTTCATAATCCTACCGGTGGTTCGTTCAAGATTTACCCAAGCTTGTGCGAGATCTCTCTTAATCTTTTCCAACGAGAATAAGTAGTATGCCAAATCCTTTGGTTGTCATCAATTTAATTGGTGAAGGAGATGCATGACATAATTCTTATTCTTATTCATTCAAGGTGTTCTAATTCTTTTGTCTGGAGCTTGTTCATCATATCATATCCTTGGTTCGAAGTTGTTCATCTTGTTTCGGAGCTCCAAGTTATTTAATTTTATCATTTCAAAGCTCCATCTAATTCATCGCAGGCCTTGAATCTTATTCTTTTCATCTTTCACTTCTCATGCTTTCATTACCGGAATTCTCATGGTGGTTCATCATGTTTTAATTCATCCTCGTAGTCTTCATCAAGATTCTTGTTGGAGCTCAAGCATTCTTCATCTTGCTTTCCAAGTGCAATTCTTGCTCCCTTATCTTTTGAGATGGTGTTATGTCATTCTTGACAATTTTCCCTTCATGTTTCATGACTCACAAGTTGTCAGGAATGAGATATTTAAAAACCATCATTTTCCTGTTCAGGAGATCTTTTCAACCCTTTAATTATTCGTTGGAGTCATCTTGGGTTATAATTCACCTAAAAGCTTTCCCAAAGGATTGTTGTTATTGTGGTGCTTATAAATGACCCAAGTTCTTCATTTATCCTCCCGGTGAAAGTTTTTCGTCTCCTTGTTGATCTCAATCCAAGCAATTCGTTTCTGTTAGTGGTTGGTTGTCACCTCTTAATTTTGGGATGTTTTCCATAAGCCCACATCAAGCTTATTCGTTTTCGTTGTTGATTTTTTCCAACAACTCCGTTCAACCCTTCTTCGTAAGGATGCTCTTTCAAATTCAATTTTGGGAGAAGTTGTCATTTTCTTCTCCGTTCTTTTCTTTCCACCGACCTAGCATATATTCTTTCATTCCGGAGGCATTGTGATATTGCCCTCTTTGTCCCATAATCTCGTTTTGTCAAGATCATATTCTTTCCCTTGCTTATCATTTAACCGGAGTGTTGTATTCTCCATTCAAGATCCCTCATCTTATGAAGTTTTGCCTATCCTTTTAACCGGAGTGCTGTCTGAATCTTTCTTACCCTGGTGCCATTCTTTCTATTGTTTCGGAGGCAATATGTTGTTCATTTCATCAAGTATCACTCCATCTCCTCAAGTTCTTGTTCAATTCCTTCCATTTTTAGTCAGAGTGCTTTCCAATTCTGTCATTCTTATTCCTTGCCTATACCGTTGTGGTTTCTTACTCTTTTGGTTCGTAAGCTCTTGTTTCTTGTCTTTCAACCTACAAGGTTCTAATAATGCTCCTTGTTCCTCTTTTCTAACGGAGTGTTTTCATCTTCGTTCATCTCCGTTGTATTCTTTCTATCAAGATTGTTCAACCTCTCAAGGTTCTTTGGTTTCACTCGTCTGTCAAAGAAGCAACTTTGTTTTACCTCTTCCTCTTCCGTTTTTACCCGGTGCCATCTCTAGGATCTCGGGTCGAGATCCTCTGTTAGTGTGGGAGAGTTGTGACGCCCAAAGACCGACGTCCTAGAAGATTCCAGAAGATTCCACATGTTCCGGGTTCTCCCTTGTATGTCTTTTGTGCTTGCGTTATTTATTTTGCATTGCATCATGTCATTAATCTTTGCATCTCAACTAAATAAATTGTGTGGACCTTCGGTCCATTTAAATCGAGGGAAGGATGACTTCTCTTTATAACATATAAAAGCCTCTCAATATTATTAGGGAGCTATATTAAATATTCCAATTGTTTGGATTTAACCCAAACACACTTGCATATATTCCCCATGCCTTTTCTACTTCTAGTTTCACCTTCAAACCCTCCCTATATTTCTTATCCATTTTTATCGGGGTTCCTCCAAAATCCGATCATTTTGGACACTTCTATAATCAAGTCTTAGTTCAAACCCATTTGAATTAAATTCAAATGTGTTTGAATTATATTTTTTGATCATGCCAATTCTAATTTTCTCGAACCGTGCTGTTTTTTACGAGTCCAGAGTAATTACCCTCATGCGCTAAATCCTTACCTAACCTCTCTTTCTTTTCTTTCTCTTCTCCGTTTTCTTTTTTTTTCTTTTTTGAAAGAGTGAGGGAGAGAGTAGCCCAGCAGCCTAGGTCCTTCTGGCCCGAGCCGGCCCAGGCCTCCTCAGGCTCCAGGCCCACTCCCTCGCCCCATAACCCTAGTCGACCGCAGCCCCTCGCTCCTCGCTTTCCCCTCGTGCGCCGCCAGGCGTTTTCCTCGTTCGCATCGACCGAGCCCCGCATCTCGATCCCCTCTCCCCTCGCTCTTCGCTCGCCCGCACCATCTCCCCTGCCCCTCACCCCATCTCTCGACCGCAGCTCCAGCGCCCGATTCCCAGCGTCGGTGCCCGCGGCCTCCCTCCTCCGCGCCTCTCCAGCGCCCTTCCCCTCCGTCTCAGGCCAGCGCCTCGCCCCTGCCTCACCTTCCAGCGCCCGGAGCCGCCTCCCTGGCCTCCTCCCGAGCGCCCAGCTGGCCTCCATCGCCGCCCCGGCCAGATCCGGTGGCCCAAGGCCGGATCCAGCCGTCCTCCACTAGCCCTCAGGCCCTCCGCCGCCAGGACGCCCCAGCGCCACTCCTCGTTCCTGCCTCCTCGTCCGCCGGCCTCCCGTCGCCCGGCCACTGCCGGCCGCCGCCGCGCCAAGGTCGCCGTCTCCCTCCAGCGCCGAGCCTGCGGCCTCCAGCCAGCCTCGCACCGGCCCCGGCGCGCCAAGGCTGTAGAAGCCCCGCGGCAGCCAGCCTCCTCCAACGGCAGCCGGCCGGCCAGTTTGCCCCGTCGTCCGCCCCGTGCTGCCTCCTTTTTGTTGCTGATGTTGTTCGCCAAGGCGCAGCTACTCTGCCGTGTAGCCCATCTCCTTTTGTTGCTGCTGTGTTTTTTCGCCAAGTGCCAGGATACATGTACATCTACAAACGAGTAACGATGGCAGCCCAAAGCACCAAGTACCTCTACGGATATGTGTACATCTACGTAACGTGAACGTCTACCGTCGACAAGACCGAGACACCAAGTACCACGACGACCGCGAGTACCTCTACCGTCGCCCCGTGTACGACTACCTTCAGTGAAGAAACAAGTTCCACGACGTGACGAGTTCCTCTACGGAACGACTACTTCCCTCTACGAACGTGTACCACGACTCGCGAGAACGTCTACTTCCACTACTTCCACTACCGTCGCCGAAGAACCGCGTGTACCTCTCCGAACGTGTACCACTACTACCACTACGTCCCTCGACGACTCGAACCCTTCCGAGAACGATCGCTCCGAAGGTATAGCCCCGAGACGATGCCCGTGGATGAATGCATGTGTTGTATGAAATGTTTGCCCTTGTGTGCTCCGTGCCGTTTCAACTTTTGTCATGCTCCTCGGTTGCCTCGTCGCCGACTCGTGGGAACCCGGCGACGGGATCACCCCACCTTTCATCTTGTTCGACTCGCTCACGCTCTCCGTCATCTTTTGCACCGGTCTCTCAACAAGTTATCGGAACCGATATGTTGCGCGGCATCATTTTCAGATCGTTACCGTGGCACCTTTTCTTTCCACCACGGTGACTAACTCTCCTTATCATCTTTATATCTCTTCATGTCAACTTTTAATAAAATTGCATAAACTTGATCATGTCATCCGCATCATGTTAACAACATTATATGTGTGAATTGTTGTTTGCTTAAAATTACTAAACATGCATATGGGGTTTTCCGGAATTTGTTGTTGTTATTTCCGGCCTCATTTACATTGTCTAGATAGGTAGTTTGTTTATGCTTCACCTCTTGCCATGTTAAAAACATTTAATCTTGTCTTGTAAATAATCGGGAGTCAACTAAATAAATAACATGTGGTGTTTCGTCAATATGCAACTCGTTGCATATTGAGCTCCATTTAACTTGTAGTACTTGTTTGTGCACTTTGCCATGCCATGCACATTTAAACCGGACATGCATCATACTTGGATGTGCATCGTATGCCATGTTTATGCTTGTGTGTTTACCGTGTTGTTTGCTTCTTTCCGGTTGCTTCTCTTGTTAGCTTCGGTTTCGTTCCGGAGTTGTGAGGATTCGCTCGACTATGTTGCTCCGTCTTCTTAATGGACCCGTTCTTCTCCCTTGCGGAATTCCAGGCAAGATGATCATACCCTTGGATACCTTTACTACCATTGCCATGCTTAGTTGTCTCGATGCTATCATTACATGTCGCGCTACCCATCTTTTATGTCAGCCTCTCCTTGTTACCATGAAACCTCTAACATTTGAAACCTTCCTAGCAAAACCACTGTTTGGCTATGTTACCCGCTTGCTCAGCCCCTCTTATAGCGTTGTTAGTTGCAGGTGAAGATGAAGTTCGTTCCAGGAGGGAACTTGTTGTTGGAATATCACAATATA
This sequence comes from Secale cereale, assembly GCA_902687465.1. Classification (NCBI taxonomy): domain Eukaryota; kingdom Viridiplantae; phylum Streptophyta; class Magnoliopsida; order Poales; family Poaceae; genus Secale; species Secale cereale. The sequence continues at coordinate 448,513,073 of LR738711.1, read as the reverse complement.
TTATATTATTATTAACACACCTATATACTGGGCATGGGTGGAAGGCTTGGCCTTTTGCTCGGTGTTTTGTTCCACTCATGCCACCTTAGGCGCCGATAAACCGGCATTATGTTCCTTGATTTTGCGTTCCTTACACGATGGGTGGATGGGGACCCCTTGACAGTTCGACTTTGAATAAAACTCCTCCAGCAAAGCCCAACTTTGGTTTTAATTTGCTCATAATAACAACTTAAATAATTAATTAAATTGCATAGGGAGTTAGCGCTACCCGAGGATTCTTTCTACATAGCAGGGGGGCCAGTGCTGATGGTGTTGGTCCCAAACGGGGAGCCTGCGGGGCCACCACGGCGAAACTCGAGGATTGGCTCCCGTAGCCTTGCCCATCCGGTCGTGGCCTAAGACGAGATACGCGCGGCTACTATCAGGGTGTCGACACACTGGGAGGTCTTGCTGGACTTGTTTTACCATTGTCGAAATGTCTTGTGCTACCGGGATGCCAAGCCTGATCGGTTTTCCCTAAGATAAGGGGTGATGATAATATATTTATCACTTCAGCTAATCGTGAGAGCTTGTGATGGGCTAAGTTGGGACACCCCTGCAGGGTTATAATCTTTCGAAAGCCATGCCCGCGGTTATGTGGCAGATTGGAATTTGTTAATGTCCGGTTGTAGAAAACTTGACAGAGGATCCGAAGTAAAACATACAACTGTGTGAGTAACCATGACTGTCTCTTTTCATTTTCAGAAGAGAACACGGTGGGGTTATGTTTGAATCGTATGTAGTTCAGGATCTTTAGCGATCACTACGTTTGCGAGCGTTTGCGTAGATGCTCATCTTATTCTGGTACTCGTAAGTTAGCCACCATATTGTACTTAGCCGCTGCTGCAACCTCACCACTTTACCTCTTCCTACCCACCAAGCTTTGCTAGTCTTGTTACCCATGGTTATGGGACTGCTGAGTCCCCGTGGCTCACAGATACTACAATACCAGATGCAGGTTCAGCCGAGAATGAAGCAGGAGCTGGTTCAGAACTTCCAGGAGTTCCATGAAGAGTTTGGCCGTATGCTTGTGACGTTTTCGACGATCAGTAGTGGTTTCTACTAGGGGCGATTCTGACCTGTGGCTTTATGTTGTTTTGGTATCTTTCTTTTGGATCTTCACCCGTAGTCAGGTTGTGATGTTTTGAATGATGTTTGCTTATGTAATGTATTGTGAGAAGTGGCGAGTGTAAGCCAACTATCTCTTTTACAATTTAATCCCTCTTTTACATGAGTCGTGCAAAGATACCAAACTTGAGATCATTCCAGAATGGGCTTATACCTTTAAGTCGTGCCTCGACACGTAGGAGGTATAGTCCCATCCTGGGCATTACACCACTGCCTGTGTACCTGATAGAGCCTACCCCGACGACGCCCGGCAGCGCATTTGGGCTAGGCTCGGGGGCTTCTGTCGGTGCAACGAACCTTGACGTGTGTTGACCAGACTATACACATGCATAGAAGTAAGGTTGAAGCATCCAAGACCACACCAAGCAGCAGAAGATCACCTTTTGAGAAATCAATGAGCGGATCAAGAAGACCAAGCCAAGATAAAGGAGCAAGATACCACTAAGGAAAAACCTTCGTTGTCGGGCAGGCGAGCCTGGGAAGGTCTAGGTTACCCCGAAGACACGTCCTAAGACTGCCTCGGCAGGCCTACCGGGGACGCAGAGAGTGGGTTTACCCCGCCAAGGCTCCACTGCTCCACCTCACAGCAACTCAAGCCACCGATCGGTGTGGTGTCAAGCCCTCAAGTGACTAAGTGGCCGTAATTGGTATGCAACAGCAATTCTGAAGGAAAGAACCTACTGACACCCGTCCAGCGATGTGTCACGCAGGCAGGCGAGAAGGTGGCAAATTGGCTCGGTAAGGCTTGCTGGGCTAGCCCATCATGTGACACTATGCGGCGCATTTAATGCACCTTGTCCTGTCTGCAGAGTTAGGTATGATAGCACTGTTTGCTATCTAATCGGTATGCAATGACTGATTTTCCATTGTGGTGACCCCTTGATCTATAAAAGGAGGGCAGTGGCAACCATAGAAAGGATTGAGACCATTGTATACTCATACATGCGTAGTCGCTCTCGCCACTAGGCAACCTTGCCGGGCTAGAGTGCTGCGTCTCCACCTCGATCCCCTCCATCAATCCACCAAAGCGGGAGTAGGGTTTTATGCCTCACGGCGGCCAGAACATGGGTAAAACTACCCTGTTTCATCGCTGCCGTGTTGCTCTACGCCCTCCGCTCTTTGTGCAATGCACTCTTTGATGCGGAGCATCCTTCGCTCATCCCCATGTACACCATTTGGACGAAAGGTGATCCCGTTCCTCGATGCTTTCCCTTTCCTTTCTCGCGATACATGGATGCTACTTTAAGCATGGACCTTGTGCATGCTCAGGATCACCCATGGAGAGCCCAAGGACCAAGGCCAAGTGAGCGCGAGAGGGAGGGAAGAAGGGCCAGCACCTACAGGCCCCGGACATCCGGCCCCCAGGCACAGACATCCGGCGCCCCTTCACAGAAGCGAGCACCGCAAGCCCGGACATTCGGCCCCATGCCCCGGACATCCGGCTCCTCCTGAAGCCCCGGACATCCGGCCCCTTCGCCGGAAATTTGGCCCCTCATCACAGAAGGTAACCGTAGTCGGCCACGCTCAGCCCAGACATCCGGCCAGAGGCCCGAACATCCGGCTCCTCGCGAGCCGCCGGACATCCAGCCCCCGGCCCGGACATCCGGCACCTGCCTGCGCGCAGAGACGGGCCTGAGGCCCATGTATCCCTCTCCCACTTACCCCTTCGTGGACCTAGACTATATATACTCCTCCACCTCCTCCTAGTTAGGGTTAGCTTAGTGATAGATCATTTGATACGTAGAGCTTTGCTCATCTAGTGGTTCATCTCCTCGAGAGTGACTGCGGCACCTCTTCGGAGAAGATCCACACAGATTCAAGACCTCCTATACGGAGAAGATCCCGCGGGATACCCCCAAGACCTCCTCACGGAGAAGAACCGGTTACCTTTTGTATCGTCCCTTGTTGATCATGGATCTTGTATCTCTTTATGTTTCGAGGATCTAGCATATGTGTGACTTGTTCCTGTTGGTTTGAGTGATTCTCTCGTGTTTCCCCTCGTGTTCCCCCTCGTGTTCTTCGTGTTCTTCATGGGATCCCCTCCATTTCGTGAAAGATCGGCCATCTAGGTTCCACCCTACATAATATGGTATCAGAGCCTTGGTTCATCACGAATTTGGAGCCTCCCCACCCTTTTCTAGCCTTGTTATGTTGTGTTCTTCCTCAAATTCGAAAATTCCCCACCAAAAATAGCCCCAATTTTTTGTTGTGATATGTTGGTTTGATGAGATTTTGTTGATTTTGGTCCGTGGATTTGCTTCGTTTCAAGTGGATCTAGCATCTCAACAAGTTTCTCCCCTTTTCATCCACGAAATCTCTTCAAATTTGCCCTTGGAATCATCTAATTCCGCCCCAATTCGAAAAGCTCCGTCCCGATTCAGATCTGGAATCTTCGGGCCGGACATCCGGGCCATCGGGCCGGACATACGGCTCCTGGAGGTAAAAATTCCGCACGTTTCTGTACACGCCCCCCCCCCCCCAGAAATCCGGGCTCCACCCCGGACATCCGGCCCTGGGAATTCAGCCACCCGTGTTTCACCGTTTTGTCCATAACTAATTCATCCGGAGTCTGATTTTGACGTTCTTTAGCTCGTTTTGAAGCTCTTGACATCCCCCTTCACACAAAAATACCACCATATTCATTTGATTCCATCAAATTTTGTCAAATTTGGCAAGTTTGCCTAGGCCTTCAACCATATCATCCGCATAGCCACCATAGCCTTCCGCAAGCTAACCCATTTTGATCCCCATAGCATTTTGGTTGCTTGAGTAGTGATTTGAGTCTCCTAAGGTGTTTAAGCTACTTAGGGACAATTGCTTCTTCATCAACCACCACCACCACTTCCGCATACCCATTGCCCACTATACATTGCCAACCCAACTTAACCCATTTTTGTGTGAGCTTGTTTGAGTTGTGGCTCGTGTCTCCTAAGGTGTTTCGGCTACTTAGGGACCGTGACTTCAACTCCGACAACGTGTATAGCCCATCATACACTTCCACCACCATAACCCATTTTGACCGGGTTTCCACCAACAATTCCGCAACCACCACCGCTTGCCCGCTACCACCATTTGACATTTGTCCTTGAGATTTTGAGTTGTGGTTTTTCCGTTTCCTAAGGTGTTTCGGCTAATTAGGAACGGGTCTACATCAAGAGCACCACCTCTCATCATTGAAACAGACGGTAACTTCGACGACATCATTGTATATTCCCTTGCAATTGCATTGTTAACCCCCTTGCCCATTTTTGCGTCACTTACCTATCGAGACTAGCCATTTGAGTATTGCCGGCCACGTGACTTGTGCACATTAGTGATCATACTTCCCATAGCATACATACCATATCACCGTGGTGCATATCTTGGTATCATCTCTTGTGACACAAGGTTGTCATCGCATATACTCAATTGCTATCTTGGTTCGTGAAGTTTTGCATGAGAAAATAGCTCAAAAGAGAAAGAGCCAAACAAGCTTTTAAGCACAAAGAAAAAGATAAGAAAAGAGCTTTTAAGCAAGAACCATAGCATCATACTACATTAAGATTGTCATACTCGATCATTTTGGATCATACCACCGGAAACCATACATATAACATACTTGGGATAGAAGTCGTTGCATTTTTGCTTAGTAGGTTGTGCACAAGTTCGTATCCGCCTATTGTGCAATCGCACTAGCGTCTCTCTAGTGTTGTGCAACAAGAGCATTTTCGTGGATTCCACATTTTGGCTCACCCCTTGGTTGCACGACCCCACTTATCTATTTGCATGTGTGTTTCCGTGTACCATATCTTGCTATTGGTCTACTTGTTTCACTTGCAAATTTGTGAATCTCTTTCAACTTTATTAACTCTTTCTAACATTTTGCATCAAAATTTTGTGCCACTATCCTCACCGAGCTCCACCATAAGCTTTACTTGTGTAGGTGTGAGAAACCGACAAGAATTGGTACCAATTGTGCTATTTCCTTGTTCCACATTTGAGTGATCATTGATCCATCTTCAACATTGATCAAGGTACATTTGGTATAGTTCTTCACTTTCTCCCACTCATACTTGCTAGCGTCTTGTGATGGATAGGCAAGGCATTTCATCTCCGGTCTTCGACATCGACGGTGTGAACAAAGACATCCACGCGAAAACCATCGGACTACAACGAGCAATGCAAGAGCGCTTGGGCAACATCGCCATCGAACTACGACACTCTGAGGCAAGGAGAATGGCTTCCTTCGACGACATGTGCGACTCCTTCAACAAACAAAAGGCGGAGCTCAAACACTTGGTGGTGGATTACAAGTCTTCTTCCCCTTCGTCATCTTCTCGGCGGCGACGTTCAAGTCACAAGTCTTCGGAGCGCAAACATGATGCAAGTGCAAGTCATCCACGTCCACACCGCCATGGTGACCATCAAAGTCATCATGAAGGGCAAGTCACCTCTAAGCATCATGTGCATGACAACAATGAACGACATCTACCAAGAGCTCAATCACTACAACGACACAATCAAGAAGAAGATACCCGACACGCGCAAAACTACAAGACCGAACAAGCTCTACATCACGCCAAGGCCAAGCTTCAAGAGCACATAAGAAGACCGCGAGACAAGCACCCCCAAGACGGAGCTAAGGCTACAATCACCACTTCGGCATCTTTGCCAAGTGCTATCAAGGCATCTTCGCCTTCGGACGTACGGCATCTTCGCCTACTTCCCATGAGTTCGCCTACCTCGACGTCTTCATCATCAAGGCGATCATCTACGAGCGACGGTGACAAGACGGTCGAGCATGGGCCATCCCCTTCGACCAAGGCGAGGAGCATGAACCTCTTCGACACCATGAAGAAGGCGCCCATATTGGACTCCTACTCCGGGTCAAGCTACGCGAGAAAGCATGAGACCTTCTCTTTGACCTCGGAGGAGCATGATGATTTTTTACATCCCACGACATTCATCTTTGGAGACATTACGGATGAGGAAGTTGAGCATGGAGACTATTGCACCTACACCTCTTCGACATCCACATATGACGAGATGCCCCAATTCCCATGTGAGGAGAGCCACCACCACATGAGTGATACGAGTGACTCCACCATATGTGACCTTGAGAGCATTTCCCTTAAGAGGATGAGTGTGCCGACCACTAGCCCCACACATGAGAGTATGCCACTTCTCCTATATGAGCTTGAGAGCCATTTTAGTGACTCCACCAACCATACGAGTGAGAGCATCCAAGAGGGAGTGAGTGAGCCACAACACTTAGTGAGTGAGGTAGTTGATAGCGCATGTTAGGCCACTATGATTTCTAACGACTTAACCTCTACTCCGAGTGTGTTTTCTTCTGTGCTAGGTCTCCTACAAGAGGACATGCCTACCCTCGACGAGTCCGTCCCTCCAATGGACATCCCGATGGCCATGGTGGAAGAAGATGCAACACCCACATGGTTCAATCAAGATGACGATGACCACTACTTGGTCTTCAACACCTCACCTACAATACATGAGCGATGCTCCAAAGGTAACATAGGTGATGGTGCTTCTTTCGTCCCACTTGTGGACTATATTGACAATGATTGCTTGCATGATGTTGACACACCTATTGACATGCTTCATGCTAGTGCGACTTCCTCATGTCTTGACTTACCTATTTATGATGAATATGTGTCAGGACCGATTTTCCAGTAAAATATTTACTGAGAAACCGACCTTTTTATCGGACCAGTGCAGAAGAATCCTTCTCACTGGTAGACAAGTCCTTGATACATAATTCCAGAGTACTGAACATTATACAAGGTTGAGCTGAGGCTGCTCAACAATTTATTACAAGCACGCCGATATTTTACATAAAGGCGGATATGACACATGGGCGGGGTGGCATAACTACTGACTCGTAATAAAGGTGGTGGTGGATATGTCACCGTGTAGTGGGTGACATGACTCCAGTATCTTACATCTCATCGAGTGTCGGAGTGAGACCCGATGAATTTATTTGGTGGTAGCGGAAGCAGTTATAATACAGAGATCAACTCCAGGATCGCAAGAGACTGACTGGGACTCCTCTAGGCGTTGGACTCGCTATCGTACTCTTCATCCATGAGATCGCCTTCGTCAACATCTGGCCAAATCAACAAGCCAGGTGAGTACTTTGAATGTACTCGCAAGACAGTTCGGACATAAGATATAACAAATGCAAACATGATGCATATGAGCAGACTGGCAGTATGTATTTAGAGAATAAATTTGTGCTGCATGTTAATTAAAAGGAAGTCGGGCGGTAGTTGAAAGTGCAACTAATCCCCGGGTGGTTTTGGTAATTAATAACAACATATATATCATTGAACTAATATTCTCTTGAGAATCATTTCAGAAAAGTTCGATGATGTGGGTATGGAAATGTCTGAAGAAGTGGACCCCTCAAAATGCTAAGACAAGCATTGGCAAAAGCTCAAGACTCCATTTTTGGTTTAGTGATCAAAGATCACATTGAGTCCATAGGAAAGCCAATACTATTAAAAGGGGATGAGGTTGTGTTAATGTTCTCGTTGCTCAAGTGCTTGGTGATCTAACTCCCTCAACTATCAGCACTATTCACTACTTAACACACACCCATAAGTAATCTCGGTCACACCGATTTCTCCAACTCAGTCCCACCGAGATGAACCACTTCAGTTGTTTCTCCAAACCCTAAATTCTCGGTCACACCGATTCTGAGTTTCGGTCTCACCGAAAAAGGGCTGCCAACCTTCTGTGATCAGTTGACATCAATTCGGAATATCCGAGTTTATATTTTCGGTCTCACCGAGATGGTATTTTCGGTCCCACCGAAAATCCCAACGTTCACTATATTTGAACTTTCGGTCTAACCGAGTTTTCACTTCGGTCTGACCGAGATTGGTCAAATGTGTGTGTAACGGTTGGATTTTGTGTGGAGGCTATATATACCCCTCCACCCCCTCCTCATTCGTGAGGAGAGCCATCAGAAAGTACCACCACTTCTACCACACACTTTCTGAGAAGTGAACCACCTACCCTTGTGTTGAGATCAAGCCATTCCATTCCTACCATATGAAACTTGATCTCTAGCCTTCCCAAGTTGCTTTCCACTCAAATCTTTCTTCCACCACATCCATATCAGTGAGGAGAGTTGAGTGTTGGGGAGTTTATCACTTGAAGCACAAGAGCAAGGAGTTCATCACCATCAACACCGTCTATTACCTTTTGGGGGGTGGTGCCTCCTAGATTGGTTAGGTGTCGCTTGGGAGCCTCCGTCGTGATGTGGAGTTGAACCAAGAAGTTTGTAAGGGCAAGGAGATCGCCTACTTCGTGAAGATCTACCCCGAGTAAGGCTAGTCCTCCGTGGGCGTAGGCCGTGATGGAATAGACAAGGTTGCTTCTTCGTGGACCCTTCGTGGGTGGAGCCCTCCGTGGACTCGCGCAGCCGTTACCCTCCGTGGGTTGAAGTCTCCATCAACGTGGATGTACGATAGCACCACCTATCGGAACCACGACAAAAATCTCCGTGTCACCAAACTGCGTTTGATCTTCTCCACCTCTCTTTTACATGTGCAATTTACTTTCCGCTGCATAAACTCTAGAATTGCATGTGTAGGGTGTTACTTGGACTGATCTTGTTTGTGAAACTGCCAAAAACATTGCATGATCTAAAGGCAGATTTTTTATATTGTCAAGTAGTCTAATCACCCCCCCCTCTAGACCTACTTTCGATCCTACAAGTGGTATCAGAGCTTTGGTCTCCATTGCCTTGGTTTCCATTGCATTGGACTCCATAAGCTTGGTTTCACAACCTAGGAGAGTATGGCGTCTAGTGAGGGTAATTATCGTAGAGGTTCCTACTTTGATGGTACAAATTTTGCTAGTTGGAAGCATAAAATGAAAATGCATATTCTTGGTCATAACCCAGCCGCATGGGGCATTATTTGTGTTGGCATGCAAGGTGACTTCTTTGAAGAAGGAAAAGTTCCGGATCGCGAAGCTACACCCGAAGAACTGAAGATGTTGCAAAATAATGCTCAAGCTTGTGACATTCTCTTCAATGCTTTGTGTCCCGAAGAGTTCAACAAAATCAGCCGTCTTGAGAATGCTAAGGAGATTTGGGATACTTTGGTTGAAATGCACGAAGGTACTGAATCTGTGAAGGAATCAAAGCTGGATATTCTTCAAGGTCAGCTTGACAAGTTCAAGATGAAGGATGGTGAAGGAGTCGCTGAAATGTACTCTAGGCTTGCTCTCATCACAAATGAGATTGCTGGCTTAGGAAGCGAAGAAATGACCGACCGATTCATCATTAAGAAGATTCTCAGAGCTTTGGATGGAAAGTATGACACCGTGTGCACTTTGATCCAAATGATGCCAAACTACAAGACTCTCAAGCCAACTGAAGTCATTGGAAGGATTGTTGCTCATGAGATGACACTTAAGGATAAGGAAGAGCTTCACAACAAGTCAAGTGGTGCTTACAAAGCTACAAGTGATGCTCCTACTACCTCAAGTGACAAGTTAATTTCCAATGAAGACATAAGCCTAATGGCCAGGAACTTCAACAAGTTCTACAAGAATAGAGGCAAAGAGAGAAGCTCAAAGTCTAGATCATATGATGGAAAGAGATCTTCTAGTCGTGATCGAAACTGCTACAATTGTGGAAGACCCGGACACTTCTCAAATGAGTGTACGGCTCCCCACAAGAGAAGAGAAGAATCTCCAAGAAGAAGAGCAAGAGATGAGTCACCTCGGAAAGAGAGAAGGAGTAGAGATGATCGTTATGAACGAAGACCTTCTCGGAGAAGCAAGGATTCGGAGAGGAAAGACAAGTCATCAAGGAGCTACACAAGAAGAAGACATCAAGCTCATGTTGGTGAATGGGTCTCCGGCTCCGACTCTGACAGTCAATCCGATGGAAGCTATCACTCCGACTCCGACTATAGTCAAGATGAAGGTGTTGCCGGACTTGCACTCGTATCCTCCAACTCCAACTCCTACGACTTATTTGATTCACCGAATGAGGGAATTGGAAGATGCTTCATGGCTAAAGGCCCCAAGGCCAAGGACAAGCTTCAAGAGGAGATTGATGCATTCATTGAAGCACCTCAAGCCATGGTCAAGTGGGTTCCCAAGGACACATCAAGTTCTACTTCGTCAAGCTCAACTACAACACCAAGGATTCCCATCAAGATGATGTGGATCCCAAAGAAGAAGAACTAGTAGGTTCTTGAGGGCGATTCCGCCAACAAACTTCACTCATATTCATTTTGGCAAGAACTTGTGCAATCAACTTCCACATCATGCACTTGTTCATGGAGTCACAAACCCTCTTGTTGGTAAGTCAAGGGACAAGGTAATCATTGCTTTCATGGACATCATCTTTTGTGCACTTCACTCTATGTCCATGGATATTCCTGTTTGTTCCTTGTGGGACTAACCCATGTAGGTATTGAAAGTGCCCTAATCCAAAGGATTGCTCCCAACTCATGATGATCTACATCAACATTGAGCATCCACATCTTCAACATCTACATGAAGTCTTCTACGACAACCCAAGGTTAGTTTGACCCTTTAAAAGGGGTTCTCACATCTAGGGGGAGCTTTGCTCTAAAAATGAGCTAAAGCATCTCCAAATGATGTGAACACATAAATGCTTTATGTAAAAGTGGTAACCCCACTTGTGCTTAAACGATGAGTATGACCTATGATCAAATGTTCTCATTTGACTCCTAAGTCAATATACTCATATATAGATGACCTAGTCATCGACATTTTGTGTGCTAGTAGCTAGAGTTTTGGTTGTGCATGTTTGACACATATTTCAGTTGCTATCTTATTGTGTGAGCATGTTGGATGCATGATTTTATCCATTCAAGGACATCCATTTGTTGTTTTGATTGTTTTGGTTTCTTTTTCTGGCCAAATGGATGGACAAGAATGCCTAAGCACCTTCCCTAGCTATCTATGCTTTCTTATCTCAAAATCTATTCATGCTTATATCACAACTTTGAACAAGTCTTTTTCGGACAGTCCGAGTGAGGAGCACTCGGAACCACCGATTCGTCTAAGGCTGACTTCCAAAACCTTCTAAGTCTATTTCGGTCTGACCGGCTTCTCAATCTCGGTCCAACCGAAACACTTAGATTGATCTAGGTTTCATCTCGGTGAAACCGAGTTTAAAATCTCGGTCTGACCGATATGTGTAACTGCACAGCAGAAATACATCTCGGTGACACCGAGTTTTTCAACTCGGTCCCACCGACAGTACGGGGTTATATATACTGAGGGCTGCGCGCGATCTATTCCTTTCAAACCGCTCGCCCTCCAAGACCCCTGCTGCCGCCGCCCTGATCTAAGGATCGTCGCCGTCGTCGCCTGTGTGCCCTTGCCGCAGGTCTCCGCCGCCATCAACGGTAATCTTCTCCTCCGTTGCCGCCGTAGAGGGACACCACCAAGTTAGGGTGTGTCTCAATCCCTATTCATGCTCCACTTCTGATTCTTGCATGATAGGACTGCCCTGATTCAATCCACGTTTGATATGATCCCAATACATTGCTCAGATCGTTTAGTTTCGAGGAAAATTCTTAGGTTTAGGTTTCCACGGAATGCATCTCGGTGAAGCCGATTCCTGAAACTCGGACTGACCGATTTGGTCTCTGACCATTGCACTACACAGTTCGGTCTGACCGAGTTGTGAAAATCGGAATGTCCGAAGTGAAGTTTCTATGAAACCCTAGTTTTTCGGTAGGACCGAAACCCATTTCGGTCTGACCGAAAGTGGTGTGTAGGTTCTGTTGAACACTTCGGTTACACCGAAACTTGAAATCGGTTTGACCGAAATACATTCTGTGAAAACTCAAAACTAAGTTTTTAACTCATTTTTTTGCAAAAAACTTCTGCAGTTGTGATAACTCTTCTATTCTGCCTATACCTTATCTATTCACAGGTCTTTCAGCCATGTCAGATGTCAGTGACAGCCAGAACAGGTCCGAATCACCATTTGCTGAGATTCCAGAGGCAGGTACAAGTCCTGAGGCTAGCAGCTCTAGTGATGATGGTGAGAGGAGTACCCCCAGTGGTCTGCCTCCTGCTGCTACGAGAACCAGGAAGAAGAGAACGTCTGATTCTGAGGATTCCGATTTCGTTGCTGAGGAAGTTACCTCCAAGCCAAAGAGGCAAGTGGTCGCCAAAGAGCTCCAAGGGCAGCAGCCAAAGAAAGGCACGAGCAAAGTGAAGCAGTCTGCAGTTGCCAAGAAGCTAAACTTGGAAGAGCCAGCTCCAAGCAAGGTGAAGAAGACTTCCAAAAGGAAGAGAGTTGTTTATGCTGAACCTCAAGTTGATGATGCTGAAGAAGAAGAAGATGCACCCCAGCCTCCTCCTCAGAAAGCTAAGTTCATGGGTGATGCTATTCGGGCTCAAGCCTCCTCCAAGCCCAAGAAGCCTGCTCTAGCTAAGGCAGCTCCAGCAAAGCCTAAGAGGACAACCAGAAGCATTCCAGCTTCTGAGAAGAACAAAGGTGAGATGCCACCTTCTGAGTCAGATGAAGAGCATGTGTTGCTCAAGCTCCGTCCCAGATTGCCACTCCACAATGATGCTCATCCTCAAGCTGAGGATATGAAGGCAAGGAAGGACAAAGGTCTCAGGCTATGGAGACAATCTGATCCATATGCCGTAAGAAGAAGGACTGCTGTGGACCCCAGATTCCACACCAAAGAGCAGCAGGATTTCTATGAGACCGTGCTAATGGATAAGAAGCCCATTGTTGCTGACACCAGGTATGTCGACTGGAAGTACATTGACAGCAGAGAGCATCGGGACTTCTTTCCCCATGTGCATGAGAGCTTTACTGCATGTGGAGTTGCTGACTTTGTGGGTCAAGAACTGACAGCATGGAACGACGAGATGATCATGCAGTTCTATGCCACAGCCCATTTCTACCCCGATGGCAAGATCACATGGATGACTGAAGGTCAACGGTTTTCTTCAACTGTTGCAGAATGGGCAGAACTTCTGAACGCTCCAGTGCAGAGAGAGGACGACATTGATGTCTATGGGATTCCTAAGAAGAGTCATGATTCCATGAAGAATATGTACAAGGAGATCCCAGCTGCTGATTTGGAGGGATGGAAACTCGGCTGAGTGTATTATCTCCAGGCAGGTCTGACCACCACTAACACTATCCTGAGGCATACTTTGATGCCTAAGTCAGGTGACCACCGGATGATACGAGGCTATTCTATCAACATGCTGCACATTCTCGATGAGAAGGCACCTTTTAAGGTGATGGACTTGATGGTAGAGACCATCAAGAGGACTGCAGCTGACCAGAAGAGGTCGTGTGGGTTTGCACCGCAGATACAGATGCTTATCAACGCCAAGTTTGGCACGGGCAAATTCATGTTGGATAGGAAGCACTTACCACTGCAGCCAGAGCATGAGGACAACGTAGTTGTGATGGATGAAGAGGATCCCACCTCAGTTGAAGGGCAAGCCAAGATCGAAGCTGCAAAGAAAGCCAAAGCTGACAGAGAAGCAGCAGCAGCAGCTAAGCCAAAGAGCTTCGGAGATCAGATTCTTGAAGCAACCCGGAGAATTGAACAACGCCTGGCCAGCATTGAGCAATCTCAGGAGAGCCTTGAGAGGATCGTCGAGGACAAGATCCACGCCCTAGACGTGAAGCTGACTGAGATTCAGGTGTCTGTCAACAAGCTTGAGGCAGACATGGAGGAGACTAGGCAGGAGAGGGCAGAGCTTATGCAGGATGATATAGTCCAGGACTCTCATCGCCAGACTGCTCCGGTTCCCAGAGGATCCAGGTCTGCAGCTATCCCAGTGACAGACTCCAGGGCTACCACTTCAGCACCAGCTACAGCTCCAGCAGTTCCTTCAGCTCCAGCATCCACTCCTCCAGCGCAGACATCCGCAGAAGTCTTCGCCGACGCAACTATCTCTACACCGACATCGACCCAGACGGGAGCAGCCAGCCGAGCCCGCAGTGACGTTTAGCTCTATACCTTTTCGAACTTTTTGGTAACTTGTTGCCAAAGGGGGAGAAATTGCTATAGATCATAGGGCTTCGAGAGAGAGAGTGCTCTTTCGTCTTTTCGTTCTTTTGCCGTTTTCCTTGAGATACATTGGTTTCTTTTGGTTCCAGATACTTTAAGTGTGCTTGCTACTACGTTTGATGCTACCTTAATGAGTGCTTAGTCATACTATGCTTTAATGTGTGCTTATTGTTTCTTATTGTATGGCTATTTACTCTTGTCTTGGTGATTGAGTGCATGTTATTCATTCTTATCATTTTGTGCGCTCCACCAAGATGTATGTGATATGGAAGAGTGACCCATAATCCTAATCGATTGTGCATTTGCATTCAAACGCAAATTTTAAATAATGCACAAATTTAGGGGGAGCTCTTGTTTATCACATACTTCTCAAAGCGACGATATTATTCTTTGATTATATCTTTTGTCGAAGCTTTGATCTATATGTTGTCATCAATTACCAAAAAGGGGGAGATTGAAAGTGCAACTAATCCCCGGGTGGTTTTGGTAATTAATAATAACATATATATCATTGAACTAATATTCTCTTGAGAATCATTTCAGAAAAGTTCGATGATGTGGGTATGGAAATGTCTGAAGAAGTGGACCCCTCAAAATGCTAAGACAAGCATTGGCAAAAGCTCAAGACTCCATTTTTGGTTTAGTGATCAAAGATCACATTGAGTCCATAGGAAAGCCAATACTATTAAAAGGGGATGAGGTTGTGTTAATGTTCTCGTTGCTCAAGTGCTTGGTGATCTAACTCCCTCAACTATCAGCACTATTCACTACTTAACACACACCCATAAGTAATCTCGGTCACACCGATTTCTCCAACTCAGTCCCACCGAGATGAACCACTTCAGTTGTTTCTCCAAACCCTAAATTCTCGGTCACACCGATTCTGAGTTTCGGTCTCACCGAAAAAGGGCTGCCAACCTTCTGTGATCAGTTGACATCATTTCGGAATATCCGAGTTTATATTTTCGGTCTCACCGAGATGGCAAACCCTAACCTTTGACTCACTTCGGTCTCACCGAGATGGTATTTTCGGTCCCACCGAAAATCCCAACGTTCACTATATTTGAACTTTCGGTCTAACCGAGTTTTCACTTCGGTCTGACCGAGATTGGTCAAATGTGTGTGTAACGGTTGGATTTTGTGTGGAGGCTATATATACCCCTCCACCCCCTCCTCATTCGTTAGGAGAGCCATCAGAAAGTACCACCACTTCTATCATACACTTTCTGAGAAGTGAACCACCTACCCTTGTGTTGAGATCAAGCCATTCCATTCCTACCATATGAAACTTGATCTCTAGCCTTCCCAAGTTGCTTTCCACTCAAATCTTTCTTCCACCACAGCCATATCAGTGAGGAGAGTTGAGTGTTGGGGAGTTTATCACTTGAAGCACAAGAGCAAGGAGTTCATCACCATCAACACCGTCTATTACCTTTTGGGGGGTGGTGCCTCCTAGATTGGTTAGGTGTCGCTTGGGAGCCTCCGTCGTGATGTGGAGGTGAACCAAGAAGTTTGTAAGGGCAAGGAGATCGCCTACTTCGTGAAGATCTACCCCGAGTAAGGCTAGTCCTCCGTGGGCGTAGGCCGTGATGGAATAGACAAGGTTGCTTCTTCGTGGACCCTTCGTGGGTGGAGCCCTCCGTGGACTCGCGCAGCCGTTACCCTCCGTGGGTTGAAGTCTCCATCAACGTGGATGTACGATAGCACCACCTATCGGAACCACGACAAAAATCTCCGTGTCACCAAACTGCGTTTGATCTTCTCCACCTCTCTTTTACATGTGCAATTTACTTTCCGCTGCATAAACTCTAGAATTGCATGTGTAGGGTGTTACTTGGACTGATCTTGTTTGTGAAACTGCCAAAAACATTGCATGATCTAAAGGCAGATTTTTTATATTGTCAAGTAGTCTAATCACCCCCCCTCTAGACCTACTTTCGATCCTACAGTAGTCCTCCCGAAATCCCAAGGAAATAAAAGAATACCGATCGAGTGACTGAAACGACGCCTCGAACGAAAAAAAATTAATAATCATGCCAAAGTCGGACGTCTGAACGACATCACATAAAGGGCTTCTATCAAAATAAATAACGAGATTGCCACAGTCGGACGTCTGAGCGACATCACATAAAGGGCTGATATCAAAAGTAAATAACGAGAATGCCACAGTCGGACGTCTGAGCGACATCACATAAAGGGCTTATTTCAAAAGTAAATAACGAGAATGCCACAGTCGGACGACTGAGCGACATCACATAAAGGGCTTATATCAAAAGTAAAGAACGAGAATGCCACAGTCAGACGTCTGAGCGACATCACATAAAGGGCTTATATCAAAAGTTAACAACGAGAATGCCACAGTCGGACATTTGAGCGACATCACATAAAGGGCTTATATGATTATTCGAGCCAATGAGCCTTCTTGAAAGTAAATCATCTCACGGGAATATTTAGTACAGAATTAACTGGCTAGTTCAGAATAGCACTCGGCCGGTCTACCACTCATAAAGCTATATTAGAAATACTAGTGTTTGTCACGGAGACTGATACGGATACTGACGTTAGGCCAAAAACATGACTACTCAAAAGGGGCTTTGACTCTGCAGAGTTTGCACTCTTTAACCACAGCCAACGAAATTCGGTAGTCACAATGGACTAGTTCCGTCTACGGTATTTTAGCAAAAACACAACTAACCAGTACACACCCATTTCACATCCCGCTGCCCGAAATCACCCAAGACAACGTTCACGAAAAACTTTAAGACGGGGAGGCGACAACCTCGAATAGCATGGGATCAAATTTATATCGCGCGCTCTAAGGGGTGCCCCCCTCTCGGTCCCAACCAGAAACACCCATTCCCCCTGACCGGATGACGGGCTTTAATACAGGGCCGTGGAACCCTCATCCCGGCCCCTCTATTTGGTGTGCACAAGGAAAGAGGTTTGCAACTGAGAACACCATATTCTTTCCAGAAGACATGTGAAAGTACCAAAAGGGAGACGAACCGGACCATGTTCTGATCCACGTTAACACTGGGGAATAACGGTTGACTGGCATGCTTCAACAATACCAGCTTACATCCTATCATGTCACCACATGATCAGGTTGGCTCACCATTAACTTTTGAAGCTCACCCGGAGCTTGCCTTGCATGAAATATATAACATTCACAAAATGCCTATATAATCATGCCATGATAAAACTACTCACGCAACATGCAAAACACTCATCATATCAAAGGTTCAAACATGCTTGCTTGGTTCGGAGTAGTCGGAGTCTAACTCGGTGAAATTCGCGGCTCCGTCACCTTCTTCGGTATCTACGGATAAGAATAAAATGGGTACTAACATAAATACCGTGCACGCATAAAAGTTGTCCCAAATATTTTTCAAATAAATATGACAAAAAACTAGACAGAAAACTAAAGAGGGCAGAAAAAGAATCAACTCAAAATCATTTTTTGTTTAAAAGTTATTAAGGTTTTTGTCCAGCGACTTGTCTGTAATGAAACAGAAAGTTTCCAGGGGCTTGAATAGAAAAACAGAAAACGACTCAGTAAGCACTACGCCTGCTGAAAAGGGAAGGCGTATTTTGCCCGAAGGCGTTTTCCAGAAAAACGGTTCGAATAAGACAGAGAGACTGACGAGGGGGTCCCACCCGTCAGGTTTGAATCTTCGAACTAAAAACAGAGCGCGCCGGCGCCAGAGAGCCGCGGTGGTCGCCGGCGCCGATCCACGGCGAGGTAGGGGAAGTGGGTGGTACCTAAGTGTTCACGGTGTTCTTCTGCGTCGGTGGGTGGTGGAGTTGGATGTCGGCGAGCACCACGTCGACGGCGACCTTATCTCCGGCGGACGGCTGTTCTGATGGTTTTGGGTCTCGTCGAAGAGAGCTGCGGAGGTCAAATTGAAGTGGGGGTTAGGCGTCTAGGTGTGTTAGAAGGCTACTGGCACGACTAGGGAGGTGGAGGAGCTCTAACCAGAGAGAGAGCTGCCGGAGCCCGAAGCGGGTTGGGGCGGCCAGAGTTGGGGAAGAAGGGCTCCTCGAGGTTCTTCCAGTGGTTGGGCGGGGTCTGGTGAGATGGTGGAGCAGTGCGGGGTCGAGTGCGAGCTTGGGGGTGCTATTTATAGCCGGCCCGAGGCGGTTGCCGCAAACGGGATAAGTCCGACGAGCGATTACGGCGAGGCTGTGGCTGAACGGGTGGCTTAAGTACTTGAGCATCAACGTGATGGTTTACTCGTTCCATCCCGATGCAGAGCTCTGCAAGACATGGGCGCTTACGGCACTTTCCTAATGGAACGGCCGTGCGGGCACGTCGGCGGCAGAGAGCGCGCTTTGCGCCTCTCAGGCCACGGCGACGGTGCTGCAGCGTGCACAGGGAAGGAGACGGCCACACAGAGCTCCCAGGTGGCTTGGGCGGTGCCGAACGGCGTCACTTTGCAGCGTGCCCCCTGTTGGCCGCCACGGGTGGCTCTGCCGCCGCGGAAGACGCCGGCGCAGGCAGGCCACGACGCCACCGACGCTCGTAACCGGCCAAGCGAGCGTGTGGTGCTCTGGATAAGGGAGAGGAGCAGTGCAGCAAGGTGCCAAGGTAACACTTGCGAGATTGACGAGAAGCTCTGAAGAAACTGCACTGTCGGCTGAATCTTCAGTTAACTTTTCTGAATTTTGACAGAAACAGTGCACACCAACTGTTTGATGAAATGATCCATGCACTTGCCGAATTTTTCTTGAGCTGAATTTTGGTGAGGTGGTCTCTTGATGCATCTCGAGGCTGCCTGAATTTTCCCCGATTTTTAGGAAGAGAGAAAATATGAATTTGACCAAAAATGGCAAATCTAGTCCAAACTTGCAGCAAGTGAAATTTGAAAATTTTGAACTGTGGACCAGTGGATCATGATGGATCTAGGTTGAGGGTACTAAGGACTAGTCAGGGGAGTTTGTTTGGAATCAAAACTCAAAAGGGAATTAGTAGTTCCTTTGTAAATCACCAAGGCTCAATTTAAAAGACAGAAATTGTTTTTGGAATAAAGTAACTAGGAGAAAAATCTAAATGACGTTGAAACCTTCTGGAATTGATGTTAGACTTGTTTCAAGGTGGGAAGGAAGTTCTTTGGGAAGAAAGACCTTCATTGGGTGTCATGGAAAAAGGCATGTTTGAATGGAAGGGAATAAACCCAAGGTTTTATAGGAAGGCTTTTCATAAAAAGGAAATTATCAAAACTCTTTTGAAAAATAATATGTGTTGAGCCAACACAAGGTGAAAACCCTCAAGACCAGAAAGCAAGGTTGAGAAGGACATGGAAATCTTTTGCCAGAAAAGGTTTGAGAAAGAGGGGTTTTAAGAAAGATTCAAATATCCCCCTTTCAAAAGACCAAAGAACTTGATGAAAACAAATCCAAAATTTTTGGAGTGTTACAACACGTACCCCCTTAGGAAAAATCTCGTCCCCGAGATTTCAGCTGATCCCCAAATAGGTGTGGGTACTCTATCAGAAGAAAATCCTCTCTTTCCCATGTTGCCTCATCCTCGGTGTGATTGCTCCACTGAACCTTGAGAAACTTAATTGTCTTCTGACGGGTCCTTCTTTCAGATTCCTCCAATATTTTTATTGGGCATTCCCTGTAGGTGAGGTCTGGTTGCACATCAATGCTTTCATGCGATACATGCTTCTCCGGGTTGCTTACACATTTCCTCAACTGTGAGACGTGGAACACGTCGTGGACGTCTGACAGCTCTTTGGGTAGGTCTAGCTGGTAGGCTACTGTGCCTCTCTGTGCAACTAAACGAAAGGGTCCAATAAACCGTGGTGCTAGCTTTCCTTTGACTTTGAATCATTACAGGCCCCTCATAGGTGATACACGTAGATACACATTTTCACCAGGTTCAAAGCTGACTTCACGATGTTTTTGGTCATAATAACTCTTCCGCCGGCTTTGTGCTGTCTTGATTTGGTCCCTGATTAGTTTAACCTTCTCGTCAGCTTCCTTGAGCATGTCTGGGCCGAAGATATGACTGTCCCCTATTTCTGACATTTCTATGGGGTAGGTCATCTTTGTCCGTACAAGGCTTCAAAAGGTGCCATCTTCAGACTGGCCTGGTAACTATTGTTGTATGCGAACTCGGCATATGGCAAGCTTGCTTCCCAACTGGTCCCATAGGTGAGAACACATGCCCTCAGCATGTCTTCAAGAATTTGGTTTACATGTTCAGTTTGTCCTCCAGTCTGGGGGTGATATGTTGTACTGAATACTAGTTGTGTTCCCAGAGCTTGCGTTAAATGATCCCAAAATTTAGAGACGAATTGAGTGCCTCTGTCGGATATTATAGTCTTCGGAACTCCATGCAGGCAAACTATGCTGGAGAGGTAAAGTTTGGCAAGCTTCTGGGTGGTGTGGGTTGTCTTGACTGGGATGAAGTGTGCCACCTTAGTTAATCTGTCTGTGATGACCCATATGGCATCATTTCCGTGTTGTGACCGAGGTAGTCCGAGAATAAAGTCCATCCCAATATCGTCCCATTTCCACTCAGGTATCTTGTTTGGCTGTAATAGCCCTGCTGGTTTTTGGTGCTCGGCTTTAATGCGTTGACATGAATCACAACATGCAATGTATGTGGCTATATCCCTCTTCATACCGTGCCACCAAAACCTTTCCTGAATGTCCTTGTACATTTTGGTCCCTCCAGGGTAAATTGAATATGGAGCGGTGTGGCCTTCCGCTAGAATTTGCTGTTTGAGATCTTTTATATTGGGTACGCAAAGCCTGTCTCCGAACCATAATATTCCCTCATCGTCTATGACGAATTCTGAGGCCTTGCCCAGACTCACTTTCCTTTTTATGCCTTTGATGCTGGGATGTCCATGCTGAGCTTTCTTAATCTGTTCTATTAGTGTAGGCCGTATTTCCAAATTTCACAGTTCGCCTTCGGTGACCAACATCAAGTTGAGTTTGGCGAACTCCTGCTGAAACTCTGGTCTCAAATTTTGTAGACTGCCGTTGTCCGAGCTGGGGTTACGACTGAGAGCATCTGCCACTACATTTGCCTTTCCTGGGTGATAGTGAATGCCAACATCATAATCTTTCACTAGTTCCAACCAGCGTCATTGTTGTAGACTGAGTTCTGGTTGTGTGAAGATATATTTGAGACTTTTATGGTCCGTATATATTTCACAACGATTCCCAAGTAAAAAGTGCCTCCACTCCTTGAGTGCATGGATGACAGCTGCCAATTCCAAGTCGTGAGTAGGATTATTTTCTTCATGCTTTCGTAGTTGCCAGGAAGCGTATGCGACTACCTTGCCTTCTTGCATCAGTACGCATCCGAGGCCATTCTGGGATGCGTCACAATATACTTCGAAACTTTTATGTATGTCTGGTACAACCAATACTGGGGCGGTTGTTAATTTCCTTTTGAGTTCCTGGAAGCTTTTCTCACAAGCTTCAGTCCACACGAATTTCTTATCCTTCTTGAGTAACTGTGTCATTGGTTTTGCTATGGTGGAAAATCCCTTAATAAACCTTCGGTAATATCCAGCCATCCCGAGGAAGCTCCGTACATCTGTTACGTTGGCCGATGGCTTCCAACCAAGTACGGCCTTGATTTTTTCTGGGTCCACAGCAACTCCTTCATGTGTCAATACGTGGCCTAGAAAACCAACCTGTCTTAACCAAAATTCACATTTGTTGAAATTGGCGCATAGTTGATGTTTCCTTAATTCTCCCAGTGCAATTCGGAGATGTTCAACATGTTCTTCTGGTGTCTTAGAATATTCCAGGATATCATCAATAAACACCACAACAAATTTGTCCATAAATTTCATAAACACTTTGTTCATGAGGTGGACAAAATATGCGGGGGCGTTGGTCAGTCCAAACGGCATTCCTGTAAATTCATATAGTCCATATCTGGAGGTGAATGCTGTCTTCGGGATATCTTCTGTCCGTACTTTTAATTGATGATACCCCGACCTTAAATCGATTTTTGAGAAAACCTTGGCTTGAGCGAGCTGGTCAAATAAATCATTTATCCGTGGCATCGGATATTTGTTTTTGATAGTGACCATGTTGAGCGCTCGGTAGTCTATACAGTGTCCCATCCTTCTTCTTGGCTAATAGTACCGGCGAACCCCACGATGAGGAGCTGGCCCGTATAAATCCTTTGTCCAGTAATTCCTTTATTTCCTTCTTCAGTTCAACCAATTCGGATGGTGCCATTCTGTATGGTTTCTTGTAAATGGGGGTGGTTCCGGGTGCTAGCTCAATAATGAATTCTATTTCCCGGTCTGGTGGCATGCCTGGCAATTCTTCGGGAAATACGTCCGGGAACTCACATACTACTGGAACTTTGATTAACTCAGAAGTGTCTACCTTGTTCAATTTTGGTTGCCGTGATACTGGTATTTCTTGAGCTGCGACTCTTACCGTCTTTCCGTGATGATGAGTAAGAATCATAGTTCGATTGAAGCAGTCGATAAATCCTTTGTTGGTGGTTAACCAGTCCATACCTAGGATAACATCCAGTCCCTTATTTTCCAACACGATGAGGTTTGCCAGAAACTTTAATCCTTCAATCTCAATAATCACACCTTGGCAGTAATTCTGAGTGATCTGCTTACTTCCGGGGGACTTGATGGTCATTGATTTTCCCAAGGGGAGCATCGAAAAATCATGTTGCAAAGCAAAGTTCTTCGAAATGAACGAATGAGAAGCTCCAGAATCAAACAAAATCGTGGCAGGTATTGTGTTGACAGGGAACGTACCGAGTACGATATCCGGGGCATCTTGTGCTTGCTCCTTGGTCACATGGTTCAGGGGACCTTTCTTGTGGTTGTTATTGGGGTTGAAGTTGTTACGCTTGGGTGCTGAATTGTTTCCATTGCTGTTCGGCTTTGGGGTCGAGTTCCTTGGTTTTGGGCACTTCTTGGCATAGTGTCCCTCTTCTCCAAAAGCGTTGCAAGTAACGCATGGGCGATACGTAAAGTCCTTGTCCCTTGCATGAAATTTTTTGTTCGAACGCGGATCATTGGTCATGGATTTGTTCGCCCCATTTTTCTGAAAATTTGTCTTGCTCCGGTTGTTGCGCGCATGAGTAGTCTTATCCCTTTTGCGCTTTCGAATATCTTCCAAGCTACGACGCTCATTTTCCAAGGTAATACCTTTTTCCACAAGTGTCTTGAAATCTGGAAAGGTGTGTACGACTAGCTGGCATTTAAGTGCTGGTGCCAGACAGTCCAGGAATTTTTTCCATCTTTTTATTTTCAGTCACGCGCTCTTCGTTGGCATAACGAGATAATTGAGTAAACTGGCTATTGTACTCAGTCACTGTCATGCCTCTCTGCTTGAGGTCATCAAACTCCCTTTTCTTGATCTTCATAATGCTTCTGGGGATGTGCGCCCCACGAAAACCTTCTTTAAAATCCTCCCATGTGATATCATTTTCATTGGGGTGCATATGCAGAAAATTTTCCCACCATGATGCAGCTGCTCCAGTGAGATAGTGTGGTGCATAGAGTACCTTTTCACGATCCGAGCATTGTGCAATTATCAATTTCCTTTCAATGTCTCGAAGCCAATCATCGGCCTTAAACGGTGTGTCAGTGTGAGAAAATGTTGGCGGACGTGTCTTTTGTAGTTTAGACAATTTTGAATGCTGCTGATGTGGTTCACGGTGATTTCCCATATTGATAACATGGTTCATCATTTCTTGGTGCTGCTGCTGGCTTTGCTCATAAAGGCGGCATACTTGAGAAAATGTTGTTTCACTGCCCTGCTGACTTGACTGCCCCTGCATGAAATTGTTACTTGTCTGGGTACCATAATTTTCCTCTGGCGGACTTGGCATGGAACGAGTCCAGGGACGAGTCATTTTCCACTCTGGGGTATTATTGCAGAACTCATGAGAAAAACAGAGCGGCAAAAATAAACAAATGGTTTTACAAATGCAGAAAATATACGAACTCCGAAGATTATTAAATAAAATACTTGATTGCGCATGGAGAAGGACCACTCAGTACATATCTTACACGCGAGTCGTAATTATACAATACATCACTTAGGATGTGCGTACACATTCCTGACATGTTATTTAGGCTAGTGCACTTCTCCGAGTTCCTACATGATGCGCACACAAACTACTTCTCACCAACCTATTTTACATCCATCATACAAGAGGACACCTCGCGCGGCGGAGATGCGTACTTAGTCGGAGATGGTGAAGACTTCCTTCGGCCTGCCGAGGGTAAGACCCAGTGGTGATGGAGACTCAACCTCCTCCTCACTAATAGGCTCCAAGCATGGAGTGCTGGTGCGAGGAGTTGGTGCGGGCGCGGCAGGTGGTGCAGCACTGATTGGAGTAGGAGCAATGACCTGGTCAAACTCCTCAGTGGTAGGTAGACAGCGAGCGGTGGCTAAGATGGCAGGTGCATAGGATGCCGAGGACGATACATATGTCAGAGGTGGTCATGTATGGAGCAGCTCCCTCCTATTGGCGGAACCGCTCTGAACTAAGTCCATACAAGCAGCCACCAAGTCGTCCACAAGGTTATCAAAGGCTACCTCAAGAGCCTTGAGGTACTCAACCAACGATTCGATAGCTTCATCACGTTCTTACCTTGCGCTAGAAAACGCATAGTGGCACGTGTAAGGCAGGTGGCATGGAAGGTAGCGGTAGCGAACAGTCTTCATCGAAGGAAGAGCATCCCGGAGACGAGCTATCGCCTCGCGGGCAGCCATCTACATGGCATGCCTCTCCGTAGGCATGGCCCTGCCCACAAATCGGAAGCGGCGTGCCTCAGAACGCCCTCCCTTGAATTGCATCGCGGCTTGGTGCATCGACACCCTGTCGCTGATCTTGTGCTGGTAGAGTGTGAACTCTGGACGAGTCGATGGCCCGATCGCGACCTTGGTGATGGCAATGAGGAGCTTGATAAACCCCTCAGGTATGTTGGCGAACACCTGTGACTCACAGTTGCTGCCGACCATCTACAATAGTAGACTAAAATTCTTTATAGTCAAATCATAAATTTATGATGACTAACAGAAAATTGCTACATATGTAAAAATGCTGAAATAGCAATCAATATGCTAATAACCGATTAGCGATCGCACCTAGTGGCTTCCTACAGTCAGCCTGGCTCTGATACCAAGGTTGTCAGGACCGGTTTTCCAGTAAAATATTTACTGAGAAACCGACCTTTTTATCGGACCAGTGCAGAAGAATCCTTCTCACTGGTAGACAAGTCCTTGATACAGAATTCCAGAGTACTGAATATTATACAAGGTTGAGCTGAGGCTGCTCAACAATTTATTACAAGCACGCCGATATTTTACATAAAGGTCGATATGACACAATGGTGGGGTGGCATAACTACTGACTCGTAATAAAGGTGGTGATGGATATGTCACCGTGTAGTGGGTAACATTACTCCAGTATCTTACAGCTCATCGAGTGTGGGAGTGAGACCCGATGAATTTATTTGGTGGTAGCGGAAGCGGTTATAATATAGAGATCAACTCCAGGATCGCAAGAGACTGACTGGGACTCCTCTAGGCGTCTGACTCGCTATCGAACACTTCATCCATGAGATTGCCTTCGTCAACTTCTGGCCAAATTAACAAGCCAGGTGAGTACTTTGAATGTACTCACAAGACAGTTCGGACATAAGATATAACAAATGCAAACATGATGCATATGAGCAGACTTGCCGTATGTATTCAGAGAATAAATTTGGGCTGCATGTTAATTAAAAGGAAGTCAGGCGGTAGTCCTCCCGAAATCCCAAGGAAATAAAAGAATACCGGTCGAGTGACTGAAACGACGCCTCGAATGAAAAAAACTAATAAACATGCCACAGTCGGACGTTTGAGCGACATCACATAAAGGGCTTCTATCAAAATAAATAACGAGATTGCCACAGTCGAACGTTTGAGCGACATCACATAAAGGGCTGATATCAAAAGTAAATAACGAGAATGCCACAGTCGGACATCTGTGCGACATCACATAAAGGGCTTATATCAAAAGTAAATAACGAGAATGCCACAGTCGGACGTCTGAGCGACATCACATAAAGGGCTTATATCGAAAGTAAAGAACGAGAATGCCACAGCCGGAAGTCTGAGCGACATCACATAAAGGGCTTATATCAAAACTAAAGAACGAGAATGCCACAGTCGGACGTCTGAGCGACATCACATAAAGGGCTTATATGATTATTCGAGCCAATGAGCCTTCTTGAAAGTAAATCATCTCACGGGAATATTTAGTACATAATTAACTGGCTAGTTCAGAATAGCACTGGGCCGGTCTACCACTCATAAAGCTATATTAGAAATACTAGTGTTTGTCACGGAGACTGATACGGATACTGATGTTAGGCCAAAAACATGACTACTCAAAAGGGGCTTTGACTCATAAAGGGCTTATATGATTATTCGAGCCAATGAACCTTCTTGAAAGTAAATCATCTCACGGGAATATTTAGTACAGAATTAACTGGCTAGTTCAGAATAGCATTCGGCCGGTCTACCACTCATAAAGCTATATTAGAAATACTAGTGTTTGTCACGGAGACTGATATGGATACTGACGTTAGGCCAAAAACATGACTACTCAAAAGGGGCTTTGACTCTGCAGAGTTTGTACTCTTTAACCACAGCCAACGGAATTCGGTAGTCACAATGGACTAGTTCCGTCTACGGTATTTTAGCAGAAACACAACTAACCAGTACACACCCATTTCACATCCCGCTGCCCGGAATCACCAAGACAACATTCACGAAAAACTTTAAGACGGGGAGGCGACAACCTCGAATAGCATGGGATCAAATTTATATCGCGCACTCTAAGGGGTGCCCCCCTCTCGGTCCCAACCGGAAACACCCATGCCCCCTGACCGGATGATGGGCTTTAATCCAGGGCCATGGAACCCTCATCACGGCCCCTCTATTTGGTGTGTACAACGAAAGAGGTTTGCAACTGAAAACACCGTTTTCTTTGCAGAAGACATGTGAAAGTACCAAAAGGGTGACGAACGGGACCATGTTCTGATCCACGGTAACACTGGGGAATAACGGTTGACTGGCATGCTTCAAAAATACTAGCTTACAACCTATCATGTCACCACATGATCAGGTTGGCTCACCATTAACTTTCGAAGCACACGCGGAGCTTGCCTTGCATGAAATATATAACATTCACAAAATGCTTATATAATCATGCCATGATAAAACTACTCACGCAACATGCAAAACACTCATCATATCAAAGGTTCAAACATGCTTGCCTGGTTCGGAGTAGTCGGAGTCTAACTCGGTGAAGTTCGCGGCTCCGTCACCTTCTTCGGTATCTACGGATAAGAATAAAACGGGTACTAACATAAATACCGTGCGCGCATACAGTTGTCCCAAATATTTTTCAAATAAATATGACAAAAAACTAGACAGAAAACTAAAGGGGGCAGAAAAAGAATCAACTCAAAATCATTTTTTGATTAAAAGTTATTAAGGTTTTTGTCTAGGGACTTGTCTGTAATGAAACAGAAAGTTTCCCGGGCCTAGAATAGAAAAACAGAAAACGATTCAGTAAGCAGTACGCCAGCTGAAAAGGGAAGGCGTATTTTGCCCGAAGGCGTTTTCCACAAAAACGGTTCGAATAAGACAGAGAGACTGACGAGGGGGTCCCACCCGTCAGGTTTGAATCTTCGAACTGAAAACAGAGCGCGCCGGCGCTAGAGAGCCGCGGTGGTCGCCGGCGCCGATCCACGGCGAGGTAGGGGAAGTGGGTGGTATCTACGTGTTCACGGTGTTCTTCCGCGTCGGTGGGTGGTGGAGTTGGACGTCGGCGAGCACCACGTCGACGGCGACCTTATCTTCGGCGGACGGCGGTTCGGGTGGTTGTGGGTCTCGTCGAAGAGAGCTGCGGAGGTCAAATTGAAGTGGGGGTTAGGCGTCTAGGTGTGTCAGAAGGCTGTTGGCACGACTAGGGAGGTGGAGGAGCTCTAACCAGAGAGAGAGCTGCCGGAGCCCGAAGCGGATCGGGGCGGCCGGAGTTGGGGAAGAAGGGCTCCTCGAGGTTCTTCCAGTGGCTGGGCGGGGTCTGGTGAGATGTTGGAGCTGTGCGAGGTCGAGTGCGAGCTTGGGGGTGCTATTTATAGCCGGCCCGAGGCGGTTGCCGCAAACGGGATAAGTTCGGCGAGCGATTACGGCGAGGCTGTGGCTGAACGGGTGGCTTAAGTACTTGAGCATCGACGTGATGGTTTACTGGTTCCATCCCAATGCAGAGCTCTGCAAGACATGGGCGCTTATGACACTTTCCCAACAAAATGGCCGTGCGGGCATGTCGGCGGCAGAGAGCGCGCTCTGCGCCTCTCAGGCCAAGGAGACAGTGCTGCAGCGTGCACAGGGAAGGAGACAGCCACGGGGAGCTCCCAGGTGGCTTGGGTGGTGCCGAACGGCGTCGCTTTGCAGGGTGGCACCTGTTGGCCGCCACGGGTGGCTCTGCCGTCGCGGAAGACGCCGGTGCAGGCAGGCCACGACGCCACCGACGCTCGCCACCGGCCAAGCGAGCGTGCGGCACTCTGGATAAGGGAGAGGAGCAGTGCAGCAAGGTGCCAAGGTAACACTTGCGAGATTGACGAGAAGCTCTGACGAAACTGCACTGTCGACTGAATCTTCAGTTAACTTTTCTGAATTTTGACAGAAACAGTGCACACCAACTGTTTGATGAAATGATCCATGCACTTGCTGAATTTTTCTTGAGCTGAATTTTGGTGAGGTGGTCTCTTGATGCATCTAGAGGCTGCCTGAATTTTCACAGATTTTTAGGAAGAGAGAAAATATGAATTTCACCAAAAATGGCAAATCTGGTCCAAACTTGCAGCAAGTGAAATTTGAAAATTTTGAACTGTGGACCAGTGGATCATGATGGATCTAGGTTGAGGGTACTAAGGACTAGTCAGGCGAGTTTGCTTGGAATCAAAACTCAAAATGGAATTAGTACTTCCTTTGTAAATCACCAAGGCTCAATTTAAAAGGCAGAAATTGTTTTTGGAATAAAATAACTAGGAGAAAAATCTAAATGAGGTTGAAACCTTCTGGAATTGATGTTAGACTTGTTTCAAGGTGGGAAGGGAGTTTTTTTTTTTGGTAAGAAAGACCTTCATTGGGTGTCATGGAAAAAAGGCAAGTTTGAATGGAAGGGAATAAACCCAAGGTTTTATGGGAAGGCTTTTCATAAAAAGGAAATTTTCAAAACTCTTTTGAAAAATAATATGTGTTGAGCCAACACAAGGTGAAAACCCTCAAGACCAGGAAGCAAGGTTGAGAAGGACACGGAAATCTTTTGCCAGAAAAGGTTTGAGAAAGAGGGGTTTTAAGAAAGATTCAAATATCCCCCTTTCAAAAGACCAAAGAATTTGATGAAAACAAATCCAAATTTTTTGGAGTGTTACAATATGATGATGAGCATGTTGAGTTGCCTTGTTGTGATGCTATGCTCCATAGGATATCATGTGAAAATTCTTTTAGTCACATCATGTTCGAGAACCCTCTAAACTTGTCATATGCTATGAGTGAGATCTCCCATATTGCATCATTTCAATCTCAACATAGTAACTATGCATGCCCCATTAAAGTGAATCCTATTTGCACTTGTGGCATAGATGACAAGATGATGGTCATTGGCTTTTGTTTTTCTTGTGATGATATTGCTAATCTTCCTTTACATGATTTGTGCAATACATCTACTATGCCATGCCATGATCACATTGTTACAAATATGCATTATTTTCGATGTTGTCAATATTCTCCATGTGATATTTCCACTAATTATCATGAGGAGACCCCCATAGTTTCCTCCTACATACTAGGAGATCGTGATGCATTCCATACTTTGCATAGTTCCCATAATTGTGTGCACCATATGCATTCCATGAATAACAATGCTCTACCTACTTGTCATGATGCATTACACAATTTGAGTCCCCATTATGCTATACACAACAACAAACCTCTCATGATGGATGACATGTTTCTATATCACGCGTCTCATTTATTTGAGCATTGGCTATTTTGTGCTAACCAACACATGCACGCGCGCATCATGATGGATGATGTGTACATATACCACGCACACAATTTTCCCTTTGTCTTTGTTTTGTGTAGGTACTCATGAACATTTGTCAACCTCACAATCCCATGAGTTGACAAAACGAGCTCTTGAGAGCAACGATGACTTGGGATTCCGTGGAATCTCCTTACCACCATTATCTTCGCGCAACCACTATGCGCATCTCTTTTACTTGGCTCTCACACGACTATGGGCTATTTACCACTTGTCACCTTATACCCATACTGTCATGTTCACTTTGCATGTTATGCCTCTTGCTATGATTTTGCCATGTAATTGTAACCTTTGCTTGCATTTACCCATGCTTCACCATTATGTGTAGGATCGAAAGTATGTCTAGAGGGGGGGTGATTAGACTACTTGACAATATAAAAAATCTGCCTTTTGATCATGAACAGTTTTTGGCAGTTTCACAATTATGATCAATTCAAGTATCACCCTACACATGCAATTCTAGAGTATAAGCAGCGGAAAGTAAATTGCACATGTAGTAAAGAGAGGTGGAGAAGATCAAACGCAATTTGGAGACACGGAGATTTTTCTCGTGGTTCCGATAGGTGGTGCTATCGTACATCCACGTTGATGGAGACTTCAACCCACGGAGGGTAACGGCTGCGCGAGTCCACGGAGGGCTCCACCCACGAAGGGTCCACGAAGAAGCAACCTTGTCTATTCCATCATGGCCTACGCCCACGGAGGACTAGCCTTACTCGGGGTAGATCTTCACGAAGTAGGCGATCTCCTTGCCCTTACAAACTTCTTGGTTCAACTCCACATCTCAAAGACGGAGGCTCCCAAGCGACACCTAACCAATCTAGGAGGCACCACCCTCCAAAAGGTAATAGATGTTGTTGATGATGATGAACTCCTTGCTCTTGTGCTTCAATTGATAATCTCCCCAACACTCAACTCTCCTCACTGATATGGCTGTGGTGGAAGAAAGGATTGAGTGGAAAGCAACTTGGGAAGGCTAGAAATCAAGTTTCATATGGTAGGAATGGAATGACTTGATCTCAACACAAGGGTAGGTGGTTCTCTTCTCAGAAAGTGTAAGGTAGGAGTGGTAGTACTTTCTGATGGCTCTCTCCACGAATGAAGAGGGGGTGGAGGGGTATATATAGCCTCAACACAAAATCCAACCGTTACACACATAATTGAGCAATCTCGGTGAGACCGAAGTGAAAACTCGGTCAGACCGAAAGTTCAAATATAGTGAACGTTGGGATTTTCGGTGGGACCGAAAATACCATCTCGGTGTGTCCGATATGAGTCAAAGGTAGGAGCTTGCCAGAATCGGTGGGACCGAAATCAACAACTCGGATATTCCGAAATGATGACAAACGGTTACAGAAGGTTGGCAGTCCAGTTTCGGTGAGACCGAACTCAAAATCGGATTGACCGAAATATCTAGGGTTTGGAAGAATAGCTGAGGTGGTTCATCTCGGTGGGACTGAGTTGGAAAAATTGGTTTGTCCGAGATTACTTATGAGTGTGTTAAGTAATGAAAATTGCTGATAGTTGAAGGAGCTAAATCACTAAGCACTTGAGCAACCAGATCATCAACACAACCTCATCCCCTTTTAATAGTATTGGCTTTTCCTATGGACTCAATGTGATCTTTGATCACTAAACCAAAATTGGAGTCTTGAGCTTTTGCCAATGCTTGTCTTAGCATTTTGAGGGGTCCACTTCTTCAGACATTTCCATACCCATATCATCGAACTTCTCTGAAATGATTCTCAAGTAAATATTAGTTCAATGATATATATGTTGTTATTAATTACCAAAACCACCCGGGGATTAGTTGCACTTTCAATCTCCCCCTTTTTGGTAATTGATGACAACATATAGATCAAAGCTTCGACAAAAGATATAATCAATGAATAATATCGTCGCTTTGAGAAGTATGTGATAAACAAGAGCTCCCCCTAAATTTGTGCATTATTTAAAATTTGCGTTTGAATGCAAATGCACAATCGATTAGGATTATGGGTCACTCTTCCATGTCACATACATCTTGGTGGAGCGCACAAAATGATAAGAATGAATAACATGCACCCAATCACCAAGACAAGAGTAAATAGCCATACAATAAGGAATAGCATATGATAAGCATTAAGCACACATTAAAGCATAGTATGTCCAAGCACTCATTAAGGTAGCATCAAACGTAGTAGCAAGCACACTTAAAGTATCGAAAGACCAAAAGAACCAAATGTATCTCAAAAGAAACCGGCAAAGGAACGAAAGAGCACTCTCTCTCTCGAAGCCCTATGATCTATACAATTTCTCCCCCTTTGGCAACAAGTTACCAAAAAGTTCGAAAAAACATAGAGCTAAACGTCACTGTGGGCTCTGCTGGCGGCTCCCGTCTGGGTAGATGTCGGAGTAGAAATGACGGCATCGGCGAAGACTTCTGCTGATGTCTGCGCTAGAGGAGTGGATGCTGGAGCTAGAGTAACTGCTGGAGCTGTAGGAGGTGCTGAAGTGGTAGCCCTGGAGTCAGTCACTGGGATAGCTGCAGATCGGGATCCTCTGGGAACCTGAGCAGTCTGGCGATGAGAGTCCTGGACTAGATCATCCTGCATGAGCTCTGCTCTCTCCTGCCTTGCTTCCTCCATGTCTGCCTCAAGCTTGTTGACGGACACCTGAATCTCAGTCAGCTTCACGTCCAGAGCGTGGATCTTGTCCTCAACAATCCTCTCTAGGCTTTCCTGAGATTGTTCAATGCTGGCCAGGCGTTGTTCAATCCTCTGGGTAGCTTCAAGAATCTGCTCTCCGAAGCTCTTTGGTTTAGCTGCTGCTGCTGCTGCCTCTTTATCAGCTTTGGCTTTCTTTGCAGCTTCAATTTTGGCTTGACCTTCAACTGAGGTTGGATCCTCCTCATCCATCACAACAACGTTATCTTCATGCTCTGGCTGCAGTGGCAAGTGCTTCCTATCCAACATGAATTTGCCCGTGCCAAACTTGGCATTGATGAGCATCTGAATCTGCGGGGCAAATCCACACGACCTCTTCTGGTCAGCTGCAGTCCTCTTAATGGTCTCTACCATTAAGTCCATCACCTTAAAAGGTGCCTTCTCATCAAGAATGTGCAGCATGTTGATAGAATAGCCTCGAATCATGCGGTGGTCTCCAGACTTGGGCATCAATGTATGCCTCAGAATAGTGTTTGTGGTGGTCAGACCTGCCTGGAGATAGTACACTGAGCCAAGCTTCCACCCTTCCAAATCAGCAGCGGGGATTTCCTTGTACATGTTCTTCATGGAATCATGGCTCTTCTTAGGAATCCCATAGACATCAATGTCGTCCTCTCTCTGCACTGGAGCATTCAGAAGTTCTGCCCATTCTTCAACAGACGAAGAAAACCTTTGACCTTCAGTCATCCAGGTGATCTTGCCATCAGGATAGAAGTGGGTTGTGGCGTAGAACTGCATGATCATCTCGCCATTCCAATCTGTCAGCTCCTGACCCACAAAATCAGCAACTCCACATGCAGTGAAGCTCTCATGCACATGGGGAATGAAGTCTCGGTGCTCTTCACTGTCAATGTATTTCCAGTCAACATACCTGGTGTCAGCAACAATAGGCTTCTTATCCATCAGCACGGTCTCATAGAAGTCCTGCTGCTCTCTGGTGTGGAATCTGGGGTCCACAGCAGTCCTTCTCCTCACGGCATATGGATCAGACTGTCTCCATAGCCTGAGAACTCTATCCTTCCTTGCCTTCATATCCTCGGCTTGAGGATGAGCATCGTTGTGGAGTGGCAATTTAGGACGGAGCTTCAGCAACACATGTTCTTCATCTGACTCAGACGGTGGCATCTCACCTTTGTTCTTCTCAGAAGCTGGAATGCTCCTGGTTGTCCTCTTGGGCTTGGCTGGAGCTGCCTTGGCTTGAGCAGGCTTCTTGGGCTTAGAAGTGGCTTGAGCCCTAATAGCATCACCCATGAACTTAGCCTTTTGAGGAGGAGGCTGGGGTGCATCTTCTTCTTCTTCAGCAGCTGCATCAACATGAGGTTCAGCATATACTACCCTCTTCCTCTTGGAAGTTTTCTTCACCTTACTTGGAGCTGGCTCTTCCAAGTTCAGTTTCTTTGCAACAGCTGACTGCTTGACCTTGCTGGTGCCTTTCTTCGACTGCTGCCCTTGGAGCTCTTTGGCAACAACATTCCTCTTGGGCTTGGAGGTAACTTCCTCAGCAACGAAGTCAGAGTCCTCATCATCAGAATTTCTCTTCTTTCTGGTTCTGGTGGCTGCAGGAGGCAAACCACTGGGGGTGCTCCTCTCACCATCATCACTGGAACTACTAGCCTCAGGACTAGTATCTGCCTCAGGGATCTCTGCAAAAGGTGACTCAGACCTGTTCTGGCTGTCACTGACATCTGATATGGCTGACAACCTGTGAAAAGGTAAGGTATAGGCAGAGTAGAAGAGTTATCACAACTGCAGAGGTTTTTGCAAAAAAATGAGTTCAAATCTTAGTTTTGAGTTTTCACAGAATGCATTTCGGTCAAACCGATTTTCAGTTTCGGTGAATCCGAAGTGTATACAGAAACCTACACACCACTTTCGGTCAGACCGAAATGGGTTTCGGTCCTACCGAAACACTAGGGTTTCACTGAGACTCTACATCGGTCACACCGATTTGCACGAATCGGTTAGACCAAACGGTGCAGTGCAATGGCCAGAGGCCAAATCGGTCATTCCGAGTTTTCAAAATCGGTTTCACCGAGATGTGTTCCGTGGAAACCTAAACCTAAGAATTTCGCTCGAAACTAAAAGGATCTGATCTGATGTTTAAGGAATATCTCAAACGTGGATAGATACATGGCAAACCAATCATGCAAGAATCAGATGGGGAGCACGAGAGGGATCGGGACTCACCCTAACTTGGTGAAGTCCCTCTACGGCGGCAACGGCGCGGAGAAGAATGCCGTTGACGGCAGCGGAGGCTTGCGGCGAGGGCGCACAGGCGACGACGGCGACGATCCGAAGACCAGGGCGACGGCAGCAGGGGACTTGGGGGCGAAACGGTTTGAAGAATTAATCGCGCGCAGCCCTCAGTATTTATATCCCCATACTGTCGGTGGGACCGAGTTGAAAAACTCGGTGACACCGAAATGGCTAACTGCTGTGCAGTTACACATATCGGTCACGCCGAGATTTTGAACTCGGTTTCACCGAGATGAAACCTAGATCAGTCTAAGCGTTTCGGTTGGACCGAGATGGAAAAGTTGGTCAGACCGAAATGGACTTAGAAGGTTTTGGAAGTCAGCCTTAGACGGATCGGTGGCTCCGAGTGCTCCTCACTCGGAGGGTCCGAAAATGACTTGTTCAAAGTTGTGATATGAGCATGAATAGAATTTGAGACAAGAAAGCATAGATAGCTAGGGAAGGTGCTTAGGCATTCTTGTCCATCCATTTGGCCAGAAAAGGCAAAACAATCAAGACAACAAATGGATGTCCTTGAATGGATGAAATCATGCATTCAACATGCTCACACAATAAGATAGCAACTGAAATATGTGTCAAACATGCACAACCAACACTCTAGCTACTAGCACACAATTTGTCGATGACTAGGTCATCTATATATGAGTATTTTGACTTAGGAGTCAAATGAGAACATTTGATCATAGGTCATACTCATCGTTTAAGCACAAGTGGGGTTACCACTTTTACATAAAGCATTGATGTATTCACATCATTTGGAGATGCTTTAGCTAATTTTTAGAGCAAAGCTCCCCCTAGATGTGAGAACCCCTTTTAAAGGGTCAAACTAACCTTGGGTTGTCGTAGAAGACTTCATGTAGATGTTGAAGATGTGGATGCTCAATGTTGATGTAGATCATCAAGAGGTGGGAGCTATCCTTTGGATTAGGGCACTTTCAATACCTACATGGGTTAGTCCCACAAGGAACAAACAAGGATATCCATAGACATAGATTGAAGTTCACAAAAGATGATGTCCATGAAAGCAATGATTACCTTGTCCCTTGACTTACCAACAAGAGGGTTTGTGACTCCATGAACTAGTGCATGATGTGGAAGTTGATTGCACAAGTTCTTGCCAAAATGAATATGAGTGAAGTATGTTGGCGGAGTCACCCTCAAGAACCTTCTAGTTCTTCTTCTTTGGGATCCACATCATTTTGATGGGAATCCTTGGGGTTGTAGTTGAGCTTGACGAAGTAGAACTTGATGTGTCCTTGGGAACCCACTTGACCATGGCTTGAGGTGCTTCAATGAATGCATCAATCTCCTCTTGAAGCTTGTCCTTGGCCTTTAGCTTGTGGTCTTGTGGTGGAAGGTCATCTTGAGCTTGTTCCACATTGGAAGAAGTAGGATCATACTTCTCCTTTTGTGAAACAAACTGTGGAGTAGGGTATTGACCTTCTTCCCACTCAACACCTTCGGCGTTGAACTTTCGCTCAAAACCAATCCCTTGATTCTTCCGGTGCCTTCCTTGTTTGCGAACAATTTCCTCAAAGTTCTTGCTTCCGGCAAGACTCTTGTAGACACCTTTCTCTATGATTTCCTTCAATAAGCTATTTTCTTGCTCAAGTGTAACTTGGCTTGAAACATTGTTAGTGGAATCAAGAGAACTACTAGAAGCAACAATATTAGATTTAACATGGTTATTGTTACTACTAGAGAAAGAATTTTTCTTATGCTTGTCATGCTTAGTCTTAATAGGTGGCAAGAAATTAGACAAGAGAAGTCGTTTGGCAAGATATGAAGAACTCTTCTTTCGAAGATCGTCATTGATCGCTTTTAGAAACTCATGTTCTTGCTCTAGAGTGAGCTTCTCGAAGCGTAGCTTCTCATGAGATCTTAGGAGCTCTCTATGATCTTCTTGAGTTGTTTCATGAGCTAACTTAAGAGTGTTTAGTTCTTTAGTTAGACGCTCATTCTCCTTCATAGCATTGTCATTCGACTCTTCTCGACTATAAAGACTACTAGCATTTTCATCATTACTAAGCTCACTAGATTTATCATGCAAGAGCTCATCTTCACCAAGCAAGTCATCCTCATCACTATCAAAGTCAATGAATTCAGGGTGTGTTACCTTGGGGCCTTTAGCCATGAAGCATCTTCCAATTCCCTCATTTGGTGAATCAAATAAGTCGTAGGAGTTGGAGTTGGAGGATACGAGTGCATGTCCGGCAACACCTTCATCTTGACTGTAGTCGGAGTCGGAGTGATAGCTTCCATCGGATTGATTGTTAGAGTCGGAGCCGGAGACCCATTCACCTACATGAGCTTGATGTCTTCTTCTTGTGTAGCTCCTTGATGACTTGTCTTTCCTCTCCGAATCCTTGCTTCTCCGAGAGGGTCTTCGTTCATAACGATCATCTCTACTCCTTCTCTCTCTCCGAGGTGACTCATCTCTTGCTTTTCTTCTTGGAGATTCTTCTCTTCTCTTGTGGGGAGCCGTACACTCATTTGAGAAGTGTCCGGGTCTTCCACAATTGTAGCAGTTTCGATCACGACTAGAAGATCTCTTTTCATCATATGATCTAGACTTTGAGCTTCTTTCTTTGCCTCTATTCTTGTAGAACTTGTTGAAGTTCTTAACCATTAGGCTTATCTCTTCATTGGAAATTAACTTGTCACTTGAGGTGGTGGGAGCATCACTTGTAGCTTTGTAAGCACCACTTGACTTGTTGTGAAGCTCTTCCTTATCCTTAAGTGTCATCTCATGAGCAACAATTCTTCCAATGACTTCAGTTGGTTTGGGAGTCTTGTAGTTTGGCATCATTTGGATCAAAGTGCACACGGTGTCATATTTTCCATCCAAAGCTCTTAGAATCTTCTTGATGATGAATCGGTCGGTCATTTCTTCGCTTCCTAAGCCGGCAATCTCATTTGTGATGAGAGCAAGCCTAGAGTACATTTCAGCGACTCCTTCACCATCCTTCATCTTGAACTTGTCAAGTTGACCTTGAAGAATATCTAGCTTTGATTCCTTCACATATTCAGTACCTTCGTGCATTTCAGTCAAAGTATCCCAAATCTCTTTAGCATTCTCAAGACGGCTGATTTTGTTGAACTCCTCGGGACACAAAGCATTGAAGAGAATGTCACAAGCTTGAGCATTGTTTTGCAACATCCGCAACTCTTCCGGTGTAGCTTCGCGATCCGGAACTTTTCCTTCCTCGAAGAATTCACCTTGCATACCAACACAAATAATGCCCCATGCGGCTGGGTTATGACCAAGAATATGCATTTTCATTTTATGCTTCCAACTAGCAAAATTGGTACCATCAAAGTAAGGACCTCTACGATAATTACCCTCACTAGACGCCATACTCTCCTAGGTTATGAAACCAAGCTTATGGAGTCCAATGCAATGGAAACCAAACAATGGAGACCAAAGCTCTGATACCACTTGTAGGATCGAAAGTATGTCTAGAGGGGGGGGTGATTAGACTACTTGACAATATAAAAAATCTGCCTTTTGATCATGAACAGTTTTTGGCAGTTTCACAATTATGATCAATTCAAGTATCACCCTACACATGCAACTCTAGAGTATAAGCAGCGGAAAGTAAATTGCACATGTAGTAAAGAGAGGTGGAGAAGATCAAACGCAATTTGGAGACACGGAGATTTTTCTCGTGGTTCCGATAGGTGGTGCTATCGTACATCCACGTTGATGGAGACTTCAACCCACGGAGGGTAACGGCTGCGCGAGTCCACGGAGGGCTCCACCCACGAAGGGTCCACGAAGAAGCAACCTTGTCTATTCCATCATGGCCTACGCCCACGGAGGACTAGCCTTACTCGGGGTAGATCTTCACGAAGTAGGCGATCTCCTTGCCCTTACAAACTTCTTGGTTCAACTCCACATCTCAAAGACGGAGGCTCCCAAGCGACACCTAACCAATCTAGGAGGCACCACCCTCCAAAAGGTAATAGATGTTGTTGATGATGATGAACTCCTTGCTCTTGTGCTTCAAATGATAATCTCCCCAACACTCAACTCTCCTCACTGATATGGCTGTGGTGGAAGAAAGGATTGAGTGGAAAGCAACTTGGGAAGGCTAGAAATCAAGTTTCATATGGTAGGAATGGAATGACTTGATCTCAACACAAGGGTAGGTGGTTCTCTTCTCAGAAAGTGTAAGGTAGGTGTGGTAGTACTT
Source organism: Secale cereale (assembly GCA_902687465.1). Taxonomy (NCBI): domain Eukaryota; kingdom Viridiplantae; phylum Streptophyta; class Magnoliopsida; order Poales; family Poaceae; genus Secale; species Secale cereale. The sequence goes on along the minus strand of LR738711.1, from coordinate 448,473,574 downwards.
TCTGATGGCTCTCTCCACGAATGAAGAGGGGGTGGAGGGGTATATATAGCCTCCACACAAAATCCAACCGTTACACACATAATTGAGCAATCTCGGTGAGACCGAAGTGAAAACTCGGTCAGACCGAAAGTTCAAATATAGTGAACGTTGGGATTTTCGGTGGGACCGAAAATACCATCTCGGTGTGTCCGATATGAGTCAAAGGTAGGAGCTTGCCAGAATCGGTGGGACCGAAATCAACAACTCGGATATTCTGAAATGATGACAAACGGTTACAGAAGGTTGGCAGTCCAGTTTCGGTGAGACCGAACTCAAAATCGGATTGACCGAAATATCTAGGGTTTGGAAGAATAGCTGAGGTGGTTCATCTCGGTGGGACTGAGTTGGAAAAATCGGTTTGTCCGAGATTACTTATGAGTGTGTTAAGTAATGAAAATTGCTAATAGTTGAAGCAGCTAAATCACTAAGCACTTGAGCAACCAGATCATCAACACAACCTCATCCCCTTTTAATAGTATTGGCTTTTCCTATGGACTCAATGTGATCTTTGATCACTAAACCAAAATTAGAGTCTTGAGCTTTTGCCAATGCTTGTCTTAGCATTTTGAGGGGTCCACTTCTTCAGACATTTCCATACCCATATCATCGAACTTCTCTGAAATGATTCTCAAGTAAATATTAGTTCAATGATATATATGTTGTTATTAATTACCAAAACCACCCGGGGATTAGTTGCACTTTCATTATGCTACTCCTATGTGTATTTGCATGCTTGGTGGAGATACTAGTAGCTATTGCCATGATTTCTTTGTGCCCCATGCTATTGTTGATTCTTGTGTTGGGAGAGTCATGATATCTCATTGCTATTTCCATATGGCCTCTCATCAACACATTGATGCTATTTTTCTCATATCTCGCTTTCATGCTTGTACTATGCCATGTGCATTATTCATGCCTACAATTTGCACACATGACATGCTTGCCATGATTACCTCTAGTATGTTGCATCTTCGCACTACTAGCTTGTTTGACTTTATCGCTATGATTGCTTGCTATGTTGCATCACCCATGTTCCACTCTTACTTCCTTTCTTGGGTTGATGACATATATATTCGTGCCACTCACATGATATATCTTGATCACTGTCACTTGTCTCCATTAGTTGCATCTCTCATCACTTGTATTGAGTGCAACAATGTTATGTTTGTTGATCTTGGAGACTTTGACACCCTTCTTGAGATGCATACTTGCTTGATTGAGCCTATTGCACTTGTTTGTTCTTGCATCTTATGCCTACATACCATGCACCACACCCTTGTACTTTCTTATGATAATAATGATGCAAGCACTTGTTGGGTATTTTACCTCATTTGTTTCTCCGAGTGTTTGCCATGTTCTTTCATTTTGAGGAATTCACAAGGCGGTACCATCACGTGGCATCTTGGGCATGTGAAGGCATACACGTTGCGCGACAACAACATCTTCGAGAACATACATAAGGTGCATTCCTGCTTTGTGAGCCATCCTCACATATGCATATTGGATAGGCCATACTTTCATTGTTGTTTCCTTCTTGTTGTCTACATGATACATCTACGGGATGGAGGACCGACATTGAAGATGGACCCTATGCATGCACCACCGGCCTACCACTCTTGCCACAGCATCGAGCATTGGTATATCAAAACTCCTTTGACACATTGCACCAAAACCTTCATATTTGTTGATTGTGTGATCACATGCCATGCTCCATGGACATATCATTCCCATAACAAATTTGCATCTTATGCATGGATTGACTCACATTATGATTGCCTTGTTGCATCGTGTATTCCCATGTCATCCATGATATATAAGCTTGTGCATTTCCTTAGCAAATTTGTTGTGATCTTTCTTGATGGCATATTCACACATCATGATAATATTGTCCTCCATCAATTACATGATAACATACACATATTGAGCATCAATTGCCATGTTCAAGCTCTTGATAAACCATCACACTATGACATCATTTTCCACAATGGTTGCATTGATCACATTCACAACACCTTTGTGTGCTCCACAAATGCATTTGATCACATGAATGCTTTACATCTCATAGTATATCATCTTGCTAAGCTTCATGTACCTTGTCACACGGACACATTCTTACATGATGGACACTTTGTGTGCGCTAACCATTGTATTTCCAAGTGTACTTTGTGTTTGCTCATTTTGCATGTACCACATACCGGAGACACCTTGGAGTACGTGGACTGAGACATACCCTCAACTTCGTCCAACTACAAGTCCGTTCATGACTACCATTTCCATGGTGATGAGGTTTTCGATCCGAGGTCGGATCTTTCCCAAGGGAGGGGAGATGATGCAGAGCATCCTTCGCTCATCCCCATGTACACCATTTGGACGCAAGGTGATCCCGTTCCTCAATGCTTTCCCTTTCCTTTCTCACGAGACATGGATGCTACTTTAAGCGCGGACCTTGTGCATGCTCAGGAACACCCATGGAGAGCCCAAGGACCAAGGCCAAGTGAGCGCGAGAGAGAAGGAAGAAGGGCCAGCACCTACAGGCCTCGGACATCCGGCGCCCCTTCACAGAAGCGAGCATCGCAAGCCCGGACATCCGGCCCCATGTCCCGGACATCCGGCTCCTCCCGAAGCCCCGGAAATCCGGCCCCTCATCACAGAAGGCAACCGAAGCCGGCCACGCCCAGCCTGGACATCCGGCCACAGGCCCGGACATCCGGCTCCTCGCGAGCCGCCGGACATCCAGCCCCCGGCCCGGACATCCGGCGGCTGCCTGCGCGCAGAGACGGGCCTGAGGCCCATGTATCCCTCTCCCACTTACCCCTTCGTGGACCTAGACTATATATACTCCTGCACCTCCTCCTAGTTAGGGTTAGCTTAGTGATAGCTCATTTGATACCTAGAGCTTTGCTCATCTAGTGGTTCATCTCCTCGAGAGTGATTGTGGCACCTCTTCGGAGAAGATCCACACGGATTCAAGACCTCCGCTACGGAGAAGATCCCGCGGGATACCCCCAAGACCTCCTCACCGAGATGAACCAATTACCTTTTCTATCATCCCCTGTTGATCATGGATCTTGTATCTCTTTGTGTTTCGAGGATCTAGCATATGTGTGACTTGTTCTTGTTGGTTTGAGTGATTCTCTCGTGTTTCCCCTCGTGTTCCCCCTCGTGTTCTTCGTGTTCTTCATGGGATCCCCTCCATTTCGTGAAATATCGGCCATCTAGGGTTCCACCCTACATCACTCTCCCCCCTTGCCAAGTCACAAGGGGCCGATGGCCCCATAGATGACCGTGTTTTCCCACGACACCGTGCAGCACCAATGTTGTCATTGTCTACCTTTGGGATGCCGTTGTTAAAGTCTTCAAGACAGCACATAATGCTCTTCACAAGGAAATCAAAGACCATGTTGTCGCGTGATCAACGGGCGGGGCGCAGGTGGATGAAAACTTGCGGTGCTGCGAAGTACCGGTCGACGGCGGCGTCTCATGACGCTGAGAGGGTGCGTGCACGGGAACGGGCGCACCGGGTGCAGGCAAACGCACGAGGACCGACACCACGCGGGGTGCACGTGTGTGCACGGGCATGGGCGGGGGTGCAGGAGCTTGCATGTATATGAGCTCGCACGGGTCTGCAGGGACCGCGCTGACGCCTGCGGTTGCAAGCGTTGCGATAATGCTCTATGACCAGCCCGTCAATTCTACGTGGATGGTCGTTGGCGCGGGCGCGGGCATGGGAACTGGGATGGGCGCGTGGCAGGATCCATCACGACCAGCTCGTTCAGGGCCATGTCCTTGAGGCCCCATTCCACCTTATTTTATATCTCGGCCGGCTCAGAGTCGACTTCATCGAGCTGGAAGACTAGTGGCAGACGATCCTTCTGTGCCACGGCGTTGGTGGAGGTTTGCGGGAGGGGAATGGGAGGCAAAGAGTAAGGCCGCCCATATTAAATAGTGGATCGGGCGCCATTAGAGGAGAGGTTGCGAGAGAGTGATGAGGACATCACTAACAATGTTACACCCACAGCCCCAACTGACATATATACAGGACCAATTACTAGAGCTCGCGCACGCCAATTAAATTACCAAGTACATTCGTTTCTTGGTAATGATTCTAATGTTCATGAGAATATGATGCTGCCTAAATTGGATACATTTGTCATGCTTACAAATGAAGGGCCTAGCTTGGACAAGAAGGATGAACATTGGAGCAAGATCAAGCATGGAGATGATGGCATGCGCAAGGGGAACAAGAACGAAGTTGCAAGTGATGATTTTAGGACTTTGAAGCCACCATAATGAGTGCGTGAAGCCTTGGACAAAATATACAAGATGTCACTTCATAAATTTCGTCCAGAGGCTATTATAGGTGCCGCGTCACCTTATTACCGGGCCAGGCCCATGTAATTTCGAAATACTTGAGTATAGGCTGTTTTTAGAGTCCGTATGTGTGGGGAAACAAGAGTTAGGGTTGTTTTCGGACCTCTCCTCCAAGGGCCACGAAATTCCTCCCCTCTTCCCCCATATATACAGCCCTTAGGGCGTCGTTTAGACTTTGGGTTTTGTTTATATTAAAGTTCACCATAGCTACAACTTCGCGTACTTCGTTTGTGTTCAATGACCAGACAAAGATGTCACAGAACCCCACCTTGATCAATAAAGCATTCCTCTTATATTTGCAATATCCAGATTGCAATCTTAGTTTCCTGCTTGTTCTTCGTTTGCTTGCAGGAAATAGAACCTCATGGTCAGGTTGATCGTGCTCCGGCGTGGTCAATAACCTCTCGGAGTTGGTTTAGCGATTGCTAAGGCGCGACGTCCTCGCACGTTCGTAGTCGGATCGTCAAAGTCGACTTCCGCCAAAACGATAGCCACCATCTCATCGAAAGACGAAACACCTTTGCCTTTATCAAGTGGTATCAGATTTCCAGGTTACTCGGTGAGATTTTATAGTTTTTCGTAGATTAGATCGAGTCTGTTCTTCATACCTACAGTCCATGAAAAAGCCAAAACATAATAATTAGGGTTAGTTCCTCATATCCGAACCAGTTTGAGCCTTCGCATAGTCTTTTCACTTTTTTGCTTTGTTGAATTTGCGGTTGCATCGTCGTGTCAAGTTGCTAGTCTTAGCGTCTAGTCTTTTACAGTTTCGAGTTCTGGTCATAAGTTGTCACGCCGCCGCCGTAACATCTTCATCGCTGCTGCCACATACCACCACCGATCCGCATCCATATACCACCACGAATCCGTATCCATATACCACCACCAATCTCAATCCATATACCACCACCAATCTGTATCCATATACCACCACCGCTGCCATATAACATCACTGCTGCCATATTCTACCACCATATACCCACCACAAATCCGAGTTCTTTTCGTTTTAGTTTGGCTTTCGAGATCCATCTAGTTTCGGTTTTGTGTTTCCATGCCTGAGTAGGTCTCGGAAAAAAAGTCTGGAAACCCCCTGGCAGTTTTTAGTCCAAAATTTCGGCAGGTGAAAATATTTTTTCCCTATCCTGTTTTTAGGCTTTTCTGAGTCTATTGAGACACGTGGCATCATACTGTTTTTTTACCGCACTTTTTCGTCGTCGCTGCCCTGATTCCGAAAAAAAGTGTCAAATTTTTTTTTGTGCCTATCATCTTAGTTTGACTTGGGAAGAGTTTTGACACACTCGCCATTATAGTGATTTTTGGCAAAAAAAAAAAGGAGCGCAAAAAAAGGCAAAAAAAATCAGAGTTTGCTTTTCCCTTGATTACGTGCAGCACCGTGATTTTGTTAGTGTTCTAGGCTCACGTCTCTGGTACGGTCTAGCCTAGGACTAGCACAGTACCGTTGTTGAGCGTTTATTCAACTTTGCATCTCTGAATTGATTATTGCTGACCCTTTTTCCTACCATCTTATAAGCCTTCCCAGCTCCACATACATCTATGTCGTGCGTTTGACTCTCCCTGGTAATCGCTTTATCCAACCTTTGAGAGTTTTGACTACCACGGTTGCCGATCACGACCTGCTGCTGGGTAAGAACTGGTAAGAATTTACGATTTGCTTGACAAATTTGTGACGCCCCACCACCACCATTTTCTAGTAGTCTGTAGGATCATATTTTTGTGTGTTTCTATTGCTGCTAACCATGCCAGGATCACAAGTCGACGAGACTGACTGGGAGAACATGACAAACAAGGAGTTGCATGATAAATTTCAGCAAATGATGGGTCAACATGTAGAAGATGTGATGACCAGTTTTGACAATGCACTAGCGAGGATGGATGGCATTGAGAAGTCAATTGACACCAAGTTGGATGCCAAATTCGCTGAAGTGCTTGCGCGTCTACCTCCACCCGCTGCACCGTTGCAACAACAACAACCACCTTCACGTCGCGAAATCGCCCTCCGCAAAGCGAGCCGTGTCGCTCTTCAGCCTGGCCAAACTATTGGTGCTGCTGTTGATACTTCTGTGGCTCCTGCTGCTGCTACTGAGGAGGAGGACGATTACGCGGGGGACTACGAGGATGAGGTTGATCAAAATCAGAACTACGTGCAACAGCCAGCACCACAACCACTAGGTCGTCCACATGCAAATAATCGCTATGGTAGGGCTGCACCACACCCTCAGGTACGCGATCATGACCATCTCCCTAAACTAAAATTGAATATTCCACCATTTGAGGGTAGATATGTTCCTGATATATATCTTACTTGGGAGTTAGAAACCGAACAACGTTTTACATGTTTAAAATATCCCGAGGAGAGACGTGTTGCTGCTGCTCTTTGTGCTTTCACTAGTTTTGCTTGTGTGTGGTGGTCTGAATATTGTAGATTACATCCGGATAATATTCCAACTACTTGGGCTGCTTTGAAAACTGCTATGCGTATTCGTTGGGTTCCACCATATTATCAACGCGAATTACTTCAGAAATTGCAGCGTTTAAGACAAGGAAAAAATTATGTAGAGGAATATTATCAGAAATTATAAACTGGCCTGATTAGATGTGGTATTGTTGAGGATAATGAGGCTATGCTTGCACGTTTTATGGGTGGCTTAAATAGAGAGATTCACGCAATTCTAGAGTATAAGGAGTATGATATATCACTCGTTTATTCCATCTTGTTTCCAAAGCTGAACGTGAAGTGCAGGATCGACAGGCCTTGGCGCGAACTAATTTTTCTGCAGGTCGACCTTCATCATGGACACCGCGTGCATCATCTACTTCGACACGTCCGGCTGCACCACCGCCTACTTCAGCCGTCACTTCTAGCCGTGATAAAAGCAAACAGGCACCACCACCATCAACCAGGAGTACACCTTCCAGTCCTGCGCAGAGCTCTTCTTCATCCATGGCATCCAATGGGCCAACACATGATGTTATATGTCGTCATTGCACTGGTCGTGGTCACTATGCGAGCAAATGCCCATCGCAGCGTGTCATGATTGCTACTGAGGATGGTGGTTATGAGTCCGCTAGTGACTATGAGGAGGAGATTTTGGCTCTTATTACACGTGAAGAACATGGTGGAGATGATTCCGAAAATGAGACGCAATACATGGCTCCTCAAGACGCTGACAGGTATGAATGTTTAGTTGCTCAACGTGTTTTGAGTGTGCAGGTCACACAAACGGAGCAAAATCAGAGGCATAATTTGTTCCATACAAAGGGAGTTGTGAAGGAACATTCTGTTCGCGTCATCATTGATGGAGGGAGCTGCAACAACTTGGCTAGCATGGAGATGGTGGAGAAGTTATCTCTCACCACAAGACCACATCCGCATCCTTACTACATCCAGTGGTTCAACAACAGCGGGAAGGTTATGGTAACACATACTGTTCGTGTGCATTTTAGTATCTCCACATATGCTGATTATGTTGATTGTGATGTGGTACCCATGCAAGCATGTTCCTTATTACTTTGTAGACCATGGAAATTTGATAAAAATTCTGTACACCATGGTAAAAACAATCAGTATACTCTTGTTCATAGGGATAAACGTATTACTTTGCTTCCTATGTCTCCTGATTCCATTTTGAAAGATGATATTAATAGAGCTAATAAAGCAAAACAAGAGCGAAATAAGAGTGAAAATCAGCTTGTGGCAAAAGAATTTAAGCAACAAATGAAGCCTAATAACACACCATCATCTCATGTTGCATCTGAAATTAAATTAAAAAGTGGATGTTTACTTGCCACCAAATCTAATCTTGATGATCTAGATTTAAGCAAATCTGTTTGCTATGCTTTTGTGTGCAAAGAGGCATTATTTTCATTCAAGGACGTGCCTTCCTCTTTGCCTCATGATGTCACTAACATTTTGCAGGAGTTCGCGGACGTCTTTCCGCAAGACGTGACACCGGGATTACCACCTATTTGAGGGATTGAGCATCAGATTGACTTAATTCCCGGTGCATCCCTACCCAACCGCGCACCATACCGTACCAATCCAGAGGAGACGAAGGAGATTATGCATCAAGTACAGGAGCTACTCGACAAAGGTTATATACGCGAATCCCTTAGTCCTTGTGGTGTTCCTATTATTCTAGTGCCGAAAAAGGATGGTACTTTTGGGGAACGTAGCAGAATTCAAAAAAATTCTACGCTTCACCAATATCAATCTAAGGAGTCATCTAGCAACGAGGGGAAAGGAGTGCATCTACATACCCTTGTAGATCGCGAGCGGAAGCATTCAAGAGAACGTGGATGATGGAGTCGTACTCGTCGTGATCCAAATCACCGATGATCCCAGCGCCGAACGGACGGCACCTCCACGTTCAACACACGTACGGTGCAGCGACGTCTCCTCCTTCTTAATCCAGCATGGGGGAAGGAGAGGTTGATGGAGATCCAGCAGCACGACGGCGTTGTGGTGGATGCAACGGAAATTCTGCAGGGCTTCGCTAAGCACCGCGGGAGGAGGTAGAGGTGTAACGGGGGGAGAGGGTGGCGCCAGGAGCAAGGGTGCGGCTGCCTCCCTCCCCCCCACTATATATAGGGGCCAGGGGGCGCCGACCCTAGGAGATAAAATCTCCTAGGGGGGCGGCGGCCAGGGGGGAGGCTTGCCCCCCAAGGCATGTGGGGCGCCCCCCACCCCTAGGGTTTCCAACCCTAGGCGCAGGGGGGAGGCCCAAGGGGGTGCGCCAGCCCACTATGGGCTGGTTCCCCTCCCCTTACGGCCCATGGGGCCCCCCGGGAAAGGTGGCCCCAACCGGTGGTCCCGGTACACTACCGGTGACCCCCGAAACTCTCCTGATGGCCGAAACTGGACTTCATATATATAATTACCTCCGAACCATTCCGGAACTCCTCGTGACGTCCGGGATCTCATCCAGGACTCCGAACAACATTCAGGTTACCGTATGCATATATCTCTACAACCCTAGCGTCACCGAACCTTAAGTGTGTTGACCCTACGGGTTCGGGAGACACGTAGACATGACCGAGATGACTCTCCGGTCAATAAGCAACAGAGGGATCTGGATACCCATGTTGGTTCCTACATGTTCCTCTTTGATCTCATCGGATGAACGACGATGTCAAGGATTCACTTAATCCCGTATGTAATTCCCTATGTCTATCGATACAGTACTTGCCCGAGATTCGATCGTGGTATACCGATACCTTAATCAATCTCGTCATGGCAAGTCTCTTTACTCATTCTGTAATACATCATCCCGTCACCAACTCCTTAGTCACATTGAGCTCATTATCATGATGTCTTACCGAGTGGGCCCAGAGATACCTCTTCGTCATACGGAGTGACAAATCCTAGTCTCGATTCGTGCCAACTCAACCGATACTTTCGGAAATACCCGTTGCGTACCTTTATAGCCACCCAGTTACGTTGTGACGTTTGGCACACCCAAAGTATCCCTACGATATCCGGGAGTTGCACAACCTCATGGTCTAAGGAAAAGATACTTGACATTGGAAAAGCTTTAGCATTACGAACTACACAATCTTGTGCTAGGCTTAGGATTGGGTCTTGTCCATCACATCATTCTCCTAATGATGTGATCTCGTTATCAATGACATCCAATGTCCATGGTCAGGAAACCGTAACCATCTGTTGATCAACGAGCTAGTAACTAGAGGTTTACCAGGGACGCGTTGTGGTCTGTGTATTCACACATGTATCACTATTTCCGGATAATACAATTCAAGCATGATTAACATACAATTATCATGAACAAGGAAATATAATAATAACCATTTTATTATTGCCTCTAGGGCATATTTCCAATAGTCTCCCACTTGCACTAGAGTCAATAATCTAGTTACATTGTGATGAATCGAACACCCATAGAGTTCTGGTGTTGATCATGTTTTGCCTGTGGAAGAGGTTTAGTCAACGGATCTGCGACATTCAGATATGTATGCACTTTACAAATATCTATGTCTCCATCTTGAACATAATTCCGGATGGAGTTGAAACGACGGTTGATGTGCTTGGTCTTCTTGTGAAACCTGGGCTCCTTGGCAATGGCAATAGCTCCAGTGTTGTCACAGAAGAGAGTCATCAGGCCCGACGCGCTTGGAATGACTCTTAGGTCGGTGATGAACTCCTTCATCCAGACTCCTTCCTGCGCTGCTTCGCAAGCAGCTATGTACTCTGCTTCACATGTAGAATGCACCATGACGCTCTGCTTGCAACTGCACCAGCTGACTGCCCCACCATTCAAAATATACACATATCAGGTTTGTGACTTGGAGTCATCCAGATCTGTGTCGAAGCTAGCATCGACGTAACCCTTTACGACGAGCTCTTCATCGCCTCCATAAACAAGAAACATATCCTTGGTCCTTTTCAGGTACTTCAGGATGTCCTTGACCCCTGTCCAGTGTTCCATATCGGGATCACTTTGGTACCTCCCTAGCAAACTTATGGCAAGGTTCACATCTGGTCTGGTACACAGCATGGCATACATAATAGAACCTATGGCTGAGGCATATGGGATGACACTCATCTTTTCTCTATCTTCTGCCGTGGTCGGGGATTGAGCCGTGCTCAATCTCATACCTTGCAATACAGGCAAGAACCCTTTCATGGACTGATCCATATTGAACTTCTTCAATATCTTATCAAGGTATGTGCTTTGTGAAAGACCAATGAGGCGTCTTGATCTATCTCTATAGATCTTGATGCCTAATATGTAAGCACCTTCTCCAAGGTCCTTCATTGAAAAACTCTTATTCAAGTAGGCCTTTATGCTTTCCAAGAATTCTATATCATTTCCCATCAGCAGTATGTCATCCACATATAATATGAGAAATGCTACAGAGCTCCCACTCACTTTCTTGTAAATACAGGCTTCTCCCCAAGTCTGTATAAACCCAAATGCTTTGATCACATCATTAAAGTGAATATTCCAACTCCGAGATGCTTGCACCAGCCCATAGATCGAGCGGTGGAGCTTGCATACCTTGTTAGCATTCTCAGGATCAACAAAACCTTCCGGCTGCATCATATACAGCTCTTCCTTGAGGAAGCCATTAAGGAATGTTGTTTTGACGTCCATTTGCCATATCTCATAATCATAGAATGCGGCAATTGCTAACATGATTCGGACGGACTTCAGCATTGCTACGAGAGAGAAAATCTCGTCGTAGTCAATACCTTGATCTTGTCGATAACCTTTAGCGACAAGCCGAGCCTTATAGATGGTCACATTACCATCCGCGTCCGTCTCCTTCTTAAATATCAATTTATTTTCTATGGCGTGCCGATCATCGGGCAAGTACACCAAAGTCCATACTTTGTTTTCATACATGGATCCTATCTCGGATTTCATGGCTTCAAGCCATTTGTTGGAATCCGGGCCCGCCATCGCTTCTTCTTAGTTCGAAGGTTCACCGTTGTCTAACAACATGATTTCCATGACAGGGTTGCCGTACCACTCTAGTGCGGAACGTGTCCTTGTGGACCTTCGAAGTTCAGTAGTAACTTGATCCGAAGCTTCATGATCATCATCATTAACTTCCTCCCTAGTCGGTGCAGGCACCTCAGGAACAACTTCCTGCGCTGCGCTACTTTCCGGTTCAGAAGGGGTGACTATCACCTCATCAAGTTCCACTTTCCTCCCACTCACTTCTTTCGAGAGAAACTCTTTCTCCAGAAAGTATCCATTCTTGGCAACAAAGACCTTGCCTTCGGATCTTAGGTAGAAGGTGTACCCAATCGTTTCATTTGGGTATCCTATGAAGATGCATTTTTCCGATTTGGGTTCGAGCTTTTCAGGTTGAAGTTTCTTGACATAAGCATCGCAACCCCAAACTTTCAGAAACGACAGCTTAGGTTTCTTGCCAAACCAAAGTTCATACGGTGTCGTCTCAACAGATTTAGACGAAGCCATATTTAAAGTGAATGCGGCAGTCTCTAAAGCATAACCCCAAAAAGATAGCGGTAAGTCGGTGAGAGACATCATAGATCGCACCATGTCCAACAGAGTGCGTTACGACGTTCGGACACACCATTACGCTGAGGTGTTCCGCGCGGTGTCAATTGTGAAACAATTCCACAGTTCCTTAAGTGTGTGCCAAATTCGTGACTTAAATATTCATCTCCACGATCCGATCGTAAGAACTTTAATTTTCTGTCACGTTGATTCTCAACCTCATTCTGAAATTCCTTGAACTATTCAAAGGTCTCAGACTTGTGTTTCATTAAGTAGACATACCCATATCTACTCAAGTCATCTGTGAGGGTGAGAACATAACGATAGCCTCCGCGAGCTTCAACACTCATTGGACCGCACACATCGGTATGTATGATTTCCAATAAGTTGGTCGCCTGCTCCATTGTTCCGGAGAATGGAATCTTGGTCATCTTGCCCATGAGGCATGGTTCGCACGTGTCAAATGATTCATAATCAAGAGACTCTAGAAGTCCATCTGCATGGAGCTTGTTCATACGTTTGACGCCAATATGACCAAGGCGGCAATGCCACAAGTATGTGGGACTATCATTATCAACTTTACATCTTTTGGCATTCACACTATGAATATGTGTAACATCACGTTCGAAATTCATCAAGAATAAACCATTGACGAGCAGGGCATGACCATAAAACATATCTCTCATATAAATAGAACAACCATTATTCTCAGATTTAAATGAGTAGCCATCTCGCATTAAACGAGATCCAGATACAATGTTCATGCTCAAAGCTGGTACTAAATAACAATTATTAAGGTTTAAAACTAATCCCGAGGGTAGATGTAGAGGTCGCGTGCCGACGGCGATCACATCGACCTTGGAACCATTCCCGACGCGCATCGTCACCTCGTCCTTCGCCAGTCTCCGCTTATTCCGCAGCTCCTGCTTTGAGTTACAAATGTGAGCAACTGCACCGGTATCAAATACCCAGGAGCTACTACGAGCGCTGGTAAGGTACACATCAATAACATGTATATCATACATACCTTTGACGTTGCCGGCCTTCTTATCTGCTAAGTATTTGGGGCAGTTCCGCTAGCAGTGACCCGTTCCCCTGCAATAAAAGCACTTAGTCTCAGGCTTGGGTCCATTCTTTGGCTTCTTCTCGGCAACTGGCTTACCGGGCGCGGCAACTCCTTTGCCGTCCTTCTTGAAGTTGTTTTTACCCTTGCCTTTCTTGAACTTAGTGGTTTTATTCACCATCTACACTTGATGCTCTTTCTTGATCTCCACCTCCACTGATTACAGCATTGAATACACTTCGGGAATGGACTTCTCCATCCCTTGCATATTGAAGTTTAACACGAAGCTCTTGTAGCTAGGTGGGAGTGACTGAAGGATTCTGTCAACGACCGCTTCGTCTGGGAGATTCATTCCCAACTGAGACAAGCGATTGTGCAACCCAGACAATTTGAGTATGTGCTCGCTGACACAACTATTCTCCTCCATCTTACAACTGTAGAATGCGTTGGAGACATCATATCTCTCGACTCGGGCATGAGCTTCGAAAACCATTTTCAGCTCTTGGAACATCTCATATGCTCTGTGGTGCTCAAAACGCTTTTGGAGCCCCGATTCTAAGCTGTAGAGCATGCCGCACTGAACCAGGGAGTAATCATCACAACGCGACTGCCAAGCGTTCATAACATCTTGGTTTGCCGGGGCGGGAGCGTCACCTAGCGGTGCTTCTAGGACATACATTTTCTTGGTAGCTATGAGGATGATCCTCAGGTTACGGACCCAATCCGTATAGTTGCTACCATTGTCTTTCAGCTTGGATTTCTCTAGGAACGCGTTGAAGTTGAGGGTGACATGAGTGTGGGCCATTTGATCTTCAAGACATATTGTAAAGAATTTAGACTAAGTTCATGACAATTAAGTTCATCTAATCAAATTTAATGAACTCCCACTCAGATAGACATCTCTCTAGTCATCTAAGTGAAACATGATCCGAATCGACTAAGCCGTGTCAGATCATCACGTGAGACGGACTAGTCATCAACGGTGAACATCTTCATGTTGATCGTATCTTCTATACGACTCATGTTCGACCTTTCGGTCTTCCATGTTCCGAGGCCATGTCTGTACATGCTAGGCTCGTCAAGTGAACCCTAAGTGTATTGCGTGTGTAAATCTGGCTTACACCCGTTGTATGCGAACGTTAGAGCCTATCACACCCGATCATCACGTGGTGCTTCGGAACAAAGATCCTTAGCAACGGTGCACAGTTAGGGGGAACACAATTCTTGAAATTTTAGTGAGAGATCATCTTATTTACTACCGTCGTTCTAAGCAAATAAGATGCAACAAACATGATAAACATCACATGCAATCAAATAAAGTGACATGATATGGCCAATATCATTTTGCTCCTTTGATCTTCATCTTCGGGGCACCATGATCATCTTTGTCACCGGCATGACACCATGATCTCCATCATCGTGTCTTCATGAAGTCGTCTCGCCAAATATTACTTCAACTACTATGGCTAACGTTTAGCAATAAAGTAAAGTAATTACATGGCGTTATTCAGTGACACGCAGGTCATACAATAAATAAGACAACTCCTATGGCTCCTGCCGGTTGTCATTCTCATCGACATGCAAGTCGTGATTCCTATTACAATAACATGATCAATCTAATACATCACATATATCATTCATCACATCTTTTGGCCATATCACATCACATAGTACATGCTGCAAGAACAAGTTAGACGTCCTCTAATTGTTGTTGCAAGTTTTACGTGGCTGCTATAGGTTTCTAGCAAAACCGTTTCTTACCTACGTGAAAACCACAACGTGATATGCCAATTTCTATTTACCCTTCATAAGGACCCTTTTCATCGAATCCGATCCGACTAAAGTGGGAGAGACAGACACCCGCTAGCCACCTTATGCAACTAGTGCATGTCAGTCGGTGGAACCTGTATCACGTAAGCATACGTGTAAGGTCGGTCCGAGTCGCTTCATCCCACGATGCCACCGAATCAAGATTGGACTAGTAGCGGCAAGAGAATTGAACAAATCTACACCCACAACTTCTTTGTGTTCTACTCGTGCAAGATGCTACGCAAAGACCTAGCTCAGATGCCACTGCTGGGGAACGTAGCAGAATTCAAAAAAAAATTCTACGCTTCACCAAGATCAATCTAAGGAGTCATCTAGCAACGAGGGGAAAGGAGTGCATCTACATACCCTTGTAGATCGCGAGCGAAAGCGTTCAAGAGAACGTGGATGATGGAGTCATACTCGTCGTGATCCAAATCACCGATGATCCTAGTGCCGAACGGACGGCACATCCGCGTTCAACACACGTACGGTGCAGCGACGTCTCCTCCTTCTTGATCCAGCATGGGGGAAGGAGAGGTTGATGGAGATCCAGCAGCATGATGGCGTGGTGGTGGATGCAACGGAAATTTTGTAGGGCTTCGCCAAGCACCACGGGAGGAGGGAGTGGTGTAACGGGAGGAGAGGGAGGCACCAGGAGCAAGGGTGCGGCTGCCCTCCCTCCCCCCACTATATATAGGGGCCAGGGGGCGCTGGCCCTAGGAGATGCAATTTCCTAGGGGGGGGGGCCAGGGGGAGGCTTGCCCCCCAAGGCATGTGGGGCGCCCCCACCCCTAGGGTTTCCAACCCTAGGCACAGGGGGACCCAAGGGGGTGCGCCAGCCCACTATGGGCTGGTTCCCCTCCCCTTACGGCCCATGGGCCCCCCGGGGAAAGGTGGCCCCACCCGGTGGACCCCCGGGACCCTTCTGGTGGTCCAGGTACACTACCGGTGACCCCCGAAACTCTCCCGATGGCCGAAACTGGACTTCCTATATATAATTCTTTACCTCCGGACCATTTCGGAACTCCTCGTGACGTCCGGGGTCTCATCCGGGACTCCTAACAACATTCGGGTTACCGTATGCATATATCTCTACAACCCTAGCGTCACCGAACCTTAAGTGTGTAGACCCTACGGGTTCGGGAGACACGTAGATATGACCGAGACGACTCTCCGGTCAATAACTAACAGCGGGATCTGGATACCCATGTTGGTTCCTACATGTTCCTCGATGATCTCATCGAATGAACCACGATGTCAAGGATTCACTCAATCCCGTATGCAATTCCCTTTGTCTATCGGGACAGTACTTGCCCGAGATTCAATCGTCGGTATACCGATACCTTGTTCAATCTCGTCATGGCAAGTCTCTTTACTCGTTCCGTAATACATCATCCCGTGACCAACTCCTTAGTCACATTGAGCTCATTATGATGATGTCTTAGCGAGTGGGCCCAGAGATACCTCTCCGTCATACGGAGTGACAAATCCCAGTCTCGGTTCGTGCAAACTCAACAGATACATTCGGAAATGCCCGTTGCATACCTTTATAGCCACCCAGTTACGTTGTGACATTTGGCACACCTAAAGTATCCCTACGGTATCCGGGAGTTGCACAACCTCATGGTCTAAGGAAAAGATACTTGACATTGGAAAAGCTTTAGCATTACGAACTACACGATCTTATGCTAGGCTTAGGATTGGGTCTTGTCCATCACATTCCTAATGATGATACCTCATTATCAATGACATCCAATGTCCATGGTCAGGAAATTGTAACCATCTGTTGATCAACGAGCTAGTAACTAGAGGTTTACCAGGGACACGTTGTGGTCTGTGTATTCACACATGTATCACTGTTTCCGGATAATACAATTCAAGCATCAATAACAGACAATTATCATGAACAAGGAAATATAATAATAACCAATTTATTATTGCCTCTAGGGCATATTTCCAACAGGTACATCGCGTATGTGTGTTGATTGTAGAGGCATTAATAATATTACTTTTCGTTATCGTCATCCTATTCCTAGGCTAGATGATATGCTTGATGAATTGAGTGGCTCTACAATATTCTCCAAAGTTGATTTGCGTAGTGGATACCATCAAATTCGTATGAAATTGGGAGATGAATGGAAAACAACATTTAAAACTTAGTTTGGATTATATGAGTGGTTTGTCATGCCTTTTGGGTTAACTAATGCACCTTGTACTTTCATGAGATTAATGAATAAAGTTTTACGTGCTTTCATTGGACGATTTGTGGTAGTATACTTTGATGATATATTGATTTATAGCAGATCTTTGGAGGAACATTTGGAACATTTACGTGTTGTTTTTATTGCTCTACGTGATGGACGTTTGTTTGGTAACCTTGGAAAGTGCACCTTTTGCACCGACCGAGTACCTTTTCTTGGCTATGTTGTTACTCCACTGTAATGCCCAGGATGGGACTATATCTCCTACGTGTCGAGGCACGACTTAAAGATATAAGCCCATCCTAGAATGATCTCAAGTTTGGTATCTTTGCACGACTCATGTAAAAGAGGGATTAAAATGCAAAAGGAGATAGTTGGCTTACACTCGCCACTTCACACAATACAATACATAAGCAATACATCATTCAAAACATCACAACCCGACTACGGGTGAAGAACCAAGGAAAGATACCAAAACAACAACAGAAAGCCACAGGCCAAGATCGAATCCTAGTAGAAACCACTACTGAACATCGAAACGTCACAAGCAAACGGGCACACTCTTCATCGGGCTCCCGGTGAAGAACTTGAACCAGCTCCTGCATCGAACTCGGCTGAACCTGCATCTGGCGTGGTGAAGTAACTGTGAGCCACAGAGGACTCAGCAATCCCGTTCCCGGGTAACAAGACTATTTAAGCCTTGGGTGAGGACAAGGCTGAAGAAAGAACGAGAGGTGAAGGAACAACAAGAGTCTGCAGCAGCAACTAGCACAAACTTACGTAAAAGAGAGCGAGAAGAGAAGAGCATCGGTCGAAAGATGATCACGAAGTGATCCTAGCTAAAAGCCGGTCAAACATAACCCCACCGTGTTCAACTCCCGAATCCCTATTCGGAAATTGACAGTCACGGTACACACACTGGTAGTGTATTGAAACATTGTGTCAAGTTATCTACAACCGGAATTAACAAGCTCCCATCTGCCACATAACCGCGGGCACGGCTTTCGAAAGTTCAAACCCTGCAGGGGTGTTCCAACTTGGCCCATCACAAGCCCACGATCCGCGGAGTCGCAACTCCATAGTTGGGAAGACCCGAGTATCCTCGGAATCCCGTGCTCAAGTTAAACCGAAACTAAGGTAAGGCTAATCCAGCAAATCCTCCCGGCGTGTCGTCACCCTGATAGTAGCCGCGCGTATCTAGGTCTCAGGACACGACCGGATGAGACATCCTACGGGTTTTTACCAAACCTCAAGTTTCCTTGAGGTGGCCCCGCAGTCCGCTCGTTTCGGACCAACACTCATGAGGAGCACTGGCCCGGGGGGTTGAATTAAGATAAAAGGGATAGCTAGTCCACATGCAAGTTTTTATTAGTTTGTTATTAGGCAAATAGTACCAATGTTGGGATTTGCTGGAAAAGACTTAGCACTTAGCGGTTTATCAAGGGGGTCCCATACACCCCAACCGTGTTAGGAACGCAAAAATCAAGGAACATAACACCGGCTTATACGGATCCTAACGGCATGAGTGGAACAAATCACCAAGCAAAAGGCTTAGCCTTCCACCCTGCCAGTATATAGATGATTTCATTTTTAAGCATTTATATAGTGTGATATAACCCAACCAAACTTCAACATGAAGCAAGCATCTTCAATCTTCACCTGCAACTAACAATGCTATAAGAGGGGCTGAGCAAGCCTACGTATAGCCAAGCAACGGTTTGCATAGGTAGGGTGGTTAAACAGGTTCATGGTTACAAGTAGGAGGCTGACAAGAAAGACATGGGCATCGAGGCAAAACTATAGAGCGATACTCTAGCAATAGGCAAAGATAGTAATGGTATCCGGGTTCGGTCATCTTGCCTGGGATTCCACAAGGGAGAAGAACGGATCCAAGAAGAATACGGAGCAACGGTCGAGCGGATCCTCACAACTCCGGAACGAAACCAAAGCTAACAAGAGAAGCAACCGGAAAGAAGAAAACAACACGGTAAACACACAATCATAAACATGGCATACGATGCACAAGCAAGCATGATGCATGTCCGGTTTAAATATGCATGGCATGGCAAAGTGCACAAACAAATACTACAAGTTAAGTGGAGATCAATATGCAACGAGTTGCATATTGACGAAACACCACATTTAATTATTTAGTTGACTCTCATTATTTACAAGACAAGATTAAAAGGGTTTTAACATGGCAAGAGGTGAAACATAATAAAACTATACTAACTAGGCAATTTAAATGAGGCCGGAAATAACAACAACATGTTCCGGAAAATCCCCATGAGCATGTTTAATAATTATAAGCAAACAACAATTAAACATTCAAGGTTGTTAACATGATGCGGATGACATGATCAAGTTTATGCAATTTTATTAAAAGGTTAACATTAACAAGATAAGAAGCATTTGTCACCGTGGTGGAAGAAAGGGTGCCACGGCAACGATCCGAAAATGATGCAACGCAACATCTCGGTTCCGGTAACTCGTTGAGAGTCCGGTGCAAAAGGTAAGAAGGCATGGGTGAGTCAAACGAGATGATGGGGTGATCCCGTTACCGGGTTCCCACGAGTCGGTGACGAGGCAACCGAGGAACAACAAAAGGGACGAAACGGACACGGTGCTCACACGGGAAACATTCCATACAACCACAACAAGCATTCAAGGTTCATCCACGGGGTCGTCTCGTTATACCTTTGAAGCGTGCGTTATCGGAGGGGTTCGAGTCGTAGATGAAGTAGTGGTACTCGCGGTCGGAGAGGAAGTAGTGGAAGTAGACGTTCTCGTGAGTCGGGAACACGTTAGCGTAGAGGAAGGAGTCGTTCACGTCGGAGAGGAAGTAGTCGTTCACATCCCGTAGAGGTACACGGGGCGACGGTAGGGGTACTTGTCCATGATGTCGTTCTCGTCCGTACTTGTTCACGGTTCTCCGGCGACGGTAGACGTTCGGGCGACGGTAGGCGTTCGGGCGACGGTAGGCGTTCGGGCGACGGTAGACGTTCGGGCCGTAGATGTACTCGGTCGTCGTGGTACTTGGTCGTAGGGGTACTTGGTCGTATCACACATGTAGTCGTTCACGGGCTCGTTTTCCGTAGACGTTCGGTCGTCGTCGAGTAGTCGTTCCGTTCTCTGTCAAGGTCAACACCAGCAAACAAACAACACAAAAAAAATACTACAGCAGCAAAACAAGGGCAGCTCGGCGACGAGGACGGGCACCGGGAGGCGCGCTCCTGGAGACGAGGAAGGGCCCGGGGCTGGATCCGCGGCAGGATCCGATCTGGTGCGAAGGGGAGGGCGCTCGGGCGCTGAGGGCCAGAGGGCCGAAGGAGAGGATGGAGGGGGCGCCGGACGGGGAAGCCGGGAGGACGGAGCTCCTTGGCGCTGGAGGGAAGAAGGCCCGAGGTCGGGGCGCTGGACGCCAAACGGAGGGCATGGCCAAGGCGCCTGGGCGCTGGAGGGGAAGGCCGGCGGCTGCTCCTCTGGCGCGGAGGGAGGAGCGCTCGCGGGGCAGGGCCGAAGCGGGCTCGGGCGCTCAGGGCGACGAGGAGGCGCAGTCCGCGGCTGAGGTCGGGCGCAGAAGAGGAGGAGGGGCCGCGGTGGCCTCCATGGCGAGCCGGAGGTCGGGAGCGTGCGCAGCGGCAGCCAGGCGAGGCCCCCGACATGGCCACGGGCCTGCTGCGGAGAAGAGGACGGCGCGGGCGCTGCAGCTTGGAGGACGGGAGCGGTCGCCACGCTGCTGGGCTCGGGAGAAGCGGCGAGGCAAGCGCCTGGCGATGCGCTTGGGGCGCCAGGACGGAGGCGAGGGGAGGGAAGAGCGGTTGCGTCGGGAGGCTCGATGGGAAGAGGGTCGAGGGAGAAGGGGCTCGGGCAAGCGGGGACAGAGAGAGAGATGCGCGAGGGAGAGGGAGAAGGGGATCGAGACTGGGGCGAGGGGTTCGGTCGCTACGGGGTGGCGGCGCACAGGGGGAGCGAGGGGAGAGCGCTCCCTGAGCTAGGGTTGCGGGGTGGTCGGGCTGAGGCCTGGAGAGGGCCAGAAGGAGATGGGAGATGGGTTGGAGGCCCAAGAGAAGAGGTGCGGCCTGGGCTGGGCAGGAGGCCCAAGAGGCCTAGAGGCTGCTGGATTTTTTTAAACTGCTGCCGTTTTACTAAAAAAACAGAAAACAACAACAAAAAGAAAAGAAGGGAGGTGCTGGAAAAGAGTTAGGGCAAGAGGATAAAATTCCCGGACTCACAAAAAATGTCAGGGATTTAATAAAAATATAGGAGGGGTTTAGATAAAAGGAGGAGCCTCGAAACAACGGAAAGAATTAGCAAGGTTTAGAAGGAGAAGCTCGAAGTGAAAGACATGGGGAAATTATGCAAGTGTGTTATGGTGATTCCGGAGCAATGGAATAATTAATAAATATAGCTCTCCAAAATAATGAGAGACTTTTATATGTTATAAAGAGAAGTCACCTTCCCTCGATTTAAATGGACCGAAGGTCCACACGGATTATTAAGGTTGGGATGCAAAATAAAATATGACATGATGGCATGATGACATGATGCAATGCAAAAATAAATAACACAAGCTCAAAAGAAACCCACGGCAACCCGGAACATCTGGAATCTTCGGGAAGCTTCTGGAATCTTCTGGGACGTCGGTCTCGGGCGTCACAACTCTCCCACACTAACAGAGGATCTCGACCCGAGATCCTAGAGATATCACCGGGTAAAAACGGAAGAGGAAGAGGTAACAAAGTTGCTTCTTTGATAGACGAGTGAAACCAGGAACCTTGAGAGGTTAAACAAGTTGAAAGAAAGAATGCAACGGAGATGAACGAAGTTAAGAGCACTCCGGTAAAATGAGGAACAAGGAGCCTTATGAGAACCTTGTAGGTTGAAAGACATGAAACAAGAGCTCATGGATGACAAAAGAATAAGAAACCGCAATGGTATAGCCAAGGAATAAGAATGACGAAATTTCGGCAGCACTCCGTTTGCAAAATGGAAGGAAAAGAACAAAAACTTGCCAAGTTGAAATGATACTTGATGAAAACAACAACATATTGCCTCCGAAACAATTAAAAGAATGGCACAAGGGGTAAGAAAGATTTCAAACATCACTCCGGTTGAAAAGAGAGGCAAACTTGATAAGATAAGAGAACTTGAATGAAGAATACAACACTCCGGTTAAAATGACAAGCAAGGGAGGATATGATCTCGATAAAAAACGAGAAGATGGTTAAAGAGAGTAATATGACAAGGCCTCCGGAATGAAAGAATAGCATATAGGTCAAAGAAAAGAAAAGAACGGAGAAGAAAAAAGACAACTTCTCCCAAAATTAAATTTGAAAGAGCATCCTTACGAAGAAGGGTTGAAATGAGTTGTTGGAAATTCAACAACGAAAGAATAAGCTTGATGTGGGCTTATGGAAAACATCTCAAAATTAAGAGGTGACAACCAGCCACTGACGAAAAACAAAATGCTTGGATTGAGATCAACAAGGAGACGATAAACTTAGTTCACCGGAATGATAAATGAAGAAATTGGGTCATTAATAAGCACCATAATATCAACAATCCTTAGGGAAAGCTTTTAGGTGAATTATAACCCAAGATAACTCCAATGAAATAAAAGAGGGGTTGAAAGAATCTCCTGAGCAAAGAAAATGATGGGTTTAAATATCCCATTCTTGATAACCCGTGAATCATGAAACATGAAGGAATTAACAAGAATGACATAACACCATCTAAAAAGATAAGGTAGAAAGTATTGCAATTGGAAAGCATGATGAAGAATGCTTGAGCTACAACAAAAATCTTGATGAAGACTGAGGATGAATTAAAACATGATGAACCACCATGAAGAACTCCGGTAATGAAAAACATGAGAAGTGAAAGATGAAAGAATAAGATTCACGGCATGTGATGAATTAGATGGAGCTTTGAAATGATATAATTGAATTAGCTTGGAGCTCCGGAAAACAAGATGAAGAATTTAGAAGCAAGGATATGATATGAAGAACAAGCTCCGGAAAAAGAGATTAAATCACCTTGAAGGAATAAGAATAAGAATTATGTAATGCATCTCCTTCACCAATTTAAATTGATGACAACCAAAGGATTTGGCATACTACTTATTCTCGTTGGAAGAATTAAAGAGAGATCTAGCACAAGCTCGGATAAGTATTCAACGAACCACCGGTAGGATTGTGAAAAGAACAAGTGAATTAAAACGATAACAACGGAAGGGTAATCTTGAATGAACCACCGTAAGGATATAGAGACGAACGAAGAGACATCAATGAAGAATATTTGAAGAACGAAGTTGAAAACTGAGAACGAAGAATCTTCTGAAATGATGGCCTTCGAAGGAACAGAAAGAAAAGAATTCATGAAATGCTTCGGATGGGTATAAAAGAATTCCTCACAATCTGAACAATAATGAGGATAGCAAGAAGCTAGAACCACGAATCTTCAAGAGAACGGGCCAAGATTAAGAGAAAACTTCTCCAGTCTCCAAATGTTGAGAATGAAGACGAGAAAAGCCATGAAGAATTGTTGAGCACTCCGGACGAATGACAAGAGGAAGGTTGAGATAAAGATGAAAATAATTGAAAACAAGCTTGGAGAAGGCATGTGACTGATGGAATCATTCTTACGTCACACTTTGAAAAGAATTTGAGAATAACTCCGGAAAATAGAAGAGTCAGGTAAGATCCTGGGAAAAACCTGTGGGTTAGGGCCCACTCAAGAAATCACCGTTGAAAAGATTGCTTAAGAGATATTGCACCGGTTGAATTAAATGGCTTGAATACGATGACAATCCTCAAAAATTGCTTGAACGGATTAAGAATGGAATTATGAATCTTCAGCACTCCGGATATGAATAGCAAGAGGAGAATGATTAATTGGTGCACCGGAATAAGAAAGCATTATGAAATGAGGAAAATGATAAGATCAACACCGAAATCTTGAATTATATCCACCGGAAGAATATTGGAATTAAGAATAATGAACTTGAAGCTCTTGAGCATCTTCACGATAAATCACCGGATAAGAACATTGAAGGAAATGAATGAAGAAACATCACATGAATAAAATGGATACTTCATCTGAGAATTCTTGCTCTGAGAAGAAGAAGGGTGGGAGGGTGGGAAAAACAAAGACAACTTGAGATGAGCAAAGGACACCGGTTGAAAAAGAATTTAACATGACCATCTTGATGGTCAAGAAGAATTAGCACTCCCATAGAAATATGAGAACACCGATTATGAAAGGTATGGAATCAACATTTGACATCGAAGCAACTCGAATACCAGAATCCAAAACAAGAACAAAGGGTAGATATGCAACAGCCTAATCTTCACAACATCATTCGAGCAGAGGAATGAACGAATGAATTCTGCAGGTACATCAACTAGACGAGAGGCCACTTGGAAGAACAAAAGGTAAATAAAAAAGGAACAAAGATCAGATAGAACAAATACAAGATAGAAGTTTCGTTCGACATCTTCGTGCTGAAAGCTCATGAAACATGTTACAAAAGGGTTTTGCAATCCCCGGATCAGCATAGCCAAGGACCCTTTAAGATGCAACTCCCGATCAGAACAAGTCCATAAAACCACTTCACTCAATGTAGAACCCCAAACTTCATATCGAGCATCCGTTGGAAGAATGCCTAGAACTACTAGATAAACCCACCTATAGATTTCCGAAAGTTTCCAGTTATGCAATCAGGTGTTGGGGATACACGGGAAGCACCGCGCAATCAACTCTAAACCTACATCCAGGTGTATCCATCCTTCAACACATAACCAGTCTTTCTCGGAAACTGTTTACCTCGGACCTTCGAAAAGCATCCACTATAACAAGCTATGGCAATACTCTCGAACTACCTCCCCAGTACTGGGTGATGTCGGGGTTATCTTGCCACTGGCCGTATAGGAGAGATTTTCGATGTCGGCCGTCTTAAGTATTTAGTACTGCCGCGATATACTTGTTACAATGATACCTCGAAGCTCAACTCCTCGGTAACAGGAGGCATCGAGAACAATATCCTTGTCACAAGAACATCGAAACAATCCCAGAATACTCGCGGGATCCTAAAAAAAAATTTGGTGCAATTTTGAAGATAGGAGAGACAAGAGTAATCGTCAGGAGTCCTCACCAGAGAGAAAGGGGATGAGAAGCAAAGAAATCCTACTCTCCGATATAATATAGGACTCAAAAAGTTTTCAGTGTGTGCCTAGACTCAACCGTCAACGATTCGATCAATCAGTGGGGGCTTCTAGGTCGGAGAAGGCTCTGATACCAACTTGTAATGCCCAGGATGGGACTATATCTCCTACGTGTCGAGGCACGACTTAAAGATATAAGCCCATCCTAGAATGATCTCAAATTTGGTATCTTTGCACGACTCATGTAAAAGAGGGATTAAAATGCAAAAGGAGATAGTTGGCTTACACTCGCCACTTCACACAATACAATACATAAGCAATACATCATTCAAAACATCACAACCCGACTACGGGTGAAGAACCAAGGAAAGATACCAAAACAACAACAGAAAGCCACAGGCCAAGATCGAATCCTAGTAGAAACCACTACTGAACATCGAAACGTCACAAGCAAACGGGCACACTCTTCATCGGGCTCCCGGTGAAGAACTTGAACCAGCTCCTGCATCGAACTCGGCTGAACCTGCATCTGGCGTGGTGAAGTAACTGTGAGCCACAGAGGACTCAGCAATCCCGTTCCCGGGTAACAAGACTATTTAAGCCTTGGGTGAGGACAAGGCTGAAGAAAGAACGAGAGGTGAAGGAACAACAAGAGTCTGCAGCAGCAACTAGCACAAACTTACGTAAAAGAGAGCGAGAAGAGAAGAGCATCGGTCGAAAGATGATCACGAAGTGATCCTAGCTAAAAGCCGGTCAAACATAACCCCACCGTGTTCAACTCCCGAATCCCTATTCGGAAATTGACAGTCACGGTACACACACTGGTAGTGTATTGAAACATTGTGTCAAGTTATCTACAACCGGAATTAACAAGCTCCCATCTGCCACATAACCGCGGGCACGGCTTTCGAAAGTTCAAACCCTGCAGGGGTGTTCCAACTTGGCCCATCACAAGCCCACGATCCGCGGAGTCGCAACTCCATAGTTGGGAAGACCCGAGTATCCTCGGAATCCCGTGCTCAAGTTAAACCGAAACTAAGGTAAGGCTAATCCAGCAAATCCTCCCGGCGTGTCGTCACCCTGATAGTAGCCGCGCGTATCTAGGTCTCAGGACACGACCGGATGAGACATCCTACGGGTTTTTACCAAACCTCAAGTTTCCTTGAGGTGGCCCCGCAGTCCGCTCGTTTCGGACCAACACTCATGAGGAGCACTGGCCCGGGGGGTTGAATTAAGATAAAAGGGATAGCTAGTCCACATGCAAGTTTTTATTAGTTTGTTATTAGGCAAATAGTACCAATGTTGGGATTTGCTGGAAAAGACTTAGCACTTAGCGGTTTATCAAGGGGGTCCCATACACCCCAACCGTGTTAGGAACGCAAAAATCAAGGAACATAACACCGGCTTATACGGATCCTAACGGCATGAGTGGAACAAATCACCAAGCAAAAGGCTTAGCCTTCCACCCTGCCAGTATATAGATGATTTCATTTTTAAGCATTTATATAGTGTGATATAACCCAACCAAACTTCAACATGAAGCAAGCATCTTCAATCTTCACCTGCAACTAACAATGCTATAAGAGGGGCTGAGCAAGCCTACGTATAGCCAAGCAACGGTTTGCATAGGTAGGGTGGTTAAACAGGTTCATGGTTACAAGTAGGAGGCTGACAAGAAAGACATGGGCATCGAGGCAAAACTATAGAGCGATACTCTAGCAATAGGCAAAGATAGTAATGGTATCCGGGTTCGGTCATCTTGCCTGGGATTCCACAAGGGAGAAGAACGGATCCAAGAAGAAGACGGAGCAACGGTCGAGCGGATCCTCACAACTCCGGAACGAAACCAAAGCTAACAAGAGAAGCAACCGGAAAGAAGAAAACAACACGGTAAACACACAATCATAAACATGGCATACGATGCACAAGCAAGCATGATGCATGTCCGGTTTAAATATGCATGGCATGGCAAAGTGCACAAACAAATACTACAAGTTAAGTGGAGATCAATATGCAACGAGTTGCATATTGACGAAACACCACATTTAATTATTTAGTTGACTCTCATTATTTACAAGACAAGATTAAAAGGGTTTTAACATGGCAAGAGGTGAAACATAATAAAACTATACTAACTAGGCAATTTAAATGAGGCCGGAAATAACAACAACATGTTCCGGAAAATCCCCATGAGCATGTTTAATAATTATAAGCAAACAACAATTAAACATTCAAGGTTGTTAACATGATGCGGATGACATGATCAAGTTTATGCAATTTTATTAAAAGGTTAACATTAACAAGATAAGAAGCATTTGTCACCGTGGTGGAAGAAAGGGTGCCACGGCAACGATCCGAAAATGATGCAACGCAACATCTCGGTTCCGGTAACTCGTTGAGAGTCCGGTGCAAAAGGTAAGAAGGCATGGGTGAGTCAAACGAGATGATGGGGTGATCCCGTTACCGGGTTCCCACGAGTCGGTGACGAGGCAACCGAGGAACAACAAAAGGGACGAAACGGACACGGTGCTCACACGGGAAACATTCCATACAACCACAACAAGCATTCAAGGTTCATCCACGGGGTCGTCTCGTTATACCTTTGAAGCGTGCGTTATCGGAGGGGTTCGAGTCGTAGATGAAGTAGTGGTACTCGCGGTCGGAGAGGAAGTAGTGGAAGTAGACGTTCTCGTGAGTCGGGAACACGTTAGCGTAGAGGAAGGAGTCGTTCACGTCGGAGAGGAAGTAGTCGTTCACATCCCGTAGAGGTACACGGGGCGACGGTAGGGGTACTTGTCCATGATGTCGTTCTCGTCCGTACTTGTTCACGGTTCTCCGGCGACGGTAGACGTTCGGGCGACGGTAGGCGTTCGGGCGACGGTAGGCGTTCGGGCGACGGTAGACGTTCGGGCCGTAGATGTACTCGGTCGTCGTGGTACTTGGTCGTAGGGGTACTTGGTCGTATCACACATGTAGTCGTTCACGGGCTCGTTTTCCGTAGACGTTCGGTCGTCGTCGAGTAGTCGTTCCGTTCTCTGTCAAGGTCAACACCAGCAAACAAACAACACAAAAAAATACTACAGCAGCAAAACAAGGGCAGCTCGGCGACGAGGACGGGCACCGGGAGGCGCGCTCCTGGAGACGAGGAAGTGCCCGGGGCTGGATCCGCGGCAGGATCCGATCTGGTGCGAAGGGGAGGGCGCTCGGGCGCTGAGGGCCAGAGGGCCGAAGGAGAGGATGGAGGGGGCGCCGGACGGGGAAGCCGGGAGGACGGAGCTCCTTGGCGCTGGAGGGAAGAAGGCCCGAGTCGGGGCGCTGGACGCCAGACGGAGGGCATGGCCAAGGCGCCTGGGCGCTGGAGGGGAAGGCCGGCGGCTGCTCCTCTGGCGCGGAGGGAGGAGCGCTCGCGGGGCAGGGCCGAAGCGGGCTCGGGCGCTCAGGGCGACGAGGAGGCGCAGTCCGCGGCTGAGGTCGGGCGCAGAAGAGGAGGAGGGGCCGCGGTGGCCTCCATGGCGAGCCGGAGGTCGGGAGCGTGCGCAGCGGCGGCCAGGCGAGGCCCCCGACATGGCCACGGGCCTGCTGCGGAGAAGAGGACGGCGCGGGCGCTGCAGCTTGGAGGACGGGAGCGGTCGCCGCGCTGCTGGGCTCGGGAGAAGCGGCGAGGCAAGCGCCTGGCGATGCGCTTGGGGCGCCAGGACGGAGGCGAGGGGAGGGAAGAGCGGTTGCGTCGGGAGGCTCGATGGGAAGAGGGTCGAGGGAGAAGGGGCTCGGGCAAGCGGGGACAGAGAGAGAGATGCGCGAGGGAGAGGGAGAAGGGGATCGAGACTGGGGCGAGGGGTTCGGTCGCTACGGGGTGGCGGCGCACAGGGGGAGCGAGGGGAGAGCGCTCCCTGAGCTAGGGTTGCGGGGTGGTCGGGCTGAGGCCTGGAGAGGGCTAGAAGGAGATGGGAGATGGGTTGGAGGCCCAAGAGAAGAGGTGCGGCCTGGGCTGGGCAGGAGGCCCAAGAGGCCTAGAGGCTGCTGGATTTTTTTAAACTGCTGCCGTTTTACTAAAAAAACAGAAAACAACAACAAAAAGAAAAGAAGGGAGGTGCTGGAAAAGAGTTAGGGCAAGAGGATAAAATTCCCGGACTCACAAAAAATGTCAGGGATTTAATAAAAATATAGGAGGGGTTTAGATAAAAGGAGGAGCCTCGAAACAACGGAAAGAATTAGCAAGGTTTAGAAGGAGAAGCTCGAAGTGAAAGACATGGGGAAATTATGCAAGTGTGTTATGGTGATTCCGGAGCAATGGAATAATTAATAAATATAGCTCTCCAAAATAATGAGAGACTTTTATATGTTATAAAGAGAAGTCACCTTCCCTCGATTTAAATGGACCGAAGGTCCACACGGATTATTAAGGTTGGGATGCAAAATAAAATATGACATGATGGCATGATGACATGATGCAATGCAAAAATAAATAACACAAGCTCAAAAGAAACCCACGGCAACCCAGAACATCTGGAATCTTCGGGAAGCTTCTGGAATCTTCTGGGACGTCGGTCTCGGGCGTCACATCCACAGGGAATTGAGGTTGATAAAGCCAAGATTGAAGCTATTGAAAGTTGGCCGCAGCCCAAAACGGTCACACACGTGAGGAGTTTCCTTGGCCTCGCTGGATTCTATCGGCGTTTTGTGAGCGATTTCAGCACCATTGTTGCAGCTCTCAATGAGCTTACAAAGAAGGATGTGTGATGAGGACATGACTACCTTGGATACGACCAAAAATATTGCATACATGTATATTTGTGAGGTGATTTCTAATGCACACTATGCAACAATTTATTTATGTCATCCAGGACAAAAATACTTCACAGACTTTTGTGCCATGTCTAATTCCAGGTGTATGGGACATTTGTACAATCCACATATGAAGATAAGGGCAAAAGAGAAGTTTATGTGCTATTCAAAAAGTTCTCTCACGTCACTTTTGGGCCAAGAGAAGATACAGTCCAAGTCTCTCAAGTTCTGCATCCAGATTCGGACTGCACAGACATACCTGACTCAAAACGGCAAGAACTCCTTCATACGAACTCCGAATTGGGTGTTTCTTTTTTTTGTTGGAAACTAGACTTCGTACACTTTCCAACCCAATTGGATTCACCTTCAAATTCGTCCGGAGCGTTGAGATATCGACGAAACAATCTGATGCTGCAGCAGAATCCGAGTCAAACCACAAGTCCAAAGGTGTTGCATCACCTCCACTTGGGCCCATGAGCCTTCTACGACCTAGGGTTAGTTTTAGGCTGCCTTGGGACGTTCTTCCACCTCCTTGGCCGCCACCACTTGCTCCTATATAAGTAGATCCATCTAGTAGCTTTTTCTTTGGGATTTGTTTAGTCTAAAGTTAGCCATTGCAACTTCGTGTACTTCATTTGTGTCCAATGACCAGACCAAGACCTCCCACGGATCCCCACCTTTATCAATACTTCATTTATATTTGCAATATTCAGATTGCTTTATCGTATTCTTGCTTGTTCTTTGATTGCATGCAGAAATAGACCTTCGTGGTCAGGCTGATCGTGCTTCTGGCATCGTCAGTAACCCCTGGAGATTGGTTTAGCGATTGCTAAGGCGCAACGTCGTGCACATTTGTAGTCGGATCATCAAAGTCGTCTCCACCAAATCGACAGTTACCATCTCATCGAAAGATCGGGCCCCCTCGCCTCTATCAAGTGGTATCAGTTTTCAGGTTGCTCGGTGAGAATTTCCAGTTATTCCTAGATTAGATTTATTTTCTTACCTATTGTCCAAGAAAAAGTCCAAAAAAAGTTAGATCTATTCATCCTTTGTCCAAGCCAGTCTGAGCCTTTGCAATTTTCTTTTCATTGTTTGCATTATTGAATTATCGGTTGCATCGTCGTGTCGAGTTGCTGGTCTTAGTGTCTAGTTCGTTAGAGTGTCGAGTTCTGTTCACATTAGTCACGTCGCCGCTGCATCGTTATCCCTTCCGCTGTCCACCACCTCATCCATCAATTTCCACCCCGTGCTACCCATCGTTCATTGTCACAATCATAGTTGAAGTCGTTTGCATCTTTGCTTGATCCAATCTGCATCTTGTCTAGTTTGTCTTGGAAAGAGGGAGAAAGAAAAAAAAAACAGAGAACAAAAAGTAAAAAAAAGAGGAGAGAAAGAAAAAGAAAAAAGTGTGAGAAAAAAGAAAAAAAAAGAAGGAAAAGAAAGTTGGAGAGAGTATTGTTGTATATTCTGCTTGGCAGTTGTTTTCATCATTATCTTTACTGCCGTTGTGATCTTCACTTATATCTTGTTGTCCAGAGCAACTTCATATCCTTTATTGATGCTAGTTGTGCTACACCGTGACCTCATTAGTGTTCTAGGCTCGCGTCTCTAGTCTGCTCTAGCATAGGACAAACACAATACCGTCGTTGAGCGTTTATTCAACATTGCATCTCTGAATTGATTATTGCTAATCTTTTGCTACCATATATAAAGCCATCCCAGCTCCACATATTTCTACACCGTGTTTACGTACGTTCACCTGGCAATCGCTTTACTCAATCTTTGGAGTTATTTGACACCGCTGGTTGCCTATCACCACCTGCTGCATGGTAAGAACTTGTAAGATATTGATATTTTCTTTACTCTGAGCGCTTTACCACCACATCCTAGTAGTTCATAGGAATATTATTCTCAAATTTTGTTTCTTGTTTCTACTAATCATGACAGGTACCGGAGACAGAAGTTCTTGGACGACGGATACATCTTCACCATCACGAAACATGGGACAACACACACCAGCACATGGTCGGGTTATTTCTTTACCGTCATTTGAGGGTAGATTTAATCCTGCTATTTATCTAGCTTGGGAGCTTGAAGTAGAAAAAGTTTTTAGTCACCATCATTTTTCTAAACTTGAGAGAGTACAAGCTGCCACTAGAGTATTTACTGGTTTTGCTTCTGTTTGGTGGAGTGTGCATTGTAAGAAAAATATTGATAACCAACCCACAACTTGGAAAGATTTGAAGGCTGTAATGAGAAAACATTTTTTAACTCCTTACTATCGCCGTGAATTGCTTTGCAAATTGGAACAATTAAAACAAGGCAGTAACACTGTTCATGCTTACTACCAAGAGTTCAAATCTTATATGCATCATTGTGACATAGAAGAATCTGAGGATGATACAATGAATAGATTTTTTGGTGGTTTAAACCATGATATTCGCGCAAGATTTCAGTATATTCCTCGTTGCATTACTGGTATGTATGTTCGTGCTTGTACCTTTGAGTGACAAATACAGGAGGATGCATTGTGTGACTACAACAACTACTATTCCAGTTCATGCGCACCACCACTGGTTGGTTCCTCCACCATTGCACCTACTAGAGCAGCCACACCTCTGATTGTGAGCGTGAAATCATCTAAAGTGTATGATACATTGTCATCGTCCGTACCTACATCAGCTACGTCTTTGCAACAAGGTAACAGTAAAATCAATGATGATATAACTTCACATGAGGATGATGCATATCTAGTTAACTTTAATACATCATGTATTGAATACCTGTTGATTTGAGCACACCACCTAGTTTAGATAATCATGTTACTGTCATGAATGCGTCATGTGATCAAACAACTGAAATACGAACAATTTTGAGTGCACCCATTGAATTAACTGTTGATGCAAAAGAATCATGTGAATCGGAGAATAAATCAGATTTGGATAAAATACATTTGAAAATAATTGTGCCTATGTTTAATCATTTTGATATGACCTCTAATTTTGGTGATGATTCTATGTCAAATGACTTATTGCATGTTTGCTTATTTAAGCATGTTGTAGCCTGTGAATTTCATGCAAGTAAGGTTTATTCACCAATGTTGGGATGGTTTAATGATGAACATTGTCAATATTTTGATATGAATAAGAGCTTCACTTATTTGTGTAAATTGAGTTACAATATTTTCATGCCTTCTACTTCTTGTGATAATATTTTGGCTTTATATTTTATGAACTACGAAAGTTACTCATCTATACATGTGTCATATGTGCGAAAATTAAGGGAAGTAAAAATGGATGACATATACATATACAACATGTACACCTTGTCTATTTTCTTACCCACATTTTAGATTAAGCAACGCCGAGGACGGCTTTATTTTCAAGAAAGGGAGGATGATGAGGACATGACTACCTTGGATACGACCAAAAATATTGCATACATGTATATTTGTGAGGTGATTTCTAATGCACACTATGCAACAATTTATTTATGTCATCCAGAACAAAAATACTTCACAGACTTTTGTGCCATGTCTAATTCCAGGTGTATGGGACATTTTTACAATCCACATATGAAGATAAGGGAAAAAGAGAAGTTTAGGTGCTATTCAAAAAGTTCTCTCACGTCACTTTTGGGCCAAGAGAAGATAGAGTCCAAGTCTCTCACGTTCTGCATCCAGATTCCGACTTCATAGACATACCTGACTCAAAACGGCAAGAACTCCTTCATACGGACTCCGAATTGGGTGTTTCTTTTTTTGTTGGAAACTAGATTTCGTACACTTTCCAACCCAATTGGATTCACCTTCAAATTCGTCCGGAGCGTTGAGATATTGATGAAACAATCTGACGCTACAGCAGAATCTGAGTCAAACTACAAGTCCAAAGGTGTTGCATCACCTCCACTTGGGCCCATGAGCCTTGTATGACCTAGGGTTAGTTTTAGGCTGCCTTGGGACGTCCTTCCACCTCCTTGGCCGCCACCCCTTGCTCCTATATAAGTAGATCCATCTAGTAGCTTTTCTTTGGGATTTGTTTAGTCAAAAGTTAGCCATTGCAACTTCGTGTACTTCATTTGTGTCCAACGACCAGACCAAGACCGCTCACGGATCCCCACCTTTATCAATACTTCATTTATATTTGCAATATTAAGATTGCTTTATCATATTCTTGCTTGTTCTTCGATTGCATGAAGGAATAGACCTTCGTGGTCAGACTGATCGTGCTTCTGGCATCGTCAGTAACCCCTGGAGATTGGTTTAGCGATTGCTAAGGCGCAACGTCGTGCACGTTTGTAGTCGTATCGTCAAAGTCATCTCCACCAAATCGATAGTTACCATCTCATCGAAAGATCGGGCCCCTCGCCTCTATCAATGTGCCTTTTGTTTGGGGTACTGCACAGGAAGAAGCATTCACGGTATTGAAAGATAAGTTGACAGATGCTCCTTTACTCCAACTTCCTGATTTTAATAAGACTTTTGAGCTTGAATGTGATGCTAGTGGAATTGGGTTAGGAGGTGTGCTATTACAAGATGGTAAACCTGTTGCATACTTTTCTAAAAAATTGAGTGGGCCTAGTCTGAATTATTCTACTTATGATAAGGAATTATATGCTCTTGTTCGGACTTTGGAAACATGGCAACATTATTTTTGGCCCAAAGAATTTGTTATACATTATGATCATGAATCTTTGAAGAACATTAAAAGTCAAGCAAAACTGAACCATAGACATGCTAAATGGGTTGAATTCATAGAGACTTTCCCTTATGTTATTAAACACAAGAAGGGAAAAGATAATGTTATTGCTGATGCATTGTCTCGTCGTTACACTATGCTTTCACAACTTGACTTTAAAATATTTGGTTTGGAGACCATCAAAGATCAATATGTGCATGATGTTGAATTTAAAGATGTATTGCAGAATTGTAAAGAAGGGAGAACATGGAACAAGTTTGTCGTTAATGATGGATTTGTGTTTCGTGCTAACAAGCTATGCATTCCAGCTAGCTCTGTTCGTCTTTTGTTGTTGTAGGAGTCACATGGAGGAGGATTAATGGGACACTTTGGTGTGAAGAAGACGGTGGACGTACTTGCTACACATTTCTTTTGGCCAAAGATGAGACGGGATGTTGAGCGTTTTGTTGCTCGCTGCACTACCTGTCAAAAAGCTAAGTCACGACTCAATCCTCATGGTTTATATATGCCTTTGCCTGTCCCTAGTGTTCCTTGGGAAGATATATCTATGGACTTTGTTTTGGGTTTACCTCGAACAAAGAAGGGGAAGGATAGCATTTTTGTTGTCATGGATAGGTTCTCCAAGATGGCACTGAAGGAAATATGCCCTAGAGGCAATAATAAAGTTGTTATTTATATTTCCTTATATCATGATAAATGTTTATTATTCATGCTAGAATTGTATTAACCGGAAACTTAGTACATGTGTGAATACATAGACAAAACAGAGTGTCCCTAGTATGCCTCTACTAGACTAGCTCATTGATCAAAGATGGTTATGTTTCCTAGCCATAGACATGAGTTGTCATTTGATCAACGGGATCACATCATTAGGAGAATGATGTGATGGACAAGACCCATCCGTTAGCATAGCACTATGATCGTTTAGTTTTACTGCTATTGCTTTCTTCATGACTTATACATGTTCCTATGACTATGAGATTATGCAACTCCCGAATACCGTAGGAACACCTTGTGTGCTATCAAACATCACAACGTAACTGGGTGATCATAAAGATGCTCTACAGGTGTCTCCAAAAGTATTCGTGGTGTTGGCATAGATCAGGATTAGGATTTGTCACTCCGAGTGTCGGAGAGGTATCTCTGGGCCCTCTCGGTAACACACATCATAATAAGCCTTGCAAGCAAAAGACTAATGAGTTAGTCATGAGATGATGTGTTACGGAACGAGTAAAGAGACTTGCCGGTAACGAGATTGAACTAGGTATAGAGATACCGACGATCGAATCTCGGGCAAGTAACATACCGATGACAAAAGGAACAACGTATGTTGTTATGCGGTTTTGACCGATAAAAGATCTTCGTAGAATATGTAGGAGCCAATATGAACATCCAGGTTCCGCTATTGGTTATTGATCGGAAATGAGTCTCGGTCATGTCTACATAGTTCTCGAACCCGTAGGATCCGCACGCTTAACGTTTGATGACGATCGGTATTATGAGTTTATGAGTTTTGATGTACCGAAGGTAGTTCGGAGTCCCGGATGAGATCACGGACATGACGAGGAGTCTCGGAATGTCCGAGACATAAAGATTGATATATTGGACGACTATATTCGGACACCGGAAGTGTTCCGGAAAAGTTTCGGATTTAACAGGATTGCCGGAGGGGGTTACCGGAACCCCCTACGAAGGGGGATGGTCCATAGTGGGCCTTATGGAAAAGAGAGAGGCAGCCCATAGGGGCTGGCCGGCGCCCCACCTAGGGTTCCTAGTTGGACTAGGATTGGGGGGCGCCACCTCTCCTTCTTTTCCTTTCCCTCTCTTCCTTCTTTGGTGGTTCCTACTAGGAATAGGATTGCAATCCTATTCCTAGTAGGATTGCACCCCTAGCCGCACCATAGAAGGGCCGGCCGGCCTCCCCCTTGCTCCTTTATATACGGGGGCAGGGGGGCACCCAAAGACACACAGGTTGAATTGTTTTAGCCGTGTGCGGTGCCCCCCTCCACAGAAACACACCTCGGTTATACCGCTTCAGTGCTTAGGCGAAGCCCTGCGCCGGTGAATACATCATATCCGTCACCACGCCGTCGTGCTGACAAAACTCTCCCGTGAAGCTCAACTGGATCAAGAGCTCGTGGGACGTCATCAAGCTGAACGTGTGCTGAACGCGGAGGTGCCGTACGTTCGGTGCTTGATCGGTTGGATCGCGAAGAAGTTCGACAACATCAACCGCGTCACTTGACGCTTCCGCTCCCGGCCTACGAGGGTACGTAGACACACTCTCCCCTCTCGTTGCTATGCATCTAGTAGATAGATCTTGCGTGATCGTAGGAAAATTTAAAATTACTACATTCCCCAACAGTGGCATCATGAGCCAGGTCTATGCGTAGATGATCCAGGTCTATGCGTAGATGATATGCACGAGTAGAACACAATGAGTTGTGGGCGATACTAGTCATACTGCTTACCAGCATGTCATACTTTGCTTCGGCGGTATTGTGAGATGAAGCGGCCCGGACCGACATTACGCGTACGCTTACGCGAGACTGGTTTCACCGTTACGAGCACTCGTTGCTTAAAGGTGACTGGCGGGTGTCTGTCTCTCTCACTTTAGCTGAATCAAGTGTGGCTACGCCCGGTCCTTGTGAAGGTTAAAACAGCACATACTTGACGAAACATCGTTGTGGTTTTGTATGCGTAGGTAAGAACGGTTCTTGCTAAGCCCGTAGCAGCCACGTAAAACTTGCAACAACAAAGTAGAGGACGTCTAACTTGTTTTTGCAGGGCATGTTGTGATGTGATATGGTCAAGACATGATGAGTTATACGGTTTTGTATGAGATGATCATGTTTTCTAATGTTATCGGCAACTGGCAGGAGCCATATGGTTGTCGCTTTATTGTATGAAATGCAATCGCCATGTAATTGCTTTACTTTATCACTAAGCGGTAGCGATAGTCGTAGAAGCAATAGTTGGCGAGACGACAACGATGCTACGATGGAGATCAAGGTGTCGCGCCGGTGACGAAGGTGATCATGAAGGTGCTTTGGAGATGGAGATCAAAAGCACAAGATGATGATGGCCATATCATGTCACATATTTTGATTGCATGTGATGTTTATCTTATTATGCTTCTTATTTTGCTTAGAACGACGGTAGCATTATAAGATGATCCCTTACTAAAATTTCAAGGTATAAGTGTTCTCCCTGAGTATGCACCGTTGCGAAAGTTCGTCGTGCCGAGACACTACGTGATGATCGGGTGTGATAAGCTCTACGTTCAAATACAACGGGTGTAAGCCAGTTTTGCACACGCAGAATACTCGGGTTAAACTTGACGAGCCTAGCATATGCAGATATGGCCTCGGAACACTGGAGACCGAAAGGTCGAGCGTGAATCATATAGTAGATATGATCAACATAAGATGTTCACCATTGAAACTACTCCATCTCACGTGATGATCGGACATGGTTTAGTTGATTTGGATCACGTGATCATTTAGATGACCGGAGGGATGTCTATCTAAGTGGGAGTTCTTAAGTAATATGATTAAATTGAACTTTAATTTATCATGAAGTTAGTCCTGGTAGTATTAGCATATCTATGTTGTAGATCAATAGCTCGCGATGTTGCTCCCCGTTTATTTTTCATATGTTCCTAGAGAAAACCAACTTGAAAGATGTTAGTAGCAATGAAGCGGAATTGTTCCGTGATCTGAGGATTATCCTCATTGCTGCACAGAAGAATTATGTCCTTGATGCACCGCTAGGTGACAGACCTATTGCAGGAGCAGATGTAGACGTTATGAACGTTTTGACAAAAGCTCGATATGATGACTACTTGATAGTTTAGTGCACCATGCTTTACGGCTTATAATCGGGACTTCAAAAATGTTTTGAAACACCACGGAGCATATGAGATGTTCCAAGAGTTGAAATTAGTATTTCATACTCATGCCCGTGTCGAGAGGTATAAGACCTCTGACAGTACTTTGCCTACAAGATGGAGGAGAATAGCTCAACAAGTGAGCATGTGCTCAGATTGTCTGGGTAGTACAATTGCTTGAATCAAGTGGGAGTTAATCTTCCAGATAAGATAGTAATTGACAAAGTTCTCTAGACACTATCGCCAAGTTAGTAGAACTTCGTGATGAACTATAATATGCAAGGGATGACGAAAGTAATTCCCGAGCTCTTCACGATGCTGAAATCGGTGAAGGGAGAAATCAAAAAGGAGCATCAAGTGTTGATGGTTAACAAGACCACTAGTTTCAAGAAAAAGGGCAAGGGAAGGAAGGGGAACTTCAAAAAGAATAGCAAAACAGTTGCTACTTCCACGAAGAAACCCAAGTCTGGAGCCAAGCCTGAAACTGAGTGCTTCTACTGCAAGGGGACTGGACACTGGAATCGGAACAGCCCCAAGTATTTGGCGGATAAGAAGGATGGCAAAGTGAACAAAGGTATATTTGATATATAGATTATTGATGTGTATTTTACTAGCGTTCATAGCAACCCCTCGGTATTTGATATTGGTTCAGTTGCTAAAGAGTAGTAACTCGAAATGGAAGTTGCATAATGAACAGAAACTAGTTAAAGGATGAAGTGACAATGTGTATTGGAAGTAGTTCCAAGATTGATATGATCATCATCGCACACTCCCTATACTTTCGGGATTAGTGTTGAACCTAAATAAGTGTTATTTGGTGTTGAGCATGAATATGATTTGATCATGTTTATTGCAATACGGTTATTCATGTAAGTTAGAGAATAATTGTTGTTCTATTTACATGAATAAAACCTTCTATGGTCATACACCCAATGAAAATGGTTTGTTGGATCTCGATCGTGGTGATACACATATTCATAATATTGAAGCCAAAAGATGCAAGGTTAATAATGATAGTGCAACTTATTTGTGGCACTGCCGTTTAGGTCATATTGGTGTAAAGCGCATGAAGAAACTCCATAGTGATGGAATTTTGGAATCACTTGATTATGAATCACTTGGTGCTTGCGAACCATGCCTCATGGGCAAGATGACTAAAACTCCGTTCTCCAGAACAATGGAGCGAGCAACAGATTTGTTGGAGATCATACATACAGATGTATGTGGACCAATGAGTGTTGAAGCTCGCGGCAGGTATCGTTATTTTCTGACCTTCACTGATGATTTGAGCAGATATGGGTATATCTACTTAATGAAGCACAAGTCTGAAACATTTGAAAAGTTCAAAATTTTCAGAGTGAAGTGGAGAATCATCGTAACAAGAAAATAAGAGTTTCTACGATATGATCGTAGAGGTAAAATATTTGAGTTAGCGAGTTTTGGCCTTCAGTAAAAGCAATGTGAAATAGTTTTCACTACTCACGCCACCTGGAACACCACAGTGTAATGGTGTGTCCAAACGTCATAACCGTACTTTATTAGATATGGTGCGATCGATGATGTCTCTTACCGATCTACCACTATCGCTTTTGGGGTTATGCATTAGAGACAGCTACATTCACGTTAAATAGGGCACCATCTAAATCCGTTGATACGACACCTTATGAACTGTGGTTTGACAAGAAACCAAAGTTGTCGTTTCTTTAAGTTTGGGACTGCGATGCTTATGTGAAAAAGTTTCAACATGATAAGCTCGAACCCAAATCGGAGAAGTAAATCTTCATAGGATACCCAAAAGAAACTGTTGGGTACACCTTCTATCACAGATCCGAAGGCAAGGTCTTTGTTGCTAAGAGTGGATCCTTTCTAGAGAAGGAGTTTCTCTCGAAAGAAGTGAGTGGGAGGAAAGTAGAACTTGATGAGGTAATTGTACCTTCTCCCGAATTGGAAAGTGGAACATCAGAGAAACTAGTTCCAGTGATTCCTGCACCAATTAGTGAGGAAGCTAATGATGATGATCATGAAACTTCGGATCAAATTTCTGCTGAACTTCGTAGATCAACCAGAGTTCATTCCGCACCAGAGTGGTACGGCAACCCAGTTCTGGAAATCATGTTACTAGACCATGATGAACCTACGAACTATGAGGAAGCGATGGTGAGCCCGGATTCCGCAAAATGGCTTGAGACCATGAAATCTGAGATGGGATCCATGTATTAGAACAAAGTATGGACTTTGGTTGACTTGCCCGATGATCGGCAAGCCATCGAAAATAAATGGATCTTCAAGAGGAAGACCGACGCAAACGGTAATGTTACTGTTTACAAAGCTCGACTTGTTGCGAAAGGGTTTCGACAAGTTCAAGGAGTTGACTACGATGAGACTTTCTCACCCGTAGCGATGCTTAAGTCTGTCCGAATCATGTTAGTAATTGCCGCATTTTAAGAAATCTGGCAAATGGATAACAAAACTGCATTCTTTAATGGATTTATTAAAGAAGACTTGTATATGATGCAACCAGAAGGTTTTGTCAATCCTAAAGGTGCTAACAAAATGTGCAAGCTCCAGCGATCCATCTATGGACTGGTGCAAGCATCTCGGAGTTGGAATATACGCTTTGATAAGTTGATCAAGGCATATAGATTTATACAGACTTGCAGTGAAGCCTGTATTTACAAGAAGTGAGTGGGAGCACTACAACCTTTCTGATAAGTATATGTGAATGACATATTGTCGATCGGAAATGATGTAGAATTTTCTGGAAAGCATA
The DNA here is from genome assembly GCA_902687465.1 of Secale cereale. NCBI lineage: Eukaryota > Viridiplantae > Streptophyta > Magnoliopsida > Poales > Poaceae > Secale > Secale cereale. The sequence goes on along the minus strand of LR738711.1, from coordinate 448,431,776 downwards.
AAGGAGTGTTTGAAAGGAGTTTTTCAAAGAAAGACCTTGGTGAAGCTGCTTACATATTGGGCATCAAGATCTATAGAGATAGATCAAGATGCTTGATAAGACTTTCGATGAGTACATACCTTGATAAGATTTTGAAGTAGTTCAAAATGGATCAGTCAAAGAAGGAGTTCTTGCCTGACTTGTAAGGTGTGAAGTTGAGTAAGACTCAAAGCCAGACCACGGCAGAAAAATATAGAGAGAATGAAAGTCATTCCCTATGCCTCAGCCATAGGTTCTATAAAGTATGCCATGCTGTGTACCAAACATGTTGTGTACCATGCCATGAGTTTGTCAAGGGGGTACAATAGTGATCCAGGAGTAGAACACTGTACGGCGGTCAAAATTATCCTTAGTAACTGGATGACTAAGGAAATGTTTCTCGATTATGGAGGTGATAAAGAGTTCGTCGTAAAGGGTTACGCCGATGCAAGCTTTGACACTAAATCCAGATGACTCTAAGTATCAATCTGGATGCGTATTGAAAGTGGGAGCAATTAGCTAGAGTAGCTCCATGCAGAGCATTGTAGACATAGAAATTTGCGAAATACATACGGATCTGAATGTGACAGACCCGTTGACTAAACTTCTCTCACAAACAAAACATGATCACACCTTATTACACTTGGGTATTAACCACATAGCGATGTGAACTAGATTATTGACTCTAGTAAACCCTTTGGGTGTTGGTCACATGGCGATGTGAACTATGGGTGTTATTCACATAACGATGTGAACTATCGGTATTAAATCACATGGCGATGTGAGCTAGATTATTGACTCTAGTGCAAGTGGGAGACTGAAGGAAATATGCCCTAGAGGCAATAATAAAGTTGTTATTTATATTTCCTTATATCATGATAAATGTTTATTATTCATGCTAGAATTGTATTAACCGGAAACTTAGTACATGTGTGAATACATAGACAAAACAGAGTGTCCCTAGTATGCCTCTACTAGACTAGCTCATTGATCAAAGATGGTTATGTTTCCTAGCCATAGACATGAGTTGTCATTTGATCAACGGGATCACATCATTAGGAGAATGATGTGATGGACAAGACCCATCCGTTAGCATAGCACTATGATCGTTTAGTTTTACTACTATTGCTTTCTTCATGACTTATACATGTTCCTATGACTATGAGATTATGCAACTCCCGAATACCGTAGGAACACCTTGTGTGCTATCAAACGTCACAACGTAACTGGGTGATCATAAAGATGCTCTACAGGTGTCTCCAAAAGTATTCGTGGTGTTGGCATAGATCAAGATTAGGATTTGTCACTCCGAGTGTCGGAGAGGTATCTCTGGGCCCTCTCGGTAACACACATCATAATAAGCCTTGCAAGCAAAAGACTAATGAGTTAGTCACGAGATGATGTGTTACGGAACGAGTAAAGAGACTTGCCGGTAACGAGATTGAACTAGGTATAAAGATACCGACGATCGAATCTCGGGCAAGTAACATACCGATGACAAAAGGAACAACGTATGTTGTTATGCGGTTTTGACCGATAAAAGATCTTTGTAGAATATGTAGGAGCCAATATGAACATCCAGGTTCCGCTATTGGTTATTGACCGGAGATGAGTCTCGGTCATGTCTACATAGTTCTCGAACCCGTAGGGTCCACACGCTTAACGTTTGATGACGATCGGTATTATGAGTTTATGAGTTTTGATGTACCGAAGGTAGTTCGGAGTCCCGGATGAGATCACGTACATGACGAGGAGTCTCGGAATGTCTGAGACATAAAGATTGATATATTGGACGACTATATTCGGACACCGGAAGTGTTCCGGAAAAGTTTCGGATTTAACAGGATTGCCGGAGGGGGTTACCGGAACCCCCTCCGAAGGGGGATGGTCCATAGTGGGCCTTATGGAAAAGAGAGAGGCAGCCCATAGGGGCTGGCCGGCGCCCCACCTAGGGTTCCTAGTTGGACTAGGATTGGGGGGCGCCACATCTCCTTCTTTTCCTTTCCCTCTCTTCCTTCTTTGGTGGTTCCTACTAGGAATAGGATTGTAATCCTATTCCTAGTAGGATTGCACCCCTAGCCGCACCATAGAAGGGCCGGCCGGCCTCCCCCTTGCTCCTTTATATACGGGGGCAGGGGGGCACCCAAAGACACACAAGTTGAATTGTTTTAGCCGTGTGCGGTGCCCCCCTCCACAGAAACACACCTCGGTTATACCGTTTCAGTGCTTAGGCGAAGCCCTGCGCCGGTGAATACATCATATCCGTCACCACGCCGTCGTGCTGACGAAACTATCCCGTGAAGCTCAACTGGATCAAGAGCTCGTGGGACGTCATCAAGCTGAACGTGTGCTGAACGCGGAGGTGCCGTACGTTCGGTGCTTGATCGGTTGGATCGCGAAGAAGTTCGACAACATCAACCGCGTCACTTGACGCTTCCGCTCCCGGTCTACGAGGGTATGTAGACACACTCTCCCCTCTCGTTGCTATGCATCTAGTAGATAGATCTTGCGTGATCGTAGGAAAATTTAAAAATACTACGTTCCCCAACAGGCACACTTTATACCATGTCATAAAAGCGATGATGTCCTAATGTTGCTGATTTGTTCTTTCGTGAAATTATTAGATTACATGGTGTACCAAATACTATTGTTTCAGATCGTGATACTAAATTTCTTAGCCACTTTTGGAGATGTTTATGGGCTAAGTAGGGGACTAAACTGCTTTTTATTACTACTTGTCACCCCCAAACTGATAGACAAACTAAAGTAGTCAATACAACTTTGTCTACTATGCTTAGGGCTGTTTTGAAGAATAACAAGAAAATATTGGAAGAATGCTTGCCTCATATTGAATTTGCTTATAATCGTTTGTTGCATTCTACTACTAAGATGTTCTCTTTTGAAATTGTCTATGGTTTCCTACCTCGTGCACCTATTGATTTGTTGCCTCTTCCATCTTCGGAGAAGGTTAATTTTGATGCTAAACAACATGCTGAATTGATCTTAAAAATGCATGAGTTAACTAAGGAAAATATTGAGCGCATGAATGCTAAATATAAACTTGTTGGAGATAAGGGTAGAAAACGTGTTGTCTTTGTACCTGGAGATCTTGTTTGGTTACATTTGCGTAAGGATAGGTTTCCTAATTTGCGCAAGTCAAAGCTAATGCCACGTGCTGATGGTCCTTCCAAGGTGTTAGAGAAAATAAATAATAATGCGTATAAACTTGAGTTGCCTACAGATTTTGGGGTTAGTCCCACATTTAACATTGCAGATTTGAAGCCTTACTTGGGTGAGGAAGATGAGCTTCCGTCGAGGACAACTTCAATTCAAGAAGGAGAGGATGATGAGGACATCACTAACAAGGAAACACCCACAGCCCCAACTGACATATATACAGGACCAATTACTAGAGCTCGCGCACGCCAATTAAATTACCAGGTACTTTCGTTTCTTGGTAATGATTCTAATGTTCATGAGAATATGATGCTGCCTAAATTGGATACATTTGTCGTGCTTACAAATGAAGGGCCTAGCTTGGACAAGAAGGATGAACATTGGAGCAAGATCAAGCATGGAGATGATGGCATGCGCAAGGGGAACAAGAACGGAGTTGCAAGTGATGATTTCAGGACTTTGAAGCCACCATAATGAGTGCGTGAAGCCTTGGACGAAATATACAAGATGTCACTTCATATATTTCGTCCAGAGGTTATTATAGGTGCTGCGTCACCTTATTATTGGGCCAGGCCCATGTAATTTCGAAATACTTGAGTATAGGCTGTTTTTAGAGTCCGTATGTGTGGGGAAACAAGAGTTAGGGTTGGTTTCGGACCCCACCTGCAAGGCCCACGAAATTCCTCCGCTCTTCCCCCATATATATAGCCCTTAGGGCTTCTTTTAGACTTTGGGTTTTGTTTAGATTAAAGTTCGCCATAGCTGCAACTTCTCGTACTTCGTTTGTGTTCAATGACGAGAAAAAGACGTCACAGAACCCCACCTTGATCAATAAAGCTTTCCTCTTATATTCGCAATATCCATATTGCAATCTTAGTTTCTTGCTTGTTCTTCGTTTGCTCGCAGGAAATAGACCCTCGTGGTCAGGTTGATCGTGCTCCGGCGTGGCAATAACCTCTCGGAGTTGGTTTAGCGATTGCTAAGGCGCGACGTCCTCACACGTTCGTAGTCGGATCGTCAAAGTCGACTTCCTCCAAAACGATAGCCACCATCTCATCGAAAGACAGGACACCTTTGCCTTTATCAGAGAGGCAGGCTGCCGTGGAAGTCAAAGGGCTCGCTTGCCAGTGAGCTTGTGCAGCATACAACTAGCACGCTTCCCGGTGATCCTACGCATTGGAGGACATCTTGCACGCCTCCAGGTCAGCCTGCGCTCGCATGCCTCCCGTCTACTCAAGCAGCTGTCCGCATGGCGCCTCCTAGCCATTAAAAGCATGACATCACATGAATGGTTGGTAGAACACCAATGATTTAAATTATACGAACATTTGAGATGGTAACGTGGCATCTATTTGTTTCAAAATGCTTTTGTTGGCTGTTAATTCGTGTGCCTCTTTCAAATTGGACACGCAAAATAGCACATCATGTTGGTGCCATTCCATGATAGCATGCCAAGTTTCATGCACTTTAGTTAAGTTTTGGATTTACTAGAATTTAAAAACCTAGTGTCTCAAAGTTTGCCGGCAAGCAACGGTGCCCGGGTGTTTGTAATTCATTCCCATTTCCTGCATGGGACTAAGCATGCAACCAAGGAAACATATTTTATTTTTCAACCCATTTTTCTACACTTGAGCATGTGCTTGTAGTTTAATTTTGAATTATGAACATAAAATGCCTAGAAAACACAGTTAATGTATAAAAATGCTGGAACGAACACCAAAGAATTGCAGATTTTAACATGACACCCCTGTTGTTCTATGTTGACACTAGAAAAGAATTGAAAGAAGGAAGAGGCAACGAATATCGTTTCTTCAACAGAGGTGACACTTTCCCTACCGAAACCATGAGCCTTCCTGTGAGAAGCTCTGGTTTGTGAGAAGCTTATACCAAAACCCGCCCCAAATGGGTCAATTTTTTTACACAACGTGTTTGTGCCATTCCATTAAGGCATGCCAACATTCATGAATTTCAGACGAGTTTTGGATTTACTAGAATTTAAAAGATATGTATATCAATATTTGCGGACGAGCGACGAGGCCTACGTGTTTGAAATTCATTCCCATTTCTTGAAAGAGACCTAAGCATGCAACCAAGGACACACTTTTCATTTTTCAACCCATTATCTGCACTGCAGCATGTGCATGTAGTTTAATTTTGAATTACGCACATAAAATGCATAGAAAACTAAGTTAATGTAAGGAAATGTCCAAATGAACCCCGAAAAATTCCAAATTTAAACACGACACTCCTGTTGTTCTATGTTGACACTAGAAAATAATTGAAAGCAATAAGAGGCAACGAATATAGTTTCGTCCACAAAGCTGACACGTTACCTACCCGAACCATGAGGCTTGTTATGAGAACCTGCCCCAAATGGCATACTTTTTTTTACCACAACATGTTTGTGCCATTTCATGATAGCATGCCAAGTTTCATGGATTTCAGATGGGGTTTGGATTTGCTAGAATTTAAAAACCAAGAATGTCAAGGTTTGCCGGCGAGCCATGGTGCGAGGGTGGTTGAAACTCATTCCAATTTCTTGTATGAGACCTAAGCATGCAATCAAGGACACACATTTGATATTACAACCCATTTTTTGTGCCAGAGCATGTGCCCGTAGTTCAAATTTGAATTATGCACATAAAATGCCTGGAAAACTCATTTCATGTATAAAAATGTCCAAACAAACCCAAACAATACCAAATTTAAACACGACACACCTGTTGTTCTATGTTGACACTACGAAAAATTTGAAAGCAAGAAGAGGCAACGAATATTGTTTCGTCCACAAAGGTGACACGTCTGTTGGGGAACGTAGTATTTCAAAAAAAATCCTATGATCACGCAATCTCTATCTAGGAGAAGCATAGCAACGAGCGGGAGAGTGTGTCCACGTGCCCTCGTAGACTGAGAGCAGAGCCTTTAGTAACGCGGTTGATGTAGTCGAACGTCTTCACGATCCAACCGATCCAAGCACCGAATGTACGGCACCTCCGCGTTCAGCACACGTTCAGCTCGATGACGTCCCACGAAATCTTGATCCAGTTGAGTGTCACGGGAGAGTTTCGTCAGCACGACGGCGTGGTGACGGTGATGATGAAGTTACCAGCGCAGGGCTTCGCCTAAGCACTTCAACGATATGACCGAGGTGTGTAACTATGGAGGGGAGCACCGCACACGGCTAGGAACAATTGATGTGTGTCCAAGGGGTGCCCTCCCCATGTATATAAAGGAGGGATAGGGAGGAGCCAGCCGGCCTAGGAGGGGGCGCGCCAAGGGTGGAGTCCTACTCCTAGGATTAGGATTCCACCTTTCCTAGTAGGAGTAGGAGAAGAAGGAAGCGGAGGAAGAGAAGAGAAGAAGGAGGGGGGCTCTGCCCGTCCCCTAGTCCAATTCGTACTAGTCCATGGGGAGGGGGCGAGGCCTGCCCTATGCGGCCCCTCTCTCTCTCCCCCTAAAGCCTACTAAGGCCCATTAACTCCCCGGGGGTTCCGGTAACCTCCTGGTACTCCGGTATTTATCCGATGACCCCCGGAACCCTTCCGGTGTCCGAATATAACCTTCCAATATATCAATATTTATGTCTCGATCATTTCGAGACTCCTCGTCATGTCCATGATCACATCCGGGACTCGGACTTACCTTCGGTGCATCAAAACACATAAACTCATAATACCGATTGTCATCGAACGTTAAGCGTGCGGACCCTACGGGTTCGAGAACTATGTAGACATGACCGAGACTCATCTCTGGTCAATAACCAATAGCGGAACCTAGATGTTCATACTAGTTCCCACATATTCTATGAAGATCTTTATCGGTCAAACCGCATAACAACATACGTCGTTCCCTTTGTCATCGGCATGTTACTTGCCCGAGATTCGATCGTCAGTATCATCATACCTAGTTCAATCTCGTCACCGGCAAGTCTCTTTACTCGTTTCGTAATACATCATCTTGTGACTAACTCATTAGTCATTTGCTTGCAAGGCTTATTACGATGTGTATTACCGAGAGGGCCTAGAGATACCTCTCCGACACTCGGAGTGACAAATCCTATTCTCGATCTATGCCAACACCACAAACACCTTCGGAGACACCTGTAGAGCATCTTTATAATCACCCAGTCACGTTGTGACGTTTGATAGCACACAAGGTGTTCCTCCGGTATTCGGGAGTTGCATAATCTCATAGTCATAGGAACATGTATAAGTCATGAAGAAAGCAATAGCAGAAAAACTAAACGATCATATTGCTAAGCTAACGGATGGGTCTTGTCCATCACCTCATTCTCCTAACGATCTGATCCCTTTGATAAAATGAAAACTCATGTCTATGGTTAGGAAACATAACCATCTTTGATTAACGAGCTAGTCTAGTAGAGGCATACTAGGGACACTTTGTTTCGTCTATATATTCATGCATGTATAAAGTTTCTGGCTAATACAATTCTAGCATGAATAAAAGACATTTATCATTATGTATAAGGAAATATCAATAACAACTTTATTATTATCTCTAGGGCATATTTCCTTCAATCTCCCACTAGCACTAGAGTCAATAATCTGGATTACATGGTAATGATTCTAACACCCATGGAGCCATGGTGCTGATCATGTTTTGCTCGTGGAAGAGGCTTAGTCAACGGCTCTGCGACAATTAGATCCTTATGTATCTTGGAAATTCCTAAATCTCTCTCCTTGACTTGATCGCAGATGGAATTGAAGTGTCTCTTCATGTGCTTGGTTCTTTTGTGAAACCTGGATTCCTTCGCCAAGACTATTGCTCCAGTGTTGTCACAAAAGATTTTCATTGGACCCGATGCACTAGGTATTACACCTAGATCCTTCATCCAGACTCCTTCATTTGCTGCTTCCGAAGCAGCTATGTACTCTGCTTCACACGTAGATCCCGCCACGATGCTCTGCTTGTAACTGCACCAACTGACAGCTCCATCGTTCAACAAAAATACATATCCACTTTGTGACTTTGAGTCATCCCGATCAGTGTCAAAGCTTGAATTGACGTAACCATTTTACGACGAGCTCTTTGTCAGCTCCATAAACGAGAAATATATCTTTCATCCTTTTCAGGTACTCCAGGATGTTCTTGACCGCTGTCCAGCGATCCATTACTAGATTACTTTGGTACTTCCCTGCTAGACTTATAGCAAGGCACATATCAGGTCTGGTACACATCATTGCATACATGATAGATCCTATGACTGAGGCATAGGGAATGACTTTCATTTTCTCTCTATCTTCTGAAGTGGTCGGGCATTGAGTCTTACTCAACTTCACACCTTGTAACACAGGCAAGAACCCTTTCTTTGACTGATCCATTTTGAACTTCTTCAAAACTTTATCAAGGTATGTGCTTTGTGAAAGTCCAATTAAGCATCTTGATCTATCTCTATAGATCTTGATGACCAATATATAAGCAGCTTCACCGAGCTCTTTCAATGAAAAATTCTTATTCAAGTATCCTTTTATGCCATCCAGAAATTCTATATCAGTTCCAATCAACAATATGTTATCCACGTATAATATCAGAAATGCTACAGAGCTCCCACTCACTTTCTTGTAAATCCAGGATTCTCCAAAAGTCTGTATAAAACCATATGCTTTGATCACCTCATCAAAGCATATATTCCAACTCTGAGATGCTTGCACCAGTCCATATATGGATCGCTGGAGCTTGCAAACTTTGTTAGCACCTTTAGGATCGACAAAACCTTCTGGTTGCATCATATACAACTCCTCTTTGAGTTATCCACTAAGGAATGCAGTTTTGACATCCATTTGCCAGATTTCATAATCATAAAATGTGGCAATTGCTAAAATGATTCGGACAGACTTAAGCATCGCTACGGGTGAGAAAGTCTCATCGTAGTCAACTCCTTGAACTTGTCGAAAACCTTTAGCAACAAGTCGAGCTTTGTAGACAATAACATTACCATCGGCGTCGGTCTTCCTCTTAAAGATCCATTTATTTTCAATGGCTTGAAGATCATCGGGCAAGTCAACCAAAGTCCACACTTTGTTCCCATACATGGATCCCATCTCAGATTTCATGGCCTCAAGCCATTTTGCGGAATCTGGGCTCATCATCGCTTCCTCATAGTTCGTAGGTTCATCATGGTCTAGTAACATGACTTACAGAACCGGGTTACCGTACCACTCTAGCGCGGAATGCACTCTAGTTGACCTACGAGGTTCAGTAGTAACTTGATCTGAAGTTTCATGATCATCATCATTATCTTCCTCGCTGATTGGTGTAGGAATCACTGGAACTAGTTTATGTGATGTACTACTTTCCAATTTGGGAGAAGGTACGATTACCTCATCAAGTTACACTTTCCTCCCACTCACTTCTTTCGAGAGAAACTGCTTCTCTAGAAAGGATCCATTCTTAGCAACGAATATCTTGCCTTCAGATTAGTGATAGAAGCTGTACCCAATAGTTTCCTTTAGGTATCCTATGAAGACACATTTCTCCAACTTGGGTTCGAGCTTATCAGGTTGAAGCTTTTTCATATAAGCATTGCAGCCCCAAACTTTAAGAAACGACAACTTGGGTTTCTTGCCAAACCACAATTCATAAGGTGTCGTCTCAACGGATTTAGATGGTGCCCTATTTAACTTGAATGCAGTTGTCTCTAAAGCATAACCCCAAAACGATAGTGGTAAATCGGAAAGAGACATCATAGATCACACCATATCTAATGAAGTATGGTTACGACATTCAGACACACCATTACGTTGTGGTGTTCCAGGTGGCGTGAGCTGTGAAACTATTCCACATTGTTTCAAATGAAGACCAAACTCGTAACTCAAATATTTGCCTCCGCGATCAGATCGTAGAAACTTTATTTTCTTGTTACGATGACTCTCTACTTCACTATGAAACTCTTTGAACTTTTCAAATGTTTCAGACTTGTGCTTCATCAAGTAGATATACCCATATCTGCTCAAATTATCAGCGAAGGTCAGAAAATAATGATACCTGCCACGAGCCTCAACACTTATCGGTCCGCATACATCAGTATGTATGATTTCCAACAATTCAGTTGCTCGATCCATTCTTCCGGAGAACGTAGTTTTAGTCATCTTGCCCATGAGGCATGGTACCTAAACCGCAGTGCCACAAATAAGTTGCACTATCATTATCAACTTTGCATCTTTTGGCTTCAATATTATGAATATGTGTATCACTACGATCGAGATCCAACAAGAATAGACCGCTCTTCAAGGGTGCATGACCATAAAAGATATTACTCATCTAAATAGAACAACCATTATTCTCTAATTTAAATGAATAACCGCCTCGCAACAAACAAGATCTAGATATAATGGTCATGCTCAACGCTGGCACCAAATAACAATTATTTAGGTCTAAAACTAATCCCGAACGTAGATGTAGAGGTAGCTTGCCGACGGCGATCACATCAACTTTGGAACCATTTCCCACGCGCATCGTTACCTCGTCCTTAGCTAATCTTTGTTTAATACGTAGCCCCTATTTTGAGTTACAAATATTAGCAACCAAATCAGTATCAAATACCCAGGTGCTACTAGGAGCATTAGTAAGGTACACATCAATAACATGTATGTCAAATATACCATTGTTCACTTTGCCATCCTTCTTATCCGCTAAATACTTGGGGAAGTTCCGCTTCTAGAGTCCAGTCCCTTTGAGGTAGAAGCACTCAATTTTAGGCTTGGCTCCAGACTTGGGTTTCTTTGCGGGAGTAGCAACTGTCTTGCTATTCTTCTTGAAGTTCCCCTTCTTTCCCTTGCCCATTTTCTTGAAACTAGTGGTCTTGTTAACCATCAACACTTGATGCTCCTTTTTGATTTCTACCTCCGCAGCTTTGAGAGTAGCAAAGAGCTCGGGAATTGTCTTCTGCATCCCTTGCATATTATAGTTCACCACGAAGCCTTTATAGCTTGGTGGCAGTGGTTGAAGAACTCTATCAATAACACTATCTTCGTCAACTTTGCAACCAAGTTGAGTCATGTGGTTGTAGTACCCAGACATTCTGAGTATGTGTTCATTGATAGAACTGTTCTCCTCTATCTTGCGGCTGTAGAACTTACTGGAGACTTCATATCTCTCAATTCGGGCATTTGCTTGAAATATTATATTCAACTCTTCGAACATCTCATATTCTCCATGACGTTCAAAACGTCTTTGAAGTCCCGATTCTAAGCCATAAAGCATGGCACACTGAACTATCGAGTAGTCATCAGACCGTGTTTGCCAGACATTCAAAGCGTCTACATTAGCGGGAGGAGGCTTGTCACCTGGCGGTGATCCAAGGACATAATTCTTCTGTGCAGCAATGATGATAATCCTAAAGTTATGGACCCAGTCCGTGTAGTTGCTACCATCATCTTTCAACTTAGCTTTCTCTAGGAATGCATTAAAATTCAAGGGAATGGTAGCACGGGCCATCGATCTACAACAACATAGATATGCAAAAACTATCAGGACTAAGTTCATGATAAATTAAAGTTAAATTAATCATATTACAAAAGAACTCCCACTTAGATAGACATCCCTCTAGTCATCTAAATGATCACGTCATCCAAATCAACTGAACCATGTCCGATCATCACGTGAGATGGAGTAGTTTTCAATGGTGAACATCTTATCTTGATCATATCTACTATATGATTCACGCTCGACTTTTCGGTCTCCAGTGTTCCGAGGCCATGTCTATACATGCTAGGCTCGTCAAGTTTAACCCGAGTATTCTGCATGTGCAAGACTGTCCTACACCCGTTATATTTGAACGTAGAGCTTATCACACCCGATCATCACGTGGTGTCTCGGCACGACGAACTTTCGCAACGGTGCATACTCAGGGAGAACACTTGTACCTTGAAATTTTTGTAAGGGATCATCTTATAATGCTACCGCCGTACTAAGAAAAATAAGAAGAATAATAAGATAAACATCACATGCAATCAAAATATGTGACATTATATGGACATCATCATCTTGTGCTTTTGATTCGCATCTCCAAAGCATCGTCATGATCTCTATCGTCACTGGCTTGACACCATGATCTTCATCTTAGCGTCGTGGTCGTCTTGCCAACTATTGCTACTACTACTATCACTAACTCATAGTGATAAAGTAAAGCAGTTACATGGCTTTCGCAATTCACACAATAAAGAGACAACCATAAGGCTCCTGCCGGTTGCCAATAATTTACAAAACATGATCATCTCATACAGTAATGTATAACTCATCACGTCTTGACCATATCACATCACAACATGCCCTGCAAAAACAAGTTAGACGTCCTCTACTTTGTTGTTGCAAGTTTTATGTAGCTACTACGAGCTTAGCAAGAACCATTCTTACCTACACATTCAAAACCACAACGATTTTTCGTCAAGTGTGTTGTTTTAACGTTCACAAGGACGAGGCATAGTCACACTCTATTCAACTAAAGTGAGAGAGACAGACACCCGCCGGTCACCTTTAAGCAACGAATGCTCGTAATGGTGAAACCAGTCTCGTGTAAGCATACGCATAATGTCGGTTTGGGCTGCTTCAACTCACAATACGGCCGAATCAAAGTATGACATGCTAGTAATCAGTATGACTATTATCGCCCACAACTCATTGTGTTCTACTCGTGCATATCATCTACACATAGATCTGGCTCATGATGCCACTTTTAGGGAACGTAGTATTTCAAAAAAATTCCTACGATCACGCAAGATCTATCTAGGAGAAGCATATTGACGAGCGGGAGAGTGTGTCCATGTACCCTCATAGACAGAAAGTGCAAGCGTTTAGTAACGCGGTTGATGTAGTCGAACTTCTTCGCGATCCAACCGATCCAAGCACCGAACGTACGGCACCTCTGCGTTTAGCACACGTTCAGCTCGATGACGTCCCATGAACTCTTGATCCAATTGAGTTGCGCGGGAGAGTTTTGTCAGCACGACGGTGTGGTGACGGTGATGATGAAGTTACCGGCACGGGGCTTTGCCTAAGCACTGCAACGATATGATCGAGGTGTGTAACTGTTGAGGGGGCACTGCACACGGATAGGAACAATTGACGTGTGTCCAAGGGGTGCCCTCTCCATGTATATAAAGGAGGGAGAGGGAGGAGGTGGCCAGCCTAGGAGGGGGCCCGCCAAGGGTGGAGTCCTACTCCTACTAGGAGAAGGATTCCACCTTTCCTAGTAGGAGTAGGAGAAGAATGAAGGGGAGGGAGAGAAGAGAGGAAGGAGGGGGCGCCACCCCTCCCCTGGTCCAATTTGGACTAGGCCATGGGAGGGCGTGGGGCCTGCCCTATGTGGCTCCTCTCTCTCTCCCCTAAAGCCCACTAAGGCCCATTAACTCCCTACGGGGGTCAGGTAACCTCCCGGTACTCCAGTATTTATCCGATGACCCCCGGAACCCTTCCGGTGTCCGAATATAACCTTCAAATATATCAATCTTTATGTCTCGGCCATTTCGAGACTCCTCGTCATGTCCATGATCACATCCGAGACTCCGAACTAAATTCGATGCATCAAAACACATAAACTCATAATACCGATCATCTTCGAACGTTAAGCGTGTGGACCCTACGGGTTCGAGAACTATGTAGACATGATCAAGACTCATCTCCGATCAAAAACCAATATGGAACCTGGATGCTCATATTGGTTCCCGCATATTCTACGAAGATCTTTATCGGTCAAACCACATAACAACCTACCTCGTTCCCTTTGTCATCGGCATGTTAGTTGCCCGAGATTCTATCGTCGGTATCACGATACCTAGTTCTTCATCGGTATCACGATACCTAGTTCAATCTCGTCACCGGCAAGTCTCTTTACTCATTCTGTAATACATCATCTCGTGACTAACTCATTAGTCGTTTGCTTGCAAGGCTTCTTATGATGTGTATTACCGAGAGGGCCCAGAGATACCTCTCCGACACTCGGAGTGACAAATCCTATTCTCGATCTATGCCAACACCACAAACACCTTCGGAGACACCTGTAGAGCATCTTTATAATCTCCCAGTTATGTTGTGATGTTTGATAGCACACAAGGTGTTCCTCCAGTATTTGGGAGTTTCATAATCTCATAGTCATAGGAACATGTATAAGTCATGAAGAAAGCTATAGCAGAAAAACTAAACGATCATATTGCTAAGGTAACGGATGGGTCTTGTCCATCACATCATTCTCCTAATGATGTGATCCAGTTGATCAAATGATAACTCATGTCTATGGTTTGGAAACATAACCATATTTGATTAATCAGCTAGTCGGGTAGAGGCATACTAGGGACACTCTGGTTCGTCTATGTATTCACACATGTATCAAGTTTTCGGTTAATACAATTCTAGCATGAATAAAAGACATTTATCATGATGTATAAGGACATATAAATAACAACTTTGTTATTGCCTCTTGGGCATATTTCGTTCAACGTCCCCTACCGGAACCATGAGGCTTCTTATGAAAAGTTCTGGTTTGTGTTAAGCTTATAACAAAACCTTCGCCAAATGGGATACTTCTTTTACCACAACATGTTTGTGCCATTCCATGATAGCATGCCAAATTTCATGAATTTTAGATGGGTTTTGGATTTGCTAGAATTTAAAAACCAAGTATCTCAAGGTTTGCTTTGGAGCCATGATGTCAAGGTGTTTGAAATTCATCCCCATTTCTTGTATGTGACCTAAGCATGCAACCAAGGAAACACATTTGATTTTTCAAACCATTTTTCTATACCCGAGCATGTGCCCATAGTTCAAACTTGAATTATGCACATAAAATGCCTAGAAAACTCAGGTAATATATAGAAATGTCCAAACAAACCCTGAAAAATTTCAAATTTAAACACGACACTCCTGATGTCCTATGTTGACACTATAAAAAAATTGAAAGCAAGAGGAGGCAACGAATATTGTTTCATCCATGAAGGTGACACGTTCCCTACCGGAACTATGAGGCTTCTTGTGAGAAGAACTAGTTTGTGAGAAGCTTATACTAAAACCTGCCCCAAATGGGAGAATTTTTTTAGCACAACATGTTTGTGCCATTCCATGATAGCATGCCAAGTTTCATGGATTTTAGACGAGTTTTGTATTTGCTAGAATTTAAAAACTAAGTATCTCAATGTTTGCTAGCGAGCCACGGTGCCGAGGTGTTTGAAATTCATTACCATTTCTTGCATGGGACCTAGGCATGCAAGCAAGGACACACATTTAATTTTTCATCCCATTTTCTACATTGGAGGATGTGCCCGTAGTTCAAATTTGAATTATGCACATAATATGCCTAGAAAACTTAGTTAATGTATAAAAATGCCCAAATGAACCCCAAAAAATTGGAAATTTAAACATGACACTCCTATTGTCCTATGTTGACACTAGAAACAAAATTAAAGCAAGAAGAGGCAATGAATATGGTTTCGTCCGTAGAGGTAACACATTCTGTCGGATTCGTGGGTTCCGGCAAACCGTTGAGGTTTGAACACTGGGGTGTGCACGAAGATCTCTCATTTCCGCTCTAGTTCGCTCTTGCACCGATTCCTAGGCCTAGCTCGTCGAACCCGAAGAACAAGAGACACAAGGATTTATACTGGTTCGGGCCACCGTTGTGGTGTAATACCCTACTCTAGTGTGGTGTGGTTGATTACCTTGTAGGCTGAGAATGAACAAGTACACGGGAAGAAAGCCTCCCGAGGAGAGGTGTTCTTGTGCTCGATGAGCTAGTGGGTGTAAGGGTGGTCTGAATCACCCCTCGTCTGTCTGATTTTGGGTCAGCTCTAGATGAGATGCAGCATATGGTGGTGGCTAGGTCCTATTTATAGAGGCCGGGGTCCTCTTCCCAAATATTGAGCGGGAAGGGATCCCATAACAGCCAAGTTTGAAGGGGACAACTAGTACAAGCTATCCTGACAAAAGGTGGTCTTCGCGTGCCAAAGGCTCTGCCGGTGACGTCATCGTGGGCTCCGTGGTGACCTTCGTCCTGCCGTCCTGCTGGTCTTGGTCTCATTGCACTGATATGGAAACCTTTGCCCGACGCCTTGGGACTCCTCCCCTGCGCTTGCCCCTTTAGCACCAAAGAGGAAACTGGCTTCTTGCGCCCGCTGGCGCCCGCCTGGCCTTGGTCGTCATGGCTCACATCACGCGAACCTTGTGAGGTGTCCCTTGCCTTGATATCTCCGCTCCTTGGGAGCCATCCTAGTGAGGCCGCCCCTGGGGAGGTCTTGCGTCGTCCGCCTCGCGAGGCTTGGCCCCTCAAGAGGGTCTTGAGTGGTT
The DNA here is from genome assembly GCA_902687465.1 of Secale cereale. Taxonomy (NCBI): domain Eukaryota; kingdom Viridiplantae; phylum Streptophyta; class Magnoliopsida; order Poales; family Poaceae; genus Secale; species Secale cereale. Next base: position 448,415,288 of record LR738711.1, on the reverse strand, counting down.
TGCTGATGAAGATGCGCCGTACCAGGCCGCTGGATGAGCCACGCTCTGGGCCGCAGGCAGGCAAGTTTGGGTACCCCCATTCCCAGAACGCCGACAAGAGCCTCCGAGCCCAAGGCGCACTCGGACTTGGCTTCGCGGCGAAGCCAAGGGTCAAGTGCGGAGCGCCTCAGGCCCCTAAAGCCCGTGGCCTTGAGTGACGCGTGGCGAATGACATGACGTGGGTATCTCCGCTTCCCCACGCCACCTCGGCAACCGCATGACTGACAAAAGGCTGGTGCGCGCTGCAGTGCCTTCATTGCTCGCCTTCGCCTTGCTCCATATCCCCTTTCTTGCTCCTCTCCCCCAAAGACTCCAGATCTGCACCGTCTCCCCTCCGAGTTCGCAACCGATGGCGTTCAGTAAGGCAAAGGTCGCCACTTCGCCCGCCTGGTACGAGTTGGCCCTGTGCGCGCCCAACGTCTCGGAGAAGAACCTTGCCGCCGTGCTCCTGATGACGGCGGAGGACACCAATGAGAAGGGGAAGACCGTGCCCCGGTCTGCCTCGCTGAGCCGGAGGACTCAAAGAGCACTTTATATCCCCTCTTCATGAGTAGTGTTGTCGCGGGGCTGGTTCCCCCTTTCTCCGATTTCTTCTACGCCGTTCTTAGCCACTACAAGCTGCATGCCCTTCATCTTCATCCCAATTCCGTCCTCCTCCTGTCCATCTTCGCCCTCTATTGTAAGGCATTTATTGGGGTGATGCCGTCTATGGCACTGCTTCGCCACTTCACCTACCTCCAGAACAAGGGCACGTTTGTTTAGGGTGTGCCAACTTCGTCGCGGCCAACGGGACCAACGCGATTTCGAAAGCCGGGAAGAAGGCCGAGAATTTCAGGAGCAAGTGGGTCCTTGTGGATGCCAAGTGCCCTCATCCTCGGTTGAGGCTACCGACGGAGATTCCCGCTTCTAACGATAGGTGGCTCAGCATGAAGCTCATCGACCCTCGGGCGGAGCAGGTGCTGGAGAAGATGACTGTCGACTTGAAGCCCAATGACCCAAAAGCAGCGAATTTGATGGGGGCCACGATTGTCAAGAAATTCCTAGTATGCCATGTAGCTCCACTTCAGGCGCACTCGCGCCCCTTGTGAAGGCTCGGGGATGAGGGGGGCGGCCTCCGTCTGCGCCCCGACGCCCTGTCCGACAAGGAGCTGGGAGCAGCTCTCCGCCTCCTGGTTGGGGATAACCAGGGGAATCCGCCAGATACCCACGCCCCCCTGTACCGCCGTCCGGATGGGGCGAAGGTGGCGGCCTCCATGCCCACCTTCGATGGACGCGGGCTCGTACCGCTGGCGCCCTCCGAGACCCAGATGGCGACGGTTTCGGTGGAGCTGTCTTCAGGTGACTCTGGTGGGGAGGAGGACTCAGAGGCAACCGTGGAAGAGGCCGGGGAGACCTCCCCCCCCACGCAAGGTCGATTTCCTCCGCGCCTTGCCTGATGACGATGACGCCGACGACCACCCGGTGAAGGAGACCACACCCCCTGCCGGGGTCACTAAGAGGTCCAAGGTCACCCCCTCGAAGAAGCCACCAGCTGGGGTCCCGACGAAGAGCAGGTCGGCGCTGATCTCCCAAGGCGATGCTCCGGCTTTGACGCCGCCTGGTGCTGCCGCTGAGCCAGCTGTCATGGCCTCATCTGTTCTGGGGGCTTGCACACCTGCGCCGCACGCTGCGAGACCCCTGGGCTGGATGGTTCTGAAGAGGCCGCAGGGTTACACCGCCGTGGACCAGTAAGTACCTTGGCCTAATTTTGTCTTCGCTCTTGATTCCGTTGCTGATTCCTGATGTCTTCCTCCGCACTGCCAGGCCAGCGCTATCGGTGAAGAAGAAGAACGTGAAGGAAATATGCCCTAGAGGCAATAATAAATTTGTTATTTGTATTTCCTTATATCATGATAAATGTATTTTATTCATGCTAGAATTGTATTAACCGGAAACTTAGTACATGTGTGAATGCATAGACAAAACAAAGTGTCCCTAGTATGCCTCTACTAGACTAGCTCATTGATCAAAGATGGTTATGTTTCCTAACCATAGACATAAGTTGTCATTTGATCAACGGGATCACATCATTAGAAAAATGATGTGATAGACAAGACCCATCTGCTAGGTTAGCAACTTGATCGTTTAGTTTTACTGCTATTAGTTTCTCCATAACTTATACATGTTCATATGACTATGAGATTGTGCAACTCCCGAATATCGGAGGAACACCTTGTGTTCTATCAAACGTCACAATGTAACTAGGTGATTATAAAGATGCTCTACAGGTGTCTCCGAAGGTGTTCATGGTGTTGGCATAGATCAAGAATAGGATTTGTCACTCCGAGTGTCGGAGAGGTATCTCTGGGCGCTCTCGGTAATACATGTCATAATAAGCCTTGCAAGCGAATGACTAATGAGTTAGTCACAGGATGATGTATTATGGAACGAGTAAAGAGACTTGCTGGTAATGAGATTAACTAGGTATAGTGATACCGACGATCGAATCTCGGGCAAGTAATATATCGATGACAAAGGGAACATCGTATGTTGTTATGCGGTTTGACCGATAAAGATCTTTAGAATATGTAGGGACCAATATGAGCATCCAGGTTTCGCTAGTGGTTATTGACCGGAGATGAGTCTCGGTCATGTCTACATAGTTCTCAAACCCGTAGGGTCCACACGCTTACGGTTCGATGATGACCGGTATTACGAGTTTATGACTTTTTATGTATCGCCGGTACTTCGGAGTCCCGGATGACATCACGGACATGACGAGGTGTCTCGGAATGTCCGAGACATAAAGATTAATATATTGGACGACTATATTCGGACATCGGAAGTGTTCCGGGTGTTATCGGATATAACCGGAGTGCCGGAGGGGTTACCGGAACCCCCCGGGGGGAGTATGGGCCATAGTGGGCCATAAGGGAAACAGAGTGGCAGCCCACTAGGGATGACCACGCCCCCCAGGGAATCCTAGTTGGACTAGGAGTGGGGGGAGGCGCCCCTCTCCTTCCTTCTCCCCCTTCTTCTTCCTTTTCTACTCCTAGTAGGAATAGGAAAGGAGATTCCTATGTAATGCCCAGGATGGGACTATACCTCCTACATGTCGAGGCACGACTTAAAGGTATAAGCCCATTCTGGAATGATCGCAAGTTCGGTATCTTTGCACATCTCATGTAAAATGGGGATGAAAGGAAAAGAGATAGTTGGCTTACACTCGCCACGTCACACAATTCATTACATATCCAAACATCATTCAAATAACATCACAACCCGTCTACGGGTGAAGATCCAAATGAAAGATACCAAACATACATAAAACCACAGGTCTGAATCGCCCCTAGTAGTAACCTCTACTGATCACCGGGATAGTACACATAGTAACGGCTACGTTCCTCGTCGTACTCCCAGTATAGCTCGGTGCCGTCTCCTGAGTAGAGCACCTGAGTACCTGCATCTGGTGTGGTGTAGAATCTGTGAGCCACAGAGGACTCAGAAATCCCGTTCCCGGGTAGCAGAACTATCTAAGCCTTGGGTGTGGAACAAGGTTGAAGAAAGAATAAAAGGCTGCAGCTGCACTAGCACAAACTTACGTTAAAGAGAGCGAGAAGAGAAGTGCCTCGGACGATAAAGTGATCACGAAGTGATCCTAACTAAGCAAGTCAAACATAACCCCACCGTGTTCACTTCCCGAACCCCTTTCGGAAAATGACTGTCACAGTACTCACGCTGGTAGTGTATTCTGAACATGGTGTCAAGTTTTCTACAACGGATTTTAACAAATTCCCATCTGCCACATAACCGCGGGCACAGCTTTCGAAAGTTCAAAACCCTGCAGGGGTGTTCCAACTTGGCCCATGACAAGCCCACGATCCACGGAGTCGCAACTCCAAGGTGGGAAGGCCCGAGTATCCTCGGAATCCCGTGCTCAAGATACTCCGACTAAGGTAAGGCTAATCTAGCAAATCCTCCCGGCCTGCCGACACCCTGACAGTAGCCGCGCGTATCTAGTCTCAGGCCACGACCGGATGAGCACAGCGTACAGTGACCAAAAACCCAAGTTGCCAAGGGGGGTACCGCACACGACTCTAGTTTGGACCAACACTCAAATCGAGCACTGGCCCAGGGGGGTTGATTAATTAATCCTCGGGTTAATTACTCCCTCGGCAAGTTTTAGTTGTTTAGGAAAATTGTACCAATGTTGGGACTTGCTGGAAAAGACTTAGCGCTAAGCGGTTTATCGAGGGGGTCCCATAACCCCAACCGTGTGAGGAACGCAAAATCAAGGAACATAACACCGGTTTATACGGTTCCTAGGGCGGCATGAGTGGAACAAATCACCAAGCAAGAGGCTTAGCCTTCCACCCATTACCAATATATAGATGATTTCATTTAAGAATTAATATAGTGTGATATCCCAACAAGCTTCAACAAGAAGCAAGAGTCTTCAAATCTTCTCCTGCAACTAGCAATGCTATAAGAGGGGCTGAGCGAAGCTTACTTAGCCAATCAGAGGTTTGCAAAGGTAGGGTGGTTAGACAGATTCATGGTTACAATAGGAGGCTGACAGGAAAAACATGGGCATCGAGGCAATAAGCTAAAGTGTGAGACTTCTAGCAATAGGCAAAGATAATAATGTTATCTGGGTCAGGTCATCTTGCCTGTCGGGTCGTCGATGGGATCGTAAGAGGGCTCCTCGTTCTCAACCTCGGTAGTAACCTCGTTCTCGTACTCGGTCTCGGCTTCCGGCTCTACTCAACACAAAACACACGAGGCACGAAATCAAACAAGATGCAATGCGCAAACTACAGGATGCATGGCTGATGCACTAAGGAAGCACTGCAGATGCACTTAGGATGCACAGAAAGTCAACATAGGAAACACAGAGATACAACACAAGGAACATGACAATATGCATCAAGCAAGGAACTTCAAAACATGTTATCAAGAGGATATTATGAATCTACATGCAAAATCACACAAGTTTCATATAGGACTTGCTCAAAACGGAGCAACGGGCTAAAAGATACACCCGAAACATGAAACAATGCAAGGCTGAAATTAACAGCCACATAGCAACTTCGGAGCAAGAAATATATACTCTACAGCACTCAAACATCATGACAAGAAGCATGGACATAAAGTAGACATAACCTATAGCAAACAATTCCATTGGAGCATCTCCATAGGAGGCATGGATCAATAGCAACAAGCTACAACATTTTGAACATGACAACAAAAACCTGATAGCAGTAATTGATAGCAACTTGGGAGTAAGAGTTAAATATGCTACAGCCACCCAAATGAGTATGTGACAGCATGAATGGATAGCCAACAACACATACAACAAGGAAACATTAATAGTCACCCCAAAACTAACATGGATCTCCCTAGAACAACAAGCAAACATGGCATCTGGAAATTACAGATTCCAGACTTCGTGAAATTTCACTACGTGTTAAAACAGCAGTTTTATTATGGCATGTTTGTGAGCAAGTTTAAGTCACCTCAAAGCATAACATGGCAAGTGGTTGGCACCACAGCAAAGAACACATGATGGGTTGTCCAAAACATATAAGCATGCAACATGGGGACAACCACATCGATAGCAACGAGCTCCTCAACTAGGCATCTCGTAACAAGTTTAAAAACCCAACAGCCACATGCACTTTTGCAAAGGAGATAAACATGGCAAGATGAAATCTATCATGCAAGCTAAAACAACCAACATGTAGAGCATCTCATGATGAACATGTGGACATATCATTTGCTTCATTTGGATAAACATGCATCAAGTTATCACATATCAAACATGGCATGAAAACAACTAATAGCAGCAATTTATAACAAGCAGCACTCTTCTCATGAAGATTAAGACATATAGATGACCTCAAACATGCATGACACAATGGAACAAAACATAGTACAAGTCACCACGATCATTTTGACATATCATATGCGCAAAACGGACATGCACAGTAAAAGATATCCTCATCACAAAAATGCATCAGACACTGAAATCTAAGGACTTAGCAGAGAAAACAAAGTCAACCTCCGGGTCAAACGGGTCGGGCGCCGGGTCGGATCGGGCGGTCAACGGGTCGGGGCGGACCGGCTCGGCGCCCGCTAGGGTTGCAGCGGCCAGATCGGATCGGGGATCCCGATCGGGGCTGGCGCTCGAGCGGCGGCTCCTTCGAGCGAGCGAAGCCGGCGGTCTTCGATCCTCCCGACGGCGGAAGGACCCCGGCGGCCGGCGGGAAGGGGCGCGGCCCAACGGCGAGGGTGGCTGGTCGGCGGCGAGATGGAGGAGGCCGGGCGCGGCGACGACTGGGCTCCGGCCGAGGCGGCGGCGGTGACTCGAAGGGGCGGCGGCGGCGCAGGTGAAGGAGGCCGGCGGCGGCGAGGAGCTCCGGCAGTGAGGGGCTCGGGCCGGCGGCGAGGGGCGGCCCGAGGGAGGTTGAAGATGAAGGGTGGCGGCTCGGGCGAGATCTGGCCCGGATCGCGGCGGTGGCGGGCCTGCGCTGGGCCCCGCGGGCCCACGCGGCGGGGTGGATGCACTGAGCGGCGGGCGTGGAAGCACTACGCGGCGGCGATGGAAACACAGCGCGGCGGCGGTGGAAGCACAGCTCGGCGGCGGTGGAAACACTGGGCGGCGGCGGTGGAAGCACTAGGGTTTCGGACGCAAAATTGGAGGGGGTGGACGTTTATATAGGCACAAAGAGCTAGGGTAGTCCAAAAGAGGAGAGGTTTTCGACCACGAGATCACAATTGAACGGCCTAGATGAAGGGAAGGGTTTGAGCTGGGTTGGTGGGCTGTTGGAGGGGGGTCTTGGGCCTCAAAGAGGAGGTACTTTTAGCCCACGAGGATAACTGTTGGAGCATCAAACGAACTCCAAACGCGACAAAACTTGACAGGCGGGTTACACGTATCAAAACAACATCGCACGACAAGTCTCACGCCATACCGGAAACGTTACACGGCCAAACACAAAAGAAGGACTCGGGGAAGCCACGGACACGTGTGAGAGCGTCGGAACTCGAAACGGACAACGGGAAGGAACGAGTGCGACCGGATGCAAACGACAACACAAATGCTATGCAATGCACATGACAACATGACATGGATGAATGCACACACACACACGACAAAACGACGAAAACCCGAAAAGATGAAGAACCCGGAATGGAACTGATGGAGCCAAAGTTATATATTGCCAAAAAGGGAAAGTATTACATCCGGGGCATTACAAACTCTCCTCTACTACGAAAAGATCTTGTCCCGAGATCTAGGACTGGAAGAAGGAAGGGTACTCAGAACGAAGGTGATCTTCTCGTTCCCACGTAGCTTCTCGGTCGGTATGGTGTGACCACTTGACTTTCAAGAACTTGATTGACTTGTTGCGGGTCTTGCGCTCGGTTTCTTCGAGAATAGCAACGGGGTGCTCTCGGTAAGACAAGTCTTGTTGAAGATCAATCTCCTCAAACGGAATGGTGCGTTCAGGTGTCTTGAAGCACTTGCGGAGTTGAGACACATGAAACACATCATGAACATTAGCGAAGTTGGAAGGGAGTTCAAGTTGATAGGCTAGATCGCCTCTTTTGCCAAGATTCTTGAAAGGACCCACGTATCTAGGAGCAAGCTTTCCTTTGATACCGAAACTTTGGGTGCCTTTCATAGGAGAAACACGGAGATAGACATGATCCCCAATGTTGAAGGCCAAATCACGATGCTTGCCGTCATAGTAATTCTTCTGACGCGACTGATCGGCCTTGAGATTCTCACGTATGACTTTGCATATTTCTTCGGCTTCTGAGATCAAGTCATTGCCAAGAAGTTGACGTTCACCAGGCTCGGACCAGTTGAGAGGGGTACGACACTTTCTGCCATAGAGGATTTCAAACGGAGCTTTGCCGGCACTTTCTTGGAAACTGTTGTTGTAAGAGAACTCGCAAACGGAAGGCAATCTTCCCATTTCATGCCAAAAGATATGACACAGGCTCTGAGCATGTCTTCTAGAATCTGATTCACTCTCTCGACTTGACCACTAGTCTGAGGGTGAAATGCAGTGCTGAAACGGATCTTAGTGCCCATGGCAAACTGAAAGGAGTCCCAGAACTTGGATGTGAACAAACTTCCACGGTCTGAGGAGATAACTTGAGGAATGCCATGTAAGGACACAATTCTGGAAGTGTACAACTCTGCCAGTTGAGCTGCATTGATGGATTCTTTGACTGGAAGGAAGTGAGCGACTTTGGTAAGCTTGTCAATCACCACAAAGATAGAATCATTCCCTTTCTTGGACTTAGGAAAGCCAGTGACGAAATCCATTTCAATGTGGTCGAATTTCCACTCGGGAATAGGAAGAGGTTGGAGAAGACCGGCTGGACGTTGATGCTCTGCCTTCACTCTTCTGCAGACATCACATTCATTCACGAATTGGGCAATCTCCCTTTTCATGCGAGTCCACCAGTAAGATTGCTTGAGGTCTTTGTACATCTTGGAACTTCCAGGATGAATTGACAGGAGGGAATCATGTGCCTCGTTCATTATGAGCTTCCTGAGATCACCCTTGGGAACCACAAGTCTGTCCTCAAAGAACAAGGTATCTCTCTCATCAACGCGATAGCACTTGTATTTGGGAGTACCCTATGCAATACCATGTTTCACTTTCTGCACCATAGCATCACTGAGTTGGGCCTCACGGATCTGATCTTCCAAGGTAGGAGCAACTTGAAGATTTGCAAGAAAGCCTTGCGGAACAACTTGGAGGTTGAGCTTCCTGAATGCTTCACAAAGCTCAGGCTGGAACGGCTTGATAAGGAGGCTGTTGCAATATGCCTTTCTGCTCAAAGCATCTGCAATGACATTTGCCTTGCCAGGTGTGTATTCGATGCTTGGATCATACTCTTGGATCATCTCAACCCAACGAGTCTGGCGGAGGTTCAGGTTCGGCTGTGTAAAGATGTACTTCAAGCTCTTGTGATCGGTGAAGATGTCCACTTTTTTGCCCAACTGAAGGTGTCTCCACGTAATCAAAGCATGTACCACAGCTGCTAGTTCGAGATCATGAGTGGGGTAGTTCTTCTCACTTGGCTTCAGTTGACGAGAAGTGTATGCCACAATCTTCTTGTCCTGCATTAGCACACCACCAAGTCCTTGAAGAGAAGCATCACAGAATACTTAGTAGGGCTTGGACTCATCTGGAGGGGTAAGAACTAGAGCAGAGATGAGCTTTTCTTTGAGAGTTTTGAATGACACATCAAAATCCGGAGACCAGTTGTACTTGACATTCTTCTGCAGCAAGTTGGAGAGAGGATTAGCAATCTTGGAGAAGTTCTCAACGAACCTTCTGCAATAGCTAGCAAGACCAAGGAAGCTTCGGAGTTGCTTGACGTTCTGAGGAGGTTCCCAGTTGACAATAGCTTCAACTTTCTCGGGGTTCACAGCAATACCGTCAGCGGAGATGATATGGCCCAGATACAAGACCTTATCGAGCCAGAATTTGCACTTGGAGAACTTGGCATAGAACTTATGTTCACGGAGTCTGTCGAGAACCAGACGGAGGTGCTTTTTGTGATCCTCTTCATTCTTGGAGAATACCAAGATGTCATCCAGATACACAAGCACAAACTCGTTGGTGTAGGGGTTGAAAATGTAGTGCATCATTCTCGAGAAGCTAGATGGAGCATTAGCGAGGCCAAAAGACATGACTGTATACTCATAGGAGTCGTAGCTCGTTCTGAAGGCAGTCTTGTGGATATCTTCTTCACGAATGCGAATTTGGTGATAACCCATTCGGAGATCGAGCTTTGAGAACACTTTAGCTCCTTTGAGCTGCTCGAACAATTCATTGATGTTGCGGAGCGGATACTTGTTCTTTATTGTCTTCTTGTTCAATGGCCGGTAATCGACGCAAAGGCGCTCCGTGCCATCCTTCTTCTTGACAAATAACACACCACAGCCCGAAGGAGACGTGCTAGGCCTGATCAGACCCATACGCTCTTGTTCATCAAGTTGTTTCTTCAACTCCTTCAACTCTTCAGGAGAGAGCTTGTACGGACGCCGGCATGCTGGCTCAGTACCTGGCTCGAGTTCAATGACGAATTCAACTTGACGATGTGGAGGCATGCCTGGAAGTTCTTCAGGAAAAACGTCTTAGTATTCGTTAACCACTGGAATTTGAGAGATGGCATTAATCTCGCCCTTGTCATTGAGAGAGAAAAGCCTAATTGTGTTATCCCGAGAGGCGAAGATAATCACGTCTTCATTAGGATGAGTAATCTTGACTTCCTTATTTGCACAATCAATGTGAGCATCATGCTGAGAAAGCCAATCCATCCCGAGGATTAAATCAATGTCGGAGTTGCCGAGAACCACCGGAGAGGCTAGAAAGCGGTAATCACCCATGCGAATAGAAACATCCGGAGCATACAATCTAGAAGCCATGCATTTGCCCGGAGAAATAATTTGCAACATCTTTGGCAAAGCCATGTGCCCACATTGTGCTTGGATGCAAATGGAAATGACATGAAAGAATGTGAAGCAGTAGAATCAAACAGCAATTTAGCAGGTTTAAGGTTGACTGGAAGGTTACCAAGTATCACATCTGAAGAATTCTCTGCCTGAGCTGCATTCATCAGATTCACTCTTGCTGCCTTCGGATCATGCTTGACAATAGCATTGCTGACAGGTGGAGGTGGCGGAAGGCGCCTTTGAGTACACTTGTTGGCATAGTGGCCCTTCTTGCCACACTTGTTGCAAACCACTTCTGAGAGAGGACGGTAATGGGGAGCACTTGACTTGGAACCTTGAGATTGATTCTTTGACTGGTTGCTTGGGTTGGGTGGGTGGGAGAAACCACGGCCACCAGAGTTCTTGTAGTTGTTGTAGGGAGCTCGAATCACTGGAGGAGGTGGAAGCCAAAACTTCTGTTGCTTCGCGACCACTTGGGAAGATGAGGAAGAGTGAACGGCATCTCTGATCCTCTTTTTGGAAGCTTCCATCTTGAGCTGGGCTGCCTCTTGCTTAAGCGCCATATTATAGAATTGATCAAACTCATCAGGCTCGAACAAGGTGAGAGCAAGTTGAAGTTCATCCTTCAGACCACCACGAAACTGATAGATCTTGCTCTTGGCATCTGGAATGTCTTGCTTAGCATAGCGGGCAAGGTTTTGGAACTTGACATTATATTGGTAGACAGTCATAGAGCCTTGCTTCAGGTTGCGGAATTGCTCACGCATACCCTCGATGACACTTGTTGGAATGTGGTGAGAGCGAAAGTCCTTGCAGAAATCATCCCAGGAGATCTCACGCCCTGCTCTGGAGTCTTTGTACTGCTGCCACCAATCAGCTGCTTGGTCCTTGAGTTGGAAGGCTGCAAACTTCACATAGTCCTCGGGCCTTACGTTGCTTCACTCAAAATGCTTCTTGATATCCGTTATCCAGTCTTCAGCATCGAGAGGGTCCACGCAGTAACTGAAAGCTTTTGGTTGATTTCTCAAGAACTGGTTGAACGTAGCAAAGTGCTGTTGGTTGAAGAAATTGCCTTGGTTCCCCTGAGCACCCTGATTTGCTTGATTTGCTTGCATCTGCTGCATCATCTACATAAGCATCTGGTGTTCTGGTTCGTAGTCTGCATAATTGCTCTCCAGGCCTCAGACGGAGGAGGAGGGGAAGGAGGACGATCAGGAACCTCTTCACCCTCTGGGTTAGCGTTGGGAACCCGTTTCGGAGCCATCCTGAAAGAGATGACCACCAATCAGCCATTTGATTGAAAGAAGATATAAGCTGAAACAACGGCTAGAATTGCAACATAGTATTCACAAGAATCATTCAAACAAGAGGAACGAATGAAATTCTCAGTTTAATGATAACATCAATCTTCACGAGAAGCCACTTGGGAGACAAAAGGTAAATAAGAAAAACATCAAGGTGCAGATGGAACAAATACAAGATAGGAGCTTCGTTCGACATTTTTGTGCTGAAAGCTTATGGAACGTGTTACGAAAGGGTTTTGCAATCCCCGGATCAGCATAGCCAAGGACCCTTTAAGATGCAACTCCCGATCAGAACATCGGCCATAAAACCACTTCACTCAATGTAGAACCCCGAACTCCATAACCTGCATTCGTTGGAAGAATGCCTACAAGCTACTGGATGAACCCACCTATTAATTTCTGAAAGTTTCCAGTTATGCAATCAGGTGTTGGGGATACAGGGGAAGCATCGCGCACTCAACTCTAATCCTACATCCAGCTATATCCATCCTTCAACACATAACCTGTTGTTTTCGGAAACTGTCTACCTCGGACCTTCGAAACGCATCCACTATACAAGCTATGGCAATACTCCCGAACTACCTCCCCAGTACTGGGTGATGTCGGGGTTATCTTGCCACTAACCGCATAGGAGAGTTTTCGATGTCGGCCGTCTTAAGTATTCTAGAACTTCCGTGATATGTTTGTGACGACAATACCTCGGAGCTCAACTCCTCGGGACACTGCCACAACCCCTAATGACAGGAGGCATCGAGAACAATATTCTCATCACAAAGACATCGAAACAATCCAAACAATACTCGCGAGATTCCTAAAAAAAATTGGTGCAATTTTTGAGAGTAGAAGAGGCAAGAGTAATCGTCAGGAGTCCTCACCAGAGTGAAAAGAGATGAGGAGCAAAAGAAATCCTACTCTCCGATATAAATATAGGACTCAAAACATTTTAAGTGTGTGCCTAGACTCAACCGTCAGCGATTCGATCAATCAGTGGGGGCTTCTAGGTCGGAGAAGGCTCTGAAATTAACAGCCACATAGCAACTTCTGAGCAAGAAATAAATATTCTACAGCACTCAAACATCATGGCAAGAAGCATGGACATAAAGTAGACATATCCTACAGCAAACAATTCCATTGGAGCATCTCCAAAGGAGGCATGGATCAATAGCAACAAGCTATAACATTTTGAACATGACAACAAAATCCTGACAGCAGTATTTTATAGCAACTTGGGAGCAAGAGTTAAATATGCTACAGCCACCCAAATGAGCATGTGAGAGCATTAATGGATAGCCAATAACTCATACAACAAGGAATCGTCAAGAGTCACCCCAAAACTAGCATGGATTTGCCTAGAACAACAAGCAAACATGGCATTTGGAAATTTCACTAAGTGTTAAAACAGCAGTAATATCATGGCATGTTTGGGAGCAAGTTTAAGTCACCTCAAAGCATAACAAGGCAAGTGGTTTGCACCACAACAAAGTACATATGATGGGGAGTCCAAAACATCTGAGCATGCATCAAGGGGACAACCACATCAATAGCAACGAGCTCCTCAACTAGGCATCTCGTAACAAGTTTAACAACATAACAGCCACAACTTGCAAAGGAGATAAACATGGCAAGATGAAATCTATCATGCAAGCTAAAGCAACCAACATGTAGAGCATTTCATGATGAACATGTGGACATATCATTTGCTTCATTTGGATAAACATGCAACAAGTTATCACATTGCAAACATGACATGAAAACAACTAATAGCAGCAGTTTATAACAAGTAGCACTCTTCCCATGAAGATTAAGACATCTAGATGACCTCAAACATGCATGGAATAATGGAACAAAACATAGTACAAGTCACCACGATCATTTTGACATATCATACACACAAATCGGACATGCACAGCAAAAGTTATCCACCTCACAAATATGCATCTGAAACTGAAAAACTGGGGACTTAGGGAAAAACACGAAGTCAACCTCGGGTCAAAACGGGCGCGGATCTGGATCTGGAGTGGGTCGGGTCGCGGATCGGTCAACGGGTCCACCGGGTCAACGGGCGCTGCGGGCTGGACCCGCGGATCTGGGCTTCGGCCCGTTAGGGTTGGAGGCGAGGGAGCCCGATCCGATCGGATCGGCCTGGCGCCTGGATCGAGCGCTGCAGGCGATCCCCTCGAGCGGCGGCGGCTGGCCCGCCTTGATCCTGCCGGCGGAAGGGCGCGACTGGCCGGGGCGACGGCTGCCCGGCGGCGAGGGGGCCGGGAGGCGGCGGGGCGAGGTGGCGCGGTCGGGGCGGCGGCCCATCCTGGGCATTACAGCGGCGGTGACTCGAAGGGGCGGCGGCGGCACAGGTGAAGGAGGCCGGCCGCGGCGAGGAGCTCCGGCGGCGAGGGGCTTGGGCCGGCGGCGAGGGGCGGCCCGAGGGAGGTTGAAGACGAAGGGCGGCGGCTCGGGCGAGATCTGGCCCGGATCACGGCGGCGGCGGGCCGGCGCTGGGCCCCGCGGGCCCACGCGGCGGGGTGGATGCACTAAGCGGCGGGCGTGGAAGCACTACGCGGCGGCGATGGAAGCACAGCGCGGCGGCGGTGGAAGCACAGCTCGGCGATGGTGGAAACACTAGGCGGCGGCGGTGGAAGCACTAGGGTTTCGGACACAAAATTGGAGGGGGTGGACGTTTATATAGGCACAAGGAGTTAGGGTAGTCCAAAAGAGGCGAGGTTTTCGGCCACGAGATCACAATTGAACGGCCTAGATGAAGGGAAGGGTTTGAGCTGGGTTGGTGGGCTGTTGGAGGGGGGTCTTGGGCCTCAAAGAGGAGGTACTTTTAGCCCACGAGGATAACTGTTGGAGCATCAAACGAACACCAAACGCGACAAAACTTGACAGGCGGGTTACGTGTATCAAAACAACATCGCACGACAAGTCTCACGCCATACCGAAAACGTTACACGGACAAACACAAAAGAAGGACTCGGGGAAGCCACGGGCACGTGTGAGAGCGTCGGAACTCAAAACGGACAACGGGAAGGAACGAGTGGGACCGGATGCAAACGACAACACAAATGCAATGCAATGCACATGACAACATGACATGGATGAATGCACACACGCACACGACAAAACGACGAAAACCCGAAAAGACGAAGAACCCGGAATGGGACTGATGGAGCCAAAGTTATATATTGCCAAAAAGGGAAAGTATTACATCCGGGGCATTACATCCTACTCCTACTAGGAGTAGGAATCCTACTCCTGGCGCACCCTATAGGGCCGGCCGGCCCTCCCCCCTTGCTCCTTTATATACGGGGGAAGGGGCACCCAAGGACACACAAGCAACATTGTTTTAGCCGTGTGCGGTGCCCCCCTCCACAGAAACACACCTCGGTCATATCATTGCAGTGCTTAGACGAAGCCCTACACTGGTAGCTTCATAATCTCCGTCACCACGTTGTCGTGCTGACGAAACTCTCCCGTGAAGATAAACTGGATCAAGAGCTCGTGGGACGTCATCGAGCTGAACGTGTGCTGAACGCGGAGGTGCCGTATGTTCGGTGCTTGGATCGGTTGGATCGCGAAGATGTTCAACTACATCAACCGCGTCACTAAACGCTTCCGCTTTCGGTCTACGAGGGTACGTAGACACACTCTCCCCTCTCGTTGTTATGCATCTAGTAGATAGATCTTGCGTGATCGTAGGATTTTTTTTGAAATACTACGTTCCCCAATAGTAGCAACATGAGCCAGGTCTATGCATAGATGATATGCACGAGTAGAACACTATGAGTTGTGGGCGATAATAGTCATACTGCTTACCAGCATGTCATAATTTGATTTGGCTGTATTGTGAGATGAAGCGGCCCAGACCGACATTACGCGCACGCTTACGCGAGTTTGGTTTCACCGTTACGAGCACTCGTTTGTTAAAGGTGACTGGCGGGTGTCTGCCTCTCTCACTTGAGTTGAATTGAGTGTGGCTACGCCCGGTCCTTGTGAAGGTTAAAACAGCACATACTTGACGAAAAATCATTGTGGTTTTTGTATGCGTAGGTAAGAATGGTTGTTGCTAAGCCCGTAGCAGCCACGTAAAACTTATAACAACAAAGTAGAGGACATCTAACTTGTTTTTGCAGGGCATGTTGTGATGTAATATGGTCAAGACGTGATGAGTTATACGTTATTGTATGAGATGATCATGTTTTGTAAAGTTATCGGCAACCGGCAGGAGCCTTATGGTTGTCTCTTTATTGTATAAATTGTGAAGGCCATGTAATTGCTTTACTTTATCACTATGAGTTAGCGATAGTAGTAGTAGCAATAGTTGGCGAGACGACCACGACGCTACGATGAAGATCATGGTGTCTAGCCGGTGATGATGGAGATCATGACGATGCTTTGGAGATGGAGATCAAAAGCACAAGATGATGATGGCCATATCATGTCATAAATTTTGATTGGAGGTGATGTTTATCTTATTATGCTTCTTATTTTTCTTAGTATGGTGGTAGAATTATAAGATGACCCCTTACAAAATTTCAAGGGACATATGTTCTCCCTGAGTATGCACCGTTGCGATAGTTCGTCGTGCCGAGACACCACATGATGATTGTGTGTGATAAGCTCTACGTTCAAATACAACGAGTGTAAGACAGTTTTGCACATGCAGAATACTCGGCTTAAACTTGACGAGCCTATCATGTACAGACATGGCCTCGGAACACTGGAGACCGAAAGGTCGAGCGTGAATCATATAGTAGATATAATCAACATAAGATGTTCACCATTGAAAACTACACCATCTCACATGATGATCGGACATGGTTTAGTTGATTTGGATCACGTGATCATTTAGATGACAAGAGGGATGTCTATCTAAGTGGGAGTTCTTTAGTAATATGATTAATTGAACTTTAATTTATGACGAACTTAGTCCTAATAGTTTTTGCATATCTATGTTGTTGTAGATCAATCGCCTGTGCTACCGTTCCCTTGAATTTGCATGCGTTCCTAGAGAAAGCTAAGCTGAAAGATGATGGTAGCAATTATACGGACTGAGTCCGTAACTTGAGGATTATCCTCATTGCTGCACATAAGTATTATGTCCTTGAAGCACCGCTAGGTGACAAGCCCCCTCTCGCCAATGTAGACGCTTTGAATGTCAGGCAGACGCGGTCTGATGACTACACGATAGTTCAATGTGCCATGTTTTACGGCTTAGAACCGGGACTTCAATGACATTTTGAACGTCATGGAGCATATGAGATGTTCCAGGAGTTGAAGTTAATATTTCAAGCAAATGCCCGGATGGAGAAATATGAAATTTCCAATAAGTTCTACATCTGCAAGATGGAGGACAACAATTCTATCAGTGAATACTTACTCAGAATCTCTGGGTACCATATTCATATGACTCAACTTGGATGCAAAGTTGACGACGATAGTGTTATTGATAGAGTTCTTCAATCACTGCCACCAAGCTATAAAGGCTTCGTGATGAACTATAACATGCAAGGGATGCAGAAGACAATTCTCGAGCTCTTCGCTATGCTCAAAGCTGCGGAGGTAGAAATCAAAAAGGAGCATCAAGTGTTGATGGTTAACAAGACCACTAGTTTCAAGAAAAAGGGCAAGGGAAAGAAGGGGAACTTCAAGAAGAATAGCAAGACAATTGCTACTTCCACGATGAAACCCAAGCCTGGAGCCAAGCCTGAAACTGAGTGCTTCTACTGCAAAGGGACTGGACACTGGAAGCAGAACTGCCCCAAGTATTTGATACTGCAAAGGTGGATAAGAAGGATGGCAAAGTGAACAGAGGTATGTGTGATATACATGTTATTGATGTGTACCTTACTAATTCTCGTAGTAGCACCTGGGTATTTGATACTGGTTCGGTTGCTAATATTTATAACTCGAAACAGGGGCTGCGGATTAAACGAAGATTAGCTAAGGACGAGGTGACGATGCGCGTGGGAAATGGTTCCAAAGTCGATGTGATCGCCGTCGGCACGCTACCTCTACATCTACCTTCGGGATTAGTTTTAGACCTGAATAATTGTTATTTTGTGCCAGCGTTATGCATGAACATTATATCTGGATCTTCTTTCTTGCGAGACGGTTATTCATTTAAGTCTGAGAATAATGGTTGTTCTATTTATATGAGTAATATCTTTTATGGTCATGCACCCTTGAAGAGTGGTCTATTCTTATTGGATCTCGATCGTAGTGATACACATATTCATAATATTTAAGCTAAAAGATGCAAGGTTGATAATGATAGTGCAACTTATTTGTGGCACTGTCGTTTAGGTCATATTGGTGTAAAGCGCATGAAGAAACTCCATAGTGATGGACTTTTGAAATCACTTGATTATGAATCACTTGGTTCTTGCGAACCATGCCTCATGGGCAAGATGACTAAAACTCCGTTCTTCGGAACAATGGAGCGAGCAACTGATTTGCTGGAAATCATACATACTGATGTATGTGGACCGATGAGTGTTGAGGCTCGCGGTGGGTATCGTTATTTTCTAACATTCACAGATGATTTGAGCAGATATGGGTATATCTACTTGATGAAACACAAGTCTGAAACATTTGAAAAGTTCAAAGAATTTCAGAGTGAAGTAGAGAATCATTATATCAAGAAAATAAAGTTTCTACGATCTGATCGTGGAGGCGAATATTTGAGTTACGAGTTTGGTCTTCATTTGAAACAATGTGGAATAGTTTCACAACTCACGCCACCCGGAACACCACAACATAATGTTGTGTCCGAACGTCATAACCGTACTTTGTTAGATATGGTGCGATCTATGATGTCTCTTACCGATTTACCACTATTGTTTTGGGGTTATGCTTTAGAGACAGCTGCATTCACGTTAAATAGGGCCCCATGTAAGTCCGTTGAGACGACACCTTATGAACTGTGGTTTGGCAAGAAACCAAAGTTGTCATTTTTAAAAGTTTGGGGCTGCGATGCTTATGTTAAAAAGCTTCAACCTGATAAGCTTGAACCCAAGTCGGAGAAATGTGTCTTCATAGGATACCCAAAGGAGACTGTTGGGTACACCTTCTATCACAGATCCGAAGGCAAGATATTCGTTGCTAAGAATGGATCCTTTGTAGAGAAGGAGTTTCTCTCGAAAGAAGTGAGTGGGAGGAAAGTATAACTTGATGAGGTAATTGTACCTTCTCCCGAATTGGAAAGTAGTACATCACAGAAGCTAGTTCCAGTTATTCCTACACCAATGAGTGAGGAAGCTAATGAGGATGATCATGAAACTTCAGATCAAGTTACTACTGAACCTCGTAGGTCAACCAGAGTACGTTCCGCACCATAGTGGTACGACAACCCATTTCTGGAAGTCATGTTACTCGACCATGATGAACCTACGAACTATGAGGAAGCGATGATGAGCCCAGATTCCGCAAAATGGCTTGAGGCCATGAAATCTGAGATGGGGTCCATGTATGAGAACAAAGTGTGGACTTTGGTTGACTTCCCGATGATTGGCAAGCCATAGAAAATAAATGGATCTTCAAGAGGAAGACCGACGCCGACGGTAATGTTACTGTCTACAAAGCTCGACTTGTTGCGAAATGTTTCTGACAAGTTCAAGGAGTTGACTACGATGAGACTTTCTCACCCGTAGCGATGCTTAAGTCTGTCTGAATCATGTTAGCAGTTGCCGCATTTTATGATTATGAAATCTGGCAAATGGATGTCAAAACTTCACTCCTAAATGGATACCTCAAATAGGAGTTCTATGTGATGCAACCAGAAGGTTTTGTCAATCCTAAAGGTGCTAACAAAGTGTGCAAGCTCCAGCGATCCATCTATGGGCTGGTGCAAGCATCTCGGAGTTGGAATATACGCCTTGATGAGGTGATCAAAGCATATGGTTTTATACAGACTTTTGGAGAAGCCTATATTTACAAGAAAGTGAGTGGGAGCTGTGTAACATTTCTGATATTATATGTGGATGACATATTGTTGATTGGAAATGATATAGAATTTCTGGATGGCATAAAAGGATACTTGAATAAGAATTTTCCAATGAAAGACCTCAGTGAACCTGCTTATCTTTCAGTGAACCTGCTTATATATTAGGCATCCATATCTATAGAGATAGATCAAGACGCTTAATTGGACTTTCACAAAGCACATACCTTGATAAAGTAATGAAGAAGTTCAAAATGGATCAGTCAAAGAAAGGGTTCTTGCGTGTGTTACAAGGTGTGAAGTTGAGTAAGACTCAATGCCCGACCACTACAGAAGATAGAGAGAAAATGAAAGTAATTCCCTATGCCTCAGCCATAGGATCTATCATGTATGCAATGCTGTGTACCAGACCTGATGTGTGCCTTGCTATAAGTTTAGCAGGGAGGTACTAAAGTAATCCAGGAGTGGATCACTGGACAACGGTCAAGAACATCCTGAAGTACCTGAAAAGGACAAAGGATATGTTTCTCGTTTATGGAGGTGACAAAGAGCTCGTCGTAAATGGTTACATCGATTCAATCTTTGACACTGATCCGGATGACTCTAAGTCACAAACCGGATATGTATTTTTATTGAACGGTGGAGCTGTCAGTTGGTGCAGTTCCAAGCAGAGCGTCATGGCGGGATCTACGTGTGAAGCGGAATACATAGTTGCTTCAGAAGAAGTAAATGAAGGAGTCTGGATGAAGTTCATATCCGATCTAGGTGTAATACCTAGTGCATCGGGTCCAATGAAAATCTTTTGTTACAACACTGGAGCAATAGCCTTGGCGAAAGAATCCAGGTTTCACAAGAGAACCAAGCACATCAATAGACGCTTCAATTCCATCCGCGATCAAGTCAAGGAGGGAGACATAGAAATTTGCAAGATACATACGGATCTGAATGTCACAGACTCGTTGACGAAGCCTCTTCCACGAGCAAAACATGATCAACACCAAGACTCTATGGGTGTTAGAATCATTACTATGTAATCTAGATTATTGACTCTAGTTCAACCAGGAGACTGAAGGAAATATGCCCTAGAGGCAATAATAAAGTTGTTATTTGTATTTCCTTATATCATGATAAATGTCTTTTATTCATGCTAGAATTGTATTAACTCGAAACTTAATACATGTGTGAATACATAGACAAAACAGAGTGTCCCTAGTATGCCTTTACTAGACTAGCTCATTGATCAAAGATGGTTATGTTTCCTAACCATAGACATGAGTTGTCATTTGATCAACGGGATCACATCATTAGGAGAATGATGTGATGGACATGACCACTCTGTTAGCTTAGCAACTTGATCGTTTAGTTTTACCGCTATTGCTTTCTTCATAACTTATACATGTTCCTATGACTACGAGATAGTGCAACTCCCGAATACAGTAGGAACACCTTGTGTGCTATCAAACGTCACAATGTAACTGGGTGATTATAAAGATGCTCTACATGTGTCTCCGAAGGTGTTCGTGGTGTTGGCATAGATCAAGAATAGGATTTGTCACTCCGAGTGTCGGAGAGGTATCTCTGGGCCCTCTCGGTAATACACATCATAATAAGCCTTGCAAGAAAATGGCTTATGAGTTAGTCACGGGATGATGTATTACGGAACGAGTAAAGAGACTTGCCGGTAACGAGATTAACTAGGTATAGTGATACCGATGATTGAATTTCGGGCAAGTAACATACCGATGACAAAGGGAACAACGTATGTTGTTATGCGGTTTGACCAATAAAGATCTTCGTAGAATATGTAGGAACCAATATGAGCATCCAGGTTCCTCTATTTCCTTATTGACCGGAGATGAGTCTCGGTCATGTCTACATAGTTCTCGAACCGGTAGGGTCCGCACGCTTAACGTTCGATGACGATCGGTATTATGAGTTTATGAGTTTTGATGTACCGAAGTAGTTCGGAGTCCCGGATGAGAACACAGACATGACGAGGAGTATCAGAATGTCCGAGACATAAAGATTGATATACTAGAAGACTATATTCGGACACCGGAAGTGTTCCGGGTGTTATCAGATAAAACCGGAGTGCCGGAGGGGTTACCGGAACCCCCCGGGGGAGTATGGGCCATAGTGGGCCATAAGGGAAAGAGAGAGGCAGCCCACTAGGGCTGGCCGCGCTGCCCCCCCCCCAGGGAATCCTAGTTGGACTAGGAGTGGGGGGAGGCGCCCCTCTCCTTCCTTCTCCCCCTTCTTCTTCCTTTTCTACTCCTAGTATGAATAGGAAATGGGCTGCCTACTCCTACTAGGAGAAGGAATCCTACTCCTGGCGCGCCTTATAGGGCCGGCCGGCCCTCCCCCTTTGCTCCTTTATATACGGGGGCAGGGGGCACCCAAGGACACACAAGCAACATTGTTTTAGCCGTGTGCGGTGCCCCTCGGTCATATCGTTGTAGTGCTTCGGCAAAGCCCTGCGTCGGTAGCTTCATCATCTCCGTCACCACGCTGTCGTGCTGATGAAACTCTCCCGTGAAGCTCAACTGGATCAAGAGCTCATGGGACATCATCGAGCTGAACGTGTGCTGAACGCGGAGGTGCCGTACGTTCCGTGCTTGGATCGGTTGGATCGCGAAGACGTTCGACTACATCAACCGCGTCACTAGACGCTTCCGCTTTCGGTCTACGAAGATACGTAGACACACTCTCCCCTCTCGTTGCTATGCATCTAGTAGATAGATCTTGCGTGATCATAGGATTTTTTTTGAAATACTACGTTTCGCAACAGAAGGAGGGGGCGACCGCATCAGAGGCCCAGCGACCTGGCCTGGCTACGCCCCCTCCGACGCAGACGGGCGGTGGAGGCGCCCCTGCTTCTCCTGCTCGGTCGTCCTCGAGAGGCCCGGTGGACTAACCTTACGAGAGGATGGCCTCCTTGGTCAAGCTTGCCCCGGAGGCGCCCATCTCCAGCTCGCTGTGGGTGTCGCCAGGGCTCAGGAGGTCTTGAACACGCCGCAGCCTCCTCCTCTGGCCGTGCCGCTATCTCGCGGCCCTTCCGCCTCGTCCGACACCTTGGAGGAGGTTCATTCCATGCTAACACGGCTCCGGAATGACCTCCAAGGTGTTGACCGTCATCTGGTGGTAGGGCGCTTGGAGTTGGTCTTAGGCTGGCTAAAATCTGATGTGTCTGTCAGGGTGGTGCTGAGCCGGGCTGTGGCGCCTTCCGAAGAGGACAAGCGGGCCGCCAACCAAGCTGCAGCCGCCTGCGAGGCGGCACTGAAGGATGCACAGACCACCAAGAAGCGTTGCCGGTTGATGAAGGCCGAGCTGGAGACCATGCGCAGCAAGCGCGCGGCGGAGGGGGAGAAGATGAAAGCCTAAGAAGACGCCGTAGCCAGTCGTGACACTGAGTTGGAGCAGTTGGCGAGGGCATAGGCTACAGAGCGCAGCCGCCTGGAGAAGCTGGAGCGGGAGATGGAAGAAGAGAAGGCCCAGCTGAAGACCAAGGAGAAGGTTCTGGGTGAGGATCGCGCGGCCTTCAAGTCCCTTGAGGAGAGGTCCCGCCTAGCGCTGGGGGCACACTACGACAAGGTTTTGGAGAAATCGCTGGCGACAGACGATGAAGGTCCCGCCCAGCTGCTTCCCTATCTTGTTATGGCGACACGGTCCGGTGTGTGTTCCTCCTAAAAGAAAAAACAAGGCGGAAAGTTGTAATACCGGCTTCACCACCCAGTATATGTTAAAAAAACATACCTCTTCGAAGGTTCGGCGGTGTTCACGGTCCTCTTTCGCTTCAAGGCCTCACCCGATGCAGGCGTCGCCCTCTGGGATGACGGTCTTCGCATAGTTCGGCATGAGGAGCGCCGCCCCTTTTGAGCATTAAAAAGTGTGATGGGTAAGGCTTACTGGGAATCTTCTCTTTGAGGAGGTATGTCGTGGGTACTTATGTGAGAGGAAGGAATGAGGCCGGGATAATCGGCTATAATAGCCACCACGGCGCCATCACGGCTGGCTTGATAGAAGACTCCATCTTCTAGCTCTATGCCTATGTCCGGATCTTCATTGTATCCAGGGCCCACGTTTCGTAAGTGGCCCTCTGGCTATGGGGCGGGACTATTAATCCCCTCGACCGCCTTCCTCCACTACTATTGGGAATAATCGAATTCAGTTCGGTCAATGCATCATACAATGAGAAACAGGCGAAAATAGCGGTCAAGAGAAAGACTCACCTAGTCAAGAGGATTGTACATAGAGAAACCCTCCCAGCACTTGAAGCGAAGAAAGTCTTGCTTCTCTCCCTTGTAAAGACCTTCTAGGATGGCGGCTAGAGCGGCAGGGTCGTCCGGACCTAGGCATAAGCAGCGCGAGGCATCTTCTCGCCATTACAATGCCACATAGGAAATCCTCTAGCTTGGAGCGGCTGCACGCATCGCTTTATTGAAATTGCCGCCACTTCAATTACTGACATCCCGGAACTAGCAAGCAATTTGCTCTTACTGGCCAGTCTTTTGACCTCCGCATTCTCTTCTTCTGTGGGACTACGGGGACGCCAGTTGAAAAGCTTCTTTGGAGGAGAATTGGAAGATTTGGGGAGACCTTTCCGATCTGGATCCGGCAGGGCAACGTCCTCAATATAAAATCACTCTGAAGGACACTCTTTGGATGATTTATTTGGAGTGCCGGACAGATAGCATGTCCCTGGTATGTGCCATAGACGGGGTGAGGTCGCCCGCGCCTGCGGCTCGGAAGGCACCCTCGCCATCCACTTCGAGTTCGACGGCGCCTCCATGCTGTGCTTCAAGGTGTTCGACGAGGAGGGACGCCGCCTGGAGTGTTGCCCTGGAGGGGGCCGCCGTGGTGATGCCGCTACTGGTGCCGCGCCGGACATCAATCCAGCCACTAGCTCATCCAATGGCAGGGACGGCCTCTGGAGGTCCAGCAGCTCCTCTGAGTCTGCCGAGTCCCCGGAGACGAGCGATGACAGCTACACGCCACCGAGCTCGCGGCGCGCCCGAAACGCATCGGGCTCGCGAGCACGTCGCTGGTGGTGACCAGCCCATGGTCAGAGGTTGTCCATTGTTGATGATGGCGTCGATGATGGCGGCCGTAGTTAGGATCCCCTGAAGGCCTTTTACGGCGTTCCCTGTGAGGATTCAAAGCCAACCCGCGGGGGTATGTAAAGAACTTGTAATGCTTTTGCTTCTATCCTACCGTTTCGCTAGCACACCCTACTCGCGAGCCTTGTTTCAGCAATATCGCCCCCTTTTTTACCCGTATGGTTGCATAGTGCTCTTCGCCGGTAGGACCCAGTCCCAAGGCAAGCTGCAACCGTCGTCGGTAGTCAAGGCCAGGAGGTGAGCGTCCCGAGGTCCGATAAGAGCTCCTGAGGCGCGATGCTCAAGAGGTCCCCCTTGGCGTGCAAGCGGCTTCCGGAGGCTAAGAAAGAGAGGCGGCATTGCTGATGCACGACTACCGAGTCCTGCTCCGCGAGCGAGGATGGGTCATCGAGAAATTAACGACTTATCTTGACGATCGTGAGGTGGTTCTCCAAATGGCGCGCCTGGTTTGTTCATGAGGCTGAGATTTCGCGATTCCCTCCTGATGGCCCTGGAGTTCTGCATCGGCAGGTCCCGGCCCTGGGCGTGCCTTAGCCACCGCTAGCCTTGACCGGAAACCAGGACAAGACCAGGGGTGAGGGGCTATGGGACCAGTTAGGCCCTTGGGTCGCGATTCCCAAGGGCCCCCCTTGACATACGAATGGGCCGAAAGGAAGGGAATGCTAGACTCAGGCCTTGATGTTCTGCGTCGGTAGGGCCCAGCCCCACGCATACCTCAGCCGCCGCTGGCCTTGACCGGAAACCAGGACAAGACCAGGTAGTGAGGGGCTACGGCGCCAGTTAGGCCCTTGGGTCGCGATGCCCAAGGGTCCCCCTTGATATACGAACAGGCCCAAGCTCTCTGAACCGCCCCCCCTCGTCTTTCCTGATGCTCTGCGTCCTCGGGTTCCGATCCTTGAGTGAAGCTCAGCCGCCGTTGGTACGCCAGGTCACGATGCCATGGTCAAGGCCAAGGGGTGAGGGCTGGAGAATCAGTAAGAGCCCTTGAGACGCGATGCTCAGGGACCCCCCCTTTAACGCGCAAGCGAACTACGTGAGGAGGGGAGACCGGCGGGACTGCCTGTCGCTGTGCTCCTGAGACTCTGGTGGGTTAGCCTGCAACAGAACGACTTAGGGCCGCGCCCGCACCGGTCTACCGATAATTTCACAGGGAGACGAAGGTAGCGAGGACCTGGTGAGGTGATGCTTGCGGAGTGGGCCGCGGGTTAGAGCTCGGTCCCTCGGGTTTCTCAGCGTTGTAGGGACGGACCCGAGCACAAGCGTCATGCTAATGTATGTAGCCCCGTTGGAGATGAGCAGAAGTCCATTAGGTGGCGAAGGAGACCCGAATGGGTGATGGTCAGATAGACGAGTGATCCGAATGCAACATAACAGGGATGGCGGCACTAGCTTAGGTAAAATGCAAGGGAGATACATGCCACCAGGACGAACCTGCACGGCCTGGGGATAATGCAGCCCGAGGGGCGTCTCCCACAAGGTAATATGAGATGCAAAAGGATACACGTCGCAGGGATAGGCCGTGGGTTAGCCCAGTTGAACGAAAACCGGAAGCTGTCACCCGGCATAGTTGCTGAAGTAGTGTTGGTGTAGCTGAAGGTGCTCGACGCAGGCGTTGTTCCTTACGTGCCGCCTGGCTTCGGCCCCTCGCGAGGCTCCGGGGTTCCCTAGATCTCGCGGAGGACCGAGTCCAACTCCGCCTGGATCTCCTTGTGCCTGGCCTCGCGAGCTGCCAGGACTTCCCGCATGTGGCCCTCGTGCAGGGCCGCCTGGTTCGGTAGGCCAGAGGGCATGCGTACGTAGCTGTGAGGGGGACCCTGGCACCGGCCCACCCGGGAAGGCCAGTAGAGCTCCTGAGATGCGATCCTGTTGAGTGCGGGGACGTTGACGCAAACGCGCAGCCCGTCTCCTGAGCTCGGACCGACAACTGCCCTCAGAGGAGGCGGGCGACTCTCACCATGCATGGCTCTTGGCTCCTGTAGGTCTTCAATGGTCTGGCTGATGAACTCCTGAGCGCTTGGTGCCTCACGCCTTGAGGCCTCTGGAGGAAAGTGTGCAGCGAAGCACTCCT
Organism: Secale cereale; assembly: GCA_902687465.1. Classification (NCBI taxonomy): domain Eukaryota; kingdom Viridiplantae; phylum Streptophyta; class Magnoliopsida; order Poales; family Poaceae; genus Secale; species Secale cereale. The sequence goes on along the minus strand of LR738711.1, from coordinate 448,388,356 downwards.
CCACATGGTGCCCGAGCGCCTCCCTCATGACATTGGCTAGGTCAGAGGCCCTCCAGAGGAGGGCCCCCGAGCCCAATCCAAGGGGGGCGCTGGGCACGCCTTACTATGTGAGAGAGGGAGGAGGCCCTTCCCTAGGTGTAGGTCCCGAGGTGCTGCCGCCCTGCATTGCGTCCTCGTGAGGCTCCAGGGCTAGCAGCTACTTCTTCTTCTTGGGGACGACCTCAGGTGTGTAGATGATGTTGTCGCTGTCCGGATCCTCGACTGCTGTCGCCTGGTAAGAGCGCTCGAGTGAGCACACTCTGTCCTTTTCCTCACAGGCGATGGTGATGACGCCGCCGCTCCCGGGCATCTTGAGAACATTGTAGCCGTGGTGAGTCACTGCCATGAACTTGGCCAGGGCCAGGTACCCGAGGATGGCGTTGTAAGGGAGATGGATATGGGCGACATCGAAGTCGATGAGCTTAGTGTTGTAGTTGTCACGTTTGCTAAAGGTGACAGGTAAGCGGACTTGCCCCATAGGGGTTGTGGAGCCGTCAGTCACACCGGAGAAGGGCTTGGTAGGGAGCAGTTGATCATAGGGTACTTGGAGGTTGTCGAATGTCTCGATGGACAGGACGTTGAGCCCTGCGCCACCGTCGATGAGGGTCTTGGTAACTTGGACGTTGCTGATGACGGGGGAACAAAGCATCGGGAGGGCGCCAGCCGTAGCTGCGCACTTGAGCTGGTCTGTTGAACTGAAGGTGATGGGGCATCTGGACCACGTGAGTGGGCAAGTAGCCTCGAGCCTGGGAGAGCCGCGTTTACTTCACGGGCGAATTGCTTGAAGAGGCGCTGAGAAGCTGGGGCATGTGCTCCGCCCAAGATGCAAGCGATGGCACGCGGCTCCTGGATGCCCCCAGCCCACTCGTCCTGGTCATCGTTTCTCCTTGGCGGTGGCAGAGGTGGTAGGCCGGCCCTGCCCTAAGGACGGTCCTCCTAGGGCTGGTCCCTCCAGGCGTCCTCGCGGGGCTGGCCATGCCAATGGTCCTCCCGAGGCTGATCACGCCACTCCTGGCGGGGGCCGCGGTCGTCCCAGCGTCCCCCGGTCCGACTTCCCCCGCGGTCATAGCCACGGATGCCGCGCTCGGGGCGCTGGATGACGCGTCCTTCGCGGAGGGCCCTGAGCTCTTGACAGTCATGAGTGTTGTGGCTGGTACGTTGTGGAAGGCGCAAACTGCTCGGCCGTTCTTGGGTGGCTCTGGGTAGTCGCGGCCACACTTCGTTTCTAGTTCGGCTGCAAGCACTGCAGCTCCTTTGCGCTTTACGTCCTTGCTATTGGCCTTCTTGTCTTCGGGTTCAACAGCGGGGAGCTCGAGGAGCGAGAGGCGCCCCTCCTCGGCCCTGGCACACTTGGTCGCAAGGTTGAACAGCTCCAAGGACGTGCACAAATCTTCGTGGATGGCGAGTTCCTCCTTCATCTTGACGTCGCGGACGCCATCAGAGAATGCAGAAATGATGGCCTCGTCTGTGACCTATGGGATCTTGACGCGGACACTGTTGAAGCTTTGGATGAACTTCTGTAGGGTTTCTCCAGGTTGTTGCTTGATACGCCGCAGGTCACCTATGGTCGGGGGACGGTCTCGGGTGCCCTGGAAGTAGGCGATGAACTGATCGCGCATCTCACTCCAGGTGGAGATAGATCATGCGGGCAGGTTCAAGAGCCATGAGCGCGCGCCATCCTTGAGGGCCATGGGGAACCAGTTCGCCACAATCTTCTCGATGCCGCCGGACAGTTCGATGCTCAGCTCGTAGAGCTGCAGGAACTCCGCATGGGTTCGGGGTGCCATCGTAGCCTAGAGGCAGGTCGGGCTTGAACTTCCCAGGCCAGTTAATGTTGTGCAGCTCGGGGGCGAGGGCCTTGCAGCCTATTGTCGACACCGGAGCTTGTTGGGAGGTGGGGCTTGATCTCAGTCCCCGCGTGCCACCACGACGGGGGGCGCGCGATCTCGGCGCAGCGGTGGAGGGAGTGCGGGCGCTCCTCCGTGGGGCCGCTGGATCTCTTGGCAGCTTCCTTCTTCGTGCACTGGCACCGCGCGTGGGCGGCCACGCCGCGGGGCCAGGTGCCTTGGGTCTTGGACGATGCCTTGACGCGAGGGTAGCAGTGGAGCTTCTTGGGCCTCGTCATCCTCATGGGGAGGCGGACAAGGCAGGGAGAGGGACGGCACTGGAGAGCTCCCAGCGGTGTCGACGAGCTCGGTGATGCGGTCAAGCCATTCTTCATAAGTCGTTGATGGGGCGGTAGCGCAGGAGCTCGCGTGCCATGAGCAACGCAGCCTGCGAGTCCGCGGATCCGCGGCGAGCATTGGATGAAGAGACTGCCGGAGTTAGCGATGGGGTAGCGGTGCGTCCATCACGTCCCACGGAGGGATGCAGGGACGATGCATGTTGTTCATGCCGCGCCGGACAGGTGGCGGGTTTGGCGGCAGGCGATGGAGAACGACGGGGTGGTCCGCCGGCAGGAGCAGTCTGAGCGACGCGGGCAGCAAGGGCAGCCCGCTGCTCAGCACGAGCTCTGCGAGCGTCGGCCATGGGACTGCTGGAACGACGAAGCGCTGATCGACGGAAGGGAAGTTTCGGCACACCCCTACCTGGCACACCAAATGTCGGATCTAGGGTTCCGGCAAAACCCTAAGGTTCGAACTCTTGGGTGCGCACGAAGATCTCTCCTTCCGCCCTAGCTCGTCTAATCAACAACCCTAGGCCTAGCTCGTCAGATCCAAAGAACAAGGGACACAAGATTTATACTGGTTCGGGCCACCGCTGTGGTGTAATACCCTAATCCAGTGTGGTGTGGTGGATTGCCTTGTAGGATGATGAGGAACTAATACATGGATGAACCGCCTCCTAAGGATAGGTGTTCTTGAGCTCGGGCGAGCTGGTGGTTTGTGGCCTTCTGTCTGCTCAGCTCTAGGTGAGATCAACTCCCTCTCTGATGAGATGATCCCAATGGTGGTGGCTAGCCCTATTTATAGTGGCTCGTGTCATCTTCCCAAATATTGAGCGGGAATGGATCCCACAACGGCCAAATTTGAAGGGGGACAGCTAGTACAATCTATCCTGACAAAAGGTGGTCTTCGCCTGCCAAAGGCTCTCGTGGTGATGCCGCTGTGGGCTCCATGATGACCTCCATCCTACCGTCCTCCTGGTCTTGGTCCTGTTGCACCGATATGGAAACCTTTGCCTGACGCCTCAGGACTCTTTGTCTGCACCTGCCCCTTTAGCACCAAAGAGGAAATTGGCACTCTTCGCCTGCTGGCGCCCGCCTGGCCTTGGTTGTCACTGCTCACGTCACGAGGACCTCGCGAGGTGTCCCTCGCCTCGATATCTCCAATCCTCACGAGCCGGCCTGGTGAGGCCACCCCAGGGGATGCCTTGTTTCATCCGCCTCGCGTGGCTTGGCTCCTCGCGAGGGTCTTGAGTGGTCGCTGAAGATGCTGGGCCGTACCAGGCCGCCTGATGAGCCACCCCCTGGGCCACAGGCAGGCAAGTCTGGGTACCCCCATTCCTAGAACGCCGACACAGGGATAGCAAGATCCTCCTCTGTAGGCAATTGAACCGAAGGATTATCCAAAATATTGAGAAAACATTGCGTGGCACCGGCTTACGCTGAGAGCCGAGCCGGCCTAATGCATCAGCCGCCTCGTTTTTCCTTTGATCCACATGCTCCACTTAATAACCCTTGAAGTGACCAGCAATTGCATCAACCGCCCGGCGGTAAGCCGCCATGAGCGGATCTTTTGAATCCCAAGTTCCTGAAACTTGCTGACCCACCAGATCTGAGTCACTGAAACACCTCACCCGGCTTAGATTCATCTCTTTAGCCATGTGAAGACCATGGAGCAAGGCTTCATACTCAGCTGCATTGTTAGTACAAGGGAACATTAACCTTAAAACATGACAGAACTTATCACCTCGTGGGGAAGTCAAAACAACTCCAGCCCCCGAGCCTTCCAACTGCATGGACCCATCAAAATGTATGGTCCAATAGGTGTTATTTTGCTTCTCCTCGGGCATTTGCAGCTCTATCCAATCATTGATAAAATCCACAAGCGCTTGAGACTTGATAGCTATCTGTGGCACATACTTCAGGCCATGGGGTCCAAGCTCAATGCCCAACTTAGCCACCCGGCATGTGGCTTCTCTGTTTTGAATAATGTCTCCTAGGGGAGCAGAACTAACCCCCGTGATGGGATGGCCAAGGAAGTACTACTTCAACTTGCGACTAGCCATGAACACTCTGTAAACCAGCTTTTGCCAATGGGGGTATCTCTGTTTGGATTCAATGAGCACCTCACTGACATAGTAAACCGGCCGCTGAACCGGATACTCATTGCCTGACTCTTTCCTCTCTACCACCACTACTACGCTGACGGCTCTGCTGTTGGCAGCCACATATAAAAGCAAAGGCTCCTTATCAATAGGAACTGCAAGGACCGGCAGCTCAGCCAATTGTTTTTTCAGCGCCTCGAATGCTTGGTTAGCAGCATCACTCCAGACAAAGTGGTTTGTTTTCTTCATCATCTGGTACAAAGGTTTGGCCTTCTCACCCAGGCGGCTGATGAACCGGCTTAAGGCCGCAATACGACCCGCCAAACGTTGAACATCATGGATACACGCCGGTTTAGCCAAAGAGGTGATAGCCTTGAATTTTTCTGAATTAGCCTCGATACCCCGTTTAGAGACCAAGAAGCCCAAGAGCGTACCAGCTGGAACCCCAAAGACACATTTGGCCGGGTTAAGCATCATTTTGTAGGCCCGGAGATTGTCAAAGGTCTCTTTCACATCATCTAACAAGGTCTCTTTCTTCCTTGATTTCACAACTATGTCATGCACATAGGCATGAACATTGTGCCCAATCTGGTCATGGAGACAATTCTGAACACAACGCTTATAAGTGGCCTCGGCACTCTTGAGCCCAAAAGGCATAGATACATAGCAGAAGGCTCCAAAAGGAGTGATGAAAGTTGTTTTCTCCTAGTCCTAAACTGACATCTTGATCTGATGATCACCAGAATAATCATCCAAAAAACTCAAATGCTCACAACCCGCCGTAGCATCAATGATTTAATCAATACGAGGGAGAGCAAAAGGATCAGCCGGGCATGCCTTATTAAGATCTGTGTAATTAAGACACACACGCCAAGTTTCGTTCTTCTTAAGCACCAGTACTGAATTAGCCAACCACTCAGGGTAAAAAACTTCAACAATGAACCCAGCTGCCAAGAGCCGGGCCACTTCTTCCCCAATAGCCTTGCGCCTCTCTTCATTAAAACGACGAAGGAATTGCCTGACCGATTTAACTTCGGATCAATATTAAGAGTGCTCAGTGAGTTCCCTTGGTACACCTGGCATGTCTGAAGGCTTCCATGCAAAGATGTCTCGGTTCTAATGGATGAACTCGATGAACGCACTTTCCTATTTCGGATCCAGATTGGCACTGACGGTGAACTGTTGGGACGAGTCGCCAGGAACAAAGTCAACATGTTTAGTGTCATCCGCCGATTTAAACTTCAGTAAAGGATCATGCTCTGTAGTTGGCTTTTTCAAAGGGGTCATGTCTGCCGGGTCAATGTTATCTTTGTAAAATTTCAACTCCACCGTTGCGCAAATAGACTCAGCATAAGGAGCATCGCCCTCTTCGCACTCCAAGGCTATTTTCCCGTCACTGTGTACCTTGATGGTACATTTATGACCCGGCATCTTAAGCTGCAGATAAACATAACAAGGTCGGACCATGAACTTGGCATAAACTGGCCGCTCAAAGAAAGCATGGTACGGACTCTTGATCTTGACTACCTCAAAGGTTAATTTTTCCGCCATGTAGTCCTAGTCATCACCAAAAGCAACCTCCAACGTTATCTTACCCACCAGATATGCCGACTTACCAGGCACCACCCCATGAAAAACAGTATTGGATGTTTGGAGATCTTTATCAGTTAAATTCATGCGGCGAAAGGTATCATAGTAAAGGATATTGATGTTACTGCCTCCATCCATGAGTACCTTGGTCACTTTGTATCCTCCCACCTGAGGAGCAACCACCAAGGACAATTGGCCCGGATTATCAACCCGGGGCAGATGATCCTCAGGGCTCCATATGATAGGTTGTTCAGACCACCTCTAGTATCGAGGGACCGCCGGCTCAACCGAATTTACTGCACGCTTGTGAACCTTCTGATCTCGTTCGCACATGCTTGTGGTAAACACATGATACTGACCACTATTCAACTGCCTTGGGTTGCTCTGGTAACCAGACTACTGCTGATTATTCCCATGATTTAACTGCTAGTTAAAACCACCTTGGTTACCCTGTCCTTGAAAACCGGAACATGAACCGCCACCTCCAAAGCCAGACCCTGACCCGCCAGACGGGCCATTGTTATGCTGGAAGGGGATGGAATTTTTATACTCTTTCATGATGAAGCAGTCCTTCCACAGGTGATTAGATGGCCTCTCCTCCGTACCGTGCTTCGGGCAAGGTTGATTCAACATCGCTTCTAGGTTGAACTGTGCCCCCAGGGCCGGGAATTCTTTCCCTTTCGACGCTGACGACTATTCTGTGTATTGGTGTTGGCCACAAAATCCGAGCCGCCATCCATCTACTTACGCTTACCATTGTTACCTTGACCCGGCGCGTTGTGCTGCTAGCCCTTATTGTTGCCATTCTTCTTCCCATTGTCGGCCTTCTCCTCATTGGATTCTGGGTCCTTAGTGTTGTCAGAATCAGCATACTTGATGAAGGCTACCATGAGTTCTCCCATATCATCACAGTGGCGCTTAAGCCGCCCGAGCTTCTGCTTAAGGGAAGGAAACGACAATTTTTCTCTAACATTAGGATGGCTGAGCCAGCATTGATACTGTTTGATGAGTGGATAACCATCGAAATTCGGCCTACCCAATGGGTTGTAGACTCACCCTCATTCTGAACACATGAATCTAGATCAACGATTGACATAGGCTACTCGCACGTGTCTTTGAAATTTTTAATGAAACACAATTTTAGCTCTGCCCATTATCAGATGGAATTAGGGGGTAACCCTGTCAGCCAAGTGCGCATCGGGCCATCCAACATCATGGTGCACTATTTAGCACATGCAGCTTCACTGACATCTATCATCTCCATGGCCATCTCATAACTCTCGACCCAAGCCTCCGGGGGTTGATCCGCCGTTTAGTTAGGCACATTGCGAGAGCATTTGAAATCGCTCATTGCTTATTGTTGGCACTAAACATGGCACACCAAGATTTTTGGAGGTCATCCCTGCCTCCACATACGTCGTTGGGTAAATCGGAGACTGCTGGTGAGCCGCCAACTTATCGACGTTCTGGAAACAGGGGTAGCCAAACTTGCCTAACTGCGGCCCAGAGCATGGCTCGCAAGGCGGCCTAGCATGTCCCAGTATCTTCAGCAACACTCAAGACCCTCGCGAGGGGCCAAGCCTTGCGAGGCGGACGACACAAGGCATCCCCTGGGGCGGCCTCGCCAGGCCGGCTCGTGAGGATCGGAGATATCAAGGCGAGGAGCACCCCGCGAGATCCTCGTGACGTGAGCTGTGACGACCAAAGCCAGGCGGACGCCAGCAGGCGCAGGATGCCAGTTCCCTCTTTGGTGTTAAAGGAGCAGGTGCAGGCGCGGAGTCTCGAAGCGACAGGCAAATATTTCCATATCGGTGCAACGAGACAAAGACCAGCAGGACGGCAGGACAGAGGTCATTGCGGAGCCCACGGCGGCGTCACCGCCAGAGCCTTTGGCAGCGAAGACCACCTTTTGTTAGGATAGCTCGTACTCGCTGTCCCCCTTCAAATTTGTCCATTGTGGGATCCCTTCCCGCTCAATATTTGGGAAGAGGACCCACTCAATATTTGGGAAGAGGACCCGGGCCACTATAAATAAGGCCTAGCCACCATCATAGAGGGGATCGGATCATCGAAACCTCACACACACCGCAAACTCAACTGAGCCAAGAACACCACTCCTCAGGAGGCAGTTCATCCATGTACTAGTTCTTCCTCTGCCTACAAGGCAATCCACCACACCACACTGGATTAGGGTGTTACACCACAACGGTGGCCCGAACCAGTATAAATCTTGTGTCTCTTGTTCATCAGATCTGACGAACTAGGCTATCAGGCCCAAAATGTGATTCTATCCCGATCACGTGACACTTACGTGATTGGGGCACAATCGCATTTCGGGCGCTTAGCAAGATGGATATCATTACATCGTACCATTACATACATACATGGGGGATACAACAAAACATACAAGTCACATGAATACAACAACATCAATACAAGGCATCCGACTACGGATGCAAACATGAAAAGCACAACGACATCCATCTGCTATCCCAGGCTGCCGACCCGGAACCAAACCCAAGACTGAAGAAGAAGAAGAAGAAAGAACTCTTCACACTTGAAAAGAATTTTGGAACACTCCGGGAAATTAGAAGAGTCAGCTAAGATCCTGGGAAAAGGCCTGTGGGTTATGAGCCCACCGAAGAGAAAACTCCGTTGAAATGGATTATTCGAGTGAGAAACGATGCGCTGGAATGTTTGAAAAACTTGAATGAGGTGACGACCTCGAATTAATTGGAAGACAGACGAATATCCTGAGATTTCTTCGGAACTCCAGAACAATTAAATGGAGAGAGGTAAACGAGCAAGGGGAATATCCGAGCCGAGGGAAAGAATATGAACAACACCGAATACTTGAGTTGAATCCACCGGAAAAGAAAGAGATGAAGAAGGACGAACGGGATAATAATTCACCCGTTGAAATAATTGATGAAACAAATTCAAAGGCTTCACACGAGTAGGATGGATACTCGATTAAGGACTCCGGCTCCGAGAAGAAAAAGGGTGGGCGGGTGGGAAAAGAAAGACCACATCGTACGGGGAAACAACATCGGTTGGTTGAAAAGAACTGAGGGTTGAACTTGCAAAGAAGAAGAGGGTCGAATCCACGAGAGATGCACCAGATGAAAGAACTGACAACGCAACGAACGAAAACTAACCACGAGATCCTAAAAAAATTGAAGGGGAAGAGGGGAAATTCAAAACACCCATGTCAAGATTCCTAACCAGAGCGACCAAGGGACTGAGGAGAAAAAAGAATTCGTACTCTCCGATATAACTAGATTCCGAAAAAGTTTTCTGCTAGACTCAACAACGGCCAAACTATGATCAATCAAGGGGGCTCCTATGGTCGGTCGAGGCTCTGATACCAACTTGTCAGGCCCAAGATGCGATTCTATCCCGATCACGTGACACTTACGTGATTGGGCCACAACCGCATTTCGGGCGCTTAGCAAGATAGATATCATTACATCGTACCATTACATACATACATGGGGGATACAAAAAACATACAAGTCATATGAATACAACAACATCAATACAAGGCATCCGACTATGGATGCAAACATGAAAATCACAACGACATCCATCTGCTATCCCAGGCTGCCGACCCGGAACCTAACCCAAGACTGAAGAAGAAGAAGAAGAAGAAAGAACTCCAACAAAAAGTACATCGCTCTCGCGTCAAGTCATCGGAAACCTGCACCTGCAACTATTGTTGTAGTAACTGTGAGCCACAAGGACTCAGCAATCCCATAACCATGGGTATCAAGACTAGCAAAGCTTAATGGGTAAGGAGAGGTAAAGTGGTGAGGTTGCAGTAGCGGCTAAGCAAAATATGGTGGCTAACTTACGAGTACAAGAATAAGATGAGCATCTACAGAAACGGTCGCAAACTAGTAATGATCACTAAAGATCCTGAACTACCTACGAGTCAAACATAACCCCACCGTGTTCTCTTCTCAACATGAAAAGAGACAGTCACGGTTACTCACACAGTTGTGTGTTTTACTTCGGATCCTCTGACAAGTTTTCTACAACCGGACATTAACAAATTCCAATCTGCCACATAACCGCGGGCACGGCTTTCGAAAGATCATAACCCTGCAAGGGTGTCCCAACTTAGCCCATCACAAGCTCTCATGATCAGCAGAAGTAATAACAATATTACCCCTTATCTTAGGGAAGGCCCGATCAGACTCGGAATTCCCGGTGCACAAGACATTTCGACAATGGTAAAACAAGTCCAGCAAGACCTCCCGGTGTGTCGACACCCTGATAGTAGCCGTGCGTATCTCGTCTCAGGCCACGACCGGATGGGTGATGCTACAGGTAAAACCAACCCTCGAGTTTCCCCAAGGTGACCCTGCAGGCTCCCCGTTTGGGACCAACACCATCAGCACTGGCCCCCCATACTATGTAGAAAAGAATCCTCAGGGACGCGACCCCCTATGCAATTTAATTAATTAATTAAGTTGTTGTTATGAGGCAAATTAAAACCAATGTTGGGCCTTGCTAGAGGAGTTTTATTCAAAGACGAACTGTCAAGGCGTCCCCATATACCCAACCGTGTAAGGAATGCAAAATCAAGGAACATAACGCCGGTTTATCGGCTCCTAAGGTGGCATGAGTGGAACAAAACACCGAGCAAAAGGCCAAGCCTTGCACCCATTGCCAAGTATATAGGTGTGTTAATAATATAAGATATATTGTGATATTCCAACAACAAGTTCCAACAACGAACAATCTTCATCTTCCCCTACAACTAACAAGGCTATAAGAGGGGCTGAGCAAGCGGGTAACATAGCCAAACAATGGTTTGCTAGGAAGGTGTCAAAGGTTAGAGGTTCATGGCAACAAGGAGAAGGGCCGACAATAAAGATGGGTAGCGCGACATATAAGGATAGCATAGAGACATCTAGCATAGCAATGGTAGTAAAGGTATCCAAGGTGATGGTCATCTTGCCTGAGATCCCGCAGGGAAGAAGAACGAATCCATGAAGAAGACGAAGAAGAAGCCTTGAAGACGAACCACGTGTAGACAAACGAATCCTCACGATCGCAACGGAAAAGAACTAGCGAGAAGAAAGCACACAACACGGTAACATGCACCATGACGATCTACTCGAAATTCGAGACAAGTTTCATATAATGTTTGTTTAATTCGGAGCTACGGCCTAGAGGATATGAGCAAAACAAGACAAACATGTCAACGGTGCAAGATCACCCAAACATCAAGCAAACACACTCCAAATAGGTAAACAACATGATATTATGCTTCTTCATGCAAAATCACACAAGTTTCATATAGGCACGCTCAAAACGGAGCAACGGTTCAACATATACACACGAAACAAGATATAACAACAAGCTATCAAAAACAGGAACATAGCAACTTTGGATAAAGGTAAATATATGCGACAGCACCCAAACATGATAACAAGAGGCATGGATGTGAAATAGACATGATACTTAACAATCATGAACTTAGAACACACCCAAAAACTTGTTGGAACTCAATTAACCAAGCATGGCAAGTTGCAATAAATTTATCCAGACTTAGTCAAAATCTGGGAAGACAAAAACATCATCATGATGCTGCCTTCAGAGGCACAAAACAACAAGCATAACAACTCTACCAAGTATATAAAGATCATGGACATGTAATAGACATAACATACATCAAAGAACTCCATTGGAGCAACTCCATTGGAGGCATGGATCAATAACAACAAGCTTCACCAAATTGATCATGCTGATAAAAGGCTAACAGGTAAATTTATAGCAACTTGAGAGCAAGAAATAAATAAGCTACAGCATGCCATATATGCAAACTAAGGCATGGATGGATAGAGCATAACATGGACAACAAGACATGAGCATTTGACATACTAAAACATGCATGGATTTGAGTGGGGCATCAAGCAAACATGGCATCAAGTTTAACATATTCAGACTTAGCAGTTTTTTCACTAAGTATAAAACAGCAACATTGGCATGGCAAGTTTACAAGCTTGTTTAAGTCACCTCAAGGCATAACATGAAAAGTGGATAGCACCATAGCAAATACCATATGATTGTGCTTCTAAAACATATAGACATGTGGCATGAAAGACAAACACATCAATAGCAATGAGCAAGTCAAATCAGCATCTCATAACAAGTTCCAACACTTATCAGCCACATGCACTTTTACAAAAGTGATTAACATGGCAAGATGGCACCTAACATGAATGCTACAACAACCATCATGTAGAGCACTTCACAATGAACATTTTGACATGTCATATGCTCCATTTGGACCAACATGCACAAAGTTATCACCCTCACAAGCATGCAACAAATTTACAACTATCAGCAGTTTTAAACAAGTAGCACTCTTGCAACGATGATTAGGGCATCAAGATGAACTCAAACAAGCATGCCACAATGGAACAAAATGAAGAGCATATCACAACGATCATTTTGACATAGCATATGCATCATTTTGATAAACACACTAAAAGTTACAGCCACGCAAACATGCACAAAAATTAATAGATTCCTGGGTACTTAGCCATATTCTGGGAAAAAAACAACTAAGCGCAAAATATTAAAATGCGACCGGGGCGGGACTTAACGGGTCTCACCACTGGGCTGAGGCCCAGGCCAGAAGAGGTGGCTGGCCAGCTGGACCTGGGAGAAGGATGGCCGGAGCGGGGGACGGGCCGGCCCAGGTGCAGCTGGGCTCGTAGCCCATGAGCGGAGTGGAGGCAGGCCGGCTCCTCGTCCTCCTCCCGACGAGCAGGAGCGAGGCAGCCAAGGCAGCGGCTCCGGGCGGCGCGGCCGCCGGAGTGGACGAGGCAGGGGCGGCGGGGTCGACGGGATCCGGCGGATCCGGGCGGCGGCGGGCTAGATCCGGCCGGAGGCGAGCTGAGCGGGGGGCGGCGACAAGGAGGAGCAGAGGCGGCGGCGCTCGTCTGGCTGTGGTGGCCGCCGGTGAGGAAGGTGGCGGTGGTGGTGGAGATAGAGGCGGCCGGCGGCAAGGTGGTGCTGGCGGCGGGGCACGACGGAGAGCCGGCGGCGGCGAGCGCGGGAAGCGGGAGGTGCGGGCCGGGGTGGCGACGGACGGGCCTCGCGGCGGTGGGACTCGGGCCCGGTGGGCTAGATCCGGGTTCCGCGGGCCCTGCGGCGGCGGCGCGCGGTGGCGGGACAGGTGGCGGCTGACGATTGGCGCGAAGGCGGTGGCGCGATGACGTGTCGGCTGGGGATTGGCCCGGGCGACATGGCTGCGGGGTGGACATGTCCGGTGCGCGGAGGAGGACGAGGCTAGGGTTTCATCTGCGAAAATTTCGGGGGTGGGTGCTCTTTTATAGGTAAAGGGAGCTAGGAGAGTCCAAATGAGGAGCGGTTTTCGGCCACGCGATCCTGATCCGACGATCGAGAGCATGGAGGGGGTTAGAATGGGCTTGGGGGCTGTTGGAAGGGGTGTTGGGCCAAAAGACAAAAGGCTTCCGGCGGCTAACGCGGTTAACCGTTGGGCTATCAAACGTACTCCGAATGCGATGAAATTTGGCAGGCGGCCTGTCTACACTATAATAAAACCACACGCCAAGTTTCAACCCATTCCGAGAACGTTTTCCGGCCACTCATAAAATAAATATTCGGAGGCACTGCGGGCGTGTGCGAGTGTGTCTGGGCTCAGAATGGACAACGGAGAGGACGAGGGAACTCGGACGGATGCATGTTTTGAAAACATGATGATGCAATGCACACGATGACATGGGAAAATGCAACACGCAAGCAAGACGACATGGCAACGACGACGAATAACTGGCTGACACCTGGCGCATCGGTCTCGGGGTGTCCCAACACTCACCTACTAACAAGAGATCTCGTCCCGAGATCTTAGGAACGAGACGGAAGAAAAAAGGAAGAACAAGGTTCTTCGAGGACAAAAGAGTGAAACCAAAGAACCTTGAGCGGTTGAACCACTTGAAAGGACGAACACGACGGAGGAAAACGAAGTTGCAAAGACTTCGTTAAACAAGACGAACAAGGAATACGATGAGAATCAAGGAGGTTGAAAGGCACAAAACATTAGCTGAAGGAACAAGAATAAATTCGAAATCGCTCCGATTAATAAGAGATAGAAAGGAATTTGAACGAATTAATTCGGGCAGCACTCCGGCTGAAAATGGAAGGAATAGGACATCGGTTGAAGATGATTTGAAAGAACACAATGCCTCCGGAAAGAAATGAAAAAAAATTGGAATTAAAAGAACAGAGAAGAAGATGACAACTTCCATCACGATGAATTTGAAAGAGAATCATCAAGAGAAAGGCTTGAACGGAGTTGTTGAGAAAATCAACAACAAAAGAATAAGCTTGGTTTGGACTTATGAAAAATCATCGCAAACTTGAGGTGAAATTCTGCCGCTACCAAAGATAGAAGAGATGAGATGAAGGAAGAAATGCAAAACTCTATTTCAAAGAATACGGAGAATTATTTGCACTTCGGGATGCAAGAAGAATAGAGCTTGAGCTGCTCCATCAGAATTTTGAAGAACACTTGAAGAATGAATTAGATCATGAAGAACCACCATGATGAACTCCGGTAACAAAAGAATGATGATGACGGATTGAAGGATTACAAGAATAAGATTACAGTCTTGCGATGATCTAGATGAAGGTACCAACGAGATAGCCGAGAAAACTTTGAACTCCGGGGAAGAAAAGATTAAGGCACTTGGAACTAGAATTTATTCATTAAGAATAAAATCCGAAGAAAGGAATAAATCAACTTGATGAAAAGAATAAGAATTATATTATGCTTATCCTCACCAATTAAATTGATGAGAAACAATGGATTTGCATACTACTTATTCGCGTTGAAATGAATAAACAAGGATATATCGCGAACTTGCAAAAAATCTTTATGAAACACCGGTAGGATTGGAATGAACGAATGAGTTGGTGTGATAGCAATGAAAATAATTCTTGCACGAACCACCGTAAGAATTGAAGCCGAGTGAAAAAAAAGATATGAACCACCGGGAAGAATTAACATGGAGTGATGAAAAGAACAAACCACCATAAGGAATTGAAATTGAGTGAATATAAGAGAATGAATTGCCGAAAAGAATAAAGCACTTGGGGGATTTAGATGCAAGAGAACGAAGAGATCGTGAACTGATTAAAGACTATTTGAACAAAGCACCAGAAGAATGTGAGACGGACGAAGAGGCATCAATGACGAATATTTGGAGGACGAAGTTGCAAACTGAGAACGAAGAAATCTTTTGAAACGATGGCCTTCGAAGGAACACAAAGAAAAGAATTCCTGAACTACTCCGGATGGTTAAAAAAAGAATTTGACACGAATCGGAACAAGTAAGAGGATAGCATGAAGCTAGAATGACAAACAGTCGAGAGAACGGACTAGATTTAGAGGAACTCTTCGTCGGTCTGGAAATGATGACGAAAATTATCACCAAAATTTATTGAGATACTCCGGAAGTATGAAAAGAGAGAAAAGGTTGAACCAACGATGAAAAGAATTGAAAGCAATCTTGGAGAAGGCATATGACTGATGGAATCCATACTTATGTCACACTTGAAAAGAATTTGGAACACTCCGGGAAATTAGAAGAGTCAGCTAAGATCCTGGGAAAAGACCTGTGGGTTATGAGCCCATCGAAGAGAAAACTCCGTTGAAATGGATTATTCGAGTGAGAAACGATGCACTGGAATGTTTGAAAAACTCGAATGAGGTGATGACCTCGAATTAATTGGAAGACAGACGAATATCCTGAGATTTCTTTGGAACTCCGGAACAATTAAATGGAGAGAGGTAAACGAGCAAGGGGAATATCCGAGTCGAGGGAAAGAATATGAACAACACCGAATACTTGAGTTGAATCCACCGGAAAAGAAAGAGATGAAGAAGGACGAACGAGATAAGAATTCACCCGTTGAAACAATTGATGAAACAAATTAAAAGGCTTCACACGAGTAGGATGGATACTCGATTAAGGACTCCGGCTCCGAGAAGAAAAAGGGTGGGCGGGTGGGAAAAGAAAGACCACATCGGACGGGGAAACAACATCGGTTGGTTGAAAAGAACTGAGGGTTGAACTTGCAAAGAAGAAGAGGGTCGAATCCACGTGAGATGCACCAGATGAAAGAACTGACAACGCAACGAACGAAAACTAACCACGAGATCCTAAAAAAATTTGAAGGGGAAGAGGGGAAATTCAAAACACCCATGTCAAGATTCCTCACCAGAGCGACGAAGGGACTGAGGAGAAAAAAGAATTCCTACTCTCCGATATAACTAGATTCCGAAAAAGTTTTCTGCTAGACTCAACAACGGCCAAACTATGATCAATCAAGGGGGCTCCTATGGTCGGTCGAGGCTCTGATACCAACTTGTCAGGCCCAAGATGTGATTCTATCCCGATCACGTGACACTTATGTGATTGGGCCACAACCGCATTTCGGGCGCTTAGCAAGATAGATATCATTACATCGTACCATTACATACATACATGGGGGATACAAAAAACATACAAGTCATATGTATACAACAACATCAATACAAGGCATCCGACTACGGATGCAAACATGAAAATCACAACGACATCCATCTGCTATCCCAGGCTGCTGACCCGGAACCTAACCCAAGACTGAAGAAGAAGAAGAAGAAGAAGAAAGAACTCCAACAAAAAGTACATCGCTCTCGCGTCAAGTCATCGGAAACCTGCACCTGCAACTATTGTTGTAGTAACTGTGAGCCACAAGGACTCAGCAATCCCATAACCATGGGTATCAAGACTAGCAAAGCTTAATGGGTAAGGAGAGGTAAAGTGGTGAGGTTGCAGTAGCGGCTAAGCAAAATATGGTGGCTAACTTACGAGTACAAGAATAAGATGAGCATCTACGCAAACGGCCGCAAACTAGTAATGATCGCTAAAGATCCTGAACTACCTACGAGTCAAACATAACCCCACCGTGTTCTCTTCTCAACATGAAAAGAGACAATCACGGTTACTCACACAGTTGTGTGTTTTACTTCGGATTCTCTGACAAGTTTTCTACAACCGGACATTAACAAATTCCAATCTGCCACATAACCGCGGGTACGGCTTTCGAAAGATCATAACCCTGCAAGGGTGTCCCAACTTAGCCCATCACAAGCTCTCATGATCAGCAGAAGTAATAATAATATTACCCCTTATCTTAGGGAAGGCCTGATCAGACTCGGAATTCCCGGTGCACAAGACATTTCGACAATGGTAAAACAAGTCCAGCAAGACCTCTCGGTGTGTCGACACCCTGATAGTAGTCGCGCGTATCTCGTCTCAGGCCACGACCAGATGGGTGATGCTACAGGTAAAACCAACCCTCGAGTTTCCCCAAGGTGACCCTGCAGGCTCCCCGTTTGGGACCAACACCATCAACACGGCCCCCCATACTATGTAGAAAAGAATCCTCAGGGACGCGGCCCCCTATGCAATTTAATTAATTAATTAAGTTGTTGTTATGAGGCAAATTAAAACCAATGTTGGGCCTTGCTGGAGGAGTTTTATTCAAAGACGAACTGTCAAGGCGTCCCCATATACCCAACCGTGAAAGGAATGCAAAATCAAGGAACATAACGCCGGTTTATCGGCTCCTAAGGTGGCATGAGTGGAACAAAACACCGAGCAAAAGGCCAAGCCTTCCATCCATTGCCAAGTATATAGGTGTGTTAATAATATAAGATATATTGTGATATTCCAACAACAAGTTCCAACAAGGAACAATCTTCATCTTCCCCTGCAACTAACAACGCTTTAAGAGGGGCTGAGCAAGCGGGTAACATAGCCAAACAATGGTTTGCTAGGAAGGTGTCAAAGGTTAGAGGTTCATGAGAACAAGGAGAAGGGCCGACAATAAAGATGGGTAGCGCGACATATAAGGATAGCATAGAGACATCTAGCATAGCAATGATAGTAAAGGTATCCAAGGTGATGGTCATCTTGCCTGAGATCCCGCAAGGAAGAAGAACGAATCCATGAAGAAGACGAAGAAGAAGCCTTGAAGACGAACCACGTGTAGACGAACGAATCCTCACGATCGCAACGGAAAAGAACTAGCGAGAAGAAAGCACACAACACGGTAAACACACCACTCAAGAACGTGACAAGATGCTCAACCAAGTATGATGCAAGACAAGTCTATATGATGCAAAACATGGCAAGGGATGAAGCACACAAGAACAACACAAACCAACAAGTTTAAATGAGGCCGGAATCAACATACATTCCGGTAAGCCCTCATATGCACATGTCGAAATTGGTCTAGATCTGAACAAACCTTAAGTTAAAGTTGTTAAACAGCAGGTTAACATGCACCATGATGATCTACTCGAAATTCGAGACAAGTTTCATATAACGTTTGTTTAATTCGGAGCTACGGCCTAGAAGATATGAGCAAAACAAGACAAACATGTCAACGGTGCAAGATGTACCCAAACATCAAGCAAACACACTCCAAACAGGTAAACAACATGATATTATGCTTCTTCATGCAAAATCACACAAGTTTCATATAGGCACACTCAAAACGGAGCAACGGTTCAACATATACACATGAAACAAGATATAACAACAAGCTGTCAAAAACAACAACATAGCAACTTTGGAGCAAGGTAAATATATGCTACAGCACCCAAACATGATAACAAGAGGCATGGATGTGAAATAGACATGATACTTAACAAGCATGAACTTAGAACACACCCAAAAACTTGCTGGAACTCAATTAACCAAGCATGGCAAGTTGCAATAAATTTATCCAGACTTAGTCAAAATCTGGGAAGGCAAAAACATCATCACGATGCTGCCTTCGGAGGCACAAAACAACAAGCATGTCAACTCTACCAAGTATATAAATATCATGGACATGTAATAGAGATAACATACATCAAACAACTCCATTGGAGGAACTCCATAGGAGGCATGGATCAATAACAACAAGCTTCACCAAATTGATCATGCTGATAAAAGGCTAACAGGTAAATTTATAGCAACTTGAGAGCAAGAAATAAATAAGCTACAGCAGGCCATATATGCAAACTAAGGCATGGATGGATAGAGCATAACATGGACAACAAGACATGAGCATTTGACATACTAAAGCATGCATGGATTTGAGTGGGGCATCAAGCAAACATGTCATCAGGTTTAACAGATTCAGACTTATAGTTTTTTTCACTAAGTATAAAACAGCAACATTGGCATGGCAAGTTTACAAGCTTGTTTAAGTCACCTCAACACATAACATGAAAAGTGGATTGCACCACAACAAATACCATATGATTGTGCTTCTAAAACATATAGACATGTGGCATGAAAGACAAACACATCAATAGCAATGAGCAAGTCAAATCAGCATCTCATAACAAGTTCCAGCACTTATCAGCCACATGCACTTTTACAACAGAGATTAACATGGCAGGATGGCACCTAACATGAATGCTACAGCAACCATCATGTAGAGCACTTCACAATGAACATTTTGACACATCATATGCTCCATTTGGACCAACATGCACAAAGTTATCACCCTCACAAGCATGCAACAAATTTACAACTATCGGCAGTTTTAAACAAGTAGCACTCTTGCAGCGATGATTAGGGCATCAAGATGAACTCAAACAAGCATGCCACAATGGAACAAAATGTAGAGCATATCACAATGATCATTTTGACATATCATATGCATCATTCGGATAAACACACAAAAAGTTACAGCCATGCAAACATGCACAAAAATTAACAGATTCCTGGGTACATAGCCATATTTTGGGGAAAAACAACTTAGCGCAAAATATTAAAATGCGACCGGGGCGGGACTTAACGGGTCTCACCACTGGGCTAAGGCCCAGGCCAAAAGAGGTGGCTGGCCAGCTGGGCCTTGGAGGAGGATGGGCCGGAGCGCGGGACGGGCCGGCCCTGGTGCAGCTGGGCTTGTAGCCCAGGAGCGGAGCGGAGGCAGGCCGGCTCCTCGTCCTCCTCCCGACGAGCAGGAGCGAGGCAGCCAAGGCAGCGGCTCCGGGCGGCACGGCCGCCGGAGTGGACGAGGCAGGGGCGGTGGGGTCGACGGGATCTGGTGGATTTGGGCGGCGGCGGGCCGTATCCGGCTAGAGGCGAGCTGAGCGGGGGGCGGCGGCAAGGAGGAGCAGAGGCGGCGGCGCTCGGCTGGCTGTGGTGGCCGCCGGCGAGGAAGGCGGCGGTGGTGGTGGAGATGGATGCGGCCGGCAGCAAGGTGGCGCTGACGGCGGGGTACGACGGTGAGCCGACGGCGGCGAGCGCGGGATGCGGGAGGTGCGGGCCGGGGTGGCAATGGATGGGCCTCGCAGCGGCGGGACTCGGGCCCGGCGGGCTAGATCTGGGTTCCGTGGGCCCTACGGCGGCGGCGCACGGTGGCGGGAAAGGGGGCGGCTGACGATTGGCGCAGAGGCGGTGGCGCGATGACGTGTTGGCTCGGGATTGGCCTGGGTGACGTGGCTGCGGGATGGACATGTCCGGCGGCGGCGCGGACATGTCCGGCGCGCGGAGGAGGACGGGGCTAGGGTTTCATCTGCGAAAATTTCGTGGGTGGGGTGCTCTTTTATAGGTAGAGGGAGCTAGGAGAGTCCAAATGAGGAGCGGTTTTCGGCCACGCAATCCTGATCTGACGACCGAGAGCATGGAGGGGGTTAGAATGGGCTTGGGGGCTGTTGGAAGGGGTGTTGGGCCAAAACACAAAAGGCTTTCGGCGGCTAACGCGGTTAACCGTTGGGCTATCAAACGAACTTGGAATGCGATGAAATTTGGCAGGCGGCATGTCTACACTATAGTAAGATCACACGCCAAGTTTCAACCCATTCCGAGAATATTTTCCGGCCACTCATAAAATAAATATTCTGAGGCGCCGCGGGCGCGTGCGAGTGTGTCTGGGATCAGAACGGACAACGGAGAGGACGAGGGAACTCGGACGGATGTAAGTTTTGAAAACATGATGATGCAATGCACACGATGACATGGCAAAATGCAACACGGAAGCAAGACGACATGGCAACGACGACGAATAACTGGCTGCCACCTGGCGCATCGGTCTCGGGGTGTCACATAGGCCTAGGTTCGTTGGGTAGACGAGCTAGGGCAGAAGGAGAGATCTTCATGCGCACCCCAGAGTTCGAACCTTAATGGTTTTGCCGGAACCCGAAATCCGACACAACTGATCCGCTAGCTCCGCCTCACGCCGCGCCCTGCCCTGATCTACCAAGGCCTATGCATCATTACCCGCGCGTGGCGGGTCACACCTACAAGTTTGGTGTTGGTGCTGCTCACTACTTGAGACTGCTGGTGACTCGATGTGCCTTCTATAACTCTAGCTTGGACGAGGAGTTGAATGAATCCGTTCACGGCTGTATGAATAAGCCACTTGTTGAGTCACGGCTGTCTGGAGAAGCTTGCCGGCTCTCCGTATCTCCGTCACCGCTGGAGAGTCACCCTCAACAGGGATAGCCAATCGTGTTGCTGCAGCTACCATGTTGTCGAGAGGATTAGAGTAATGACCTAGAGGTGTCTGGACGTGCTGAGGCGGGGTTACATTCAGGCAAGGCGGTTCCCCGTATCTCCGTCACCGCTGGAGAGTCACCCTCAACAGGGACAGCCAATCGTGTTGCTGCAGCGACCATGTTGTCTAGAGGATTAGAGTAATGACCCGGAGGTTGTCGGGACGTGCTGAGGCGGGGTTACATTCAGGCGAGGCGGTTCCATGGCTGATGGTTGACCCGGCGCTCCAGTCGCAGCCGTCTCAACCGCCCGGTCCACCACGGACAGGTCGCTGGTTCCTGCCCCGGGTGTGTTAAACAAGTTCCTAGCCTCAAACTCTGCAGGCAGGCGGGTCTGATACCTCCTCCTCATAACGGAGTTCGAAGCATTCTGATCCAAAGTAAGCCGGAACGACTCTGCTTGAATCTGCTGGGCCTGAGCATCCAAACCGACTCGTTTTGTGGCCATCCTGGAGTTCTTGGCGTTGGATTATTTCTTAGCCTGAGCTATCTCATATCGCAGCTTCACAGTATCTGCCTTATGTTGTCCGTGGCCAATAAGGTTGCCAAAGCCTCCAATAGCTCAGATAATCGGAGAGTCGATGCTCGTGTAGGAGTGCTAGCACCAGCCGTCGCCGCAGCCATTGAACCGAAGGTCATAGCCACGGCTGTAGTTGGACCAAGCGCCGATTGTGTGCCGGCCATGAAGATCACAACTCGGTTCGGCGGCTCATAGGAGTCCGGAATACTATCACCATCAAAACAGCCCCCAAGCCTGTCGTCTTGTAGTTGATATACCAAATTGGTCTCGCCAGTTGAAGACTCACCGTCGGAGTAGATTTCCGTTCCTCCCTCAGTGACAAATCTTTCACCATGATCCGCTCCGTGGATGAAACCAACGAAAGCATGCTTGACAGCGGCTCGAACCTTGGCGGGTCGTGCGCGCTGGGCCATCTCGATGATGTCAGTGTAGATGTCCGGCTTAGACCCTGGCTCGCCAATCTTGCCAATCAAGACATGAAACCCGCCGAAGGGGACCCGGTACCCGTACTCAATTGAGACGGCCTCGGGGCCCCAGCCTGAGTCGTCGATGTAGAGCTTGCCCCGGTGACTCTTAGTCATCCGGCCCACGACATATCCCTTGAGACGTGCGGAGCTGCCCTTCAAGAACTCAAAACCACTGTGCGCCAGCCCCATGGTGGGCGCCAACTGTCACGGCAGATGCCCTAGAATTAGGACTTAGGTGTGGAGCCATCGCAACTAGGTTAGCTTGAAGGGGTTAAACAGGACAAAGGACACGGAGAGTTTTTTTATCCTGGTTCGGCCCCTCGATGAGGTAAAAGCTTAATCCAGCTAGGGTTGTATTGCTCGAGACTCAATAACCAGGGAGCGAATACGCTTGACCTAGCCCTCGAGTGATTGTTTCTTCAGTTAACCCATCACCTGGTCACCCCTTTGTATATGCAGGTCGATGCCCGGCAGCTTACAGAGTCCCGTCCGACTCATACAAAACGTGTCCGGCTTGGTACAAACTAAGCTTGCCTTACAATACAAGTCACATATATAGTAGTTCGCACCCGCGGGCCTCAAGCCATCTCCGGGTCTTGGCCCTTCACGTACCACCATCTTGGGCTTCTTTGCCTTAAATCGCCGGTGGTATGACCCAGCCCCTCCTGGGCGGGTTATACCCACTAGTCATATCTCCAACACCCTTAGTTGTACGACTCTGCATAGTTACTATCGAGTGCCGAGGGTGATTCCTCGTAACACACTCTTGATGATAACTCTATAGTGTAGTTATTCAGTCGTGGTCATTGAGGGTGATTCCTCCTTCACCACTCCCGATACGACTCTGTCGTGCAACACCTGAAGTGTGAACCTCGAGGGTGATCCCTCGAGGGTGAACCTTGAGAGAGAAGAAGCCATCTAGCTAATAACTATGGACCTGAAGGTCTGTGGTAAACTACTCACACATCATCGAAGAGGCTATGGTGTTGATGTAGAAGCCCTCAGTGATCGATTCCCCCTCCGGAGGAGCTCCGGAAAAGGCCCCAAGATGGGATATCACGGGTACAGAAGGTTGCGGCGGTGGAAATAGGGTATTGTGGTGCTCTTGGATGTATTCAGGGTATATGAGTATATATAGGAGGAAGAGATACGTCGGTGGAGCTATGAGGGGGCCACGAGGGTGGGGGCGCGCCCTCCTGCCTCATGGCCACCTCGTGGCTTCCCAGACGTGTACTCCAAGTCTTCTGGATTGCGTTTGTTCCAAAAACGATCCTCGCGAAGGTTTCATTCTGTTTGGACTCCATTTGATATTTCTTTTCTATGAAACACTAAAATAGGCAAAAATAACAACAATTTGCGTTGGGCCTTTGGTTAGTAGGTTAGTCCAAAAAAAATATAAAGTGCATATTAAATCCCATTATACATCCAAAACAGATAATACAATAGCATGGAACAATAAAAAATTATAGATACATTAGAGACGTATCACTTTCCCCGTTGATGTTTTGGACACACGGTTACCCTAGATTTACTTCAGATCTTTGTTAAAGTCGGATTGGCCCCGAGGGGTACCCGCGAGAGATACCTATGAAAGTCGGGCGGGCCCGGAAAGCACCCATGAGATAATTACGAGGCATGGTCGGGCAGGCAGGCCACCCCCATGTGGGCTCGGCTAGCCCTTGCCGTAATTCCTCGAGACGGGGCGACGGAGTCACATGATCGTGAGTCTCTGCTCGTCTCCGCGAGCTCCTAATACACTAATGGTCTGGGTATTTGATCTGAGTTGGCCTCTCGCCTTTACGCACTAACCGCCACGCAAGAATAGTTATGGGCCTCGGTGTCATGGTATCAGCCGAAGCTTTGTCAGACTTCCAGTTCAGCATTGCGTCACGGCTGGGCCGGCACCATCCTATAGTGGTGGAGCCTGGACCCGCCGTGCACGTAATGACCCAGAGTGCAACGAGCGATGGACCGAAGACCCCGAAGCGCTCAGGATGTAGACCGGTGGGGACCTCTCTGCTAAGCCTAGGTAGGGCTGCGACGTGTTTGTCTTCCGAGGCCGGGCACTGACCCAGAAAAGTGTGTCCGACTAGAGATGATCGAGCGTGTAGGGTAACAAGGTGCACCCCTGTAGGGAAGATATCTATTCGAATAGTTGTGTCCACGGTAATGGACGTTCAGACTGGTATCCTGATTTATTATAACTAGAAATGGATACTTGACATATGTGATGGGTATGATGGCTCCAGGATTGCTTTCTCGTAGGGAGTCGAGGAAGGATCTCTGGGCATTAATGCTACAACATGCTTGATAATTATAATATGCTATTCTGTACTCTCTTCTACTTCTACAAGATGGTGGTTTCCAGAAGATGCTTTAAGATGCTAGTCTTCGATAGGCTAGGCCTACCCCTCTATTCTGCCATTCTGCAGTTTAGTCCATAGATACAGCTCATTCCTTTGATATTGATGCATACTTAGTCTAGACCTGATGCTTGTGAGTACTTTGGATGAGTACGCACGGTTGCTTTGCTCCCCCTCCCCCCTTCTTTCTTCTTTCCGGTTGTTGCAACCAAATGGTGGATCCCAGGAGCCAGATGCAACTACCGACTAATGCTACTACCCCGATGGTGCCTACTACTACGTGGAGACCGCCGAGGACCAGGAGTAGTTAGAAGGTCCCAGGTAGGAGGCCTTGCCTCTTCGATCGTTGTTGCTTTTGTGTTTGCCTTCTTAAGGCAGTCTTGTTTAACTTATGTATGTACTCACATATTGTTGCTTCCGCTAGCTCTTGTGTGTCGAGCATTTGTATTCGAGCCCTCGGGGCCCCTGGCTTGTAATATAAAGCTTGTATTATTTTAGTTTGTGTCTAGAGTTGTGTTGTGATATCATCCTGTGAGTCCCTGATCTTGGTCGTACACATTTGCGTGTATTATTAGTGTACGGTCAAATCGGGGGCGTCACAAGTTGGTATCATAGGCGACTACCTGTAGGAATCCCCCTTCCAACTCCTTGGCCAAAGTTGAGTCTAGTCACTGAAAAACTTTTACTAACATGGCTCTGCGGCTTACGGGCCCATGTTGCCATTGGGTGGTATTAGGATCTTTTATTCCCCGCCTATACTATGGGAATCTGATCTCTCTTCTTTTCAGATTAAATTATTTTGCTAACTCTAACTCTAGGTTCTCGTAAAATACTTTCTGTCGGAGAGTCCCTCACTCCTGATGATTGCTTGGTGCACCAGAAGATTCTGAAGACACTCTTCGATGTTTTCTAGAGACCCTTGTGCCCTTCGCCATTGCAATCCCTACTACCAATAAATCCTTATCCGTAACTACCTACGTTATCATTCATACCTTCATCCCCAGTTGCTCTTGTTATTACAAGATGTCCTGAAATACTCTCCGATGTTCTGAGAATCCTTTATGCTTACTGCCATGCAATTCCTTGCCGCATGAATACCCCTATGGATAATTACTCACACTTGTCGAGTATCTGCTCGTCCACAATTGTTCATGTGTTTCAAAAAATTCTTTGGAATGCTATTCGATCTTCCGAAACTCTTCAGTAGCCTCTTGTTCCTCCTTACCTGCTTACATTATGGTTACTTCCATATGTCTAGCAATGTTCTGTAGCAACCTTTGTCATCATAACTTTGAGCATTTGATTCGATGCGTTTGTGAATGCTCGCAATCTTCAATCACAATTAGAATTCTTCCCTTTGGCTCAGACGTCACCCCATACATGAGCTGGTGTTTGACAAATCAAACCTTGATTGATTGTCGGTCTATGTCTATTCAACTTGTCTTTGATCAGGGCCTCTACTTCTAATCCCCTGATTTGGGAATCATAATTCTGTTACATTCGAGCTTTGAACTAGTCAGTTGTTTCTATAATCTGATATCCTTACATTCGTTCTTCTTCTGGTGAAGTACCGATAATCACATCAGATTCCTTGTGGACCACCAGATTCTTTGTTGGATTTTATCCGACAGCATCTTCCATTTTCAATAACCTTGTGAGCCTTTCCTCGGATACATAATGTCTTTGGTAAATAGTATCTCCTTCTTTCTCAACCATACTCTGCTTTCGGGCTTGAGTTCTTTACTCGTGAAGTTTGTGGTATATGTTCCTAAGATGCCCCTATGGGTTGAATATATGTCTTCCCTAAATCCGTGTGAACCCGAAGATTATGCGGGTTATATCTACTAGCGTTTCCTCGAATAACATTTCAACGCTACAACTTCTTCGAATGCAAGAAGTGAATGGAAAGTTGTGCATTAGAGAAGTGGGAGTCGACCTTGAACATTTGTATTCATGCCCATGGATCCGATGTGGAACTTATCAGGGAAGTTTCTTGTTATAATAATAATCCCCTTGTGATAAGTTCATCTTGTATATATATTGATGAGGACATCACTAACAAGGTTACACCCACAGCTCCAACTGACACATATACAGGACCAATTACTAGAGCTCGCGCACGCCAATTAAATTACCAGGTACTTTCGTTTCTTGGTAATGATTCTAATGTTCATGAGAATATGATGCTACCTAAATTGGATACATTTGTCTTGCTTACAAATGAAGGGCCTAGCTTGGACAAGAAGGATGAACATTGGAGCAAGATCAAGCATGGAGATGATGGCATGCGCAAGGGGAACAAGAATGGAGTTACAAGTGATGATTTCAGGACTTTGAAGCCACCATAATGAGTGCGTGAAGCCTTGGACGAAATATACAAGATGCCATTTCATAAATTTCGTCCAGAGGCTATTATAGGTGATGCGTCACCTTATTATTGGGCCAAGCCCATGTAATTTCGAAATACTTGAGTATAGGCTGTTTTTAGAGTCCGTATGTGTGGGGAAACAAGAGTTAGGGTTAGTTTCGGACCCCTCCACCAAGGGCCACGAAATTCCCCCCTCTTCCCCCATATATACAGCCCTTAGGGCGTCGTTTAGACTTTGGGTTTTGTTTAGATTAAAGTTCGCCGTAGCTGCAACTTCGCGTACTTCGTTTGTGTTCAACGACCAGACAAAGACGTCACAGAACCCCACTTGATAAATAAAGCTTTCCTCTTGAATTCGCAATATCCAGATTGCAATCTCAGTTTCTTGCTTGTTCATCGTTTGCCTGCAGGAAATAGACCCTCGTGGTCAGGTTGATCGTGCTCCGGCGTGGTCAATAACCTCTCGGAGTTGGTTTAGCGATTGCTAAGGCACGACGTCCTCGCACGTTCGTAGTTGGATCGTCAAAGTCGACTTCCTCCAAAACGATTCCAAAGACGGGACAACTTTGCCTCTATCAAGTGGTATCAGATTTCAAGGTTGCTCGGTGAGATTTTACAGTTTTTCGTAGATTAGATCGAGTCTGTTCTTCTTACCTACAGTCCACGAAAAAGCCAAAAAAAAATAGGGTTAGTTAATCATATGCGAACTAGTCTGAGCCATTGCATAATCTTTTCCGTGTTTGCTTAGTTGATTTGTGATTGCATCGCCGTGTCGAGTTGCTGGTCTTAGCGTCTAGTTCTTTAGAGTTTCGAGTTCTGTTCACAGTTCGTCACGCCGCCACCGCACCATATCCATCGCTGCTGCCACATACCACCACCGCTGCCATAACCTACAACCGCTGCCATATCCTACCACCATATATCCACCACCAATCCGAGTTCTTTTCATATTATGTTTGTTCTCGAGATCCGTCTAGGTTTCGGATTTGTGTTTCCTTGCCTGCATAGGTCCCGAAAAAAAAAGAGTCCGGAGACCCCCGGGCAGTTTTTAGGGCAAAATTTCGGCAGGTGAAAATATTTTTTCCCTATCCTATTTTTAGGCTTTTCTGAGTCTTTTGAGACACGTGCCACCATACTGTTTTTTACCGCCCTTTTCGTCATCGCTACCCTGTTTCCGAAAAAAAATTGTCAAAAAAATTTCGTGCCTATCATCTTAGTTTGACTTGGGAAGTGTTTTGAGACACTCGCCATTATAGTGATTTTCGGCAAAAAAAAAGGAAGAGCGCAAAAAAAAGAAAAAAAAGACGATTTTTTTTTCTGAGTGTGCTTTCCCCTTGTTTACGTGCAGCGCCGTGATTTTGTTAGTGTTCTAGGCTCGCGTCTCTAGTACGGTCTAGCCTAGGACCAGCACTGTACCGTCGTTGAGCGTTATTCAACTTTGCATCTCTTAATTGATTATTGCTGACCCTTTTGCTACCATCTTATAAGCCTTCCCAGCTCCACATACATCTACGTCGTGCGTTTGACTCTCCCTGGTAATCGCTTTATCCAACCTTTGAGAGTTTTGACTACCACGGTTGTCGATCACCACCTGCTGCTGGGTAAGAACTCGTAAGAATTTGAGATTAGTTTGACGGATTTGTGACGCCCCACCACCACCATTTTCTAGTAGTATGTAGGATCATATTTTTTGTGTGTTTCTATTGCTGCTAACCATGCCAGGATCACAAGTCGACGAGACTGACTGGGAGAACATGACAAACAAGGAGTTGCATGATAAATTTCAGCAAATGATGGGTCAATAGGTAGAAGAAGTGATGACCAGTTTTGATAACGCACTAGCGAGGATGGATGTCATTGAGAAGTCAATTGACACCAAGTTCGATGCCAAATTCGCTGAAGTGCTTGCGCGTCTACCTCCACCTGCTGCACCGTTGCAACAACAACAACAGCCACCTTCACATCGCGAAATCGCCCTCCGCAAAGCTAGCTGTGTCCCTCTTCAGCCTGGCCAACCTGTTGGTGCTGCTGTTGATACTTCTGTGGCTCCTGCTGCTGCTGAGGAGGAGGACGATTATGCGGGGGATTACGAGGAAGAGGTATCTTGATAGAGGCAAAGGTGTCCCGTCTTTCGATGAGATGGTGGCTATCGTTTTGGAGGAAGTCGACTTTGACGATCCGACTACGAACGTGCGAGGACGTCGCGCCTTAGCAATCGCTAAACCAACTTCGAGAGGTTATTGACCACGCCGAAGCACGATCAACCTGACCACGAGGGTCTATTTCCTGCAGGTAAACGAAGAACAAGCAAGAAACTGAGATTGCAATCTGGATATTGCGAATTCAAGAGGAAAGCTTTATTGATCAAGTGGGGTTCTGTGACGTCTTTGTCTGGTCGTTGAACACAAACGAAGTACGCGAAGTTGCAGCTATGGAGAACTTTAATCTAAACAAAACCCAAAGTCTAAACGACGCCCTAAGGGCTGTATATATGGGGGAAGAGGGGGGAATTTCGTGGCCCTTGGTGGAGGGGTCCGAAACCAACTATACTCATGTATTTCGAAATTACATAGGCCTGGCCCAATAATAAGGTGACGCCGCACCTATAATAGCCTCTGGATGAAATTTATGAAGTGGCATCTTGTATATTTCGTCCAAGGCTTCGCGCACTCATTATGGTGGCTTCAAAGTCCTGAAATCATCACTTGTAACTCCATTCTTGTTCCCCTTGCGCATGCCATCATCTCCATGCTTGATCTTGCTCCAATGTTCATCCTTCTTGTCCAAGCTAGGCCCTTCATTTGTAAGACAGACAAATGTATCCAATTTAGGCAGCATCATA
Source organism: Secale cereale (assembly GCA_902687465.1). Lineage (NCBI taxonomy): Eukaryota > Viridiplantae > Streptophyta > Magnoliopsida > Poales > Poaceae > Secale > Secale cereale. Next base: position 448,358,312 of record LR738711.1, on the reverse strand, counting down.
TTCTCATGAACATTAGAATCATTACCAAGAAACGAAAGTACCTGGTAATTTAATTGGCGTGCGCGAGCTCTAGTAATTGGTCATGTATATGTGTCAGTTGGAGCTGTGGGTGTAACCTTGTTATTGATGTCCTCATCATATATTTGGTCATTTGCAACTGTGGTTCCGACCATATTGATCTTTTTTATCCCATTTCTCGGACAAGTTAAATTACTTGTCTTCTGTAGATATTTTCACATGTCCAACCTCTATCATGTTCTACCTTCGAGTATTACCCTTTGGTAACTCAAGAATATCACGGAACTACGTAACTTCTTATGAGTTCATCGTCAACTATTATTCTCGTTGATTCCAATTTTCCATGGGTTCTGAGTTGTTAGACACTCGAGAACACTGACAACTGATTCGAGGCTACACTTTCATTTCCATTGTTTTGTTTAACCTTTCTTGTAACCTAAAATATCTGAGAAGTGATAATTCCCTGCTTATTTAAACACCCCGGTGTACAAACTCTGTCAGTAAGACCTTGTTACTATCATTGATGACATTCTGGTAGCCACCGATGGACGAGAACTTTGCATATTGGTCTGCCTCGTCTTAACGAGCAGGAAAATGGTTATCTTCGTCCCTCGCCCTTGGAACCAACATCGTGTCAACATAACTAATAGACTATCCTCTGACATGCCTTGCTAACATGATCATGCAAGCTGTTAGCACCCTTCCTACTTTTTAACCCACATGGTGGGACCATAACCCACAGTTCCATGATACGTCCATTTTGCATCATGCTTTTATATCGATATTTATTGCATTATGGGTTGTTATTACACATTATGCCACAATACTTATGCCTTTTCTCTCTTATTTTACAAGGTTTACATGAAGAGGGAGAATGCCAGCATGTGGAATTTTGGACTGGAAAAGGAGCAAATATTAGAGACCTATTCTGCACAACACAAAAAGTCATGAAACCCCACGAAAGTCAGTTTTGGAATATATATAAAATATCGGGCAAAGAAAGCACCAAAGGGGGGCCACCCACCGTCCACGAGGGTTGGGAGCGTGCCCTACCCCCCTGGGCGCGCCCCCTGCCTCGTGGGCCACCCGGCAGCCCCCCGATGCCCATCTTCTGGTATAAGGTGTCTTCTGCCCTAGAAAAAAATTAGAACGAAGCTTTCGGGACGAAGCGCCGCCGTCTCGAGGCGGAACCTTGGTGCAACCAATCTAGGGCTCCGGCAGAGCTGTTCTGTCGGGGAAACATCCCTCTGGGAGGGGGAAATCGTCACCGCGGTCATCACCATCGATCCTCTCATCGGGAGGGGTTCAATCTCCATCAGTTTCTTCACCAGCACCATCTCCTCTCAAACCCTAGTTCATCTCTTGTATCCAATCTTTGTCCCAAAACCTCAGATTGGTACCTATGGGTTGCTAGTAGTGTTGATTACTCCTTGTAGTTAATGCTAGTTGGTTTATTCGGTGGAAGATCATATGTTCAGATCCTTTATGCATATTAATACCTCTCTGATTATGAACATGAATATGATTTGTGAGTAGTTACGTTTGTTCCTGAGGACATGGGAGAAGTCTTGCTATAAGTAGTCATGTGAATTTGGTATTCGTTCGATATTCTCATGAGATGTATGTTGTCTTTCCTCTAGTGGTGTTATGTGAATGTCGACTACATGACACTTCACCATTGTTTGGGCCTAGAGGAAGGCATTAGGAAGTAATAACTAGATGATGGGTTGCTAGAGTGACAGAAGCTTAAACCCTAGTTTATGTGTTGCTTCATAAGGGGCTGATTTGGATCCATATGTTTCATGCTATGGTTAGATTTACCTTAATACTTCTTTTGTAGTTGCGGATGCTTGCAATAGAGGTTAATCATAAGTGGGATGCTTGTCCAAGGAAGGGCAGTACCCAAGCACCGGTCCACCCACATACCAAATTATCAAAGTAACGAACGCGAATCATATGAGCGTGATGAAAACTAGCTTGACTATAATTCCCATGTGTCCTTGGGAGCGCTTTCCTTTATATAAGGCCCCTCCCAATGCTCCACCTTGTACAGGTGCTAAGCATGCCATGTAGGCAAAAAAGATGATGTGGCAAGGTAATTAAGAGGAGAGAGATGGGTGTGGTGACCCCAGGAAGAAACAATGCCAAGCACGGAAACCTAGGGAAAACACTTAAATGAAAGAAGCCCACCAATGCATGGATAAATTTAGTTGCTAAATCATTAAATGAAGGATGCTTAGCTAAAACAACTAAGCACCTTTGCATTGGGGACTTCAGTTGCTTAGCTCTTTAATGTGCTTAGCACCTCATCTTAGCACCAATGCATTGGAGGAGGTCTAAGAGTTTGTCCAGGCTTGTTCTTTGCTACAAAAGGATTGGGCCATCTTGCTGCACCTTATTTACTTTTATTACTTGTTACAAATTACCTTATCACAAAACTATTTGTTACCGATAATTTCAGTGCTTGTGATGCGGAGCATCCAGCGAGCATCCCCTTGGACACTGTCACCGGCACAAGAACTCAAGGGACCAATGACTAGAGCACGTGCACACGCTATCGAGAACGAGGTGAATTCTTTCCTCTTCGAGATTCGTTCGGATTTGCATGAGAATTAGGTTCTACCTTGCAAGGAAATGTTGTGCATTCTTAGTTACCGAGGAGATGATCACGTGGAAGCAAAGAAGAACCTGTCCAGTCCGGATCACGTGGAAGCGAAGAAAGACATGCCGAGTCCGGAACGGGCGGTACTACCGCCTATAAGCGGTACTACCGCCCGAGGTTCATGTACTACCGCCCTGCCTGCGCGCAGCCGTCGGCCTTTGGCCATGTACCCCTTTCCCCTTTACCCCTTCGTGGCTTAAACTATAGGTAGACCTCCTCCACATCTTTTCGGGGGTTAGCAAAGATATTGAGAGACCTTGAGAGCTTTGCTCCTTGTATCCCCTCCTCTAGGAGATCAAGACCTCCCAAGGGAGAAGAATCCTTGTGGATTGCAAGACCTCCCAAGGGAGAAGATCATCAAGACCTCACCTCCTCTAGGAGTGGGAAGAACCTTACCTTTGTGCTTGTTTCCTTGGATTGATCTTGTAATCTTGTGGATCTCTTGTATGCTACTCTAGTGGATGTGATATTGTGTTTGTTTTGAGAGATTTGTGTCTTGTGTTCTTGTGTGTTCTTCCTCTTTTTCCCCTCCAAGTGTGAAAAGATTCCCCTAGGGTTCCACCCTACAACATCTTTGTATCATGATCAAGGTTGATTCACATCTTGGAGTCCCATCCCCCACTTTCTAGCTTGATTTTGTTGTGTTCTTGCCCAATTTCAAAAATCCCCACAAAAATAGCCCAAAATTTTTTCTTGCAATTTGTTGGATCTTGTGAGATTTGGTTGTTTTGGTCCATGGATTTGATGTTTGGCAAATGGATCTAGCCCCTCCTCAACAATCCCCACCCATCCCACCACGAAAACCATCCAATTTTGGCCCCGAAATCATCCATTTCCGCCCTAAATTCGCCCCGAGCCAGTTCTGCGAATTTTCCTAGCACCAACGGTACTACCGCCCACTCCAAGCGATACTACCGCTTAGCACCACAAGCGGTACTACCGCCCTACAAGAGGTACTACCACCTCTCACAGTTTCAGCCTTCCGAGTTTCACCGTTTTGACCATAACTTTCACTCCCGAACTTCGATTTGAGTGTTCTTTGGCTCGTTGAAAAGCTAGCGACATGCCCAAGCTTGATAGAGGCGAGGGGCCCAATCTTTCGATGAGATGATAACTATCGATTTGGTGGAGATGACTTTGAAGATCCGACTACAAACGTGCACGACGTTGCGCCTTAGCAATCGCTAAACCAATCTTCAGGGGTTACTGACGATGCAAGAAGCACGATCAGCCTGACCATGAAAGTCTATTCCTGCATGCAATCGAAGAACAAGCAAGAATATGATAAAGCAATCTGAATATTGCAAATATAGATGAAGTATTGATAAAGGTGGGGATCCGTAAGCGGTCTTGGTCTGGTCGTTGGACACAAACGAAGTACACGAAGTTGCAATGCCTAACTTTTGACTAAATAAATCCCAAAGAAAAAGCTACTAGATGGATCTACTTATATAGGAGCAAGGGGTGGCGGCCAAGGAGGTGGAAAGACGTCCCAAGGCAGCCTAAAACTAACCCTAGGTCGTACAAGGCTCATGGGCCCAAGTGGAGGTGATGTAACACCTTTGGACTTGTAGTTTGACTCGGATTCTGCTGCAGCGTCAGATTGTTTCGTCGGTATCTCAATGCTCCGGACGAATTTGAAGGTGAATCCAATTGGGTTGGAAATTGTACGAAATCTAGTTTCCAACAAAAAAAGAATCACCCAATTCGGAGTCTATATGAAGAAGTTCTTGCCGTTTTGAGTCAGGTATGTCTGTGCAGTCCGAATCTGGATGCAGAACGTGAGAGACTTGGACTCTATCTTCTCTTGGCCCAAAAGTGACATGAGAGAATTTTTTGAACAGCACCTAAACTTCTTTTTTTTTCCTTATCTTCATATGTGGATTGTACAAATGTCCCATACACCTGGAATTAGACATGGCACCAAAGTCTGTGAAGTATTTTTGTCCTAGCTGACATAAATAAATTATTGCATAGTTTGCATTAGAAATCACCTCACAAATATACATGTATGCAATATTTTTGGTCGTATCCAAGGTAGTCATGTCCTCATCATCCTCCCTTTCTTGAAAATAAAGCCGTCCTCGGCGTTGCTTAATCTGAAATGTGGGTAAGAAAATAGACAAGGTGTACATGTTGTATATGTATATGTCATTCATTTTTACTTCCCTTAATTTTCACACATATGACACATGTATAGATGAGTAACTTTCGTAGTTCATAAAATATAAAGCCAAAATATTATCACAAGAAGTAGAAGGCATGAAAATATTGCAACTCAATTTTCACATATAAGTGACGCTCTTAATCGTTATAAAAGATTGGCAATGCTCATCATTAAACCATCCCAACCTTGATGAACCATCACCAAGATTAGAGGTCATATCAAAATGATTAAACATTGGCACAACTATTTTCACACGTATTTGATCCAAATTTGATTTATTCCCTGATTCAAATGGTTCTTTCGCATCAATAGTTAATTCAATTGGTTCACTCACAATTGTTTGATCACATGGCAAAGTCAAATCACGAACATATTCCTCTAAAATAGCTGGTGTGATCAAAGTAGTGGATAGCTCATCGCATGGTTCATTTAAATTGACACGGCATTCATCATACTCATGTGGAGGTGGAAGATCGGTACCTTTGTCATTACCTCTTATGATCAACTCTGATGATGTAGGCACTGTCGGAGGTGATGTGTCACATGGTGGAGGTGATGTAGTCCTCACAACAATGGATGTGTCTGTCATAGTACGCCTAGTAGTGGAAGGAACAACCGTATCATCTCTTGGAATGTGCACCTGGCGCTTATTCTCCTTATGGACAATACGTCGTTTTATTTCCTGTTCAGCACTACAAGCAAGACGAAACAAATGGTCCATAGGATAACACTCTTCATGAATTAGCATCTCCTGAATATCACGGTTTAATCCTCCCCAAAATCTATCCATAAAATCATCTTCACTTTCCTCTAAAAAGGAGTGCGACAAGGTAGTTCGTAAATCATCATAATATTTTGTTACGGTGTCACTACCTTGTTTCAAATGTTGTAGTTTTGTAATCATGCCACGAGTATAATAAACATCGACAAATCTATCTCTCATCACAAGTTTTAAATCATCCCAAGTAGTAGGTACATGATTAGGGTATAACCGACAATATTCACTCCACCAAACTAAAGCATAACCAGTGAAAGAACCAACCGCAACCTTAACTTATTTACGTTCATCAAAACTATGGGAAGCAAATATATTATTGATGTTGAACTCCCATTCAATATATAAATCAGGTTTAAAACAACCATGAAAAGGTGGCATGGAAATAAGAACCTGTTTGTGCGCATTCTGATGTCTTTGTACCTCTTGTGATGGTGGTTGTATTTTCTGAGGTGATGACACATCTCCCACGATCGATGAAGCCCAACTGACTCTTGAACCTACCATGATTAGTAGAAACAAGAAACAAAATCCAAAAATAATGTTCCTATGAACTACTAGGATGTGGTGGTAAAGCGCTCACAGTAAAGCAAATATCAATATCTTACAAGTTCTTACCATGCAGCAGGTGGTGATAGGCAACCAGCGGTGTCAAATAACTCCAAAGATTGAGTAAAGCGATTGCCAGGTGAACGTACGTAAACACGGTGTAGAAATATGTGGAGCTGGGTTGGCTTTATATATGGTAGCAAAAGATTAGCAATAATCAATTCAGAGATGCAATGTTGAATAAACGCTCAAAGACGGTACTGTGCTGGTCCTAGGCTAGACCGGACTAGAGACGCGAGCCTAGAACACAAATGATGTCACGGTGTAGCACAACTAGCATCAATAAAGGATACAAAGTAGCTCTGGATAGCAAGATATAAGTAAAGATCACAACGGCAGTAAAGATAATGATGAAAACAACTGCCAAGCAGAATATACAACAACTCTCTCTCCAACTTTCTTTTCCTTCTTTTTCTTTTTCTTTTTTCTCACACTTTTTTCTTTTCTTTCTCTCCTCTTTTTTTTACTTTTTTTCTCTGTCTTTTTTTTTCTTTCTCCCTCTTTCCAAGACAAACTAGATAAGATGCAGATTGGATCAAGCAAAGATGCGAACGACTTCAACTACGATTGTGACCATGAAGGATGGGTTGCACGAGGTGGAAATTGATGGATGAGGTGGTGGACAGCGGAAGGGATAACGATGCAGCGGAGACGTGACTAATGTGAACAGAACTCGAAACTCTAACGAACTAGACACTAGGACCAGCAACTCGACACGACGATGCAACCGATAATTCAATAATGCAAACAATGAAAAGAAAATTGCAAAGGCTCAGACTGGCTTGGACAAAGGATGAATAGATCTAACTTTTTTTTGGACTTTTTCTTGGACAATAGGTAAGAAAATAAATCTAATCTAGGAATAACTGGAAATTCTCACCGAGCAACCTGAAAACTGATACCACTTGATAGAAGCGAGGGGCCCGATCTTTCGATGAGATGATAACTATCGATTTGGTGGAGATGACTTTGACGATCCGACTACAAACGTGCACGACGTTGCGCCTTAGCAATCGCTAAACCAATCTTCAAGGGTTATTGACGATGCCAGAAGCACGATCAGCCTGACCACGAAGGTCTATTCCTGCATGCAATCGAAAAACAAGCAAAAATATGATAAAGCAATCTGAATATTGCAAATATAGATGAAGTATTGATAGAGGTGGGGATCCGTAAGCGGTCCTGGTCTGGTCGTTGGACACAAATGAAGTACACGAAGTTGCAATGGCTAACTTTTGACTAAAGAAATCCCAAAGAAAAAGCTACTAGATGGATCTAGTTATATAGGAGCAAGGGGTGGCGGCCAAGGAGGTGGAAGGACGTCCCAAGGCAGCCTAAAACTAACCCTAGGTCGTACAAGCCTCATGGGCCCAACTGGAGGTGATGTAACACCTTTGGACTTGTAGTTTGACTCGGATTCTGCTGTAGCGTCAGATTGTTTCGTCGGTATCTCAAACGCTCCAGACGAATTTGAAGGTAAATGCAATTGGGTTGGAAAGTGTACGAAATTTAGTTTCCAACAAAAAAAGAATCACCCAATTCGGAGTCCGTATGAAGGAGTTCTTGCCGTTTTGAGTTAGGTATGTCTGTGCAGTCCGAATCTTGATGCAGAACGTGAGAGACTTGGACTCTATCTTCTCTTGGCCCAAAAGTGACGTGAGAGAACTTTTTGAACAGCACCTAAACTTCTTTTTTTCCCTTATCTTCATATGTGGATTGTACAAATGTCCCATACACCTGGAATTAGACATGGCACAAAAGTCTATGAAGTATTTTTGTCCTGGATGACATAAATAAATTGTTGCATAGTTTGCATTAGAAAGCACCTCACAAATATACATGTATGCAATATTTTTGATCGTATCCAAGGTAGTCATGTCCTCATCAGCGCTGCTCATCTTGGTTTTATAACCATTAGCCTCCATCCAAAAATCAACACAAAAACACCCACCTTCCGCATTTGACCGGTTTCGAGTTGCGATTTGGTGTTTCCAAAGGTGTTTCGGCTACTTAGGAGCGTGTGACATCGACATCATCGCCTCGGATTCATCTTCGCCGCTAACTGTAAGCAAGGAAGGTAACCTCGATGACACTTACCTTTGCTTTTGCATTGATAGCCCGAGCCATTTGCATTTCTTACCCATCGAGACTAGCGAGTTAAGAATTGCCGGGCCACGCTATTGTGCACCGTAGTGATCGTGTTATCATCTTAGTGCCATAAGTCTCTCCCGTGCATATCTTACATACTTGTCTCCTATTATCCTCGGCTCGAGCATCAAGCTTACAAAAAAGAGCTTTTAAGCAAAAGAGGAGAAGCAACGAGCTTATAAGCAATAGCATTGTGCCACTTTGCATATTCATTTCATCTTGGTCACCGCATACATAGCGTAGTTAGGATCGCGGACGGCACGTTGCTCTCATAGGTTGGTGCACAAAGCGTATCTTGCCCATTTGAGCAATCGAGCTAGCGTCTCTCTAGCATTCGCACAAGAGCATTTCACGTGGTCACTCACAGTTTGCGCTCACCCTTGGTTGTGCGGATCCCATCTATCTTCCGTGCGTGTGTTACTAGTGATACTCTTGGCTTTGATATATTTGCTTTACTTGCATTTTTGTGAACCTTCTCAACCTTATCAATATCTTGACTAACACTTTGTTTGAGATTTTGCCACCATCCTAACCAAGCTACTCCATAAGCCTTTTACTTGTAGGTGTGAGGGACAAACCTGGTTCCAATTCTACTATTGTGGCATTTCATTGAGTGAACCTTGTTACATTTTCAATCTTCGCAAGAGGTAACTTTGGTATTGTTTTCTCACTTTCCTACTCACCTCCACTTTACATGATGGATAGGCCAAGTTCTTCAACCGACCCGATCGACGAGCATCTAGTGGAAGCACCGAACTACGTCACCATGAATCACATTTTCGGTGTCCAACGAGCTCTTCATCAAGAAAGCGAAGCTTTGGGCGACCGCATAGAGCAACTCGCTTCCGACTTCCGCACATAAATGCAAGAGTTCCGCCACATCTTGGTGAACCGCACGTTTCCGACTCCTTCATCAAGATGGCGCCATTCAAGTCGACGCTCAAGTGACCACTCTTCAGCTTACTCTTCCTCATATGCAAGTCATCCACGGCCTCTTCCAGCTCCACAATTCGTCAATCAAGATCGACAATCTCCGAACAATCCATTCCATGGCGATGGGTTACGAGATCAAGTTCGAGCACGTGAGCAAGGGCGACGCCAAGAGCAACAACGCCAACATCAAGTACCTCAAGATGAAGATGCATTCCGGCAAGCACAAGAAAGGCGTGACGATCAAGCACGCAACGCACAACAAGCTCTTTGTGACTCCACGCGCATCTTCGCCGACCGCAACCGCCAAGTACGTCAACAAGAGGAAGCCGCTCATCGTGAAGCGGAGCACGAGCGGCGAAACAGGAACGACGTACCGCGCCAACACCGGCAAGACCATCGTGAGGAGCACGCTTTAGAGGAGCGACCACATCATCGTGAGCGACACCACCATCATCAACATGATGAAGAGTACCTCTCATGGGCATTGAAGGTCGACAAGATATTCCACCTCCACAACTTCGAAGAAGAGAAGAAGATTGCCATGGCCTCTCTCGAGTTTCAAGACTATGTCCTGATTTGGTGGGAACAAACGATCAAGTGACGAATACAAGAGGCGAACCACCAATCACAACTTGGACGGAAATGAAGAATGTCATGAGAGCTCGCTTCGTGCCTACACACTACACCCGTGATCTCTTCAAGAAGTTGCAACTTCTCAAACAAGGCACAAAGACGGTGGAAGAATACTACCAAGAAAGGGATATTGCCATGATACGAGCCAACGTCAAGGAAGATGACGAGCAAACAATGACACGCTTCTTGAACGGCCTCAATCACCCAATCAAGCGGATTACCGACTTCCAACCATACTCCAACCTTCTTGAGCTAGTTCATCAAGCGTCCAAGGCCGAGCGACAAGTCCAAGATGACTTCAAATATGCCAAATACTCGTCCAAGACCTATGGCTCCTACTCTCAAGCTCCCGCGACTTCGGTACCTCCTACCTCAACTAGAGCATCACCAAGTACCGGTGACAAGTCAAGTTCCAAGCAAACTACACCTTCCTCGACTCGTTCTCCGGCAAGCAACTACAAACCCAAGAATCCCTCACCTTCGGCACCACCATACGACCCCGTGAAGACAAGTTCCTTCAAGTGCTTCACATGCGGTGGACGAGGCCACAAGTCCTTCGAGTGCACCAACAAGAGAACCATGATCTTCAAAGACGATGGCACATATGACTCGATGAGTGAAGACGAAGTGAAAGCCCTTGAGCACGTGGCCATGCACCAGCGCGTCAACGAAGATGAAGATGATCAAGTGTTTTGTGACAATGATTCAAGTCCCTCTCTCGTGGTATCCAAGGTCTTGACTCTCCAACACCATCAAGATGAAGACCAACGATGCCATATCTTCCACACAAAGGCCGCATCAACGGGCGTTCTGTGAAGGTCATCATTGACGGAGGAAGTTTGATGCGGAGCATCCTAAGGATATCACCATGTCAAGAGTCCGTTTGGCGAGTGACACGTGCGACCTCTACTTCTCATACATAAAGGTGAATCATCTCCTTTACACGTGTTCACTTAACCCCTTCGAGGATGGTATACTACTTGACACTCCACTCGTGTGCATACATAGGTATTGTCGGAACACCATGGACGAGGAGGAGTGCGAGCGCAAGTGTACAACTACACCATCTGCGAGAGAAGCATGGAAGAGAAGGCAGAACAGGAATCTTCCCAGCACAGAGAAAGAGGTACTACCGGTCCAACTACCGGTCTGCCGGTACTACCGGTCAACTACCGGTCTACCTTCTGTGATCGACCAGTGCAAGGCCGGTGCAAGGCCGGAACTTCCGCTAAGACTGCTAAAACCGGTACTACCGGTCCCAGGACCGGTACTACTGCCCTGCCTGCGCGCAGTTGAAGGGTTTTCACCCATGTATCCCCCCCAACTTACCCCTAGACTATAAGTACTCCTTCCCTTCCATATTTTAGGGTTAGCATTGGTTTAGCTCATATGTGAGATAGAGCTTTGCTCATCCATCACGGATCTACTCCACGAGAGAGACCGCGGCCCCTCTACAGAGAAGATCCACCTTGGATTCAAGACCCCTAACGGGAAGATCCTTCGCGGATTCAAGACCTCCTCTTGGAGATGAACTCTACCTTGTATCTTTCCCTTTGTTGTTCATGTACTCGTGATCTTGTGTGTTTGATTGTCTAGTGGACGTGTGATTTGGACTTGTTCTTGAGTGTTTCTCTTGTGTTCTCCCCTTTGTGCTCCTCTTATTCTTGGGGATTCCCTCCATTTCGTGAAAGATCGGCCATCTAGGGTTCCACCCTACATCATTATGGTATCAAGAGCCAAGGTTTCTCACGAATTTGGAGCCCCCTCCACCGTTTTCTAGCTTGTTTTTGTTGGGTTCTTCCCAATTTCGAAAATCCCCACCAAAAATAGCCCCAAAATTTTTTGTGATATGTTGGTTTGATGCGATTTTGTTGATTTTGATCCATGGATTCGCTTGGTTTCAAGTGGATCTAGCATTTCCTCAAGTTTCCCCACCTTCCATCCATGAAATCTCCGCAATTTTGCCCCCGAAATCATCCATTTCCGCCCCAAAACCCATCCCGATCCAGATCTGAGCATTTTCCCGATAAAAGCGGTACAACCGGCTCCCAAGGCGGTACTACCGGCCCCCTCATCACCTGGTAGCCAAGACTGGTGCCCCGGGATGCTCCAGGAGTGGTACAACCGCCCAAGCAAGCGGTACAACTGCCCCTCCCAGTTTCAGCCATGGCTGATTGACAGTTTTGACCATAACTTTCACATCCGGAGTCCGATTTTCGCGTTCTTTAGCTCGTTGAGTAGCTATTAACATCCCCCATCCACCTAGATAGATTTCATCATAATTTGAATCCATCAAATTTTGTAAAATTTGCCAAGTTTGTATAGGCCCTCCACCACATCATCCGCATAACCACCACCGACTTCCGCAACCTAACCAATTTTGTTCCCATACCATTTGTGGTTGCTTGAGTAGTGATTTGAGTCTCCTAAGGTGTTTAGGCTACTTAGGGACAATTGCTTCTTCATCAACCACCACCACGACTTCCGCATAGCCTAGTACACTATACATAGCCAACCCAACTTAACCCAATTTTGTTCGAGCTTGTTTGAGTTGTGGCTTGTGTCTCCTGAGGTGTTTCGGCTATTTAGGGACCGTGACTTCAACTCCGACATCGTGTATAGCCCATCATACACGTCCACCACCATAACCCATTTTGACCGGGTTTCCACCAACAATTGCACAACCACCACCGCTTGTCTGCTACCATCATTTGACATTTGTCCTTGAGATTTTGAGTTGTGGTTTTTCCGTTTCCTAAGGTGTTTCGGCTAATTAGGAACGGGTCTACATCAAGAGCACCACCTCTCATCATCGACACGAACGGTAACTTCGACGACGTCATTGTATATTCCCTTGCAATTGCATTGTTAACCACTAGCCCATTTTGCGTCACTTGCCTATCGAGACTAGCCTTTGAGTATTGCCGGCAACGTTACTTGTGCACATTAGTGATCATCGATCCGCCATTCCATTGTATACATACCTTATCATCTTGGTATCATCATATCATCTCTTGTGTCACAAGATTGTTCCCGCATATACACAATTGCTATCTTGGTTTGTGCATCGTGGCCATACAAAAAAAAGAGATAGAATAAGCTTTTAAGCAAAAAGAGAAAGACAAAGAAGCTTGTAAGCAAGAGCCTTAGCATTACAAAATATCATATCATACTTGATCATCTTGGATCATCTTGTGCTCAAAGCACCGGAACATCATACACATAGCATACTTGGGATAGAAAGTTCATACATTTTTGCATCTTATAGGTTGTGCACAAGTGTCGTATCCGCCTATTGTGCAATCGCGCTAGCGTCTCTCTAGTGTTGTGCAACAAGAGCATTTTAGTGGATTCCACATTTTGGCTCACCCCTTGGTTGCACGACCCCACTTATCTATCCGTGTGTGTGTTTCCGTGTGCCACCCATATTTCAATTGGTCTTCTTGTTTCACTTGCGAATTTGTGAATCTTTTTCAACATTATTGAGTCTTGCTAACATTTTGCATCAAATTTTTGTGCCACTATCCTCACCGAGCTCCACCATAAGCTTTACTTGATAGGTGTGAGTGAACAAGTCCGGTACCAATTCCACTATTCTTTCATTTCATATTGAGTGAAACGGGATACATCCTCAACATTGGGAAAAGGTAACTTGGTATTGTTTATCTCATCTCCTACTCACCTTTGCTCGAGTCTTGTGATGGATAGGCAAAGCATTTCATCTACTTCGGTCTACAAAAACAACGACAAGTTCGATGCCATGACGAGCAACTTGTGCGCCAACATGGATGCTCAAATGGAGGAGCTCAAAGCCCTCATCAAGAACCGCAAGAGGTCTCCCTCATCTTCGATAAGACGCTCTAGTGCACATCCTTCCGAGCTACTATCTTCGGCGAGATCACATCGGCATCGACACCATCAACGACAAGAACGTGAAGGTCATGAGCTCAACACCAACAACCGCTCAACGACTTCACCATGTACCTTGGCATCTTCGCCAAGCGACTTCAAGGCATCTTCGCCTTTGGACATACGACATCTTCGCCAACAAGCACCCCAAGCAAATGTTCGAGAGAATCTCCCCAAGCTCAAGTCCGCGACTTCCACGAGCTACTACAACCTCGACAACGACTACGAGATTCCTTTCTATGGGACTCAAGACCCCGAGGAGTATCTCGAGTGGGAGCGCAAGATGGACGACTACCTCAAGCTACATCAAGTTCCCTACGAAGATCAAGTGAAGTGCGCCACAAGAAACTTCCACGACAATGCGTCAACATGGTGGCTTCACACACCTTCGACAAGCTTCAACGTGAATTGGCCCAAGACGAAGAGAGCTATGCGGCAAGAGTTCGTGCCTCCCACCTACACGGAACAACTTCTACGCCAATTAGAGAACACCATCCAAGGATCCAAGTCCATCGACGAGTACTTCAAGGACATGAAGATTGCCTTGCGACGAGCCGGTGTGGACGACCCCATTTCGATGAAGATCCACTTCATGATGGGATTGCACAACGACATCTGCAAGACTATCTTCCTCGAGAACTACAAGTCCCTCGATGACAACTACTTTGGTGCTCTCAAGGCGGAACAAGAACTCGTGAAGGCCAAGGCTTCTCCACCGCAAGCACACTTCTCGAAGACCAAGATCCAAGACGGTGAGCATGAGGCTAGTACCACCATGATGTCCAAGCCAATGGAGCTCCAAGACGACGCTCCCAAGTTCGACTCCACCGCCATCCCTCTTTGTGGCATTGATGATGCCGAGTCTACTTCGACTCTTTTTCAAGATGGTGCGGCAACGACTACGACTACGGAGCCATTCGAGGACCAAGCTTGGAAGGCGAACGACATGGTGACGAGCAAGGATGATGCTTCCATTTTAGGAGGCGAGAGTGATGATGTGCCATCTTCGACCTTCATCCACAGTGACGATGACGAGATGGTTGAGCATGGGATTTTCCCTTCGACCACGGCAACGTATGATGACTTGAGTGACTTGTGCCACCATATTGAGAGTGAGAGTGAGTTCACCACTAGTCCCATATACGATGACGCGCCGATTCGCGAAGACTTCGTCTTTCCTTTGGACATGACGATGACCATGGTGGAATATGATGTACCCCCCACATGGTTCCATCAAGATGAAGATGATGACCACCATTTGGTCTTTCCCACCTCACCTACACCACATGAGTGGAATGAGAAAGGTAACAAAGGTGAAGGTGATGCTCTCGTCCCACTAGTGGACTATGTTAACATTGATTGCTTGCATGATGTTGATCCACCTATTGCCATGCTTCGTGCTAGTATGATTTCCCCATGCGATTATTTACCCATTTATGATGAGTTTGATGATTGTCATGTGGAGTCTATTAGTTGTGATGCCATGTTGCATAGGATTTATTGTGATAATTCTATTGGCCACATCATGTTTGACAATCCGCTTGACTTGTCATATGTTATGCATGAGATCAACAATATGTCATATTTGCAATCTCATCGTAGTAACTATGCATATGCCATTAAGATTAATCCAATTTGCACTTATGGCATAGATGACAATCCCATGGTTATTGGCATTTGTTTTTCTTGTGATGATATTGACATGCTTCCTTTGCATCATATCCATCATATGCCATGCCATGATTACCTCGCTTCGGACATGCATTGTTTTGGATGTTGTTCCACTTCTCCATATTATGCTTCCGCTATTACTCATGAGGAGACCCCCATAGTTTCCTCATACATATTAGGAGATTTTGATCCATCCCATCCATTGCATGATCCCAATCCTTATATGCACCATACGCTCCCCATGAATGAACATGCTATAGATGTGCCATATAATTGTATGCTCAATTTGCACCCACATCATGCTATACACAATAACTATTCATTCATGATGGATAACATGTTCTTATACCATGCATCAAATTTCTTTGAGCGATGCTTATCTTGTGCTAACTCACACATGCACATACACATCATGATGGATGATGTGTACATTTACCACGCGCACAATTTCTTTGGTTTGTGTGTCTTTTGTGTAGGTACCCATACTTACTCATCAACCTCGTAAGAGCACGAGTTGACGAAACGAGCTCTAGAGAGTAACAACGACTTGGGATTCCGTGGATTATCCTTCCAACCGCTCCCTTCTCGCAAAGACTTCGCGCATTCCTTCTACATGGCACTCACATGGTTATGGGTTATTGTCCATTATATCTCTTATGCCCCTCTTTCCATGTTCACTTTGCATGATATGCTCATTTATATGCCTTTGCCATGCATTTGTGACCCATGCTTCGCATTACACATGATGATTGATTCTCATACTTGTATGTGTATTTGCAAGCTTGGTGGAGATATTGCTTGTTATTGCCATGTTTTCTTTGTGCCAAATGCCTATGATGATACCTTGTTCATGCTATGTGCTCGTGCTTGTGATATGTCGCGTGCATTGCTTATACCTACTATTTTCTCACATGACATGATTACTATGAACTCATCTAGTGTGTTGCATCTTCGCTCCACTAGTTTGCACGGCATGATTGATATTGCTTGTTGTCATATGTCTCCACATGTTGCCTCTCTCATGCTATATGATTGTCCATGCATTGAGCGCAACCATGATTTTAGTCTTGCCAATGAGATTGCCCCCATAGCATTCTCGCATTTATTTGGAGATTTTGACATATTTCTTGCGAAGCATGCTTGTCTTACCTCTTTGCACCATATGCCTAGTGCCATGAATATAGCCATTGTTGCATCATATTATTCATGCACTTTTGTTTCTAATGGTTATGTGCAAGAGAAGAGAACCATCATGTTGGATGATGTGTTTATCTACCATGCGCATACGTTCTTCCTTTTGTTGTGTGCATGTGTAGGATACTTGGACTATGTGTCGACTTCCACTTCACGTGAGTTGACCATTCGAGCTCTTGAGAGCGAACCACTTTCTACCACGACGCTTCTACATCGCACTTGCTTGTGCTTCGGCATTGTGAAGAATGCACAAGGACATTCTTTCAAGGTGATATCCTTCTATTCCAAGAACCCAAAAACCATGAGCATGAATATTGTGGATCATACTACATGTGTTGCTTGCACCATTTGTCATCTTGGACCCCTTGATCGCGCACATGTTAGTGATATTGCTTTCTTTCACGATAGCCACATTGACATGCCTCATGTTATATATGCCTTGTGTGTTGCATCCAATTCTTGGATTACTTGTCCCTATCATATGCTTGGTTGCAACAATGTCATCTCTTCACATATGACATGTCCCATTGCTTTTCACATGATTGACTTGATGGCCTCACACATGTTGAACAATTGCTCTTTCTATTGTGTTGAGTGTCAAACCATTTTCACTACACCCTATGCATATTATGCTTGGATTGTCTTGCACTTGACCCATGTGTTTAGACACTTCATTTTACGTGGTGTTGTGAATGATTCTTATGTCTACCATAGACCTTTCATTGAGCGCTTTATGCATGCTTGCTATGACCATGAGGTAGATGCTTATTCTCTTGTCACACATATGTGCATCTCTACCTCACATTTACATGCTTGTTTCCATGATGACCTTGATTGTGCTCAATTGATGTGCTTAAATGCCATGCCACAACCCTTTGTCACACCCTATGCTATGCTTGATGACAACACTTGTTGGGTAAATCACCTCTTGAATGTTTGGTTTTGCACTAACGCTAACCACATTTGTTTTTCCAAGTGTTTGTTGTCTTTGCTCCTTTGGAAGGAATCACTAGACGGTGCGACATTGGAGAGTGCCCATGTTGAGCTTCAAGATGATGAGCACTTCGTGACCGTCCACATCTACACGATGACGCCACCTCTTTCCCATGGTGATTTGGTTTTCGATCCGAGGTCGGAACTTTCCCAAGGGGGAGGGGATGATGCGGAGCATCCTAAGGACATCACCATGTCAAGAGTCCGTTTGGTGAGTGACACATGCGACCTCTACTTCTCATACATAAAGGTGAATCATCTCCTTTACACGTGTTCACTTAACCCCTTCAAGGATGGTATACTACTTGACACTCCACTCGTGTGCATACATAGGTATTGTCGGAACACCATGGACGAGGAGGAGGAGTGCGAGCGCAAGTGTACAACTACACTATCCACGAGAGAAGGATGGAAGAGAAGGAAGAAGAGGAATCTTCCCAGCGCAGAGAAAGAGGTACTACCGGTCCAACTACCGGTCCAACTACCGGTCTGCCGGTACTACCGGTCAACTACCGGTCTACCTTCTGTGATCGACCGGTGCAAGGCTGGTGCAAGGCCGGAACTTCCGCTAAGACTGCTAAAACCGGTACTACCGGTCCCAGGACCGGTACTACCGCCCTGCCAGCGCGCAGTTGAAGGGTTTTCACCCATGTATCCCCCCAACTTACCCCTAGACTATAAGTACTCCTTCCCTTCCATCTTTTTGGGTTAGCATTGGTTCAGCTCATATGTGAGATAGAGCTTTGCTCATCCATCACGGATCTACTCCACGAGAGAGACCGCGGCCCCTCTACGGAGAAGATCCACCTTGGATTCAAGACCCCTAACGGGAAGATCCTTCGCGGAATCAAGACCTCCTCTTGGAGATGAACTCTACCTTGTATCTTTCCCTTTGTTGTTCATGTACTCGTGATCTTGTGTGTTTGATTGTCTAGTGGACGTGTGATTTGGACTTGTTCTTGAGTGTTTCTCTTGTGTTCTCCCATTTGTGCTCCTCTTATTCTTGGGGATTCCCTCCATTTCGTGAAAGATCGGCCATTTAGGGTTCCACCCTACATCAAAGTTGTCACAACTTGGCAAGGGACGAGCTATGTTCCAAGCTCCAATTGGTCAAGAAGAAGCACCTCGTCCATACAAGGTACAATGGTTGAGCGACTCCGGCACCATTCAAGTGGAGCATACGGTACAAGTTTCTTTCAAGATCGGCGCCTACGAGGACACCTTGGAGTGCGATGTAGTTCCCATGACGGTGTGCCACCTTCTCTTGGGACGACCTTGGCAATTTGACCATGGAGTCATCCACAACGGACGAACCAACTACTATAGCTTCAAGATGAAAGGCAAGGAATATGTGCTTCGACCAATGTCACCAAGCCAAGTGATCGCCGATAAGCAAGCATCCACCCATCGTGGAGATCCTAGTGAGAGAGTGATCCACCAAAAAGAAAGTGAGAGCCATAAGCCAAAATTGAGCGCCTCTTCGCCAAGAGAGAAAAACTTAGTCCTCCTAGCCACCAAAAGTGAGATGAGAGAAGTGTGTGAGAACCCATCGAGCGTCTTTCACCTTGTGCTTCTATGCAAAGGGGAAGCCAAACCTACTAACACTTCACCACCTCCACCTTTTGTGTTCTCTCAATTGTTGCAGGAATTTTCGGACGTCTTTCCCGATGAGCTACCACGGGGTCTACCTCCACTTCGCGGCATCGAGCACCGCATCGACCTCGTACCCGGCGCACCACTTCCGAACAAGGCTCCTTACCGCGTCAACCCAGAGGAAACAAAGGAGATACAACGTCAAGTACAACAACTCATCGACAAAGGTCATGTACGTGAAAGCTTAAGCCCTTGTGTCGTTCCAGTTATTCTCGTGCCTAAGAAAGATGGAAGTTTTCGCATGTGTTCTGATTGTCGTCCGATAAATGCTATCACCGTTAGATACCGTCACCCTATTCCACGCCTAGACGACATGCTTGATGAATTATGTGGTGCCACCATCTTTTCCAAAATAGATCTTAAATGTGGTTATTACCAAATTCGCATTCAAGAGGGTGATGAGTGGAAAACAACTTTCAAAACCAAGTTTGGGTTATATGAGTGGTCAGTTATGTCGATGGGCTTATCGGAAGTGCCCGACTCTTTCATGCCTCTTATGCATTTCGTTCTCCGACCTTATATCGGCGTCTTTGTAGTGGTTTATTTTGATGACATCCTAGTCTTTAGCAAATCGATTGAGGAACATGTAAACCACATTCGTATGGTTTTGCAAACCCTTCGGAAACAACAATTATACGCTAATATGGAGAAATGCACTTTTGGTGTTGATAAAGTTGTTTTTCTAGGATTTGTCGTGTCTTCACAAGGTGTTCACGTTGATGAAACTAAAATTGAAGTAATTAAAACTTGGACTCAACCAACGAACCTTCAACAAGTGCGTAGCTTTCTTGGTTTAGCCGGTTCCTATCGACACTCTGTGAAGGACTTTAGCACAATTGCTATGCCCTTACACGCCTTGAGCAAGAAGAACGTGCCCTTCATTTGGGGTCCCTCGCAAGACACCGCGTTCAATGAACTTAAACCTTTGCTTACACACGCACCACTTCTTGCCCTATCGAACTTTGACAAACCGTTTGAGATACATTGTGATGCTAGTGGTACCGGTATAGGAGGCGTGTTAATGCAAGAAAAGCGCCCGATTGCGTATTTTAGTGAAAAACTGTCCGGAGCGCAACTTAACTACCCCATATATGATAAGGAACTCTATGCCTTGGTGAGAGTTTTGTGTGTTTGGGAACACTATCTTCGACCCCATGAATTTATTATTCACACGGACCATGAGACACTCAAGTATCTCAAGGGTCAAACTAAGTTAAACAAGCATCATGCTAAGTGGAGTGAATTCATTGAGTCTTTTCCCTATGTCATCAAATACATCAAAGGCAAAGAAAATGTTTTGGCGGATGCGCTTTCCCGCAAATGCATGCTTGTTACCAAACTTGAGTTGAATGTTATTGGCTTTGAGCACATACAAGACTTATATGAGCATGATGCTTTCTTTGCAAATCCTTATGCCAAATGTGTAGCGCATACTTCTTGGGAACGATACTATATAAAGGATGGATATCTCATGAGAGCTAACACACTTTGCATTCCCGAGTCTTTGCTTCGTTTGCTCCTTTTGCAGGAATCTCATGGAGGAGGGCTCATGGGACACTTTGGACGCGACAAGACATTTGCTACGCTCTCCAAGAACTACTTTTGGCCCAAGATGTTCCGTGACGTCTCTCGCTTCACCAACCGGTGCTCTACATGCCGCAAAGCTAAGTCAAAATCTCAATCCCATGGTCTTCACATGCCACTTCCTATTCCTTTCCATCCATGGGAAGACATTAGCATGGATTTCATTCTTGGATTACCTAGAACTCAAAATGGAAAGGATTCCATATTCGTTGTTGTGGATAGATTTTCCAAGATGGCACATTTCATTCCTTGTCACAAGATAGATGATGCTTCACATATTGCGAATCTCTTTTGAAGGGAAATCTTGCGCCTACATGGAGTGCCCAAGACGATTGTCTCGAACCGTGATGTCAAGTTCTTGAGCTACTTTTGGAAGACTCTATGCGCCAAGCTCAGCATCAAGTTACTCTTCTCCATGGCATACCACCCTCAAACCGATGGCCAAACCAAAGTCACCAACCGAACGCTTGCAACTCTCCTACGTGTGTTGATCAAGAAGAACATCAAGGAGTGGGAGGAGTGCCTTCCCATCGCCGAGTACGCCTACAACCGCGCAAGACACTCTACAACCGGCAAGTCCCCCTTCGAGGTTGTCTACGGCTTCAACCCATTGTCACCGTTGGACATCCTTCCTCTCCCGCTTCAAGAAAGAGCCGACATGGACGCAAGTGCAAGAGCAGCCTACCTCAAGAAGATGCATGAAGAAACACGTTCCACGATCGAGCGTCAAGTCCAACGCCTTGCCACCAAGCTCAACACCAACAAGGCACCAATGGTATTCCATTTGGGTGATCTCGTTTGGCTACACCTTCGCAAAGACCGCTTCCCCAAGGAACGCAAATCCAAGCTTCTTCCACAAGCCGACGGACCATTCAAGGTGCTAGCACGCTACAACGACAATGCATACAAGGTTGACATCCCATGTGACAAGTACAACGTAAGCGACATATTCAACGTGAAAGACTTGGCCAAATACCATGGTGATGAAGAGCACGATCTGTGGACGGATCTCCCCCAAGGGGGGGGGGAGATGATGCGGAGCATCCGGCGAGCATCCCCTTGGACACTCCGTCACCGGCACAAGCACTCAAGGGACCAATGACTAGAGCACGTGCACGCGCTATCGAGAACGAGGTGAATTCTTTCCTCTTCGAGTTACGTTCAGATTTGCATGAGAATTTGGTTCTACCTTACAAGGAAATGTTGTGCATTCTTAGTTACCGAGGAGATGATCACGTGGAAGCAAAGAAGAACCTGTCCAGTCCGGATCACGTGGAAGCGAAGAAAGACCTGCCCAGTCCAGAACGGGCGGTACTACCGCATATAAGCGGTACTACCGCTCCGGAGCGGTACTACCGCCTATAAGCGGTACTACCGCCGGAGGTTCCAGTACTACCGCCCTGCCTGCGCGCAGCCGTCGGCCTTTAGCCAGGTACCCCTTTCCCTTTTACCCCTTCGTGGCTTAAACTATAAGTAGACCTCCTCCACATCTTTTTGGGGGTTAGCAAAGATATTGAGAGACCTTGAGAGCTTTGCTCCTTGTATCCCCTCCTCTAGGAGATCAAGACCTCCCAAGGGAGAAGAATCCTTGTGGATTGCAAGACCTCCCAAGGGATAAGATCATAAAGACCTCACATCCTCTAGGAGTGGGAAGAACCTTACCTTTGTGCTTGTTTCCTTGGATTGATCTTGTAATCTTGTGGATCTCTTGTATGCTACTCTAGTGGATGTGATATTGGGTTTGTTTTGAGAGATTTGTGTCTTGTGTTCTTGTGTGTTCTTCCTCTTTTTCCCCTCCAAGTGTGAAAAGATTCCCCTAGGGTTCCACCCTACAACAGCTTGCAGAGAATACCTTACTGAAAACTGCATATCATTTCCTTCTGCTCCTCATTGGGTTCGACACTCTTACTTATCGAAAGGACTACGATAGATCCCCTATACTTGTGGGTCATCAAGACTCTTTTCTGGTGACATTGTCGAGGAGTGAAGCGCCTTTGGTAAGTGGAATTTGGTAAGAAAAAATTTATATAGTGTGCTGAAATTTACTGTCACTTTTTACTATGGAACATAATCCTTTGAGGGGCTTGTTCGGGGTATCTTCACCCCGACCAGTAGAGCAAAGAGTTGCTCCTCAATCTACCGAACGTACTGAAAACGTCTACTTTGAAATTCCTTCGGGTGTGATAGAGAAATTGCTAGCTAATCCCTTTATAGGAGATGGAACATTGCATCCCGATTTGCACCTACTCTATGTGGATGAAGTTTGTGGATTATTTAAGCATGCAGGTATGCCCGAGGATGTGATCAAGAAGAAGGTCTTCCCTTTATATTTGAAGGGAAAGGCATTGACATGGTTTAGGCTATGCGATGATATTGGATCATGGAACTACAACCGGTTGAAATTGGAATTTCATCATAAGTTTTATGCTATGCATCAGGTTCATCGTGATCGTAATTATATATATAATTTTTGGCCTCGTGAAGGAGAAAGTATCGCTCAAGCTTGGGGAGGCCTAAGTCAATGTTATATTAATGGCCCAATCATGAGCTCTCAAGAGAAATTATTATTCAAAAAAATTATGCTCGTCTTTCTCTCAATAATCGCTCCATGCTCGATACTTCTTGTACTGGTTTTTTTATGATGAAGACTATTGAATTTAAATGAGATTTATTGGAAAGAATTAAACGCAACTCTGAAGATTGGGATCTCGACGAAAGTAAGGAGTCGGGTATAACACCGAAGTTTGATTGTGTTAAATCTTTTATGGATACCGATGTTTTCTGTGAATTTAACACTAAATATGGACTTGACTCTGAGATAGTAGCTTCTTTCTGTGAATCATTTGCTACTCATGTTGATCTCCCTAAGGAGAAGTGATTTAAATATCATCCCCCCATTGAAGTAAAAGTAGTTGAACCCGTCAAAGTTGAAGAAAAGACTATCACTTATAATGTTGATCCTATTGTTCCTACCGCTTATATTGAGAAACCACCCTTCCCTGCAAGAATAAAGGATCATGCCAAAGCTTCAACTGTGGTTCGTAAGATTAATACTAGAACACCTACACCATCTGAGAAAATTAAAGTTGAACCTATTATTGCTATGGTTAAGGATCTCGTGGTCGATAATATTGATGGGCATGTTATTTACCTTTGTGATGAAGCTGCTAGAATTGCTAGACCCGATACTAAAAATAAACATAGACCTATTGTAGGCATGCATGTTATTTCTGTTAAAATAGGAGATCATTGCTATCATGGCTTATGTGATATGGGTGCTAGTGCGAGTGCAATACCTCATACCTTATACGAAGAAATTATGCATGAAATTGCACCTGCTGAGCTAGAAGGTATTGATGTTAAAATTAAGCTTGCTAATAGAGATACCATTTCACAAATTAAGCTTGCTAATAGAGATACCATTTCACAAATTGGGATTGTTAGAGATGTTGAAGTCTTGTGTGGGAAAGTTAAATATCCTACTGATTTTCTTGTTCTTGGTTCCCCACAACATGACGTTTGCCCTATCATATTTGGTAGACTCTTCTTGAATACTGTTAATGCTAAGATAGACTGCAAAAAGGATATTGTTACTGTTGGTTTAGGGGAGATGTCTCATGATTTTAACTTTGCTAAATTTCGTAGACAACCCCATGATACAGAATTGTCTAGTAAAGATGAAATTATTGGTCTTGCTTCTATTGCCGTACCTCCTAACGATCCTTTAGAACAATATTTGCTGGACCATGAAAATTATATGTTTATGAATGAGAGAAGCGAAATAGATGTAATATTCTTTAAACCAGAACCTTTATTGAAACACAACTTCCCTGTTGAAATTCTAGGGGATCCTCCTCCACCCAAGGGTGATCCCGTATTTGAGCTCAAACCATTACCTGATACTCTTAAGTATGCTTATCTTGACGAAAAGAAGATATATCCTGTTATTATTAGTGCTAACCTTTCAGAGCAAGAAGAAGAGAGATTATCAAAAACTCTAAAGAAGCACCGTGCTGCCATTGGATATACTCTTGATGATCTTAAGGGCATTAATCCCACTTTGTGCCAGCATAAAATAAAATTGGAGAAAGACGCTAAACCGGTTGTCGATCACCAACGACGGTTAAATCCTAGGATGAAAGAAGTGGTAAGGAAAGAAATACTAAAGCTTCCAGAGGCAGGTATAATTTATCCAATTGATGATAGTCGGTGGGTAAGTCATGTACATTGTGTCCCTGAGAAGGGAGGTATTACTGTTGTTCCTAATGATAAAGATGAATTGATCCCACAAAGAATTGTTACAGGTTATAGAATGGTAACTGATTTCCGCAAATTAAATAAATCTACTAAAAAGTATCACTACCCCTTACCTTTTATTGATCAAATGCTAGAAAGATTATCCAAACACACACATTTTTGCTTTCTAGATGGCTATTCTGGTTTCTCTCAAATACCTGTGTCAAAAGAGGATCAAGAAAAGACCACTTTTACTTGCCCTTTCGGTACCTTTGTTTATAGACGTATGCCTTTTGGCTTATGTAATGCACCTGCTACCTTTCAAAGATGCATGATGGCCATATTCTCTGATTTTTATGAAAAGATTGATGAGGTTTTCATGGATGATTTTTCCGTTTATGGAACTTCTTTTGATGATTGCTTGAGCAACCTTGAACGAGTTCTGCAGAGATGTGAAGAAACTAATCTTGTCTTGTATTGGGAGAAGTGCCACTTTATGGTTAATGAAGGTATTGTCTTGGGGCATAAAATTTTTGAAAGTGGTATTGAAGTTAATAAAGCTAAAGTTGATGCTATTGAAAAGTTGTCGTGTCCTAAGGACATTAAAGGTATAAGAAGTTTCCTTGGTCATGCCGGTTTTTATAGGAGGTTCATTAAAGACTTCTCAAAAATTTCTAGGCCTCTGACTAATCTCTTACAAAAAGATGTTCCTTTTGTCTTTGATGATGATTGTGCAGAAGCATTTGAAATACTTAAGAAAGCCTTGATATATGCACCTATTGTCCAGCCACATGATTGGAATTCACCCTTTGAAATTATGTGTGATGTTGCTGTGGGTGCTTTTCTAGGACAAAGAGATGATAAGAAATTAAATGTTATCCAATATGCTAGTAAAACTCTGGACAGTGCCCAAAGAAATTATGCTACTACTGAAAAAGAATTTTTAGCAGTTGTATTTGCTTGTGATAAGTTCAGGCCTTATATTATTGATTCTAAAGTAACTGTTCACACTGATCATGCTGCTATTAAATACCTTATGGAAAAGAAAGATGCTAAACCTAGACTTATTAGATGGGTTCTCCTACTACAATAATTTGATTTGCATATCATTGATAGAAAGGGAGCTGAGAACCCCATTGCAGACAACTTATCTAGGTTACAGAATATTCTTGATGACCCACTACCTATAGATGATACCTTTCCTGATGAACAATTAGCTGTCATAAATGCTTCTCGTACTGCTCCATGGTATGCTGATTATGCTAATTACATTGTTGCTAAATTTATACCACCTAGTTTCACATACCAGCAAAAGAAAAAGTTTTTCTATGATTTAAGACATTACTTCTGGGATGACCCACGCCTTTATAAAGAAGGAGTAGATGGTGTTATTAGACATTGTGTACCTGAGCATGAACAGGAACAGATCCTACACAAGTGTCACTCCGAGGCTTATGGAGGACACCATGCTGGGGATAGAACTGCACATAAGGTATTGCAATCCGGCTTTTATTGGCCTACTCTCTTCAAGGATGCCCGTAAGTTTGTCTTGTCTTGTGATGAATGTCAAAGAATTGGTAATATTAGTAGACGTCAAGAAATGCCTATGAATTATTCACTTGTTATTGAACCATTTGATGTTTGGGGCTTTGATTATATGGGATCGTTTCCTTCCTCTAATGGGTATACACATATTTTAGTTGTTGTTGATTACGTTACTAAGTGGGTAGAAGCTATTCCAACTAGTAGTGCTGATCATAACACTTCTATTAAGATGCTTAAAGAAGTTATTTTTCTGAGGTTTGGAGTCCCTAGATACCTAATGACTGATGGTGGTTCACATTTTATTCATTGTGCTTTCCGTAAAATGCTTGCTAAGTATGATGTTAATCATATAATTGCATCCCCATATCACCCACAGTCTAGTGGTCAAGTAGAACTGAGTAACAGAGAGCTGAAATTAATTTTGCAAAAGACTGTTAATAGATCTAGAAAGAATTTGTCCAAGCAACTTGATGATGCATTATGGGCTTATAGAACTGCATATAAAAATCATATCGGTATGTCTCCGTATAAAATGGTTTATGGAAAAGCATGTCACTTACCTCTCGAACTAGAACATAAGGCATATTGGGCCATTAAAAAGCTCAATTATGACTTCAAACTTGCCGGTGAGAAGAGGTTATTTGACATTAGCTCACTTGATGAGTGGAGAACCCAGGCCTATGAAAATGTCAAATTATTTAAAGAAAAAGTTAAAATATGGCATGACAAAAGGATACAAAAATGTGAGTTTAATGTAGGTGACTATGTTTTGCTATACAACTCTCCTTTAAGATTTTTGGCAGGAAAACTTCTCTCTAAATGGGAAGGCCCTTATGTTATCGAGGAGGTCTATCGTTCCGGTGCCATAAAAATCAACAACTTCGGAGGCACAAATCCGTAGGTGGTAAATGGTCAAAGAATCAAACATTATATCTCAGGTAATCCCATAAACATTGAAACCAATGTTATTGAAACCGTAACCCCAGAGGAGTACATAAGGGACACCTTCCAGAATGTTTCAGACTCCGAAAAGGAAGAGGTATGTGGTACAGTAAGTAAACCGACTCCAAAACAGTTCTAATAGCAATTTTTCTCCGTTTTTGAATATTTAAGAAAACAGGAAAATAAGAAGTTGTCTGAAAGGGACACGAGGCATGCACGAGGGTGGAGGGCGCACCCTACCCCCCTGGGCGTGCCCCCCTGCCTCGTGGACACCTCGTGTGCCCTCCGGACTCCGTTTTCTTGCACGATACTTCTTTTGGTCGGTAAAAATTCATTATATAATCTCCCGAAGGTTTTGACCACCGTATCACACGAATATCCTCTGATTTTGTTTCGAGGTGTTTTCTACCAGAGTTGTCAAGGCCAGGCATCATGTCGTCCCCCTCCTCCAACAATGAGGGCAACGATGCTTGGCTAATGAAGATAGAGCTGAAGAGAGAAGAACCCGAGGAGATCAACAAGGATGATAGGATCAAGAAGTCCATGGAGGATCAAGCTCCGGCAGCAGAAGAAGACATCCTTCAACCTCATCAAAACCTTCTTACCCCAACTGAGATTGAAACTTTCAAGATGATTGAATTATCTCACATACAAAACAAGTATCTCACACGTGAAAATATTTTGTTGAAGGAGCATATGACCGCACTCAAGGACATTATCCGCAAATTGGAGGATCTCCTACGCTCGATGTACGGCACTCCATCATCACCACTATCTTCTCCATCATCTCCGAAGAAAGAGACATAATCACATGGGTATGGGCACTCCCCTTGGCAACAACCAAGCTTGGGGAAGGTGCCCCGGTACCGTATCATCACCTCTATCTTTACCGTTTTTCTTAGTTCGATCCTTTTGGCTATATCTTGTTCTAGTAGAATAAAGTTTAGTATGATCTACTTGTGAGCTTTGCTTTATGATCCTTATCTATGTAATCGAGTTCGTGAGCTATATATAATAAAGATTAGTTCTGAGTCAAGGGCTTGATTATCTCACTATGATCATGAGGGAATAAAAGAAAGTATAAAAAGAAATAAAGAGATCATATTGATCTTATGAAAAGTAATTACTTCACATATAAAGAGTATGATGAATAAAAGTTATTGAGAGTTGACAAACATAGTTTTGGTCATCGTTGCAATTAATAGGAATTAATAAAGAAAGAGAGGTTCTCACATATAAATATACTATCTTGGACATATTTTATGATTGTGAGCACGCACTAAGATATGACATGCTAAAAAGTTGATGTTGGACAAGGAAGACAACGTAATGGGTTATGTTTTCTTATATCCGAAATAAAGTATATTGTCATGGATCATCCAACATGTTGAGCGTGCCTTTCCCCCTCATTCTAGTCAAACTCCTTGCACCAAGTAAAGATACTACTTGTGCTTCCAAATATCCTTGAACCTAGTTTTGCCATTAGAGTCCACCATATCTACCTATGGATTGAGTAAGATCATTCAAGTAAGTTGTCATTGTTGCAAGCAATAAAAATTTCTCGCTAAATATGTATGATCTATAAGTGTGGAGAAAATAAGCTTTATACGATCTTGTGATGTGGAAGCAATAAAAGCGACGGACTGCATAATAAAGGTCCCTATCATAAGTGGCAATATAAGTTGACGTTCTTTTGCATTAATATTTTGTGCATCCAACCAAAAAACCACATGACAACCTCTGCTTCCCTTTACAAAGGGCCTATCTTTTATTTTTGTCTTATACCTTATACAAGAGTCACAGTGATCTTCACCTTTCCTTTTTACATATTATCCTTTGGCAAGCACTATGTGTTGGAAAGATCTTGATATATATATATATATATATATATATATATATACATATATATATATATATATATATCCAATTGGATGTGAGTTGGCAAAAAGCATTATTGTTGACATTACACTTGAGGTAAAAGGTCGGGAGGCAAAACTATAAGCCCCTATCTTTCTCTTTGTCCGATTAAAACTCCATACCCATTAGTATTGCATGAGTGTTAGCAATTGTGAAAGACTAAATGATAGTTGAGTATGTGGACTTGCTGAAAAGCTCTAATATTGACTCTTTCTGATGTTATGAATAATTGCAATTGCTTCAATGACCGAGATTATAGTTTGCAAGTTTTCAATAAAGTTTCTGATTCATACTTGACATTGTGAATAGATTGTTACTTCAGCATAAGAAATAATATGACACCTCTATCTACATATGAAGGATCTTACTCAATCCATAGGTAGATATGGTGGACTCTAATGGCAAAACTGGGTTCAAGGATACATATGTTGTTATAAGAATAATCATGATGCCCTCATGTCCGTATTTTATCATATCGACACCTCTATCTCTAAACATGTGGACATATTTTTTATATCGGCTTCCGCTTGAGGACAAGCGAGGTCTAAGCTTGGGGGAGTTGATACGTCCATTTTGCATCATGCTTTTATATCGATATTTATTGCATTATGGGTTGTTATTACACATTATTCCACAATACTTATGCCTTTTCTCTCTTATTTTACAAGGTTTACATCAAGAGGGAGAATACCAGCAGCTGGAATTACGGACTGGAAAAGGAGCAAATATTGGAGACCTATTCTGCACAACTCAAAAAGTCCTGAAACTCTAGAAAGTCAGTTTTGGAATATATAAAAAATATCGGGCCAAGAAAGCACCATAGGGGGACCACCCACCGTCCATGAGGGTGGGGGCGCGCCCTACCCCCTGGGCGCGCCCCCTGCCTCATGGGCCACCTGGTAGCCCTCCGATGCCCATCTTCTGGTATAAGGTGTTTTCTGCCCTAGAAAAAAATAAGAAGGAAGCTTTCGGGACGAAGGGCCGCCATCTCGAGGCGGAACCTTGATGGAACCAATCTAGGGCTCCGACGGAGCTGTTCAGATAGGGAAACATCCCTCCGGGAGGGGGAAATCATCACCGTCGTCATCAGCATCGATCCTCTCATCGGGAGGGGGTCAATCTCCATCTACATCTTCACCAACACCATCTCCTCTCAAACCCTAGTTCATCTCTTGTATCCAATCTATGTCCCAAAACCTCAGATTGGTACCTGTGGGTTGCTAGTAGTGTTGATTACTCCTCGGAGTTGATGCTAGTTGGTTTATTCGGTGGAAGATCATATGTTCAGATCCTTCATGCATATTAATACCTCTCTGATTATGAACATGAATTTGATTTGTGAGTAGTTACATTTGTTCATGAGGACATGGGAGAAGTCTTGCTATAAGTAGTCATGTGAATTTGGTATTCGTTCGATATTTTGATGAGATGTATGTTGTCTTTCCTCTAGTGGTGTTATGTGACCGTCGACTACATGACACTTCACCATTGTTTTGGCCTAGAGGAAGGCAATGGGAAGTAATAAGCAGATGATGGGTTGCTAGAGTGATAGAAGCTTAAACCCTAGTTTTTGTGTTGCTTCGTAAGGGGCTGATTTGGATCCATATGTTTCATGATATGGTTAGGTTTACCTTAATACTTCTTTTGTATTTGCGGATGCTTGCAATAGAGGTTAATCATAAGTGGGATGCTTGTCCAAGGAAGGGCAGTACCCAAGCACCGGTCCACCCACATACTAAATTATCAAAGTAACGAACGTGAATCATATGAGCGTGATGAAAACTAGCTTGACGATAATTCCCATGTGTCCATGGGAGTGATTTCCTTTACATAAGAGTTTGTCCAGGCTTGTACTTTGCTACAAAAAGGATTGGGCCATCTTGCTGCACCTGATTTAGTTTTATTACTTGTTACTTGTTACAAATTACCTTATCACAAAACTATCTATTTTCGATAATTTCAGTGCTTGCAGAGAATACCTTACTGAAAACTACCTATCATTTCCTTCTGCTCCTCGTTGGGTTTGACACTCTTATCGAAAGGACTGCGATAGATCCCCTATACTTGTGGGTCATCATTCCACATGATTGAAACCTGACTCTTGATAACCCACAAGTGTAGGGGATCAGTTGTAGCCTCTTTCGATAAGTAAGAATGTCGAACCCAACGAGGAGCAAAAGGTAGAACAAATATTCCCTGAAGTTTTATCGACCACCGATACAACTCTACACACACTTACGTTTACTTTACCTAGAACAAGTATGAAACTAGAAGTACTTTGTAATTTTTGTGGGATAGGTTTGCAAGAATATAAAGAGCACGTAAATATAAACTAGAGGTTGTTTAGGTAAATAAGCAATAAAGTTAGTAATAGTGAGTGTGGAAAAGTGGTGGTAGGAGTTGCGAAATTGTCCCTAAGCAACTGACTACGTTACTAGATTGATAGCAAGTTTTATGTAGGAGAGGCCACTCCTAGCATGTCATCCTTGACTTGGAATTCTACGCACTTATGATTGGAACTATTAGCAAGCATCTGCAACTAGTAACGTTCACTAAGGTAAAACCCAACCATAGCATTAAGATATATTCGTCCCCCTTCAATCCCGTATGCGTCAATTTCTACGGTAGGTTGAAGCTTCTCTCACTCTTGCCCTCCAATACATAGTCCTATCAACATACAACTAACCCTATGGTGTGATCCACGCGCGCGCTCATATGATGGGCACCAAAGGACAGCAACATAACCACAAGCAAATTAAATCAATCATAGCAATTCACCAATCACCGATAGGAGAACAAAAATCTACTCAGACATCATAGGATTGCAACACATCATTGGATAATAATATGAAGCATAAAGCACCATGTTCAAGTAGAGGGTATAACGGGTTGCGGGAGAGTGGACTGATGTAGATAGATGGGGAAGGTGATGAAGATGTTGGTGAAGATGACAGAGGTGTTGGTGTAGATCTCTGTCACACGATGATGGCCCAGTGGCATTCCGGCGCCACCGGAAGCGAGGGGGAGAGAGCCCCCCTCATTCTCCTTCTTCCTTGGCCTTCTCCCTAGGTGGGAGAAGGGTTTCCCCTCTGGTCCATGGCCTCCATGGCATGGGAGGGGCGAGAGCCCCTCCGAGATTGGATCTGTCTCTATGTCTCTCTCTGTTTCTATGTTCTCAGATTCTGGCCTTTAACCGATTCTTAAATAATCGGAGATCTGTAACTCCGATTGGGCTGAATTTTGGACATGATTTTTATCCGGATATTAGCTTTCTTGCGGCGAAAGAAGGGCACCAACCGCCTTACGGGGTGTCCACGAGGTCCCAGGGCGCGCCTACCCCCCTGGGCGCGCCCCTGACCCTCGTGGGCCACTCGGGCATCGTCTCACGTTGATTCCACTTCCCGAAATTCACATATATTCCAAAAAAAATCTCCGTCCGTTTTTATCCCATTTGGACTCTGTTTGATATGGATATTCTGCAAAACAAAAAACATTCAACAAATATGAACTAGCACTGGGCAGTGGATCAATATGTTAGTCCCAAAAATAGTATAAAAAGTTGCCAAAAGTATATGAAAGTTGTAGAATATTGGCATGGAACAATCAAAAATTATAGATACGACGGACACGTATCAGCATCCCCAAGCTTAATTCCTGCTCGTCCTCGAGTAGGTAAATGATAAAAAGGATAATTTTTGATGTGGAATGCTACCTAACATAATCTTGATCATATAATCTAATCATGGCATGAATATTAAGACACGAGTGATTCAAAGCAATAGTCTATCATTTTACATAAAAGAATTTAATACTCGGGCATCCCAACAAACAATCAAGTCTTTCAAAATACCAATGCTAAAGAACGTTATCCCTACAAAATCATATAGCCTTTTATGCTCCCTTTTCTTAACACAAGGTACCCCTCATACCCATCCCGGTGTCTGCCAAACAATTGTTTTCATACTTTACTTTTTCGAACCTTTTCAACTCTTCACGCAATACATGAGCGTGAGCCATGGACATAGCACTATGGGTGGAATTGAAGGTGGTTGTAGACAATAGTAGGGAGAAAGTATCACATCGACTAGGCGTATTAATGGGCTGTGGAGATGCCCATCAATATATATCAATGTGAGTGAGTAGGGATTCCATGTAACGAATGCAATAGAGCTATAAGTGTATGAAATCTCAAAGGAAATCTAGTGGGTGTGCATCAACTTGCTTGCTCATGAATACCTAGGGCATTTGAGGAAGCCCATCGTTGGAATATACAAGCCAAGTTCTATAATGAAAATTCCCACTAGTATATGGAAGTGACAACATAGGAGACTCTCTATCGTGAAGAACATGGTGCTATGATGAAGCACAAGTGTGGAAAAAAAATAGTTGCATTGTCCCCTTTTCTTTTTCTTTTTTTTCTTTTTTTTGGGCCTTCCTTTTTTTATTTGGCCTTTCCCCTTGTTTTGGCCATTTTTTTCAAGGGACAATGCTCTAATAATGATGATCATCACACTTTTATTTACTTACAACTCGATACTAGAAATCAAATATGACTCTATATGAATGCTTCCGGCGGTGCACGGGGATGTGCAATGATCTAGCATAGCAATGACATCAAAAAACGGACAAGACATGAAAACATCATGCTAGCTGTCTTACGATCATGCAAAGCAATATGAGAATGATGGTGCGTGTCATAATAAACGGAACGAGGGAGTTACATGGCAATATATCTCGGAATGGCTATGGAAATGCCATAATAGGTAGGTATGGTGGCTGTTTTCAGGAAGGGTATAAGGTGGTTTGATGCATCGGTGAAAATTGCGCGGTACTAGAGTGGCTAGCGAGGTGGAAGGGTGAGAGTGCGTATAATCCATTGACTCAACATTAGTCATAAAGAACTCACATACTTATTGCGAAAAATCTATTAGCCCTCGAAGCAAAATACTATGACGCATGCTCCTAGGGGGGAGGTTGGTAGGAGTTAACCATCGTGCACCCCCGACCTTCACGCAAAGATAAACAATCAAAATACAATGCACGCCAATTTGGTTACATAGTTAGGAGACCGTACGTGCATGCTTCAGGAATCACAAACCTTAACATCAATATTTTTACTAAACCACAATCATTCACTAGTACCTCCCACATATTAGCATCTCTATATCGCAAAACAATTGCAAGGAATCAAACATATCATATTCAGCGATCTACAAGTTTATGTAGGATTTTATGACTAACCATGTGAATGACCAATTCCTGTCAACTCTCTAAATAGATATAAGTGAAGCTAGAGAGTTTTAATTCTTTCTACAAAAGATATGTCCACGCTCTAACAAATATAAGTGAAGCAAAATAGCATTCTACAAATGGCAGTTTTCTATGTGAGGAGAAATAGGTAATCCAAACTTCAAATGATATAAGTGAAGCACAAGAAGCATTCTATAAAGCCATACTCAAAAGATATAAGTGAAGTGCAAAGAGCATTCTATAAATCAACCAAGGACTATCTCATACCAGCATGGTGCATTTATTAAAAGAAAAAGAAAAATACACGACGCTCCAAGAATTTACGCATATCATGTGAACGAAACGAATCTGAAAACATACCGATACTTGTTGAAGAAAGATGGGATGCCTTCCGGGGCATCCCCAAGCTAAGACGCTTGAGTCTCCTTGAATATTTACTTGGGGTGCCTTGGGCATCCCCAAGCTTGAGCTCTTGCCTCTCCTCCTTCTCCTTGCATTGAGACCTCCTCGATCTTCGAACACTTCATCCACACAAACTTAACCGAACTTTAAGTGGCGGGGTTAGTGCATATGATCAATGGAATCCCATCATGTACTGCCCTAACATTATTGTATTATTATGAAAAGACATTACCCACTGTATGCTATCACAATTCTATGGCCCCAAGTCAAGGAGGCTTCAACAAGTATTCAAACGTATGCAAATAATGAAGCTATAACAGCAATCTGTGAAAACAGAACATTCTGTAGTAATGTGAACATTAACCATACTTCTGTAACTCTAAAAATTCTGGAAAACATCAAAAATTTATATAGCAAGACTTTGCAAAAAGTTTCAGATCCTTTTGACATTCCAGTAAAAAATGTAAAATCGCGCACTACAGCCAAAGTTTCTGTTTTTGCACCGCACAAACCAACAAGCAGTTTAATCATCCAAAAGGAAAATCTTGGCACATTATTTTTTATAATACAATGGAATTGTACAAGGTGATAATTATTTTTGTTGAAAAGTTTCTGTAATTCAAGATATGCAAAGTTTCCATGGGCATGAACAAAGTTCAAGGAGCTCCCCCATTTCAACGGTGCTCGTCCTTCTTACTTTCACTTTTCTTTTTGAAAAAGTTTTAGGTTCCCCTCTTTATTTTTTTGTTTTTAAACTTATAGAAGCACACAACAGAAATAAACGACTCTCTAAAACTTCCGGGTTGTCTCCTTGGCAGTGCTTTCTTTAAAGCCATTAAGCTAGGCATATAGTGCTCAAGTAATGGATCCACCCGGATCCCAAGGTATATCAAAGCCAATTTTAATTAGCAATGATTTGGCATTTAGTAGTGGGCACAAAGTGATAAGTGTCATGTAAAAACGAGTCTAACTATCTTCCTATGCATAGGCATGTCATACAAGAACAATTCATGCACATCAAGTAAAGGTCAATGCATAGTATACGCAGTTTCTTGCAATTCTATCGTGTTGGAAACGTACAGAGGCGGAGATATAGTTCCTCTCTCATCATAATTGCAAGTAGGAGCAGCAAGCACATGCATATTATACTCATCAAAATCATCATGTGTAATGGAAAAAGGAAACCCATCAATATAATCCTTAATAAATGCAAACTTCTCCAATATAGTGTAGTTTGGAGAATTCAAAAATATAATAGGACTATCATGTGTGGGTGCAATAGCTACTATCTCATGTTTATCATAAGGAACTATAACAAGTTCATCTCCATGAGCATAATTCATATTGGCATCTTGGCCACAAGCATAGCAAGCATCATCAAAAAGGGATATTTCAAAAGAATCAACGGGGTCATAACAATCATCATAGCATTCATCCTTCGGTAAGCACGAAGGGAAATTAAACAATGTATGAGATAAAGAGTTACTCTCATTAGAAGGTGGGCACGGGTGATCAATCCGCTCTTCCTCCTTTTGTTCTTCGCTCTCCTCCTCATCTTTTTCATCCAATGAGCTCACAATGTCATTAATTTCTTCTTCCATAGACTCCTGCAAAATATTAGTCTCTTCTTGGACAACGGAGGAGTCCTCAATATATGGTTTAACATAGGCACTAGAAGCATAATTATCATAACAATATTTAAATATGGCAAAAATTTCAGATTTGTAAAGAGTAGCATCATACTTTTCAATCAAAGAAGCAATTTCATAAGCACCCTTAAAAGCAACAAATTCTTCAATTTGTTGGACATCATTGTAACTATAAACACGCTTAGCATACGAAGATACGATTCCATTATCACTAAACCCATATTGGTAGGGAAGGTGTTTCTTAGGGCCTTCAGAACAACAAGTAAAATCATATATTTCACATAAATTCTAAGCATAGCATTGCAAACGATGAATTTGATCCAGTAAAAGTTTCCCTTTTTCAGATATGCGGTGTCGCACATAACAAGCATGCTCATCTAAATATTTTCCCTCAACTAAGCTAGTTGGGGTTTTAGCACGAGCACATAGGGATCGAAGATGATCCAAGTAAAAAGCTTCAGGAGTGTGATAGATTTTGAGTGGTTCTTCAACCATTGGTTCAGTAGGTACCACTATTTTTTTGGTATTTTGCGTTTCCTACCCATAACTAAAGATAGAAAACAACTTAGAACAGCCAATAAAATCTACTTAGTGATAAAGCAAACATGCACACACGAGAATATTCACCCCACGCTATTGCTCCCCGGCAACGGCGCCAGAAAAAGGTCTTGATAACCCACAAGTGTAGGGGATCAGTTGTAGCCTCTTTAGATAAGTAAGAGTGTCAAACCCAACGAGGAGCTAAAGGTAGAACAAATATTCCCTCAAGTTCTATCGACCACCGATACAACTCTACGCACGCTTGACGTTTACTTTACCTAGTACAAGTATGAAACTAGAAGTACTTTGTAGTTTTTGTGGGATAGGTTTGCAAGAATATAAAAAGCACGTAAATATAAACTAGGGGCTGTTTAGGTAAAGAAGCAATAAAGTTAGTAATAGTGAGTGTGCAAAAGTGGTGGTAGGAGTTGCGAAATTATCCCTAAGCAATTGACTACGTTACTAGACCGATGGCAAGTTTTATGTGGGAGAAGCCACTGCTAGCATGCCATCCCTGACTTGGAATTCTACGCACTTATGATTGGAACTATTAGCAAGCATACGCAACTACTAATGTTCATTAAGGTAAAACCCAACCATAGCATTAAGATATATTGGTCCCCCTTCAATCCCGTATGCATCAATTTCTACGCTAGGTTGAAGCTTCTGTCACTCTTGCCCTCCAATACGTAGTCCTATCAACATACAACTAACCCTATGGTGTGATCCACGCGCGCGCTCATATGATGGGCACCAAAGGGTAGCAACATAACCACAAGCAAATTAAATCAATCATAGCAATTCACCAATCACCGATAGGACAACAATAATCTACTCAGACTTCATAGGATGGCAACACATCATTGGATAATAATGTGAAGCATAAAGCACCATGTTCATGTAGAGGGTACAGCGGGTTGCGGGAGAGTGGACCGCTGTAGATAGATGGGGGAAGGTGATGAATATGTTGGTGAAGATGAAGGAGGTGTTAGTGTAGATCGCCATCGCACGATGATGGCCCCGGTGGCACTCCGGCGCCACCGGAAGCGAGGGGGGGAGAGCCCCCCCCCCCCCTCATTCTCCTTCTTCCTTGGCCTTCTCCCTAGGTGGGAGAAGGGTTTCCCCTCTGGTACATGGCCTCCATGGAATGGGAGGGGCGAGAGCCCCTCCGAGATTGGATCTGCCTCTCTGTCTCTCTCTGTTTCTTCGTTCTCAGATTCTGGCCTTTCACCGTTTCTTAAATTCCCGGAGTTCAGTAACTCCGATTGGGCTGAATTTTGGACACGATTTTTATCCGGATATTAGCTTTCTTGCGGCGAAAGAAGGGCACCAACCGCCTTACGGGGTGGCCACGAGGGCCCAAGGCGCGCCTGCCCCCTAGGCGCACCCCTCACCCTCGTGGGCCACTCGGGCATCGTCTCACTTTTATTCCACTTCCCAAAATTCACATATATTCCAAAAAAATCTCCGTCCGTTTTTATCCCGTTTGGACTCCGTTTGATATGGATATTCTGCGAAACAAAAAACATGCAACAAACAGGAACTGGCACTGTGCATTGGATCAATATGTTAGTCCCAAAAACAGTATAAAAAGTTGCCAAAAGTATATGAAAGTTGTAGAATATTGGCATGGAACAATCGAAAATTATAGATACGACGGAGATGTATCACCTCTCATGTACATCACTGTTTTCCAAAATTGTTCCTCGCACTTGGCTTCGTATGCAAATCACGAGCCACGTTCCTTTTGATCTATTCTGGTATCAGACACAATACTTATTCCCGTTGCTCTGAACCCCTTTTACTCAATGTTTCAGGAAACGCACAATTGCTTAACCCGCTTGAAGATTCTTATTGCACCTTCTTACCTTGCTCTAGATGACTTTCTTGAATTTAAACTCTAGAGATGCATCTATGCCATGTTCATTGAGGTAGCCCCCAGGTACCTATCATGTGTAGTGCTCCGTCTTTTCCGAGTCTTTCCCCCTTACTCTACCCCTTAAATCTCGGGACGAGATTTCTTGTAGTGGAGGAGAATTGTGACACCCGGATAATTAAGCTACAGTAATCCCATGTTAATGGTGCCGAGTCATCGCAATTGATGTTGCTAATCTTACTTTGGTTCAAACATGAATCTAATTCAACTTCCAAAACAAGTCAAATTCTTATTCCTTCAAATGGTAAAACAAAAATGTTTGCTGAGTTGCAAGTTTTCACTAGCTAATTATCATGTAGAAATCAACATCATTTGGCTCACCATTTAATCCCTAGGAAAATATAAGTGTGCCAACAACATATTAATTGACCTATTGAATTTCTAAAAATGCTTGGACAATTTTGTTGGCTCTAAAACTTTTTATGCAACACCACAATGTTGTTCTTGAATTGTGTGCCAGATTTCATCATTGACTAACTTCAATTATTTCACTCAAATAAATACGAACATTAGCTAACTGAAATACATAAAAGAAAATTAGAAAATGGCCTAACTAACTGTTGTGCCACTCAGCCTTTGATTACCACAATACTTTTGGCCCAGCTGACCGAGGCCCAGCCCAACCCCCCGCCCCATACCTTCTTCCTCTATTCATCAGAGGCGTCGTGGCCTTGCTCACGACCTCCATGGCCGGGGATGGCCGTGTTCCGCTCATCCGCCATGCCCTGAGCCGGATAAGG
Source organism: Secale cereale (assembly GCA_902687465.1). Taxonomy (NCBI): domain Eukaryota; kingdom Viridiplantae; phylum Streptophyta; class Magnoliopsida; order Poales; family Poaceae; genus Secale; species Secale cereale. The sequence continues at coordinate 448,318,206 of LR738711.1, read as the reverse complement.
TATCCGTCGAGCCCTTTCCTAAGCCTAGCCCCCCCCCCACACACACACTTCATCCCCTCACTCCCACTCTCTCCTCCCCCCTCCTCAGATCCGCTGCACCATACCTGCCCGTGCGCCATCGTCGATGTGCCATCACCGATCCCGCGTCTGTTGTCCGCCCCGAGCTGCGCTAGGAGGTCTAGGAGGACGGCCGTCCACGTCCACATTGACTACGAGGCTAAACCGGCCCGGAGCGCTGCTGCCTCGACGCCATCATTCCGTCTTCTCCCCTTTCGTCGCCATGGCCATCTCCATCGATTCCCGACACTCTGACCGCCCCGGTGCCTCCCCGACACCTTCGATCTCCGTCGTATCTATAGTTTTCTATTGTTCCATGCCAATATTCTACAACTTTTACATACTTTTGGCAACTTTTTATACTATTTTTGGTACTAACATATTGATATAGTGTCCAGTGCCAGTTCATGTTTGTTGCATCTTTTTTGTTTCGCGGAAAATCCATATCAAGTGGATTCCAAATGGGATAAAAACTTTGCGGATTTTTTTTGGAATATATGTGATTTTTGGAAATAATAATCAACGTGAAACGATGCCCGAGGGGGCCACAAGGTAGGGGGCACACCCCTGGGGGTAGGGCTCGCCCTAGACCCTTGTGGCCACCCCGTAAGGAGGTTGGTGCCCTTCTTTCACCTCAAGAAAGTCAATATCCAAATAAAAATCGTGTTAAAATTTCAGCCCAATCGGAGTTAAGGATCTCCGGGAATTTAAGAAACGGTGAAAGGCCAGAATCTAGGAGCGTAGAAACAGAAGGAGACAGAGAGACAGGTCCAATCTCGGAGGGGCTCTCGCCCCTCCGCCGCCATGGAGTTTATGGACCAGAGGGGAAACCCTCCTCGCATCTAGGGGGTCAAGGAAGAAGAAGGAGGAGGGGGGCTCTCCCCCCATCTCTCCCGGTGGTGCCGGAACACCGCCGGGGGCATCATCATGTGACGGCGATCTACACCAACACCTCTGTCATCTTCACCAACATCTTCGTCACCTCCCGCATCTATCTACAACGGTCCACTCTCCCGCAACCCGCTGTACCCTCTACTTGAACATGGTGCTTTATGCTTCATATTATTATCCAATGATGTGTTGCCATCCTATGATGTCTGAGTACATTTTCATTGTCCTATCAGTAATTGGTGAATTGCTATGATTGGTTTAATTTTGCTTGTGGTTATGTTGCTGTCCTTTGGTGCCCATCATATGAGCGCGCGCATGGATCACACCATAGGGTTAGTTGTATGTTGATAGGACTATGTATTGGAGGGCAAGAGTGACAGAAGCTTCAACCTAGCATAGAAATTGATGCATACAGGATTGAAGGGGGTCCAATACATCTTAATGCTATGGTTGGGTTTTACCTTAATGAACGTTAGTAGTTGCGGATGCTTGCTAATAGTTCCTATCATAAGTGCATAGAATTCCAAGTCAAGGATGACATGCTAGGAGTTGCCTCTCCGACATAAAACTTGCTACCGGTCTAGTAACATAGTCAATTGCTTAGGAACAGTTTCGCAACTCCTACCATCACTTTTCCACACTCGCTATACTAACTTTATTGCTTCTTTACCTAAACAGCCCCTAGTTTTTATTTGTGTGATCTTTATATTCTTGCAAAACTTTCCCGCAACACCTACAAAGTACTTCTAGTTTCATACTTGTTCTAGGTAAAGTAACGTTAAGCGTGCGTAGGGTTGTATTAGTGGTCGATAGAACTTGAGGAAATATTCGTTCTACCTTTAGCTCCTCATTGGGTTCGACACTCTTACTTATCAAAAGAGGATACAATTGATCCCATATACTTGTGGGTTATCAGAGCCCTCCCCGAGCTCCGCTGTGAGCACCCGCACCCTTCTCTTTTCTGTACAAGCTCATATTAGAGTTGGAGTTGACGCTAGCCGCCTCCGAGCACCGCCGTCGTTCTGTAACCATCGCCCGCCGAGCTCTGCCTGCCCCTGCGCCTCGCCGTATGCGCAAGCACGTGCCGGCCGCGCCTCTTCCATGGCCCGTCTCCTCCGCGCCCGGCGCTGCTCCCCGCGCTGATGCTGCTGCCCAGCGCCGCCCCGCTCCCCCGTAGCCCCTGGCTCGCCCAAGTCGCGGCTGTCGCCCGCCTCTGCCCAGTCTGACCCCTGTAACATGCTCATCATTGTAGCTGTAGCTGCTGCTTCTCCTCCATCGCGCTCACTGCAACTGCTGCTACAGCCCGCGGCCCGCGTCCCGTGAGCGCCCGCCAAAGCCCCCACGCTCGCCCACGCCGCACTGGCCACTGGCCATCGTCGGCCACGCCCGCGCCTACCTAGTGCTCTGCCTAATGCCATCGCCACCCTGCACCGCTCCTCCCGCACCGTCCCGCGCACCGGACCTGCGCCTGGCTCCGTCGGACGATGAGCCTCGCCGACGCCATGGCCTCGCCCCGATCCGAGAACACGGGCGCCCGCCCCGCTTCGTCCAGCGCCCGCTAAGGCATGGCTGGGCCAATGCCAAAGGTGCCCCATCGGCCCCTTTTCTTAAAAAAAATTGTAAAAAAGGAAATATATAATTAATTAATTAATTAGTTAAGTAACTTAATTAAAATGGTTTAATTAAACTAATTACTTAGTTAGCCAAACGTTGACTAGTCAGCTAGGACCCCCTGGACCCACATGTCACCCTCTGGTACACTTTAGTGTACACATATGTGGGTGCACCTAGCATTTACTCATTATTTTCGAATTAATAATAATTTCATAATATTACAAAAACTTTAGAAAATCATATAAATTAATTCGTAACTCGATGAAAAAGTTTTATACATGAAAGTTGCGCAGAAAAGCGAGACGAATCCGATTTTGCGGTCTGTTCATCTATCACATGCTCCTAGCATAGTGAACATGCAACCGCCCTGAAAGCACAAGTGCTCCCTGGGTGACTTTGGTAATTAATGTCAGCATATCTCTTGTTGAACTAATGTTTTCATCTAGTATATTTCAGACAAGTTCAACAAATGGAGTGGCATGGACTAGAGCATGTGGAACCCCTTCAAGATGATGAGGGCAAAGGATTGGCTCAAGCTCAAAGCTCAGGACTCTACAGTTTCTATTTCAGTGATCCAAGATCACATTGAGTCCATAGGAAAGCCAATACTATTAAAAGGGGATGAGGTGTTGCTTAATGGCTTGCTTTCTCAAAGTGCTTAGTGTTATGCTCCAAAACCCTACACCACTTTCTCACATCCACATATGTCCCAAACCAAAAGTCAAACTCGGCCCCACCGAAATATTCTATCCGGCGCCACCGAGTTCACTTAACATAGCCACTGCCAGAAACCCTAATCAGTTCGGTCTCACCGAGATGGGAATGTAAACTCTCTGTTCCCTATTTGAAACATTTCGGTCTAACCGAGATGTGAGAATCGGTCTCACCAAGTTAGCATTGCAAACTCTCTGTTGCCTCTTCGTAACGTTTCGGTCCCACCAAAACGAGCGAATCGGTCCCACCGAGTTTTCCTGACCAACTCTCTGTAAGCTCATTACCAAAATTGGTCCCGCCGAGTTTGTGTAATCGGTCTCACCGAGATTACGTTATGCCCTTACCCTAATGAAATTGGTCCCACCGAGTTGGTCATATCGGTCCCACCGAAATGCCTAACGGTCATATTATCAACTAAATTGGTCTGACCGAGTTCTCTTAATCGGTCCCACCTAGTTTGGTAAATTGTGTGTAACGGTTAGATTTTGTGTGGAGGCTATATATATATACCCCTCCACCCACTCTTCATTCCAAGAGAGAGCCATCAGAACATACCGACACTTCCATCATACATGATCTGAGAAGAGAACCACCTACTCAAGTGTTGAGATCGAGATATTCCATTCCTACCATATGAATATTGTTCTCTAGCCTTCCCCAAGTTGCTTTCCACTCAAATCATTCTTCGACCATATCCAAATCTGTGAGGAGCTATTTGAGTGTTGGGGAGACTATCATTTGAAGCATTTGAGCAAGGAGTTCATCATCAACACAGCGTCTATTACCTTTTGGAGAGTGGTGTCTCCTGGATTGGTTAGGTGTCACTTGGGAGCCTCCGACGAGATTGTGGAGTTGAACCAAGGAGTTTGTACGGGCAAGGAGATCGCCTACTTTGTGAGGATCTACCCTAGTGAGGCAAGTCCTTCGTGGGCGATGGCCATGGTGGGATAGACAAGGTTGCTTCTTCATGGACCCTTCATGGGTGGAGCCCTTCGTGCACTCGCGCAGCTGTTACCCTTCGTGGGTTGAAGTCTCCATCAATGTGGATGTACGATAGGACCACCTATCGAAACCACGACAAAAACATTCGTGTCTTCACTTGTGTTTGCATTCTCCAATCTCCTCCCTTTACCTTCATATGCAATAGTTTTACTTTCCGCTGGTATACTCTTAGAATTGCATGTGCAGGTTGATTGCTTGACTTGTGCCTTAGTGCTAAAATCTACCAAGAACTAAAATTGGGAAATGGGTACGTTTTGTTTTTGGCGAAGTAGTCAAAGTTGCATGCTTTACTTTCCAATACCTATATACTCTTGTTATGCATGCTTGTTAGGTATTGAGAATGTTTAAACATGTGCTAAAACTCCACTCCGACTTCAAGTAATTTAAAAGCTGCCCTTTTATTTGGTAGGAGTCTATTCACCCCCCCCCCCCTCTAGACACCTCTTCTCGATCCTTTCGATTGGTATCAGAGCTTTGGTCTCCATTGCTTTGGTTTAATCACCATTGGAGGAAGATGGATGAGTCTACATTGGGGAGTATTAGACGTAGAGTGCCTATGCTTGATGGAGAGTACTTTCATGAATGGAAAAATGAGATGCTTGAGATCTTTAATGAATATCATTTGAACAAGTATATTGATAATCCTTGGATGCCCCCCATTGATGTTTCAAATCCTACTTTCAATGAGAAACTTGACATGGTTCGAAATCTTAGAAATGTTAATCTTATCACTAGAGGATTGCCTAGAAACTTGCTTGTATGTTTGCCAACTATTGAATGTGCTTATACTATATGGAGATTTCTAGAGCAACGATTCCCAAATTATTCCTTGAAAAATCTAGATGAGATTCTCCATAAGTTAGCCTTGAATAGGATGAGTACTAGTGATCCTAAGTTTGGTGATTGTCTATTTGAGCTTCGTGAACTCATGTGTGCCGAAGGAGATATTAGAATTATTAGCAATATCATTTCCGAAGTCATTAGAATTCATAGAGATGACCATTGTTACGGTCATACTTCTAATGAATCACTCTCTCTAGGTGTTGATCAATCACATGACGACGTGGAACATGGATACTATGATGAGGATGAGGATAGTGACTATGATCTTGATGAACAAATGAGACATTTTGGTCTTATGGCAAATCTTCGTGGCTATGCAGCCGGAGGAAAGGAATGGGTGCTTGATAACGGTTGTACGGATCACATGACCGGAGATAAGGACATGTTTGATGAGCTTGCTAGAAATGATGGTCCACGAAAGTATGTTACCTTTGGTGACAACTCTAAGGGTAAAGTTGTTGGCCTTGGTAAGGTGGCCATATCCAATGATAGCTCAATTAAGAATGTCATGCTTGTAGAATCTCTCGGATATAATCTTCTCTTCATGTCTAGATTAGCTGATTTTGGTTTAAATGTGTTATTCACTCATCTTGATTGCCAAGTCTTTCATAGAAATAATCACAATATGGTGTTTACCGACATTCGTAGAGGGGACCTATACATTGTTGACTTCACTAAGAAAGCCCAACCTCGCACTTGTTTTATTGCTAAATCTTCTAAAGGTTGATTGTGGCATAGAAGGTTAGGTCATGTCGGCATGAGAAATTTTGATAAGCTAATTAAAGGTGAGCATATCCTTGGTGTTAAAGATGTTATATTTGACAAGAATGGACTTTGTAGTGCTTGTCAAGCAAGAAAACAAGTTGGAGGAAGTCATCCAGTGAAGAACATCATGACTACAAAGAAGACCACTTGAGCTACTTCATATGGATCTTCTTGGTCCCAATGCTTACAAAAGCCTTGGTGGTAACTCCATTGGATTAGTCATTGTTGATTATTTTTCAAGATTTACGTGGGTGTTTTTTCTTGATGATAAATCGCAGGTCCAAAAGATCTTCAAAAACTTCGCTAGGAAGGCCCAAAATCAATTTGAAGTGAAGATCAAGAAGGTTCGCAACGACAACGGAACGGAGTTCAAGCACGCAAATGTGGATACCTTTCTTGACGAAGAAGGGATTTCACATGAGTTCTCTGCTACATACACACCTCAACAAAATGGAGTTGTTGAGAGGAAGAACCGGACACTCATTGAAATGGCAAGAACGATGCTTGATGAATACAAGACGCCGAGACACTTTTGGGCGGAAGCGGTAGAGACAGCTTGTCATGCAACCAATCGCTTGTATCTTCACAAGCTTCTCGACAAGACGGCATACGAGCTTCTCACCGGTAACAAACCCCAAGTTGGATACTTTCGAGTATTCATCTCAATGTGCTACATTCTTGATAAGCATAGTCGTTCTAAATTTGCTCCTAAATCTCATGAAGGTTTCCTACTTGGTTATGGCTCAAACTCTCACACTTATTGTGTCTACAACAATTTCACTCGGAAGGTTGAAGAGACGGTAGATGTGAAGTTTGATGAATCTAACGGCTTGCAAATAGAGAAATTGCCAATTGATGTAGGAGATAAAGATCCTTCGGAAGCAATTCAAGACTTGTCTATTGGCAAGATCCGTCCAACGGAGGTGAAAGAGAGTACTTCATCCGTCCATGTGGAAGCTTCTACCTCACGACAAGGTGAACCATAAGTTGACTTGGAGGCATCCATAAGTGGGACACGCCATGACGAAGGAAACGAGGAGATACATCAAGATGAACCTCATCGATCTGCTTCTCCACCTCCACAAGGGGACAACAACACCAACAACAATGAAGAAGGACAAGAAGAAGATGAAGATGAAGAGGATGGTCCACCCCGACCCAAGCAAAAGCTTTCGCGAGTTAGAGGAAGAATTGCTAGAGATCATCCCGTAGAGAAAATCTACAATGATATCCAAACCGGGAGAATCACTCGCTCTAAATCTTGTCTAGCTAAGTTTTGTGAACATTACTCTTTCATATCTAACCTTGAACCTATGAAGGTTGAAGATGCTCTTGATGATCCGGACTGGGTAAACACAATGCACGAAGAGCTACACAACTTTGAGAGAAATCAAGTGTGGACATTGGTCGAGAAGCCCGACAACAACCACAATATCATTGGTACCAAATGGGTGTTTTGCAACAAGCAAGACGAAGATGGTCAAGTCATCCGCAACAAAGCACGTCTCGTCACCAAGGCTACACTCAAGTCGAAGGTATGGACTACGGTGAGACATATGCCCCCATTGCTAGACTTGAGTCCATTCGCATCTTACTTGCTTATGCTAATCACCATGATATCACCTTGTACCAAATGGACATTAAAAGTGCTTTTCTCAACGGTGAAATTGAGGAGGAAGTTTATGTTAAACAACCTCCCGGCTTTGTCAATCCTAAGAAACCCGATCATGTTTACAAACTTCACAAAGCTCTTTATGGTCTTAAACAAGCTCCTAGAGCGTGGTATAAATGTTTGACCAAGTTCCTTATTGAAAAAGGCTTTAAAATTGGAAAAATAGATTCCACTCTTTTTACTAAAAGGTTTAATGGTGAATTATTTGGGTGCCAAATTTATGTTGATGATATTATATTTGGTTCTACTAACCCCCATTTTAGTGAAAGGTTTGGAACGCTAATGTCGAAAAAGTTTGCGATGTCTATGATGAGTGAACTCAAGTTCTTTTTTGGTTTGCAAATCAAACAAACTAAGGAGGGTACCTTTGTTTCTCCAACAAAGTATACCAAGGACTTGTTCAAGAAGTTCAACATGCAGGAATGCAAAGGTATGACTACACCCATGCCTACTAGTGGACATCTTGACTTGACTAAGGATGGCGAACCGGTTGATCAAAAAGTTTACCGCTCTATGATTGGTTCATTGCTATATCTATGTGCCTCCCGTCCCAATATTATGCCAAGTGTGTGCATGTGTGCATGATATCAAGCGGCCCCTAAGGAATGTCATCTTAAGGCTGTGAAAAGGATAGTGAGATACTTAATTCATACACCAAATTTTGGCATTTGGTATCCTAAGAGGTCCTCTTTTGATCTTGTTGGCTACTCCAATTCGGACTATGCCGGTGACAAGGTTGATAGAAAGTCAACTTTGGGTACTTGTCAATTTCTTGGTAGATCTCTTGTGTCTTGGTCCTCCAAGAAACAATACTCGGTATCCTTATCCACCACCGAAGCGGAATACATTGTCGCTGGTTCATGTTGTGCTCAATTACTTTGGATGACCCAAACTCTTAAAGATTATGGGATCTATGTGAAACATGTTCCATTACATTGTGACAATGAAAGTGCTATTAGGATTGCTCATAATCATGTGCAACATTCTCGAACCAAGCATATTGAAGTTCGTCATCATTTCATTCGAGATCATGTTGCTAAGGGTGATATCAATCTTAAACATGTTCGCACCGATAAGCAATTAGCAGATATATTTACTAAACCACTTGATGAGAAAGTGTTTTGCAGGTTGAGAGGTGAATTGAACATTATTGATGCCTCAAACTTGGAGTAGGAACTCCATTTGGATACATGCAAGGCATAAGCCTTTAACTGATCCTTGACTTTTTCTCTTATGATGTTGATCATATGTATTGGATATATTTGCACCCTTGCATGCTATCTATCCCTTGTAGGTACTTGGCTGAATCTAAATCTAATAGGATTGCAACTCACTCACATCTTGAGCAATCTCTATATCACCAAGTCCCTACACCATGGTGGTTGAAGACAAGGAAGCATGAAGCCCTTCAATATATCCTTTGACAATTTTTATATATCAAATTTCATTTGGTATCGAGCTTTCAGAATTGTCATTTTAGATACACAAGTGCTCTTCCTTGCAAATCTAACACATGTAGGTAGATGAACTCAAACTACAAGTGGTGCTCCCAATTCTTCATGAGCTACATCAACCTTGAGCAACCCACACAAGTTCAACTACATGATCAAGATCAATACTACCACCCAAGGTATGGTATTCCATCTTAGAGAAGCTTTACCCCAAGTCATGGGTCAAAGCATCTCAACAAGATGTTAATACATCGAGTGTATACGAAAAATGGTAACCCCATTTTGAGCTTAAACGATGAGTATGACCTATGATCAAGTGTCTTCACTTGACTCCTAAGTCAATATATTCTAACATAGGTGACTTTGTCGCCGACCAATTCTAGATGAAGTTCTCTAGTGTTTCTCTGAGTTTGTGCATTTGTTCCTTGCATTTTGTTCCCCTTCGTTTTAAAAAAATTTCATCTAAATTTTCTTTTCTCTGTTTTCATTCTACATTTTCTGAATCCAATTCATTTTCAGTTAATTCCTTGCAAATCTTTGTGAGATCTTATTTTCCTAGTGAGCTAAGATGAAAAATTGTTCTCTCTGTGTTGAATTCGGACACACCGATTTGCCTCTTTGGGTCAAACCGAACCATCTCGGTGCCACCAAAGTAAACAGCTCGGTGTAACTGATTTTAATATCAAGGAGACAATTTGTCATTTGCATTCTGCATATCTGTTCCAGCTCCACTCAATGATACTTGTCCTCTACCAGCATCACATTTTTTTCACTGCTCTGTGACTCAAGGACCAAACCTATTTTTACTCACACTCCAGAAGATCCCTTCTTGGAAATTGATGTCAAAGAGGGAGAGAGTTCACATCAAAGCTTAAGGGGGAGAGCTTAAGGGGGAGAAAGAGTTCACATCAAATCACATGCCCTAGATGCTTGGTGTTCAAGAGGAGAGAAGTCACATGTCTTTAAGAGGGGAAAGACATGTCTATTTTGTTGATATGATATGTTTTCCTCTGATTATTTTTCCCTACTTTCTTCCATTATCCAATATAAGATTCAGGGGGAGAAAGACTGCTAGGGAAGGAAGTCCTTGAAATCATTGCATATCTTTTACTTTTGGGAACATGTCTGAATTCTAGAGTACCCAGTACTCACTCTCTAAATGTTATCCCAATCTTGGTACTCTTGTGGCTCTTTTGTTGCTGTGTCTAGTAGATGTACCTGTGTTATCTAACCTTGTTTACTCACGTTCATCCCTTCATAAGCCAACTCAAGATCACAAGGTAAGTATATGCATCACACTCATGTGCATGAAGATTTCTTGCTAATGTACATATTGTTTACAAGAAGGAATCATGAACATGAGGATACACTTCATATATTCATATCATTTGCTCTGATGCATATAGCCAAGATACATGTAACTCATTGCCTGCTCTGTCATGTCTATGCTTTCACATGTTCTTATATTCCATATTCACATGATTGCATACATGTAGGGGGAGCCTGTGACACCCCGAGACTGGTGCGTCAGGTGTCAGCCAGTTATTCGTCATCGTTGCCATGTCATCTGCTTGTGTGTTGCATCTTGCCATGTCATCATGTGTGTTGCATCAGCATGTTTTCGAAACTTGCATCCGTCCGAGTCCCCTCGTCCTCTCCGTTGCCCGTTCTGAGCCCAAACACACTTGCACATGCCCGCGGTGCCTCCGAATATTTATTTTGTAAGTGGCCGAAAATTGTTCTCGGAATGAGATGAAACTTGGCGTGTGGTCTTATTATAGTGTAGACAGGCCGCCTGCCAAATTTCATCGCATTCTGAGCTCGTTTGATAGCCCAACGGACATATATAGCGGCACTAGTCGCCAGTTTAAACGTCAGACGTTTTCGGTCTCCGAAAACCCCCGCGGGTCTCTTTTCCGTTCTCTCCTCGTAGCCCGAAACCTCTTCTACACAACCCTCTAACCTCCCCTAGCCTCCCCTGTGATTGGATCTGTCGGATCGCGATCGAAGGGCTCAAAAACCCCTCCAAACACCCCCAAACCCTAATCCCTAGACCCCTTGCCTATTTAAGCACCTCCCCCATGCCATTTTGGCCTCCACCTACCCCTCCTCCTCAATTTCTGCGCCTCCAATCATCAGCCGCCGCCACCTCCCACCTTCTCCTCGTTTTCCGGCGAGCTCCTACCCCGCCGCCGCCACTTGGCGCCCTCCTAGTGGCCAGCGCCGCCACCTGGGAAGCTCCCGACCAACAGCAACCCGCCGCGTGGCCAAATCCACGTCGCCCCGCGCCACCTGGGCATTCCCTGCCCCTCCAGCAACGCGGCCCGTCCCCGGCCCGCCCCGGGCCGCGCCGGGCTCCGCGTGCCGAACCGCCCCAGCGCGCCCCGAGCGCCTGCTCGCCCCTCCGCCTCCCTGGTCGTCAGCGCCGCCGCTCCTCCCCAGCACCGCGCCGCCGCACGCCGTTGCTACTCCAGCGACCGGGCGCCCCGCCTCCGGCCACCAGATATGGCCGCTGGCCTCTCCCCTCAGGGCCGGCCGGATCCCGCATCTCCATCGCCGGATCTGCCCGTCTCGCCGGCCGGCAAGCCACCCCTTGGCCTCCCCGTCCTTCTCCGGCAGCCGCGCCGCCGCCGTTGGCCGATCGTCGCCGCGGTCATGGCCTCTAGCCGACCGGACCCGATCCGCCGTGAGCCGCCCGAACCGCTCCGCCTATTGGACCCGATCCGCTTCTTCCTCTGTGACACTGCCACGCGGGCCCCGTTCGTCAGACATGTCCGCTGGCTCTGGATATGTCCGTTTTCCTCGAGGTCCCTTTTTCGCTCTATGTCCCAAAAATGCATATTATGTTGCTATGTTTGCATGGTGATATATTTTTGTGTGGTGATCCAAATTGAGTGTATGATATGTCAAAATGATCGTGGTGATATGCTCTACACTTTGTTCCATTGTGTCATGCTCATTTGAGTTCATCTAGATGCTCTAATCTCTGTTGTAAGAGTGCTACTTGATATAAACTGCTGCTACTTGTTATTTTGTTGCCATGTTTGCGATATGATAACTTGGTGCATGTTTATCCAAATGATGCATATGATATGTCAAAATGTTCATCATGAGATTCTCTACATGTTGGTTGCTATAGCATGCATGTTAGAGTTCATATTGCCATGTTTATCTCTGTTGCAAAAGTGCATTTGGTTGTTAAGTTCTGAAACTTGTTACAAGATGCCTAGTTGAGGAGCTCGTTGCTATTGATGTGTTTGTCCCCATGTCGCATGCTCATATGTTTTAGATTCCCCGTCATGTGTTCTTTGGTGTGGTGCATTTAACTTTCCATGATATGCCTTGTGTTGACTTAAACATGCTTGTAGACATGCCATGTTAATGTTACTGTTTTAACACTTAGTGAAATTTCACAAAGTCCGGAATATGTCTTATCCTAATGCTATGTTTGCTTGATGCCCTAGGTATATCCATGTTAGTTTTGGGGTGGCCATTGATCATTTCTTGCTGTATATGTTGTTGTCTATCCATCCATGTCCTCACTTGCTCATTTGGGTTGTTGTAGCTTATTTAATTCTTGCTCTCAAGTTGCTATAAAATATTGCTGTCAGGTTTTTAGCGTCATGTTCAAAATGTTGTAGCTTGTTGCTATTGATCCATGCCTCCTATGGAGTTGCTCCAATGGAGTTGTTTGCTATAGGATATGTCTACTTCATGTCCATGCTTCTTGTCACCATGTTTGAGTGTTGTAGAGTATATATTTCTTGCTCCAAAGTTGCGATGTGGCTGTTAACTTCAGCTTGTTGTCATATCTTTTTTCATGTGTATCTTTTAGCCCGTTGCTCCGTTTTGGGTGTGCCTTATATGAAACTTGTGTGATTTTGCATGTAGAATCATAATATCATCTTGTTTACATGTTTGGAGTATGCTTGCTTGATGTTTGGGTGCATCTTGCACCGTTGCCTTGCTTGTCTTGTTTTGCTCATATCTGCTAGGCCGTAGCTCCGAATTAAACAAACTTTATATGAAACTTGACTAGAATTTCGTGTAGATCATCATGGTGCATGTTAACCTGCTGTTTAACAACTTTAACTTAAGGTTTGTTCAGATCTGGACTAATTTCAAACTATGCATATGAGGACTTACCGGGTTTGTTATATGTAGTTTCCGGCCTTATTTAAACTTGTTCACTTGTGTTGTTTTTTAGTGCTTCCTGCCTTGCCATGTTTTGCATCATATATAGAATTGTCTTGCATCCTACTTGCTTGAGCATATTGTCATGTTCTTGTGTTGTTTTACTGTGCTTCCTACCTTGCCATGTTGTGCTTCCTGTATAGACTTGTCTTGCTCATATCTTGCCATGTATTGCATCATATATAAACTTGTGTTGTTTTTCTGTGCTTCCTACCTTGCCATGTATTGCTTCATGTATAGACTTGTCTTGCATCATACCTTGCCATGTATTGCATCATATATAAACTTGTGTTGTTTCTCTGTGCTTCCTACCTTGCCATGTTTTGCTTCCTGTATAGACATGTTGTGCATCATATGTAGACTTGTTTTGCATCATACTTGGTTGAGCATATTGTCATGTTCTTGTGTTGTGTGATTACCGTATTGCTTGCTTCTTCTCGTTAGTGCTTGTTCCGTTGCGTTCGTGAGGATTCGTTCGTCTACCCGTGGTTCTTCTTCAAGGCTTCTTCTTCGTCTTCTTCATGGATCCGTTCTTTTTGCTTGCGGGATCTCAGGCAAGATGACCATACCCTTGGATACCTTTACTACCATTGCCATGCTTAGTTGCCTCGATGCTATCCTTACATGTCGCGCTACCCATCATTATTGTCAGCCTCTCCTTGTTGCCATGAAACCTCTAACCTTTGACACCTTCCCAGCAAAACCATTGTTTGGCTATGTTACCCGCTTGCTCAGCCCCTCTTATAGTGTTGTTAGTTGCAGGTGAAGATGAAGGTCGTTCCAGGTGGGAACTTGTTGTTGGAATATCACAATATCTATTATTAATATTAACACACCTATATACTGGGCATGGGTGGAAGGATTGGCCTTTTGCTCGGTGTTTTGTTCCACTCATGCCACCTTAGGCGCCGATAAACCGACATTATGTTCCTTGATTTTGCGTTCCTTACATGGTTGGGTATATGGGGACCCCTTGACACTTCGTCTTTGAATAAAACTCCTCCAGCAAGGCCCAACATTGGTTTTAGTTTGCTCATAATAACAACTTAATTATTGAATTAATTGCATAGGGGGTCATGTCCCCGGGTTCTTAATCTACATAACAGGGGGGGCAGTGCTGATGGTGTTGGTCCCAAACGGGCAACCTGCGGGGCCACCTTGGGGAAACCCGAGGGCTGGTTTTACTCATAGCTTGTCCCATCCGGACGTGGCCTGAGACGAGATACGCGTGGCTACAATCAGGGTGTCGGCACGCCGGGAGGTCTTGCTGGACTTGTTTTACCATCATCGAAATGTCTTGTTTACCGGGATGTCGAGCCTGATCGGATGTCCCTAAGATAAGGGGTGATAATATTATATTTATCACTTCAGCTGATCGTGGGAGCTTGTGATGGGCTAAGTTGGGACACCCCTGCAGGGTTATGATCTTTCGAAAGCCGTGCCCGCGTTTATGTGGCAGATTGGAATTTGTTAATGTCCGGTTGTAGAAAACTTGACAGAGGATCCAAAGTAAAACACACAACTGTGTGAGTAACCGTGACTATCTCTATTCACTTTGAGAAGAGAACACGATGGGGTTATGTTTGACTCGTAGGTAGTTCAGGATCTTTAGCGATCATTACTAGTTTGCGACCATTTGCGTAGATGCTCATCTTATTCTTGTACTCGTAAGTTAGCCACCATATGTTTTTCTTAGCCGCTGCTGCAACCTCACCACTTTACCTCTTCATACCCATTAAGCTTTGATAGTCTTGTTACCCATAGTTATGGGATTGCTGAGTCCTCGTGGCTCACAGATACTACAACAACAGTCGCAGGTGCAGGTTTCCGATGTCTTGACGTGAGAGCGATGATCGTTGTGTTGGAGTTCTTTCTTCTTCTTCTTCTTCAGTCTTGGGTTAGGTTCCGGGTCGGCAGCCTGGGATAGCAGATGGATGTCGTTGTTCTTTTCATGTTTGCATCCGTAGTCGGATGCCTTGTATTGATGTTGTATTCATGTGACTTGTATGTATTGTTGTATCCCCCTTGTATGTATGTAATGGTACGATGTGATGATATCCATCTTGCTAAGCGCCCGAAATGCGGTTGTGCCCCAATCACGTAAGTGTCACGTGATCGGGATAGAATCGCATCTTGGGCCTGACAAGTTGGTATCAGAGCCTTGACCGACCATAGGAGCCCCCTTGATTGATCGTAGCTTGGCCATTGTTGAGTCTAGCAGAAAACTTTTTCCGAGTCTAGTTATATCGGAGAGTAGGAATTCTTTTTACTCCTAAACCCTTCGTCGCTCTGGTGAGGAATCTTGACGTAGGTGTTTTGAATTACTCCTCTTCCCCTTCAAATTTTTTAGGATCTCGCGTGGTTAGTTTTGTTCGTCGCGTTGTTAGTTCTTTCATCTGGTGCATCTCTCGTCAAGTGGATTCAACCCTCTTCTTCTTTGCAAGTTCATCCTCAGTTCTTTCCATCCGATGTTGTTTCCCCTTCCGAAGTGGTCTTTCTTTTTCCCACCCGCCCACCCTTTTTCTTCTCGGAGCCGGAGTCCTTAATCGAGTATCCATCCTACTCGTGTGAAGTCTTTGATTTCTTTCCTCGGTTATTTCTCAACTGGTGAATTCTCGTCTAGTTCGTCGTCCTTCATCTCTTTTCTTCTCCGATGAGTTCTTCCCTCCTTTGATATTCTTCACCTCTTCTTTTCTTTCCGGTGGTTCCAATTCTATTAGTATCCGGTGTTCTTCATATTCTTTTTCCTCTGCTCAAATGTTTCCAATTGCTCGTTCACCTCTCGCCATTTAATTATTCCGGAGTTTCGAAGTCATTTCAGGAGATTTATCCGTATTCCAATTAATTCGAGGTTGCCACCTCCTTCAAGTTTTTTAATCGTTCAGGTTCTTCATCTCCTTTCGATCCTTTCAACGGTGGTTTTTCTCTTCGGTGGGCTCATAACCCACAGGCTTATTCCCAGGATCCTACCTGACTCTTCTAATTTTCCTGGAGTGTTCCGAAATTCTTTTCAAAGTCTGACGTAAGTATGTATTACATCAGTCACGTGCTTTTCGAAGATCGTTTCCAAATTCTTTTCATCGTTGCTTCAACCTCTCTTCTTTTCATTATTCCGGAGTATTTATGAATTCTTTTTCTTTGTGTTCCTCCGAAGGCCATCATTTCAGAAGATTTCTTCATTCTCAGTTTTCAACTTCGTCCTCCAAATATTCTTCATCGATGCCTCTTCGTTCGTCTCACATTCTTCCGGTGCTTGTTCAAGTATTCTTTAATCGGTTCACAATCTCTTCGTTCTCGTCATTCTAATTGTCCTCAGGTGCTTTATTCTTCCCGGAGATTCATTCTCTTGTGTTCACTCAATCTCAATTCTTCACGGTGGCTTGTCCTCTTGCATCATGCAATTTCATTCCTTACGGTGGTCATTCTCGTTCTTCACTCGATTTTAATTCTTCACGATGGGTCGTTCTTTCTTCACTCGGTTTCAATTCTTTACGGTGGTTTGCTCAAGAGTTCTTTTCCGGTGCTATTATATCAATTCATTCGTTCTTTCAATCCTACCGGTGGTTCAAGAAGATTTTTGCAAGTTTGTGATATATTCCTCTTTAATCATTTCAAGCAGAATAAGTAGTTGTGAATCCATTGTTCATCAATTTAATTGGTGGAGGATAAGCATAACATAATTCTTATTCATCTTGTGGAGTTTACTAATTCCTTCCTTCGGAGTTTATTCTTCATGAATAAATTCTAGTTCCAAGTGCTTAATATTTTTGTTTCCGGAGTTCAAGTTTTTCTCGGTTATCTCGTCGGAACCCCGTTTAATCATCGCAAGGCGTTAATCTTATTCTTTTCATCCGTCATTTCTATATCATCATCCTTTCATTACCGGAGTTCTTCATGGTGGTTCTTCATCATTTAATTCATTCTTCTAGTGTTCATCAAATTCTTTTGGTTCAAGCTCAAGCATTCTTATTCTTGCCTCTCGAGTGCAAATAATTCTCTGTATTCTTTTGAAGTGGAGTTTTGCTTTCTTCCTTCTTCTCATCTATTCAATCTTTTAGTTGTGGCATAATATCACCTCAAGTTTGAGATGTTTAAAGAAGTCCCCAACAAGCCTATTCTTTTGTTGTTGATTTCTCAACAACTCCGTTCAAGCATTCTTTTGAAGATGCTCTTCTGAATTTAGTCGCGATGGAAGTTGTCATCTTCTTCTCCGTTCTTTTGTTTTCACTCTTTTAATTATTCTGGAGGCATTGTGTCGTTACTCTCGTCATGTTTTCGTTTCATCTTCTCAGTTCTTGTTCCAGTCCATTCATATTCAACCGGTGTGCTATTTCTTTCAGTTTCAGCCGGAGTGCTACCCGAATTCTTTGGTTCGGACTCATTTCTATCTCTTATTAACCGGAGTGGTTTCGAATTCATTCTTGTTCATTCAGCTCTTGCTTCATATCTTTCAACCTTTTGGTTCTCGTGTGTTCCTTGTTCCTCTTTCCTAATGGAGCTTCTCTTTCTCGTTCATCTCCATTATATTCTTTCTTTCGAAGTTGTTCATCCTCTCGAGGTTCTTTTCTTTCACTCTTTTGTCCTCGAAGAACTTGTTCTTCCTTTTTCCCTTCCGTCTCGTTCCTAAGATCTCGGGACGAGATCTCTTGTTAGTAGGGGAGTGTTGTGCCACCCTGAGACCGGTGCTTCAGGTGTCAGCCAGTTATTCGTCGTCGTTGCCATGTCATCTTCTTGTGTGTTGCATCTTGCCATGTCATCATGTGTGTTGCATCAGCATGTTTTCGAAACTTGCATCCGTCCGAGTGCCCTCGTCCTCTCCGTTGCCCGTTCTAAGCCCAAACACACTTGCATGTGCCCGCGGTGCCTCCGAATATTTATTTTATAAGTGGCCGAAAAATGTTCTCGGAATGAGATGAAACTTGGCGTGTGGTCTTATTATAGTGTAGGCCGGCCGCCTGCCAAATTTCATCGTATTCGGAGCTCGTTTGATAGCCCAACGGATATATATAGCGGCACTAGTCGCCGGTTTAAACGTCGGACATTTTCGGTCTCCGAAAACCCCCGCGAGCCATTTTTCCCTTCTCTCCTCGTAGCCCGAAACCTCTTCTACATAGCCCGCTAACCTCCCCTAGCCTTCCCCGCGATCGGATCCGTCGGATCACGATCGGAGGGCTCAAAAACCCCTCCAAACACCCCCAAACCCTAATCCCTAAACCCCTTGCCTATTTAAGCACCTCCCCCATGCCATTTTTGGCCTCCACCTACCCCTCCTCCTCAATTTCTGCGCCTCCAATCATCAGCCGCCGCCACCTCCCACCTTCTCCTCGTTTTCCGGCGAGCTCCTACCCCGCCACCGCCACTTGGCGCCCTCCTAATGACCAGCGCTGCCACCTGGGCAGCTCCCGGCCAACAGCAACCCGCCGCGTGGCCAAATCCACGTCGCCCCGCGCCACCTGGGCGTTCCCTGCCCCTCCAGCCGCGCGGCCCGTCCCCGGCCCGCCCCGGGCCGCGCCGGGCTCCGCGGGCCGAACCGCCCCAGCGCGCCCCGAGCGCCTGCTCGCCCCTCCGCCTCCCTCGTTGTCAGCGCCGCCGCTCCTCCCCAGCACCGCGCCGCCGCACGTCGTTGCTACTCCGGCGACCGGGCGCCCCGCCTCCGGCCACCAGATCTAGCCACCGGCCTCTCCCCTCAGGGTCGGCGGGATCCCGCATCTCCATCGCCGGATCTGCCCGTCCAGCCGGCCGGCGAGCCTCCCCCCGGCCTCCCCGTCCTTCTCCGACAGCCGCGCCGCCGCCGTTGTCCGATCGCCGCCGCGGTCATGGCCTCCAGCCGACCGAACCCGATCCGCCGTGAGCTGCCCGAACCGCTCCGCCTATTGGACCCGATCCGCTTCTTCCTCTCTGACACTGCCACACGGGCCCCGTTCGTCAGATGTGTCCGCTGGCTCTGGACATGTCCGTTTTTCTCAAGGTCCCTTTTTTTCTTAAGTCCCAGAAATGCATATTATGTTGCTATGTTTGCATGGTGATATCTTTTTGTGTGGTGATCCAAATGGAGTGTATGATATGTCAAAATGATCGTGGTGATATGCTCTACACTTTGTTCCATTGTGTCATGCTCATTTGAGTTCATCTAGATGCTCTAATCTCTGTTGTAAGAGTGCTACTTGATATAAACTGCTGTTACTTATTATTTTGTTTCCATGTTTGCGATATGATAACTTGGTGCATGTTTATCCAAATGATGCATATGATATGTCAAAATGTTCATCATGAGATGCTCTACATGTTGGTTGCTATAGCATGCATGTTAGAGTTCATATTGCCTTGTTTATCTCTGTTGCAAAAGTGCATTTGGCTGTTAAGTTCTGAAACTTGTTACCAGATGCCTAGTTGAGGAGCTCGTTGCTATTGATGTGTTTGTCCCCATGTCGCATGCTCGTATGTTTTAGATTCCCCATCATGTGTTCTTTGCTGTGGTGCATTTAACTTTCCATGATATGCCTTGTGTTGACTTAAACATGCTTGTAGACATGCCATGTTAATGTTATTGTTTTAACACTTAGTGAAATTTCACTAAGTATGGAATCTGTCTTATCATGATGCTATGTTTGCTTGATGCCCTAGGTAAATCCATGTTAGTTTTGGGGTGGCCATTGATCATTTCTTGCTGTATATGTTGTTGTCTATCCATCCATGTCCTCACTTGATCATTTGGGTCGCTGTAACTTATTTAATTCTTGCTCCCAAGTTGCTATAAAATATTGCTGTTAGGTTTTTAGCGTCATGTTCAAAATGTTGTAGCTTGTTGCTATTGATCCATGCCTCCTATGGAGTTACTCCAATAGAGTTGTTTGCTGTAGGATATGTCTACCTCATGTCCATGCTTCTTGTCACCATGTTTGAGTGTTGTAGAGTATATATTTCTTGCTCCAAAGTTGCTATGTGGCTGTTAACTTCAGCTTATTGTTATATCTTGTTTCATGTGTATCTTTTAGGCCGTTGCTCCGTTTTGGGTGTGCCTTATATGAAACTTGTGTGATTTTGCATTTAGAATCATAATATCATCTTGTTTACATGTTTGGAGTATGCTTGCTTGATGTTTGGGTGCATCTTGCACCGTTGCCTTGCTTGTCTTGTTTTGCTCATATCTTCTAGGCCGTAGCTCCGAATTAAACAAACTATATATGAAACATGACTAGAATTTCGTGTAGATCATCATGGTGCATGTTAACCTGCTGTTTAAAAACTTTAACTTAAAGTTTGTTCAGATCTGGACTAATTTCAAACTATTCATATGAGGACTTACCGGGTTTGTTATATGTAGTTTCCGGCCTCATTTAAACTTGTTGACTTGTGTTGTTTTTGAGTGCTTCCTGCCTTGCCATGTTTTGCATCATATATAGAATTGTCTTGCATCCTACTTGCTTGAGCATATTGTCATGTTCTTGTGTTGTTTTACTGTGCTTCCTACCTTGCCATGTTGTGCTTCCTGTATAGACTTGTCTTGCATCATATCTTGCCATGTATTGCATCATATATAAACTTGTGTTGTTTTTCTGTGCTTCCTACCTTGCCATGTATTGCTTCCTGTATAGACTTGTCTTGCATCATACCTTGCCATGTATTGCATCATATATAAACTTGTGTTGTTTTTCTGTGCTTCCTACCTTGCCATGTGTTGCTTCCTGTATAGACTTGTTGTGCATCATATGTAGACTTGTTTTGCATCATACTTGGTTGAGCATATTGTTATGTTCTTGTGTTGTGTGTTTACCGTATTGCTTGCTTCTTCTCGTTAGTGCTTCTTCCGTTGCGTTCGTGAGGATTCGTTTGTCTACCCGCGGTTCTTCTTCAAGGCTTCTTCTTCGTCTTCTTCATGGATCCGTTCTTCTTCCTTGCGGGATCTCAGGCAAGATGACCATACCCTTGGATACCTTTACTACCATTGCCATGCTTAGTTGTCTCGATGCTATTTACATGTCGCGCTACCCATCATTATTGTCAGCCTCTCCTTGTTGCCATGAAACCTCTAACCTTTGACACCTTCCTAGCAAAACCATTGTTTGGCTATGTTACCCGCTTGCTCAGCCCCTCTTATAGTGTTGTTAGTTGCATGTGAAGATGAAGGTCGTTCCAGGTGGGAAGTTGTTGTTGGAATATCACAATATCTATTATTAATATTAACACACCTATATACTGGGCATGGGTGGAAGGCTTGTCCTTTTGCTCGGTGTTTTGTTCCACTCATGCCCCCTTAGGCGCCGATAAACCGGCATTATGTTCCTAGATTTTGCGTTCCTTACACGGTTGGGTATATGGGGACCCCTTGACACTTCGTCTTTGAATAAAACTCCTCCAGCAAGGCCCAACATTGGTTTTAATTTGCTCATAATAACAACTTAATTAATTAATTAATTGCATAGGGGGTCATGTCCCCGGGTTCTTAATCTACATAACAGGAGGGCAAGTGCTGATGGTGTTGGTCCCAAACGGGCAACCTGCGGGGCCACCTTGGGGAAACCCGAGGGTTGGTTTTACTCGTAGCTTGTCCCATCCGGACGTGGCCTGAGACGAGATACGCGCGGCTACAATCAGGGTGTCGGCACGCTAGGAGGTCTTGCTGGACTTGTTTTACCATTGTTGAAATGTCTTGTGCACCGGGATGCCGAGCCTGATCGGATTTCCCTAAGATAAGGGGTGATAATATTATATTTATCACTTCAGGTGATCGTGAGAGCTTGTGATGGGCTAAGTTGGGACACCCCTGCAGGTTTATGATCTTTTGAAAGTCGTGCCGGCGGTTATGTGGCAGATTGGAATTTGTTAATGTCCGGTTGTAGAAAACTTGACAGAGGATACGAAGTAAAACACACAACTATGTGAGTAACCGTGACTGTCTCTTTTCACTTTGAGAAAAGAACACGGTGGGGTTATGTTTGACTCGTAGGTAGTTCAGGATCTTTAGCGATCATTACTAGTTTGCGACCATTTGCGTAGATGCTCATCTTATTCTTGTACTCGTAAGTTAGCCACCATATGTTTTGCTTAGCCGCTGCTGCAACCTCACCACCTTACCTCTTCCTACCCATTAAGCTTTGATAGTCTTGTTACCCATAGTTAAGGGATTGCTGAGTCCTCGTGGCTCACAGATACTACAACAACAGTTGCAGGTGCAGGTTTCCGATGTCTTGACGTGAGAGTGATGATCGTTGTGTTGGAGTTCTTTCTTCTTCTTCTTCTTCAGTCTTGGCTTAGGTTCCGGGTCGGCAGCCTGGGATAGCAGATGGATGTCGTTGTTCTTTTCATGTTTGCATCCATAGTCAGATGCCTTCTATTGATGTTGTATTCATGTGACTTGTATGTATTGTTGTATCCCCCATGCATGTATGTAATGGTACGATGTAATGATATCCATCTTGCTAAGCGCCCGAAATGCGGTTGTGCCCCAATCACGTAAGTGTCGCGTGATCGGGATAGAATCGCATCTTGGGCCTGACAGAGCCTTTGCATGTTACATGTCCTTCCAAAGCTTTACTTGTTAATCTTTATATTTTTATCTAAAGCTTTGATGTATGTTGTCATCAATCACCAAAAAGGGGGAGATTGAAAGCACAGCTGCTCCCTGGGTGATTTTGGTAATTAATGTCAACATTTCTCTTGTTGGACTAATGTTTTCATCTAGTATATTTAAGACAAGTTCAACAAATGGAGTGGCATGGACTAGAGGATGCGGAACCCCTTAAAGATGATGAGGACAAAGGATTGGCTCAAGCTCAAAGCTCTGGAATCTACATTTTCTATTTCAGTGATCCAAGATCACGTTGAGTCCATATGAAAGCCAATACTATTAAAAGGGGATGAGGTGTTGCTTAATGGCCTGCTTGCTCAAAGTTCTTAGTGATATGCTCCAAAACCCTCAACCACTTTCTCACATCCACATATGTCCCAAACCAAAAGTCAAACTCAGCCCCACCGAAATCTTCTATCTGGCGCCACCGAGTTCACTTGACATAGCCACTCTCAGAAACCCTAATCAGTTCAGTCTCACTGATAGGGATCTCGGTCTCACCGAGATGGGAATGTAAACTCTCTGTTTCCTATTTGAAATATTTTGGTCTAACCGAGATGTGAGAATCGGTCTCACCGAGTTAGCATTGTAAACTCTCTGTTGCCTCTTCGTAACATTTCGGTCCCATCAAAACGAGTGAATCGGTCCCACCGAGTTTCCCTGACCAACTCTCTGTAAGCTCATTACCAAAATCGGTCCCACGGAGTTTGTGTATTCGGTCTCACCGAGATAACGTTATGCCCTAACCCTAATGAAATCGGTCCCACCGAGTTGATCATATCGGTCCCACCGAAATGCCTAACAGTCACATTATGAACTAAATCGGTCTGACCGAGTTCTATGAATCGGTCCCATCGAGTTTGCTAAATTGTGTGTAACGGTTAGATTTTGTGTGGAGGCTATATATTTACCCCTCCACCCACTCTTCATTCGAAGAGAGAGCCATCAAAACATACCTAGACTTCCATCATACATGTTCTGAGAAGAGAACCACCTACTCAAGTGTTGAGATCGGGATATTCCATTCCTACCATATGAATCTTGTTCTCTAGCCTTCCCCAAGTTGCTTTCCACTCAAATCATTCTTCCACCATACCCAAATCTGTGAGGAGCTGTTTGAGTGTTGGGGAGACTATCATTTGAAGCATTTGAGCAAGGAGTTCATCATCAACACACCGTCTATTACCTTTTGGAGAGTGGTGTCTCCTAGATTGGTTAGGTGTCACTTGGGAGCCTCCGACGAGATTGTGGAGTTGAACCAAGGAGTTTGTATGGGCAAGAAGATCGCCTACTTCGTGAAGATCTACCCTAGTGAGGCAAGTCCTTCGTGGGCGATGGCCATGGTGGGATAGACAAGGTTGCTTCTTCGTGGACCCTTCGTGGGTGGAGCCCTCCGTGGACACTCATAGCCGTTACCCTTCGTGGTTTGAACTCTCCATCAACGTGGATGTACGATAGCACCACCTATCGGAACCACGACAAAAACATTCGTGTCTTCACTTGCGTTTGCATTCTCCAAACTCCTCCCTTTACCTTCATATGCAATTGTTTTACTTTCCGCTGCTATACTCTTAGAATTGCATCAGTAGGTTGATTGCTTGACTTGTGCCAAGAACTAAAATTGGGAAAAGGCTAGGTTTTGTTTTTTGTCAAGTAGTCAAAGTTGCATGCTTTACTTTCCAATACCTATATACTCTTGTTGTGCATGCTTGTTAGGTATTGAGAATGTTTAAACATGTGCTAAAACTCCACTCTAACTTCAAGTAATTTAAAAGTTGCCCTTTTCTTTGCTAGGAGTCTATTGACCCCCCCCCCCCCTCTAGACACCTCTTCTCGATCCTTTCACACGCCCCCTCCATTTCACCTGTCCAAAAATGCCGAACACCAGGAATACTTTCTCGGAATTTTTTCCCCTTCGCCGGTATTACCTAGTACTGCACTAGGGCACACCTAGAACTACTTAATATCATGTCGTGCATCTCGGTGCTTTGTATTTACTGTTTCTTCCCCATCTTCTCTCTGGTAGACCCCGAGATCGATGCTGATGCCGCTGTGATCGACTACACCGTCGACAACCCTTCTTCCCTTTCAGCGGAGCTTCCAGGCAAGCCCCCCTTTGATCATCCCTATATCGCCCATTCCATTCTCTCTCTTTCTTGCATTAGATTTTGCTACTATAATTGATTGCTCCTATTCTGATGCATAGCCTGCATTTGACCCGCTATTGTTACCTATCTGCTTATCCTAAACTACTTAGTATAGGTTGTTTGGTGATCCATCAGTGCCCCCCACCTTGTCCCTGTTGCACCTACTTCATCATCGACGACTCGATCAACGTGGTCGACGACCAGAGCCCGACACGACACATCACCGCACACTCCCTTAGTTGTACGACTCTGCATACTTACTGTCGAGTGCCGAGGGTGATACCTCGTAATGCACTCCTAATGATAACTTTGTTGTGTAGCTATTCTATCATGGTCATCGAGGGTGATTCCTCCTTCACCACTCCCGATACGACTTTGTCATGCAACACCTCAAGTGTGAACCTCGAGGGTGATTCCTCCTAAGTTCAACTTGATGATTACATCAAGTGGAATCCCTCGAGGGTGATTCTTCGGGCTTTCCCCTTGATGTTTTGGACACACGGTTACCCTAGATTTACTTCAGACCTTTGTTAAAGTTGGGTCGGCCCCGAGGGGTACTCGTGAGAGATACCTATGAAAGTCAGGCGGGCACGGAGAGCACCCACGAGATAATTACGAGGCACGGCCGGGCAGGCAGGCCGCCCCAGAGTGGTCTGGGCTAGCCCTTGCCTTATTTCCTCGAGACGGGGTGACAGGGTCACATGATCGTGAGTCTCTGCTCGTCTTCGCGAGCTCCTAATACACTAATGGTTTGGGTATTTGATCTGATTTGGCCTCTCGCCTTTATGCACAAACTGCCACGCGAAAATAGTTATGGCCCTCGGTG
The DNA here is from genome assembly GCA_902687465.1 of Secale cereale. NCBI lineage: Eukaryota > Viridiplantae > Streptophyta > Magnoliopsida > Poales > Poaceae > Secale > Secale cereale. The sequence goes on along the minus strand of LR738711.1, from coordinate 448,292,462 downwards.
TCATGGTATCAGCCGAAACTTTGTCAGACGTCCAGATCAGCATTGCGGCACGGCTGGGCCGGCACCATCGTGTAGTGGTGAAGCCTGGACCCGCCCTGCATGTAATGACCCGGAGTGCAACGGGCGATGGGCCCAAGACCCTGGAGCCCTTAGGATGTAGACCGTCGGGGACCTCTCTGCTGAGCCTAGGGCTGCAACATGTTGTTCTTCCGAGGCCGGGCATTGCCCAGAAAAGTGTGTCCAGACAGAGATGATCGAGCGTGTAGGGTAACATGGTGCACCCCTGTAGGGAAGTTATCTATTCAAATAGTCGTGTCCACGATAATGGACGTTCATACTTGTATCCTGATCTATCATAACTAGAAATGGATACTTGAGATGTGTGATGGATATGATGGCTCCGGGATTGCTTTCTCGCAGGGAGTCGAGGAAGGATCTCTGGGCATTAATGCTACAACATGCTTGATAATTATAATATGCTATTATATACTCTCTTCTACTGCTGTAAGATGGTGGTTTCCAGAAGATGCTTGAATATGCTAGTATTCGATAGGCTAGGCATTCCCCTCTATTCTAGCATTTTTGCAGTTCAGTCCACAAATACAGCTCATTCCTTTGATACTGATGCATACTTAGTCTAGATCTGATGCTTGCAAGTACTTTGGATGAGTACTCACGATTGCTTTCCTCCCCATTTCCCCCTTCTTTCTTCTTTCCACTTGTTGCAACCAGATGGCGGATCCCAGGAGCCAGATGCGACTACCGACTACTGCTACTACCCCGATGGTGCCTACTACTATGTGGAGTCCGCCAACGACCATGAGTAGTTAGGAGGTCCCAGGCAGGAGGCCTTGCCTCTTCGATCATTGTTGCTTTTGTGTTTGCCTTCTTAAGGCAGTCTTGTTTAACTTATGTCTGTACTCAGATATTGTTGCTTCTGCTCACTCTTGTGTATTGAGCTTTTGTATTCGAGCCCTCGAGGCCCCTAGATTGTTGTATAAATCTTGTATTATTTTAATTTTTGTCTAGAGTTGTGTTGTGGTATCATCTCGTGAGTCCCTGATCTTGGTCGTACACATTTGTGTGTATGATTAGTGTACGGTCAAATCGGGGGCGTCACAGAACACTAACAAAATTGTGGCGCTGCACGTAAAACAAGGGAGGAGCACACTCCAAATATTTTTTCCTTTCTTTTTTTGCACCTTTTTCCCTCTTTTTTTGCTCCGCAACAATTTTTTTCCGAAAAAGTCTACAAATGGTCTAAAAACTGCTGATACGTCCAAAACGTATCTATAATTTCTGCTTGCTCCATGCCACTTTTGGGTGATATTGCTATGATATTTATACACTTCCATACACTTTTGATCATATTTGGACTAACCTACTAATCCAGTGCACCCCAGTGCCAGTTTCTGTTTTCGGCCGTTTTTGTATTTCAGGTTTTCACATTACGAGAACTGTCAGGAAAAATCTAGAAAAATTATATAAAAAATCAGCGTTCCAGAACCTACCTTGCGCCCGAAGTACAGCCGGGGGGGGGGGCCACCAGGGCCCCAGGCGCCCTGGCGGCGCCCCCCCCCCTTGGGCCGCGTCGGGGGGGCGCCTGGGCCCCCCAAGCCCCGTCTGGTGCCCCCCTTTGGCATATATTTAGAGCGTCCTTCGAAACCCTCGGGACGGGAACTCTTTTTCGTGATCTCATCTCTGTTCCGCCGCCGCCGCCGCTTCCAAGATCGGGAGCACCAGGAGAACTCTTCCCGGCACCCTGCCGGAGGGGAGGATCACCACCGGGAGCCTCTCCACCACCATGGACGCCTCCCGGATGAGTTGTGAGTAGTCTCCCTTGGACCATGAGTCCATGACCAGTAGCTATGTGATGTTCTCCTCCCGTTCTTGTGCTTCACTAATTAGTCCTCATGAGCTTCCCTACATGATCGAGGCACATATGTAATCCTTATGCTGTTGCTATGATGAGTTTGCTGGGATCCGATGGATTATGAGATTATGTTCAGATTGTGCTTGAGTAATATATTTTATCTACCTCTTTTATATTTATGTTCATAAGTAATTCTTGCATGTTCTCCGTTGTTATTTATTGCTTTGGTCAAGTAATACGTAGTGACTCCAAGAGGGAACGTTATGCTCGATTGTGGGTTCATGCCCCTCGATGACTAGTTTGAGTGACAGAAACATGAGTCTAGGGGATGTGCTGTTGCCACAAGGGGGAAAACAACGGTGCTTGTGCCCGCGGGTGCAAGGATTGTTTACTTTACGCAAAGTTCTTTTAATGTAGTTGTCTGTTGCATTGAGTTTACACTATGGGTGGGGCTCGCAACTTAATACCAGCGAGATGTTCTGGATAGATATCTCAAGGTGGATGATTAGTAGTAGATATTGATGGATTTCGGTCTACTTACTTTGGCGTACCGCCCATGCTTTGAACCTCAACCTTTCTTGCAATGTAGTCAGCATTGGTTTGCGTTCGTGGTCCTGTCAATTGCCCAGCTGTAATTCGTTTACCTCACATAGCTGTTTTATCGTCTTTTGGGAAAGAGACATCACTAGTGAACATCATGAGACTCCGGTCCATATTACCATCATTGATCACTTCTGCTATTTACTTTTCGCTATTATTTACTATTGCAAACATTATCTATCACTACTATCATTTGCGTTTAATCCTTTGTGAACTACAAGGCCGGAGGGATTGACAACCTCTTTGTACTCGTTGGGAGCAAAGTTATTTGTATCTGTGTGCAGGTCCACGTTGATTGCTAATATCTGGCGCCGTTAGCAGTTGACACCTACTTGTTGAACCTAGGAGTCTCTGGGGATTCGATCCTTGGCATCTTTGCTAAGGGAAAAACTTCCACAACACTGCATCTCACACCTTCCACTTGGGGTAACCAACGAGGGGTTAGAGGCCCATCAAGGAGTTTTTCTGGCGCCATTGCCGGGGACTCCACTCTTCAGGATAGGGGAGTTGCACGCTATCTTTTACCTTTGCTTTTAGTCTTGTTAGTTTACCTTTCAGTTTTCTCTATGTCTTTTCACTAGTTATGCTTATGGACAACCTTGCTATTGGATCGTTGCTTGCGGGAAGACGCCCCACACCTATGGTGGTTGCTCCTCCCCCTACTGAAATTGTGCCCTATAAAATACCAGCTGGTATTATCGATTATGTTTTGGCTAATCGTTATGCAGGAGACAGACATCCCGGTGAACACTTGCTATATCTGTCACGATTATGTTCATTATTTAAGCTTGCAGGTGTATCAAGGGAGTTTGTCATGAGGAAATTGTTCGCTGTATCACTTATAGATAAAGCTTCAGATTGGTATAAGCTTCTCGATAACTCGCACTTGCTTGATTGGCAAGAGCTTATGTCTCTCTTTTATACTAAGTTTTATCCTCTTCATGATGCTTATGTGGAGAGTAAGAGTACCTTTTTGCATGTGGATCATGGTAACAATGCTTTATGTGATGCTTATATTGTTGAGTTTATTCGTGATCCCACTGAAAATTATTATGAGAAGGGAACATATGCTTATAGATATTTCAATAATATTAAGTTCCCTCTCTTTATGTTGAAGGTTTTGAAGTTATGCTTGTTTTGCCTTCCTATGCTAGTTGCTTTATGCTTCAATAATTTATTTTCTTGCAATATTCCTATGCATAGGAAGCATGTTAGGCTTAAATGTGTTTGGTATTTGCTTCTTGATTCCCTCTTTTGTTCTTCAACTCTTATTCCTACGAGAGCATCATTAAAGTCTTAAGCCTATCTTTATGGCTATAAAGAAAGAGCTCTAGGGAGACAACCCTTGTTATCTTTGCTTTCAGTTTGTTCTTTCAGTTTTTAGTGGTCTTGATGTTGTTTACTACTGTAGCATCATCATTGTATCTTTGCTTTTCAATTTTGTGCCAAGTGTAGCCTCTGATTGCTAGAAAGTTCAAAAATTGTGAGGTGCTGTCCAGGAAACAGATTTTGTCCTTGGATAGAAAAATTCGTATAAAATCACCAGATCATCTTTTTGGTCTGAATTTTTTCGACAGCGTTCTCTATATAATTGTCTTTCGTGCATATGTTCTGAGTTTTTTTATTAGAGTTGCAGAAGTGCCCCGAACAAATCATTTACTACCTGCTGTTCTATTTTTCACAGATTCTGTCCTGTTTTGCCTTTCCTTCATTTTGCAAACCAAGAGCTTGCTTTTTCTTTGCAAAAACCTTTTGGCAATCTTGAGAAATAGTAGACCTTCAAGAATATCTTTATTTCCAGCAAGGAACAATTATTTTATTAAGGGTACTAACCTCGCTAATCAGATTATAATGAGTTATGTATGAAGGGAGTTTTCAAGTGTGCGAGGGAAGATGATAAAAAGATTCAGGAGTGTCAAGCGCTCAAGCTTGGGGATGCCCCCGTGCACCCCCAAGAAATATTCAAGGAGACTCAAGCGTCTAAGCTTGGGGATGCCCCCGTGCATCCCCTTCTCCATCAACATTATCAGTTCGTCTTTCGTTCCACTATATTTTTATCACTTCATGTGTTATGTGCTATGCTTGGAGCGTCTTGCTTTTTAGTTTTTTTTTAGCTTTTCATAACGAGTCGGAACTCAGCTTTCTTTATGTGGGAGAGAAACACGCTCCACTTCTACCTAGAACATAACATAGAATTTGCATGTCTATCCTTGCCGTGTGTGTTCTTTGTCTTTTAATAGCTACTATCATGCTCTGCTCTTAGTATTCATGCTTATCTTTTCAAAGAGCTTTTGTTTAGTTGGTTGCTTGAACTCTCTTTAAATTACCATGCTCACGTTATTAAGAGAGTTTGCTTCCGTTGCATTGGTTGATATGTCTATGATAAAGATGCTACTTGCATAATGGTGCTTAGTAATTCATGTTTTCTTGTGGTTAGTCTCAAATAGCTGGGGGATTACCAATGTGTTATTGGAGTACCAACTTGATTTGTTTGCCTATGATGTGGTATGGTTTAGTAATATCTTCCTTCGAGAATTTATTTTGATTGACTTGGCGTATGCTCACGCATATTTAAGACTATAAAGAAAGTCTGTCAAGCCTTGATGATCTTTTATTTCTGAGTAGCGATATAACTACCATGCCTGATTCAATGTTGCTTTGTCGCTCTGCATGATTATGACCGTCATTGCTCTCTTAGTTGGTCGATCCCAGTCTTTTGCTAACCTCCACCTGTACTAAGCGGATTGACTGCTTGTGCATCCACATCCTTTTAAACCCAGTTATGCCATATGAGTCCACCATACCTACCTATATGTGGTATTTCGCCGCCACTCCAAGTAAATTTACATGTGCTACCTTTAAAACCTTCAGTTTTTGCAATACATAGCTCATGGAAAAGTAGCTTAAAAACTATTGTGGTAAAGAATATGTCACTTATGTATCTTATTTCTTATAAGTTGCTTGCTGAGCAGTAACCATGTTTCTGGGGACGCCATCAACTGTCACACTTTTGTTGAATATCATGTGAGTTGCTATGCATGTTCGTCTTGTCTGAAGTAAGGGTGATTTGCCATGGGTTGAATGGTTGAGTATGCATATTGTTAGAGAAGAACATTGGGCCGCCAACCAAAGCCATGTTCATGGTGGAAGTTTTAGCTTGGACATTAATCCTCAATCTCTTATGAGAATATGCTTATGCATTAAAGAGGAGTCCATTATCTATTTTCTATGTTGTCCCGGTATGGATGTCCTCAAGTTGAGATCTATCAAAAACGAGAAATCAAATGCGATTTATCTCCTTGGACCTTTGTACAGGTGGCATAGAGGTACCCCTTTGTGACACTTGGTTGAAACATATGTAATGCAATGATAACCCATGGAAATCCGAGCTAATTAGGACAAGGTGCGAGCACTATTGGTATTCGATGCATGAGGCTTGCAACTTATAGGATGTCTTATGCATGACACATATGAAGTACTACTACCGTTGACAAAATTGCTTCTATGTTTTCAAAATAAAAAAAAAAGCTCTAGCACATGACCATCCTTTTACTTTTATGTTGAGTCTCCACCTTCTTTCTTCAAGCACCAACTACTGAGAGCACGATTGTCATTCTGAGTGTAATGTGCATTGTCCCAAAGTAGCATTGTCTTTTGCATGATTGTGATATCGTTTATTTTGAAATCATTGTATCTAGTCATCACTTAAACCTTGAAGGTGCCCCTGCATTTATGTTTTGCTTCACTAAAGGGGGCAAGCTAGATATCACTTTATCATATTTGCACACAATGTTCATTGCAAATCTTTTTGATGTTTCAGTTTCATATTGTAAAACTTTCAGTCCTTTGTGATTTTCTCATGAGGCAACTTAATTACTATAGAATCATTGTCTCAGTAAGCTTTTGTCATATGACTATAAAAAGTCCTATATGGTTAATAGCATGTCACCACAGAAATTATTCTTGTTATCATTTACCTACTCGAGGACGAGCAGGAATTAAGCTTGGGGATGTTGATACGTCCAAAACGTATCTATAATTTCTGCTTGCTCCATGCCACTTTTGGGTGATATTTCTATGATATTTATACACTTACATACACTTTTGATCATATTTGGACTAACCTACCAATCCAGTGCACCCCAGTGCCAGTTTCTGTTTGCGGCTGTTTTTGTATTTCAGGTTTTCACATTACGAGAACTGTCAGGAAAAATCCAGAAAAATTATATAAAAAATCAGCGTTCCAGAACCTACCTTGCGCCCGAAGTACAGCCGGGGGGGCCACCAGGGCCCCAGGCGCCCTGGCGGCGCCCCCCCCCCCCCTGGGCCGCGCCGGGGGGGCGCCTCGGCCCCCCGAGCCCCGTCTGGTGCCCCCCTTTGGCATATATTTAGAGCGTCCTTCGAAACCCTCGGGACGGGAACTCTTTTTCGCGATCTCATCTCTGTTCCGCCGCCGCCGCCGCTTCCAAGATCGGGAGCACCAGGAGAACTCTTCCCGGCACCCTGCCGGAGGGGAGGATCACCACCGGGAGCCTCTCCACCACCATGGACGCCTCCCGGATGAGTTGTGAGTAGTCTCCCTTGGACCATGAGTCCATGACCAGTAGCTATGTGATGTTCTCCTCCCGTTCTTGTGCTTCACTAATTAGTCCTCGTGAGCTGCCCTACATGATCGAGGCACATATGTAATCCTTATGCTGTTGCTATGATGAGTTTGCTGGGATCCGATGGATTATGAGATTATGTTCAGATTGTGCTTGAGTAATATATTTGATCTACCTCTTTTATATTTATGTTCATAAGTAGTTCTTGCATGTTCTCCGTTGTTATTTATTGCTTTGGCCAAGTAATACGTAGTGACTCCAAGAGGGAACATTATGCTCGATTGTGGGTTCATGCCCCTCGATGACTAGTTTGAGTGACAGAAACATGAGTCTAGGGGATGTGTTGTTGCCACAAGGGGGAAAACAACGGTGCTTGTGCCCGCGGGTGCAAGGATTGTTTACTTTACGCAAAGTTCTTTTAATGCAGTTGTCTGTTGCATTGAGTTTACATTATGGGTGGGGCTCGCAACTTAATACCAGCGAGATGTTCTGGATAGATATCTCAAGGTGGATGATTAGTAGTAGATATTGATGGATTTCGGTCTACTTACTTTGGCGTACCGCCCATGCTTTGAACCTCAACCTTTCTTGCAATGTAGTCAGCACTGGTTTGTATTCGTGGTCCTGTTAATTGCCCAGCTGTAATTCGTTTACCTCACATAGCTGTTTTATCGTCTTTTGGGAGAGAGACATCACTAGTGAACATCATGAGACTCCGGTCCATATTACCATCATTGATCACATCCGCTATTTACTTTTCGCTATTATTTACTATTGCAAACATTATCTATCACTACTATCATTTGCGTTTAATCCTTTGTGAACTACAAGGCCGGAGGGATTGACAACCTCTCTATACTCGTTGGGAGCAAAGTTATTTGTATCTGTGTGCAGGTCCACGTTGATTGCTAATATCTGGCGCCGTTAGCAGTTGACACCTACTTGTTGAACCTAGGAGTCTCTGGGGATTCGATCCTTGGCATCTTTGCTAAGGGAAAAACTTCCATAACACTGCATCTCACACCTTCCACTTGGGGTAACCAACGAGGGGTTAGAGGCCCATCAACTGCCTAGCCAAAATTTTCCAGACTTATTGTTTAGTTTGGGAATATTTTTCTTTGGTGGGTATCACGTAAGTTGGGGAGTCCGACTTGGTCATGACTCGTAGTATCGCGTGATCCGGTAATCGAAAATAAAGTAGTAAATATTGGACTCAGACTAGGACTGGTAGCGGAGATGAATCTGGTGGAACTCGAACTGGTGGCAAATCTACAATGGAGGTGGACTCGGATTGGTGGCGGATATGTGGTGCAATATGGCAGTGGTGATGGATCTAGTATGGTGGTGGTATATGGCAGCGGTGTTGGATCTGGTGTGGTGGTGGTATTTGACCGTGATGAAGATGATGCGGTGGCGGTGTGACAACTTGTGAACATTACTCGAAACTCTAAAGCACTAGACCCTAAGACAAGCAACTCGACACAATGATGCAACCGCAAATTCAACGAAGCAAAATATCGAAAATATTATGCAATGGCTCAGACTGGTTTGGATATGATGAACTAACCCTAAATTTCTTTTTATTTTTTGTGGAATGTAGGTATGAAGAACAGACTCGAACTAAACTATGAAAAACTGTAAAATCTCACTAAGCAACCTGGAAATCTAATACCACTTGATAGAGGTGAAGGTGTCCCGATGTTTCAATGAGATAGCGATCATTTTCTATGGGATTCAACTTTGACGATCCGACTACGAACTTGTGAGACATCTCGCCTTAGCAATCGCTAAACCAACTTCCAAGGGTTATTGACCACACCAAAGCACGATCGACCTAACCGGGAGTGTCTATTTCCTGCGAGCAAACGAAGAACAAGCAAGAAACTGAGATTGCAATCTGGATATTGCGAATATAAGAGGAAATATTTGTTGATGAAAGTTGGATTTTTTGACGTCTTGGTCTGGTCGCTGAATACAAACGAAGTACGCGAAGTTGCGGCTATGGCGAACTTTTAATCTAAACAAACCCAAAGTCTAAACGATGCCCTAAGGGTTATATATATGGAGAAGTAGGGGGAATTTCGTGACCCCTTGGAGGAGGGGTCCGAAACCAACCCCAACTCTGTTTCCCCACACATACAGATTCTAAAAATAGCATATACTGAAGTATTTCAAAATTACATGGGCCTGGCCAAATAATAAGGTGATGCATGACCTATAATAGCCTCTAGACAAAATATATGAAGTGTCATCTTGTAAATTTCGTCCAAGCCTTCATGCACTTATTATGGTGGCTTCAGAGTCCCGAAATCACTACTGGAAACTCTATTGTTGTTCTCCTTGTGCATGCCCTCATCTCCATGCTTGATACAATGTGCATCCTTCTTCTCCAACCTAGGCCCGTAAGCAAAACAAATATATCCAGTTTAGGTACCATCATATTGCCAGTTACCATCATACTGCCATAAACATTAGAATCATTACCAAGAAACAAAAGTACATGTTAATTTAATTGGCGTGCGCGAGCTCTAGTAATTGGTCCAGTATGTATAGCAGCATGGGTTGTGGTTGTAACAATGGTATTGATGACCTCATCAAGCACCATCATTTTGTTTGTGTTCTAGGCTCGCGTCTCTAGCACGGTCTAGCCAAGGACTAGCACAATACCATCGTTGAGCGTTTGTTCAACTTTGCATCTCTGAATTGATTATTGCTGACATTTTTGCTACCATATCATAAGCCTTCCCAGCTCCACATACATCTAGTTCGTTCATTTGACACCACCTCGCAATCGCTCCATCCAAGCTAGAGAGTTTTGACTACAACGGTTGCCGATCACCACCTGCTGCAGGGTAAGAACTGGTAAGAATTTGAGATTTGCTTGACGGATTTGTGACACCCCACCACCAACACTTTCTAGTAGTTTGTAGGATCATATTCTTGTGTGTTTCTATTGCTGCTAACCATGGCAGGATCACAAGCTGACGAGATTGCCTGCGAGAACATGACGAAGAATGAGCTTCATGATAAATTTCAGCAAATGTTGGGTCAACGGGTGGAAGACGTGATTGATGACATTGAGAAGACAATTGACATGAAGTTGGACACCAAGTTCAATGAAGTACTCGTGCGTCTACCACAACCACTAGCCGCCTCTGTTGCACCATTGCAACAACATCAACAACCACCTCCACGTTGCAATACAGTAGGGCGAGCGCAATGCATTCCCCTTGGGCCCGGCCAAACTTCTGGTGCCGTTGCACCTTACGAGAATGGGGTTGATCAAAATCAGAACTACGTGCAACCACCAGCACCACCACCACCAGGTCGTCCTCCTGCACATCATTGTAACGGTAGGGCTGCACCACAACCTCAGGTACGAGATTATGACCATATTCCTAAACTGAAATTCAATATTCCACCGTCTGAGGTAGATACATTCCTGATGTCTATCTTACTTTGGAGTTGGAAACTGAACAAAGTTTCACATGCTTACAATATCCTGAGGATAGACGTGTTGCTACTGCTGTTTGTGAATTCACTACTTGGGATGAATGTGAATTACTCCAGAAATTGGAGCGTTTAAAACAAGGGAAAAATTATGTACATAAATATTATCAGGAATTACAAATTGGCATGATTTGATGTGGTATTGTTGAGAATAATGAAGCTATGCTTGCACGTTTTATGGGGGGTTTAAATAGAGAGATTCAGACCATTCTAGAGTATATGGAGTATAATAATATCACTCATTTATCCCATCTTGCTTGCAAAGCTGAACATGAGGTGCAGGATCGACATGCATTGGCGCAAACTAACTTTTCTGCAGGTTGACCTTCATCACGAACACTGCGTTCATCATCTACTTCCACTCGTCCGGCCGCACCACCGCTTACTTCATTCGTCACTTCTAACTGTGATAAAGGAAATCAGGCACCGCCACCATCAGTCAGGTGTACACCTTCCGGTCCTACACAGAGCTCTTCTTCATCCATGGCATCCACAGGGCCAACACATGATGTTATATGTCGTCGTTGCACTAGTCGTGGTCACTATGCGAGCAAATGCCCATCTCAGCGTGTCATGATCATTATTGAGGACGGTGGGTATAAGTCTGCTAGTGATTATGTTGATGAGAACCTGGCTCTTATTACGAGTGAAGAGCACGATGCAGATGATTCTGAACAAGAGACACAATACATGGTTGCTGAAGACGCTGATAGGTATGAAACTTTAGTTGCTCAACATGTTTTGAGTCTGCAGGTCACATAAGCTGAGAGTAATCAGAGACACAATTTGTTCCATACAAAGGGAGTCATTAAGGAACGTTCTTTTCGTGTCATTATTGATGGAGGGAGCTGCAACAACTTGGCTCGCATGGAGATGGTGGAGAATCTTTCTCTCACCACAAGACCACAACCGCAACCTTACTACATCTAATGGTTTAACAACAGCAGCATGGTTAAGGTAACACATATTATTCGTGTGCATTTTAGTATCACTACATATGCTGATTATGTTCATTGTGATGTCGTACCCATGCAAGCATGTTCCTTATTACTTGGTAGACCATGACAATTTGGTAAAAATTATGTACACCAAGGTAGCAACAATCATTATACTCTTGTTCATAAGGATAAACATATTACTTTGCTTCCTTGTCTCCTGATCCTATTTTGAAAGATGATGTTAATAGAGCTAGTAAAGCAAAACAAGAGCAATATAAGAGTGAAAAACATATTGTGGCTAAAGATTTTGAGCAACAACTGAAACATAGTAATAAACCATCATCGCATGTTACTTCTGAAATTAAATTGAAAAGTGGATGTTTACTTGCTACCAAATCTGATATTGATGATTTAGATTTCAAAAAATCTATTTGCTATGATTCTGTGTGCGAAGAGGCATTATTTTCATTCGAGGATGTGCCTTCCTCTTTTCCTCCTGCTGTCATTAACATTTGACAAGAGTTTGTTGACGTATTTCCACAAGACGTGCCATCGGGATTACCACCTATTCGAGAGATTGAGCATCAAATTGATTTAATTCCCGGCGCATCGCTACCCAACCGTGTGCCATATCGTACCAATCTGGAGGAGATGAAGGAGATTGTGCGTCAAGTACATGAGCTGCTCGACAAAGGTTATATACGCGAATCTCTTAGTCCTTGTGTTATTCCTATTATACTAGTCCCAAAAAAGGATGGTACATCGCGTATGTGTTTTGATTGTAGAGGCATTAATAATATTACTATTTGTGATCGTCATCCTGTTCCTAGGTTAGATGATATGCTTGATGAATTGAGTGGCTCTACAATATTCTTCAAAGTTGATTTGCGTAGTAGATACCATCAAATTCGTACGAAATTGGGAGATGAATAGAAAACAACATTTAAAACTAAGTTTGGCTTATATGAGTGGTTAGTCATGCCTTTTGGGTTATCTAATGCACCTAGCACTTCCATGAGATTAAAGAATGAAGTTTTATGTAACGTCCAAAATTTTCAAATTTGGATTGTTAATAGCATCATTCTTTTTTGTCATGATTTCTATGCATATTTGAAATTTCTATATATTCAAATCATTATTGCAACTTAAGGCAAATTGTTGGAGTGGAGATAACATGACTTCTCCCCTGTTATAAAAAATTTCATAATGATCGAAATATTATTTGGAGTTCACCTGATGTATTTTTGCAATTTTATGAACTCAAAATGATTTTTAAATTTGTTTTATACTGCTCTTTATGTGCTTTTATGCATAAAATTATTTTCCAAAAATGCATTTATGTCGTAAAAATGTTCACTATTTTAAATAGTAGTAATAATGTCTTACTATGTGTTCTGGTAATTTTTAGGAATCTATTTTGTTGTTTTGTTTTAGCCAAACAACTGTCATGTAGACTTATCAGCCAGAAATTACTGTTCATCGTTCTGTATAGGGGCAACCCATTTCTATTCCTCGCCTACATGCGCTAAGCGGCAGCAGGCCGGCCCATTTTTCCTACACAACCGCAGCCCAGCCCAGGCGCAGAACACCCCATGACTTTTTTTCTTTCCCTTTCTTCTCCTTGTGCCGATGACGGGCGGGTCCCACGCATCGTCCCTTTCCTCAGGACGAACTCCTTTTCGTTCATGAATTCCCCTCTGTTCACAATCCAAAATCTCGTCGATTCGGCCAAGCCTTTGGCCCTAGGCCAAGACATCCACTCCATAAATATTCACCATCTTCTTCTCTGCCGATTTTTGGCAAAAAAATTGCCTTCCCGTGCCCGAGCCGCCCGTGCGATCTCGCCGGAGTCTGCTGAAGTTGAAGCTCCGCCGCCGCCGATTTCTTCAGCACCGATGGTCCTCAACATCCCCTTACTCTCTTGTCACGATCTCCTAGCCCTCTCCTATCTTCCTCATATGCTATTTCTTGCGGAGATGCCCCGGAGTTGAGCAATCGAAGCTCGCCCGAAAATCCACCGCCGCCATAGTAGCTCCAACCACTCGCCATCGCCACCTGAGGAGCTTCCAGTCGCTGCCAATGCCACCAAACTCACGGACGAATCAATTTGCATCCTTAGGTCACATCGCCTTCGCTGGAGGACCACTGTGGATGTCTCCGTCATCACCACCGAGCCGCTCGAGCCCTTCTTCTCCAACCCCAAAGGCTCCAGCTGTTGAGGATATTATTTGTGCATGCATATTGTCTTTTGTACATTAGGCCCACCTCTCTAGTTTGTTGTATAGATTGAGGTAGAGGCCCCACATCGTACTTAATATATAACGTGCACATTGCACCGAATCAATACATCGTGCAATTCTCACATCCAATATGGTATCAGTTTTTAGGTTTTTTTCTAGTCTTCCGCCGTCGCTGTCGCCGCTGCGCACCTCCGCGCCGCCGCCGCCGCTGCCATCTCACCGCCGCCGCCGCGCTCCTCCGCGCCCGTTGCCGCCATCTCGTCCTGCTCGATCCCACCCGCCCAGCCAAATCGCTGCCTACCGCCCCGGCCGGATCACTGCCTTCCGCCCGACCGCCCACTAACCCAACTCCCGCCCGATCCCAATAGCCCAGCCGGATCGCTGCCTAGCGCCCCCGGCCGGATCGCTGCTCCACCACCCGCTAACCCAAATGCCCGATACCTCGCGCACGCTGCCAGACGCCCGCTCGGCCGCTAGCGCAAGCACAGCTAGCCGCTCGCTTGCCAGCTCGCCTCTTCGCGCGCGCAGCCAGCCGCCTGCTCGGCAACTTCCGCCAGTACCCCGAGCCGCTTCTCGCCGTCATGTCGTCCTTCACGTCATCCGCGTCCACCAACCCGTTCGACGATGCCAACCCTCCTAACGGCAATGACATCCGCAAGCTCAACATCTTCGAGCGGGTGCCGGTTCGTCTCTCCCAGGCGGACTCCTCCTACCACACATGGAACACGTATTTCTCCCTCGTGTTTTGGGAGTATCATCTCATGGACCAGGTGGACGGCACCGTCGAATCCAGTCTCGTCCCCTAGTTTCACGACTGGTCCACCATCGACACCACGATCATCCGCTGGTTTGTCCTCACCATCACGCCTCACCATCACGCCTGACCTCTTCCAGACGGTTGTGACGGATGGTGATGATGCCTGCGCCGTGTGCACAAAGCTGAATGGGATCTTCACCGACAACAAGCTCCAGTGTCGCATTTTTCTGTAGAAGAGTTCTTAGGGTGTCATCAGGACAACACCTCCATCGACGACTATTGTCGCTGCCTTAAGACTCTCGCTGACGAGCTTCGCGATATCGGTGCCAAGGTCGATGATGACATCCTCCTTAGCACGCTCACCGCCGGGCTCAACGAGGACTTCGGCAACGCGGCAGGGATCCTCAGCCTCATCCCCAACCCATCCTTCGCCAAGTTCGTTGCGTACCTCCGCTTGGAGGAGCGGCGGATGAAGCAGGTGAAGAAGCGCGCCATCCACTCCGCCCTCGTCGCCGGCACCACCCGCGGCGGGCCATCAGCGCCTCCCACTGCCCCGGCACCTCAGCAGCGTCATCAGGTGTCCTTCCCGGCGCCCCAGCAGCCGGGGCTCTTGCCACTGCCGAACGGCCCGCCCGCGCCCCCCGCTCCTCCCGCTGAAAAGCGCCGCGGGGCCGGCGTGGTGGCCACCGTGGCGGTCAGCAGCAGCAGGTTCAGGCGCCGCAGCAGCTCCAGGTGCCGCCCCCATGGGCCTCCAGCTACAACCCTTGGACCGGTGTCATCCACGCATACACCATGCGGTTCCACGGGCTCCTGCACCGACGCTTCCCGTGCCGCGCCCACCGGCGCACCAGGCATACTACGCGGCTCCGCAGCCGTACAGAGGATACCCACCACCGCAGATAAACGACGCCTATGGTCTCCCTGCGGCCCCGCCGCCGCTCTCATCGGCCCTGCCGCTGGCACCTTGGGATCCGGCGCTTCTCGCCGCCCTACACACCGCGCCTACGCCGAACAACTACATTGGAGGTGGTGATTGGTACATGGACACCGGGGCTACGGCTCACATGTTTGCTCATCCGGGTAATCTTGCCTCCTTCACTCCCATCACCATCGACCGCCGCATCATTGCCGGTGACGGTTCCACACTTCCTATTTCACATGTCGGGCACACTTCTTTTCCTTCCACTTCCATGCTTATTACTTTGTCTAACATACTTGTGTCACCTCATCTTATTAAGAACCTTGTTTCCGTTCGTTGTTTAACTCATGAAAATCCTGTTACTGTTGAATTTGACGAGCTTGGTTTTTGTGTCAAGGACGCTCAAACCAGGATGGTACTTCACCATTGTGACAGCCTCGACGAGCTCTATCTGGTGCATCTGTCGTCCACCTCCACCACCGCACCGGTTGTTCTCTCCGCTGGCATCGATCTCTGGCACGCTCGTTTGGGTCATCCCAACCCCGTCACACTTCATCATATTCTTAGGAGTTTTAGTTTCTGTTGTAATAAGATAGAGGATCACACCTGTCATGCCTATCGTATCGGCAAACATGTTTGCCTCCCATTTAATAACTCTACCACCATAGCTTCTTTTCCTTTTCAGCTGATTCATAGTGATGTGTGGACCTCTCCGATTCCTAGTAATTCGGGCTATTTATATTATCTGGTCATCCTTGATGATTATTCTCATTATGTGTGGACTTTTCCTTTGCGCAGAAAGTCGGATGCACTCTCCACTTTGACGGCTTTTTACTCCTATGTCAGCACGTAGTTTGGGCGTCCCATCCTTGCTCTTCAGACTGACAATGGAAAAGAGTTCGACAACCTTGCTTTCCGCACTTTCCTATCGCACCACGGCACAGTTTTTGTCTCACATGCCCGTACACTTCACAGCAGAACGGTCGAGCCGAACACGTCCTTCGCACTCTGAACGACTGTGTTCGCACGCTCCTGTTCCATTCTAATTTGTTGCCTCGTTTCTGGCCGGACGCACTCGCCACTGCTTCACTTCTCCTTAACCTTCGCCCTTGCCGCCCACGGTGGAACTATGCACCTCACCATCTTCTCTTCAGTATGCCCGCATCTTATGATGGCTTGCGCATTTTCGGGTGCCTTTGCTATCCTAGCACTGCCGACTCCGCTCCTCACAAACTCGCTCCTCACTCTGTCGCTTGCATCTTCATCGGCTACCCCTCTACCTCCAAGGGATATCGGTGCTACGATCCAGTCTCCCATCATGTGTTCACTTCCCAGCATGTTTACTTTGATGAGCATGTGTTTCCGTTTCAGTAGGTACCCCTGGCTCTTCCTCCCGCCGCCGGTGACGCGGGCACCTCGACGCCTCTCCCAGGGCGCTCGCGCACCTCTCTTGGCCCGCCAACTGGCTTTGAGGCGCGCCTCCCGCTTGTGGTGCCCCTGACGTTGGCGCCCGCGGCCCCCTCGGTGCCCCCGGTGCCCCTGGTGCCCCAGGTACCCCCTGCGCCCCAGGCACCCCCGGCGCCCCCAGCATCCCCGGCACCCCCAGCGCCCCAGGCGCCCCAGGCACACCCGGTGCCCCCGGTGCCCGCGACCTCTCCGACGCCCGTGGTTTCCCCGGCGCCTGTGGCCGGTCGGGTCACCCGCGCCCGTACAAGCGTCTTTCGCCCGAGATCGCGCCATGCTACAGATGACTAAGTCCATGCGGTGTTCACCTCTGAGTCATCACCGTTGTTATCCTCCGTTCAAGCTGCTCTTCGTGACCCGCTCTGGATGGATGCGATGCAAGAGGAGTTTGACGCCATGTTGCATAACCGGACGTGGCAGCTTGTTCCTCGTCCCCGGCACGCCAGTGTGATTACCGGGAAGTGGGTCTTCAAACACAAGCTCTGTCCCGATGGTACTCTTGATCGCTATAAAGCGTGCTGGGTCGTTCGTGGTTTCCGACAGTGTGCTGGCATCGACTTCACCGACACCTTCGCTCCGGTCGTCAAGCCCGGCACGATACGCACGGTTCTACACCTTGCGGTCTCCCGTGCTTGGCCGGTGCACCAGATGGACGTCTCCAATGCCTTCCTTCATGGTCACCTTGAGGAGCAGGTCTTCTGCCAGCAGCCCACCGGGTTTGTTGGTCCGGCACGTCCCGACCACGTGTGCCTGCTTCGCGGTCCTTGTACGGCCTCAAGCAGGCTCTGCGTGCTTGGTACCAGTGCATCGCAACGTTTTTTTTATCATATTAGGTTCCGATCCACTCGATCGGACGCATCGCTCTTCGTTTATCACCAGGGCTCCAACATGGCCTACTTGCTGCTATATGTTGACGACATCATCCTAACGGCATGTACGGCTGGCCTTCTGAGTCAGCTCATGGCTCGTCTTTGCGCCGAGTTCGCCATCAAGGACTTGGGTCCTCTGCACTACTTCCTTGGTGTTGAGGTGGTGCGCCGTTCGGATGGCTTCTTTCTTCATCAGCGGAAGTACGCTCATGAGCTCCTGGAGCGCGCTGGCATGCTTAACTGCAAGCCCGCCGCCACGCCTGTTGATACGAAGGCGAAGCTCTCTGCCACAGATGGTTCCCCTGCTTCGGATGCTGCTTTCTATCGGTCTATTGTTGGTGCTCTCCAGTACCTCACTTTTACTCGACCAGAGATCCAGTATGTAGTGCGGCAGGTGTGTCTTCATATGCATGCTCCTCGGGATGTTCACTGGGCCACTGTCAAGCGGATTCTCCACTATGTTTGTGGCACTATGGATCTTGGAGTCACACTTCACGCCTCCGCCGAAACCGCCCTCACAGCCTACTCCGATGCAGACTGGGCGGGCTGCCCTGACACACGTCGCTCCACCTCGGGCTATTGTGTCTACCTTGGACCCTCACTTATCTCGTGGTCGTCCAAGCGGCAGCCTACGGTCTCTCGCTCCAGTGTTGAAGCTGAGTATCGTGCGATGGCCAATGCCGTTGCTGAGTGTTCCTGGCTTCATTAGCTGCTTCAGGAGCTGCCTTGCCCTATTGATCATGCCACAGTGGTCTACTGCGATAACGTCTCGGCGGTCTACCTCTCCGCTAACATGGTGCATCATCGACGGACCAAGCATATTGAGTTGGATATTCATTTTGCTCGGGAACAAGTGGCTCTTGGTCATATTCGTGTTTTACACGTCCCTACTTCCCAACAATTTGCAGATATCATGACCGAGGGCTTGCCTACGGCGTCCTTTGAGGAGTTCTGATCCAGTCTTTGCGTCAGCCGCGGTGCCGCTTCGACTGCGGGAGGGGAGGGGTGTTGAGGATATTATTTGTGCATGTATATTGTCTTTTGTACATTAGGCCCACCTCTCTAGTTTGTTGTATAGATTGAGTAATGGAGGCAAAGGTGTCCCGTCTTTCGATGAGATGGTGGCTATCGTTTTCAGTGGAGTAGACTTTGACGATCCGACTACGAACGTGCGATGACGTCGTGCCTTAGCAATCGCTAAACCAACTCTGAGAGGTTATTGATCACGCCGGAGCACGATCAACCTGACCACGAGGGTCTATTTCCTGCAAGCAAACGAGGAACAAGCAAGAAACTAAGATTGTAATCTGGATATTGTGAATATAAGAGGAAAGCTTTATTGATCAAGGTGGGGTTCTGTGACGCCTTGGTCTGGTCGTTGAACACAAACGAAGTACGCGAAGTTGCAGCTATGGCGAACTTTTAATCTAAACAAAACCCAAAGTCTAAACGATGCCCTAAGGGCTGTATATATGGGGGAAAGAGGGGGGAATTTCATGGCCCTTGGTGGAGGGGTCCGAAACCAACCCTAACTCTTGTTTCCCGACACATACGGACTCTAAAAACAGCCTATACTCAAGTATTTCGTAATTACATGGGCCTGGCCCAATTATAAGGTGGCGCAGCACCTATAGTAGCCTCTGCACGAAATTTATGAAGTGGCGTCTTGTATATTTCGTCCAAGGCTTCACGCACTCATTATGGTGGCTTCAAAGTCCTGAAATCATCACTTGTAACTCCATTCTTGTTCCCCTTGCGCATGCCATCATCTCCATGCTTGATCTTGCTCCAATGTTCATCCTTCTTGTCCAAGCTAGGCCCTTCATTTGTAAGCAAGACAAATGTATTCAATTTAGGCAGCATCATATTCTCATTAACATTAGATTCATTACCAAGAAACGAAAGTACCTGGTAATTTAACTGGCGTGCGCGAGCTCTAGTAATTGGTCCTGTATATGTGTCAGTTGGAGTTGTGGGTGTAACCTTGTTAGTGATGTCCTCATCATCCTCCCCTTCTTGAATTGAAGTCGTCCTCGACGGAAGCTCATCTTCCTCACCCAAGTAAGGCTTCAAATCTGCAAGGTTAAATGTGGGACTAACCCCAAAATCTGCAGGCAACTCAAGCTTATATGCATTATCATTTATTTTCTCTAGCACCTTGAAAGGACCATCAGCACGTGGCATTAGCTTTGACTTGTGCAAATTAGAAAACCTATCCTTACGCAAATGTAACCAAACAAGATCTCCAGGTGCAAAGACAACACGTATTCTACCCTTATCTCCAACAAGTTTATATTTAGCATTCATGCGCTCAATATTTTCCTTAGTTAACTCATGCATTTTTAAGATCAATTCAGCACGTTGTTTAGCATCAAAATTAACCTTCTCCGAAGATGGAAGAGGCAACAAATCAATAGGTGCACGAGGTAGGAAACCATAGACAATTTCAAAAGGGCACATCTTAGTACTTGAATGCAACGAACGATTATAAGCAAATTCAATATGAGGCAAGCATTCTTCCCACATTTTCTTATTATTCTTCAAAACAGCCCTAAGCATAGTAGACAAAGTTCTGTTGACTACTTCAGTTTGACCATCAGTTTGGGGGTGACAAGTAGTACTAAAAAGCAGTTTAGTCCCCAACTTAGCCCATAAACATCTCCAAAAGTGGCTAAGAAATTTAGTATCACGATCTGAAACAATGGTATTTGGCACACCATGCAAGCGAATAATTTCACGAAAGAACAAATCAGCAACATTAGCAGCATTAGCAGCATCATCGCTTTTATGACATGGTATAAAGTGTGCCATCTTCGAGAACCTATCCACGACAACAAATATGCTATCCCTCCCCTTCTTTGTTCGAGGTAAACCCAAAACAAAGTCCATAGATATATCTTCCCAAGGAACACTAGGGACAGGCAAAGGCATATATAAACCATGAGGATTGAGTCGTGACTTAGCTTTTTGACATGTAGTGCAGCGAGCAACAAAACGCTCAACATCCCGTCGCATCTTTGGCCAAAAGAAATGTGTAGCAAGTACGTCCTCCGTCTTCTTCACGCCAAAGTGTCCCATTAATCCTCCTCCATGCGCCTCCTGCAACAACAAAAGACGAACAGAGCTAGCTGGAATGCATAGCTTGTTAGCACGAAACACAAATCCATCATTAACGACGAACTTGTTCCATGTTCTCCCTTCTTTACAATTCCGCAATACATCTTTAAATTCAGCATCATGCACATATTGATCTTTGATGGTCTCCAAACCAAATATTTTAAAGTCAAGTTGTGAAAGCATAGTATAACGACGAGACAATGCATCAGCAATAACATTTTCTTTTCCCTTCTTGTGTTTAATAACATAAGGGAAAGTCTCTATGAATTCAACCCATTTAGCATGTCTACTGTTCAGTTTTGCTTGACTTTTAATGTGCTTTAAAGATTCATGATCAGAATGTATAACAAATTCTTTGGGCCATAAATAATGTTGCCATGTCTCCAAAGTCCGAACAAGAGCATATAATTCCTTATCATAAGTAGAATAATTCAGACTAGGCCCACTCAATTTTTCAGAAAAATATGCAACAGGTTTACCATCCTGTAATAACACACCTCCTAACCCAATTCCACTAGCATCACATTCAAGCTCAAAAGTCTTATCAAAATCAAGAAGTTGGAGTAAAGGAGCATGTGTCAACTTATCTTTCAATACCGTGAATGCTTCTTCCTGTGCAGTACCCCAAACAAAAGGCACATCCTTCTTTGTAAGCTCATTGAGAGGTGCAGCAATGGTGCTGAAATCTCTCACAAAACGCCGATAGAATCCAGCGAGGCCAAGGAAACTCCTCACATGTGTGACCGTTTTGGGCTGCGGCCAACTCTCAATAGCTTCAATCTTGGCTTTATCAACCTCAATTCCCTGTGGAGTAACAACATAGCCAAGAAAAGATACTCGGTCGGCGCAAAAGGTGCACTTTCCAAGGTTACCAAACAAACGTGCATCACGTAGAGCAATAAAAACTGCACGTAAATGTTCCAAATGTTCCTCCAAAGATCTGCTAAAAATCAATATATCATCAAAGTAAACTACCACAAATCGTCCAATGAAAGCACGTAAAACTTCATTCATTAATCTCATGAAAGTACTAGGTGCATTAGTGAACCCAAAAGGCATGACTAACCACTCATATAATCCAAACTTCATTTTAAATGTTGTTTTCCATTCATCTCCCAATTTCATACGAATTTGATGGTATCCAGTACGCAAATCAACTTTGGAGAATATTGTAGAGCCACTCAATACATCAAGCATATCATCTAGCCTAGGAATAGGATGACGATAACGAATAGTAATATTATTAATGCCTCTACAATCAACACACCATACGAGATGTACCATCCTTTTTCGGCACTAGAATAATAGGAACAGCACAAGGACTAAGGGATTCACGTATATAACTTTTGTCGAGTAGCTCCTGTACTTGACGCATAATCTCCTTCGTCTCTTCTAGATTGGTACGGTATGGTGCGCGGTTGGGTAGCGATGCACCGGGAATTATGTCAATCTGATGCTCAATCCCTCGAATAGGTGGTAATCCCGGTGGCACGTCTTGTGGAAAGACGTCGGCGAACTCCTGCAAAATGTTAGTGACAGCAGGAGGCAAAGAGGAAGGCACGTCCTCGAATGAAAATAATGCCTCTTCGCATACAAAAGCATAGCAAACAGATTTGCTAAAATCTAGCTCATCAATATCAGATTTGGTGGCAAATAAACATGCACTTTTCAATTTAATTTCAGAAGCAACAGTAGATGGTT
The DNA here is from genome assembly GCA_902687465.1 of Secale cereale. NCBI lineage: Eukaryota > Viridiplantae > Streptophyta > Magnoliopsida > Poales > Poaceae > Secale > Secale cereale. The sequence goes on along the minus strand of LR738711.1, from coordinate 448,269,870 downwards.
TATTATTAGACTTCATTTGTTGCTCAAATTCTTTTGCCACAACCTGATTTTCACTCTTATTGTTCTCCTGTTTTGCTTTATTAGCTCTATTAATATCATCTTTCAAAATGGAATCAGGAGTCATAGGAAGCAAAGTAATATTTTTATCCTTATGAACAAGAGTATACTGATTGTTTCTACCATGGTGTACAGAATTTTTATCAAATTGCCATGGTCTACCAATTAATAAGGAACATGCTTGCATAGGTACCACATCACAATCAACATAATCAACATATGTAGAGATACTAAAATGCACATGAACAGTACGTGTTACCTTAACAATGCCGTTGTTGTTGAACCATTGGATGTAGTAAGGATGTGGATGTGGTCTTGTGGTGAGAGATAGCTTCTCCACCATCTCCATGCTAGCCAAGTTGTTGCAACTCCCTCCATCTATGATCACGCGAACATAACGTTCCTTCACGACTCCCTTTGTATGGAACAAATTATGCCTCTGATTTTGCTCAGCTTGTGTAACCTGCACACTCAAAACACGTTGAGCAACTAAACATTCATACCTGTCAGCATCTTCAGGAGCCATGTATTGCGTCTCATGATCAGAATCGTCTCCACCGTGTTCTTCACGTGTAATAAGAGCCAACGTCTCCTCATCATAGTCACTAGCGGATTCATATCCACCATCCTCAGTAGCAATCATCACACGCTGAGATTTGCAATCTCTCGCAAAATGTCCTCTTCCCTTACAACGACGACAAATAATATCACTGTTGTGCCCTGTTGATGCCATGGAAGAAGAAGAACTCTGTGCAGGCCCAATAGGTGTGCTCTTGGCAGATAATTGTGGTTGTGCCTGCTTCCTTGTATCACGGCTGGAGGTAACAGCTGATGGAGGTGTCGGTGCAGTAGAATGTGTGGAAGTAGAGGATGCACGCGGTGTCCATGATGAAGGTCGACCTGCAGAAAAGTTAGTCCGTGCCAATGCATGTCGATCCTGCACTTCACGTTCAGCTTTACAAGCAAGATGGAATAAACGAGTGATATTATTATAATCCTTATACTCTAGAATGGTCTGAATCTCTCTATTTAATCCACCCATAAAACGTGCAAGCATAGCTTCATTCTCCTCAACAATACCACATCTAATAAGGCCAGTTTGTAATTGCTGATAATATTCTTCTACGGAATTTTTTCCTTGATAATATGGTGGAACCCAACGAGTACGCATAGCAGTTTTCAAAGCAGCCCAAGTAGCTGGAATAGGATATAATCTACAATGTTCAGACCACCAAACACATGCAAAACTAGTGAAAGCACAAACAGCAGCAGGAACACGTCTCTCCTCGGGATAATGTAAACATGTAAAATGTTGTTCAGTTTCTAACTCCCAAGTAAGATATATATCAGGAACATATCTATCCTCAAATGGTGGAATATTCTATTTCAGTTTAGGAAGATGGTCATGTACCTCAGGTGGTGGTGCAGCCCTACCGTTGCGATGATATGCATGAGGACGACCTGGTGGTGGTGGTGCTGGTTGTTGCACGTAGTTCTGATTTTGGTCAACCTCATCCTCGTAATGGTCCTCCACCTCTGCAGTAGCAGCAAGAGCTACCGAAACATCAACAGCAGCACCAGAAGCTTGACCAGGCTCAAGGGGAACGGGCTGTGCTCGTCCCACTTGATTTGGAAGGCGATGTTGGTGTTGTTGTTGTTGTAGAGGTGGGACAGCTGCAGCAGTCGGTGGTGGTGGAAAGCGCGAAAGCAATTCAGCAAACTTGTTATCGAGCTTTGTTTCAAACGTCTTCTCCATGCCATCTATCTTCTCCATGGCCTCGTCAAATCTGTTTAGCACATCTTGCACCTGTACACTCATCATTTGCTGAAACTTATCATGAAGCTCCTTGTTCGTCAAGTTCTCCCAGTCAGTCTCGTCGACTTGTGATCCTGGCATGGTTAGAAGCAATAGAAACACACAAGAACATGATCCTACAGACTACTAATAAGTGGTGGTGGTGGCGGGTGTCACAAATCCGACAAGCAAATCTCAAATTCTTACCAGTTCTTACCCAACAGCAGGTGGTGATCGGCAACCGTGGTAGTCAAAACTCTCAAAGCTTGGATAAAGCGATTGCCAGGGAGAGTCAAACGCACGACGTAGATGTATCTGGAGCTAGGAAGGCTTATAAGATGGTAACAAAAGGGGTCAGCAATAATCAATTCAGAGATGCAAAGTTGAATAAACGCTCAACGACGGTACTGTGCTGGTCCTAGATTAGACCGTACTAGAGACGCGATCCTAGAACAATAACAAAATCACGGCGCTGCATGTAATAAAGGGGAAAGCACACTTTGAAAAAAAAATCGCCTTTTTCGGTTTTTTTAGCTGTTTTTTTTTTGCCGAAAATCATTATAATGGCGAGTGTCTCAAAACACTTCCCAAGTCAAACTAAGATGATAGGCACGAAATTTTTTTGACGATTTATTTTTTCGGAATCAGGGCAGCGACGACGAAAAATTGCGGTAAAAAAACAGTATGGTGGCACGTGTCTCAAAAGACTCAGAAAAGCCCAAAAATAGGATAGGGAAAAAATATTTTCACCTGTTGAAATTTTGGCCTAAATATTCTCATCATCCTCCCCTTCTTGAATTTTTTTTTCCGACCTACTCAGGCAAGGAAACACGAAACCGAAACTAGATGGATCTCGAAAGCCAATCTAGAACGAAAAGAACTCGGATTGGTGGTGGATATGTGGTGGTAGAATATGGCAGCGGTGGTGGTATTTGGCAGCGGTGGTTGTATATGGATACGGATTGGTGGTGGTATATGGATACAGATCGGTGGTGGTATGTGGCAGTAGCGATGAAGATGTTGCGGCGGCGGCGTGACAACTTATGACCAGAACTCGAAACTCTAAAAGACTAGACGCTAAGACCAGCAACTTGACACGACGATGCAACCGCAAATTCAACTAAGCAAACACGGAAAAGATTATGCAATGGCTCAGACAGGTTCGGATATGATGAACTAACCCTAATTTTTTTTGGCTTTTTCGTGGACCGTAGGTATGAAGAACAGACTTGATCTAATCTACGAAAAACTGTAAAATATCACTGAGCAACCTGGAAATCTTATACAACTTGATAGAGGCTAAGCTGTCCCGTCTTTCGATGAGATGGTGGCTATCGTTTTCAGTGGAGTAGACTTTGACGATCCGACTACGGAAGTGCGAGGATGTCGCGCCTTAGCAATCGCTAATCCAACTCTGAGAGGTTATTGATCACGCCGGAGCACGATCAACCTGACCATGAGGGTCTATTTCCTGCAAGCAAACGAAGAACAAGCAAGAAACTAAGATTGCAATCTGGATATTGCGAATATAAGAGGAAAGTTTTATTGATCAAGGTGGGGTTCTGTGACGCCTTGGTCTGGTCGTTGAACACAAACGAAGTACGCGAAGTTGCAGCTATGGCGAACTTTTAATCTAAACAAAACCCAAAGTCTAAACGACGCCCTAAGGGCTGTATATATGGGGGAAAGAGGGGGGAATTTCGTGGCCTTGGTGGAGGGGTCCGAAACCAACCCTAACTCTTGTTTCCCCACACATACGGACTCTAAAAACAGCCTATACTCAAGTATTTCGAAATTACATGGGCCTGGCCCAATAATAAGGTGACGCAGCACCTATAGTAGCCTCTGGACGAAATTTATGAAGTGGCGTCTTGTATATTTCGTCCAAGGCTTCACGCACTCATTATGGTGGCTTCAAAGTTCTGAAATCATCACTTGTAACTCCATTCTTGTTCCCCTTGCGCATGTCATCATCTCCATGCTTGATCTTGCTCCAATGTTCATCCTTCTTGTCCAAGCTAGGCCCTTCATTTGTAAGCAAGACAAATGTATCCAATTTAGGCAGCATCATATTCTCATGAACATTAGATTCATTACCAAGAAACGGAAGTACCTGGTAATTTAACTGGCGTGCGCGAGCTCTAGTAATCGGTCATGTATATGTGTCAGTTGGAGCTGTGGGTGTAACCTTGTTAGTGATGTCCTCATCATTGAGGTAGAGGCCCCACATTGTACTAATATATACCGTGCACATTGCACTGAATCAATACATCGTGCAATTCTCACATCCAATACCTGCCCCTGTTTCGCCGGTGAGACAACATCGGTCGTCCGTTCTACATCCGACCGTTGTTATTAGATCGCCCATGTTTTTTTATTTCCGAACCGTTATCCGTTAAGTTGTGGTCGTCCGTCGTTGAAGCTCCACAGCGAACACATCACAGTCAGTAGTAACTCGCCACTTGGCAGTTCGCTACAGTACTCTCTGTTGGGGAACGTAGTATTTTAAAATTTTCCTATGATCACGCAAGATCTATCTACCAGAAGCATAGCAACGAGAGGGGAGAGTGTGTCTACGTACCCTCGTAGACCGGGAGCGGAAGCGTCAAGTGACGCGGTTGATGTTGTCGAACTTCTTCGCGATCCAACCGATCAAGCACCGAACGTACGGCACCTCCGCGTTCAGCACACGTTCAGCTTGATGACGTCCCACGAGATCTTGATCCAGTTGAGCTTCACGGGAGAGTTTCGTCAGCACGACGGCGTGGTGACGGATATGATGTGTTCACCGGCGCAGGGCTTCACCTAAGCTCCGCGACGGTATGACCGAGTTGTGATTCTGTGGAGGGGGGCACCGCATACGGCTAAAACAATTCAACTTGTGTGTCTTTGGGTGCCCCCCTGCCCCCGTATATAAAGGAGCAAGGGAGGAGGGCCGGCCAACCTCCTATGGTGCGGCTAGGGAAGGAATCCTACTAGGAATAGGATTGCAATCCTATTCCTAGTAGGAATCACCAAAGAAGGAAGAGATGGAGTAGGAAAAGGAAGAGGTGGCGCCTCCCACCAATCCTAGTCCAACTAGGAACAAGGTGGGGCGCCAGCCAGCCCTATGGGCTGCCTCTCTCCTTTCCACAAGGCCCACTATGGACCATCCCCCTTCGTAGGAGGTTCCGGTAACCCCCTTCGGCAATCCCGATAAATCCGAAACTTTTCCGGTATACTTCCGGTGTCCGAATATAGCCGTCCAATATATCAATCTTTATGTCTCGGACATTCCGAGACTCCTCGTCATGTCCGTGATCTCATCCGGGACTCCGAACTACCTTCGGTACATCAATACTCATAATCTCATAATACCGATCGTCATCAAACGTTAAGCGTGCGGACCCTACGGGTTCGAGAACTATGTAGACATGACCGAGACTCATCTCCGGTCAATAACCAATAGCGGAACCTGGATGTTCATATTGGCTCCTACATATTCTACGAAGATCTTTTATCGGTCAGAACCGCATAACTACATACGTTGTTCCTTTTGTCAAACGATATGTTACTTGCCCGAGATTCGATCGTCGGTATCTCTATACCTAGTTTAATCTCGTTACCGGCAAGTCTCTTTACTCGTTCCGTAACACATCATCTCGTGACTAACTCATTAGTCTTTTGCTTGCAAGGCTTATTGTGATGTGTGTTACCGAGAGGGCCCAGAGATACCTCTCCGACACTCGGAGTGACAAATCCTAATCTTGATCTATGCCAACACCACGAATACTTTCGGAGACACCTGTAGAGCATCTTTATGATCACCCAGTTACGTTGTGACGTTTGATAGCACACAAGGTGTTCCTACGGTATTCGGGAGTTGCATAATCTCATAGTCATAGGAACATGTATAAGTCATGAAGAAAGCAATAGCAGTTAAACTAAACGATCATAGTGCTATGCTAACGGATGGGTCTTGTCCATCACATCATTCTCCTAATGATGTGATCCCGTTGATCAAATGACAACTCATGTCTATGGCTAGGAAACATAACCATCTTTGATCAATGAGCTAGTCTAGTAGAGGCATACTAGGGACATACTGTTTTGTCTATGTATCCACACATGTACTAAGTTTCTGGTTAATACAATTCTAGCATGAATAAAAGACATTTATCATGATATAAGGAAATACAAATAACATATTTATTATTGCCTCTAGGGCATATTTCCTTCAGTCTCCCACTTGAACTAGAGTCAATAATCTAGATTACAAAGTGATGATCCTCACACCCATGGAGTCTTGGTGTTGATCATGTTTTGCCCGTGGAAGAGGCTTAGTCAACGGGTCTGGAACATTCAGATCCGTATGTATTTTGCAAATCTCTATGTCTCCCTCCTTGACTAGATCGCGGATGGAATTGAAGCGTCTTTTGATGTGCTTTGTTCTCTTGTGAAACCTGGATTCCTTCGCCAAGGCTATGGCTCTAGTGTTGTCACAAAAGATTTTCATTGGACCCGATGCACTAGGTACTACACCTAGATCGGATATGAACTCCTTCATCCAGACTCCTTCATTTGCTGCTTCCGAAGCAGCTATGTATTCCGCTTCACACGTAGATCCCGCCACGACGCTCTGCTTGGAACTGCACCAGCTGACAGCTCCACCGTTCAATAAAAATAAATATCCGGTTTGTGACTTTGAGTCATCCGGATCAGTGTCAAAGCTAGAATCGACGTAACCGCTTACGACGAGCTCTTTGTCACCTCCATATACGAGAAACATATCCTTTGTTCTTTTCAGATACTTTAGGATGTTTTTGACCGCTGTCCAGTGATCCACTCCTGGATTACTTTGGTACCTCCCTGCTAGACTTATAGCAAGGCACACATCAGGTCTGGTACACAGCATTGCATACATGATAGATCCTATGGCTGAGGCATAGGGAATGACTTTCATTTTATCTCTATCTTCTGCAGTGGTCGGGCATTGAGTCTTACTCAACTTCATACCTTGTAAAACAGGCAAGAACCCTTTCTTTGACTGATCCATTTTGAACTTCTTCAAAATCTTATCAAGGTATGTGCTTTGTGAAAGTCCAATTAAGCGTCTTGATCTATCTCTATAGATCTTGATACCTAATATATAAGCAGCTTCACCGAGGTCTTTCATTGAAAAACTTTTATTCAAGTATCCTTTTATGCTATCCAGAAATTCTATATCATTTCCAATCAACAATATGTCATCTACATATAATATTAGAAATGCTACAGAGCTCCCACTCACTTTCTTGTAAATACAGGCTTCTCCAAAAGTCTGTATAAAACCATATGCTTTGATCACCTCATCAAAGCGTATATTCCAACTCCGAGATGCTTGCACCAGTCCATAGATGGATCGCTGGAGCTTGCATACTTTGTTAGCACCTTTTGGATCAACAAAACCTTCTGGTTGCATCATATACAACTCTTCTTTGAGATATCCATTTAGGAATGCAGTTTTGACATCCATTTGCCATATTTCATAATCATAAAATGCGGCAATTGCTAACATGATTCGGACAGACTTAAGCATCGCTACAGGTGAGAAAGTCTCATCGTAGTCAACTCCTTGAACTTGTCGAAAACCTTTCGCAACAAGTCGAGCTTTGTAAACAGTAATATTGACGTCTGCGTCGGTCTTCCTCTTGAAGATCCATTTATTTTCGATGGCCTGCCGATCATCGGGCAAGTCAACCAAAGTCCATACTTTGTTCTCATACATGGATCCCATCTCAGATTTCTTGGCTTCAAGCCATTTTGCGGAATCTGGGCTCATCATCGCTTCCTCATAGTTCGTAGGTTCATCATGGTCTAGTAACATGATTTCCAGAACTGGGTTGCCGTACCACTCTGGTGCGGAACGTACTCTGGTTGATCTACGACGTTCAGTAGAAACTTGATCCGAAGTTTCATGATCATTATCATTAACTTCCTCACTGATTGGTGTAGGAATCACTGGAACAATTTCCTGTGATGTACTATTTTCCAATCCGGGAGAAGGTACAATTACCTCATCAAGTTCTACTTTCCTCCCACTCACTTCTTTCGAGAGAAACTCTTTTTCTAGAAAGGATCCGTTCTTAGCAACGAATATTTTGCCTTCGGATCTGTGATAGAAGGTGTACCCAACAGTCTCTTTTGGGTATCCTATGAAGACACATTTTTCCGACTTGGGATCGAGCTTATCAGGTTGAAGTGTTTTCACATAAGCATCGCAGCCCCAAATTTTAAGAAACGACAACTTTGGTTTCTTGCCAAACCATAGTTCATAAGGTGTCGTATCAACGGATTTAGATGGTGCCCTATTTAACGTGAATGCAGCTGTCTCTAAAGCATAACCCCAAAACGATAGTGGTAAATCGGTAAGAGACATCATAGATCGTACCATATCCAATAAAGTACGGTTACGACGTTTGGACACACCATTACGCTGTGGTGTTCCAGGTGGCGTGAGTTGTGAAACTATTCCACATTGTTTCAAATGAAGACCAAACTCGTAACTCAAATATTCTCCTCCACGATCAGATCGTACGAACTTTATTTTCTTGTTACGATGATTCTCTACTTCACTCTGAAATTCTTTGAACTTTTCAAATGTTTCAGACTTGTGCTTCATTAAGTAGATATACCCATATCTGCTCAAATCATCAGTGAAGGTCAGAAAATAACGATACCCGCCGCGAGCATCAACACTCATTGGTCCACATACATCAGTATGTATGATTTCCAACAAATCTGTTGCTCGCTCCATAGTTCCGGAGAACGGAGTTTTAGTCATCTTGCCCATGAGGCATGGTTCGCAAGCACCAAGTGATTCATAATCAAGTGATTCCAAAAGTCCATCATTATGGAGTTTCTTCATGCGTTTTACACCAATATGACCTAAAAGGCGGTGCCACAAATAAGTTGCACTATCATTATTAACCTTGCATCTTTTGGTTTCAATATTATGAATATGTGTATCACTACAATCGAGATCCAATAAGAATAGACCACTCTTCAAGGGTGCATGACCATAAAAGATATTATTCATTAAAATGGAACAACCATTATTCTCTGATTTAAATGAATAACCGTCTCGCAATAAACAAGATCCAGATATAATGTTCATGCTCAACGCTGGCACCAAATAACAATTATTTAGGTCTAAAATTAATCCCGAAGGTAGATGTAGAGGTAGCGTGCCGACGGCGATCACATCGACTTTGGAACCGTTTCCCACGCGCATCGTCACCTCGTCCTTAGCTAATCTTCGTTTAATCCGTAGTCCCTGTTTCGAGTTACAAATATTAGCAACCGAACCGGTATCAAATACCCAGGTACTACTACGAGCATTAGTAAGGTACACATCAATAACATATATATCACATATACCTTTGTTCATCTTGCCATCCTTCTTATCCGCCAAATACTTGGGGCAGTTCCGCTTCCAGTGTCCAGTCCCCTTGCAGTAGAAGCACTCAGTTTCAGGCTTGGCTCCAGATTTGGGTTTCTTCGTGGAAGTAGCAACTGACTTGCTATTCTTTTTGAAGTTCCCTTTCTTTCCCTTGCCTTTTTTCTTGAAACTAGTGGTCTTGTTAACCATCAACACTTGATGCTCCTTTTTGATTTCTACCTCCGCAGCTTTGAGCATAGCGAAGAGCTCGGGAATTGTCTTTTGCATCCCTTGCATGTTATAGTTCATCACGAAGCCTTTATAGCTTGGTGGCGGTGATTGAAGAACTCTATCAATAACACTATCCTCGTCAACTTTGCAACCAAGTTGAGTCATATGATTGTAGTACCCAGACATTCTGAGCAAGTGTTCACTGATAGAACTACTCTCCTCCATTTTGCAGCTGTAGAATTTATTGGAAATCTCATATTTCTCAATTCGGGCATTTGCTTGAAATATTAACTTCAACTCCTGGAACATCTCATATGCTCCATGACGTTCAAAACATCGTTGAAGTCCCGGTTCTAAGCCGTAAAGCATGGCACACTGAACTATTGTGTAGTCATCAGACCGCGACTGCCAGACGTTCAAAGCATCTGCATTAGCGGAAGGGGGCTTGTCACCTAGCGGTGCTTCAAGGACATAATTCTTCTGTGCAGCAATGAGGATAATCCTCAGGTTACGGACCCAGTCCGTGTAATTGCTACCATCATCTTTCAACTTAGCTTTCTCTAGGAATGCATTAAAATTCAAAGGAACGGTAGCACGGGCCATTGATCTACAACGACATAGATATGCAAAACTATCAGGACTAAGTTCATGATAAATTAAAGTTCAATTTAATCATATTAATTTAAAGAACTCCCACTTAGATAGACATCCCTCTGGTCATCTAAATGATCACGTGATCCAAATCAACTAAACCATGTCCGATCATCACGTGAGATGGAGTAGTTTTCAATGGTGAACATCTTATGTTGATCATATCTACTATATGATTCACGCTCGACCTTTCGGTCTCCAGTGTTCCGAGGCCATATCTGTATATGCTAGGCTCGTCAAGTTTAACCCGAGTATTCTGCGTCTGCAAAACTGGCTTACACCCGTTGTATTTGAACGTAGAGCTTATCACACCCGATCATCACGTGGTGTCTCGGCACGACGAACTTTCGCAACGGTGCATACTCAGGGAGAACACTTATACCTTGAAATTTAGTAAGGGATCATCTTATAACGCTACCGTCGTCCTAAGCAAAATAAGAAGCATAATAAGATAAACATCACATGCAATCAAAATATGTGACATGATATGGCCATCATCATCTTGTGCTTTTGATCTCTATCTCCAAAGCACCGTCATGATCACCTTCGTCACCGGCTTGACACCTTGATCTTCATCGTAGCATCGTTGTCGTCTCGCCAACTATTGCTTCTACGACTATCGCTACCGCTTAGTGATAAAGTAAAGCAATTACATGGCGATCGCATTTCATACAATAAAGCGACAACCATATGGCTCCTGCCAGTTGCCGATAACTTTACAAAACATGATCATCTCATACAAAACCGTATAACTCATCATGTCTTGACCATATCACATCACAACATGCCCTGCAAAAACAAGTTAGACGTCCTCTACTTTGTTTGTTGCAAGTTTTACGTGGCTGCTACGGGCTTTAGCAAGAACCGTTCTTACCTACGCATACAAAACCACAACGATGTTTCGTCAAGTATGTGTTGTTTTAACCTTCACAAGGACCGGGCGTAGCCACACTTGATTCAGCTAAAGTGAGAGAGACAGACACCCGCCAGTCACCTTTAAGCAACGAGTGCTCGTAACGGTGAAACCAGTCTCGCGTAAGCGTACGCGTAATGTCGGTCCGGGCCGCTTCATCTCACAATACCGCCGAAGCAAAGTATGACATGCTGGTAAGCAGTATGACTAGTATCGTCCACAATCTCATTGTGTTCTACTCGTGCATATCATCTACGCATAGACCTGGCTCTGATACCACTGTTGGGGAACGTAGTATTTTAGAATTTTCCTACGATCACGCAAGATCTATCTACCAGATGCATAGCAACGAGAGGGGAGAGTGTGTCTACGTACCCTCGTAGACCGGGAGCGGAAGCGTCAAGTGACGCGGTTGATGTTGTCGAACTTCTTCGCGATCCAACCGATCAAGCACCGAACGTACGGCACCTCCGCGTTCAGCACACGTTCAGCTTGATGACGTCCCACGAGCTCTTGATCCAGTTGAGCTTCACGGGAGAGTTTCGTCAGCACGACGGCGTGGTGACGGATATGATGTGTTCACCGGCGCAGGGCTTCGCCTAAGCTCCGCGACGGTATGACCGAGGTGTGATTCTGTGGAGGGGGGCACCGCACACGGCTAAAACAATTCAACTTGTGTGTCTTTGGGTGCCCCCCTGCCCCCGTATATAAAGGAGCAAGGGAGGAGGGCCGGCCAACCTCCTATGGTGCGGCTAGGGAAGGAATCCTACTAGGAATAGGATTGCAATCCTATTCCTAGTAGGAATCACCAAAGAAGGAAGAGATGGAGTAGGAAAAGGAAGAGGTGGCGCCTCCCACCAATCCTAGTCCAACTAGGAACAAGGTGGGGCGCCGGCCAGCCCTATGCGCTGCCTCTCTCCTTTCCACAAGGCCCACTATGGACCATCCCCCTTCGTAGGAGGTTCCGGTAACCCCCTTCGGCAATCCCGATAAATCCGAAACTTTTCCGGTATACTTCCGGTGTCCGAATATAGCCGTCCAATATATCAATCTTTATGTCTCGGACATTCCGAGACTCCTCGTCATGTCCGTGATCTCATCCGGGACTCCGAACTACCTTCGGTACATCAATACTCATAAACTCATAATACCGATCGTCATCAAACATTAAGCGTGCGGACCCTACGGGTTCGAGAACTATGTAGACATGACCGAGACTCATCTCCGGTCGATAACCAATAGCGGAACCTGGATGTTCATATTGGCTCCTACAAATTCTACGAAGATCTTTTATCGGTCAGAACCGCATAACTACATACGTTGTTCCTTTTGTCAAACGATATGTTACTTGCCCGAGATTCGATCGTCGGTATCTCTATACCTAGTTTAATCTCGTTACCGGCAAGTCTCTTTACTCGTTCTGTAACACATCATCTCGTGACTAACTCATTAGTCTTTTGCTTGCAAGGCTTATTGTGATGTGTGTTACCGAGAGGGCCCAGAGATACCTCTCCGACACTCGGAGTGACAAATCCTAATCTTGATCTATGCCAACACCACGAATACTTTCGGAGACACCTGTAGAGCATCTTTATGATCACCCAGTTACGTTGTGACGTTTGATAGCACACAAGGTGTTCCTACGGTATTCGGGAGTTGCATAATCTCATAGTCATAGGAACATGTATAAGTCATGAAGAAAGCAATAGCAGTTAAACTAAACGAACATAGTGCTATGCTAACGGATGGGTCTTGTCCATCACATCATTCTCCTAATGATGTGATCCCGTTGATCAAATGAAAACTCATGTCTATGGCTAGGAAACATAACCATCTTTGATCAATGACCTAGTCTAGTAGAGGCATACTAGGGACATACTGTTTTGTCTATGTATCCACACATGTACTAAGTTTCCGGTTAATACAATTCTAGCATGAATAAAAGACATTTATCATGATATAAGGAAATACAAATAACATATTTATTATTGCCTCTAGGGCATATTTCCTTCACTCTCTGCATTAGTAAAAAACTGAGAGTTATTTTTGTCTTTTTACATATTTTCACCCAATTTTCAACTAGCTATATCTTGAGATTCGTATATCCAAGTTCATCGATTCTTTACACTTGTGCGCCAGGTGTCAGCCAGTTATTCGTCGTCGTTGCCATGTCATCTGCTTGTGTGTTGCATCTTGCCATGTCATCATGTGTGTTGCATCAGCATGCTTTCAAAACTTGCATCCGTCTGAGTTCGCCCGTCCTTTCCGTTGTCCGTTCTGAGCCCAGACACACTCACACGCGCCCGCGGCGCCTCCAAATATTTATTTTATGAGTGGTCGAAAAACATTCTCGGAATGGATTCAAACTTGGCATGTGGTCTTATTATAGTATAGACAGGCCGCCTGCCAAATTTCATTGCATTCGGAGCTCGTTTGATAGCCCAACAGATATATATATATAGCGGCACTAGTCGCCGGTTAAAACGTCGGACGTTTTCGGTCTCCGAAAACCCCGCAAGCCTCTTTTTCCTTCTCCCCTCGTAGCCTGAAACCTCTTCTACACAGCCCACTAACCTCCCCTAGGCCCATCCTACCTCACCTCACGATCGGATCCGTCGGATCGCGATCGCACGGCTCAAAAACCCGTCCAAACCCCCAAACCCTAGTCCCCATGTCTATTTATAGACCCCCCCCATGCCAAATTTGGCATCCCTAACCCTTCCCTAACCTCCAACCATCAGCCTCCCCTCAAAATCCGCGCCTGGCCAACCCACCGCCGCCACGTGGCGCGTCTCCATTCGCCCCGCCGCCACCTGGGCTGGTTCCAGCCACTCAGGGAGTGGCACTTGGCATCTCCACATCGCCCCCTCAGCCTTCCACCGCCGCCAGCCCTCAGGGCCCAGCCGCGGCCCGCCTCGCTGGATCCGACCCTGCAGCGTCTCCCTCGTCCCCGAGCTTCCCGCCCGAGACCTCGAGCTCCTCCCGAGCTCCTCTGGGGCCCTGACGCGCCGGCCACCGGAGGCCCAGGCCGCCCTCGCCGGAGCACCGTGGCCGGCCTCGCTGGATCCGACCCCGCGCGCTCCGAGGCCTCGCCTCGCCCAGCTCCCGCTCGATTCCTCACCGTTCTTCCAACCGAGCACCAGCGTCGCCGCCAGCCATGGATGTCGCCGCCTCGAGCCCTTCCCTAACTCCGGAATGGGTCCCCTAGGCCCAGATCCGCCCGGATCCGGCCCCGGCGCACCTCCCCAACGCCTCCCCGCGACGTGCCGCCGCCGGCGTTGCCCAGCCGCCGCTCCCGGCTCCGCCATCTGCGTCGGGCAGAGGACGAGGACAACCGCCCCAGCGCCTCGTGGGCTGCACCCACCGCGCGGCCCAGCCCCGCCAAGGCCCACGGCCCACCTGCTTCCTCTCCCCTTCGTGGGCCCGGCCCAGTGGTGAGAAGCCCTGTTCCCCGCCCTATGCACCTTATAGCATTTTTGCGCTCGCTTTTCATTTTGGAAAAATGGCTAAGTCCTTAGATCTGCTTATTATATGTGCATGTTTGCATAGTGATAACTTTTTGTGTGTATGTCCAAATTGAGTGAATGAGATGTCAAAATGATCGTGGCGATATGCTCTACACTTTGTTCCATTGTGCCATGCTTGTTTGAGTTGATCTAGATGCTCTAATCGTTGTTGCAAGAGTGCTACTTGTTATAAACTGATGTTGCTTGTTATTTTCATGCCATGTTTGAGATATGATAACTTGGTGCATGTTTATCCAAATGATGCAAATGATATGTCAAAATGTTCATCATGAGATGCTCTACATGTTGGTTGCTATAGCATGCATATTAGAGTTCATATTGCCATGTTTATCTCTGTTGCAAAAGTGCATGTGGCTGTTAGGTTTTGTAACTTGTTATGAGATGCTGATTTCACATGCTCTTTGCTATTGATGTGTTTGTCCCCATGTCGCATGCTCATATGTTTTAGATTCTTCTTCATGTGTTCTTTGCTGTGGTGCAAACCCTTTGCCATGTTATGCCTTGTGGTGACTTAAATATGCTCGCAAACATGCCATGATAATGTTACTGTTTTAACACTTAGTGAAATTTCACTAAGTCTGGAATCTGTCATATCCTGATGTTATGTTTGCTTGATGTCCTAGGCAAATACATGTTAGTTTTGGGGTGGCCATTGATCATTCCTTGTTGTACATGTTGTTGTCTATCCATTCATGCCTTCACTTGCTCATATGGGTTGTTGTAGCTTATTTAATTCTTGTTCCCAAGTTGCAATAAAATATTACTGTCAGGTTTTTAACTTCATGTTCAATATGTTGTAGCTTGTTGCTATTGATCCATGCCTCCTATGGAGATGCTCCAATGGAGTTATTTGCTGTAGTATATGTCTACTTCATGTCCATGCTTCTTGTCACCATGTTTGAGTGTTGTAGAGTATATATTTCTTGCTCCAAAGTTGCTATGTGGCTGTTAACTTCAGCTTGTTGTTATATCTTGTTTCATGTGTATCTTTTAGCCCGTTGCTCCGTTTTGGGTGTGCCTTATATGAAACTTGTGTGATTTTGCATGTAGAATCATAATATCATCTTGTTTACATGTTTGGAGTATGTTTGCTTGATGTTTTGGTGCATTTTGCACCGTTGCCATGCTTAACTTGTTTTGCTCATATCTTCTAGGCCGTAGCTCCGAATTAAATGAACTTTATATGAAACTTGACTAGGATTTCGTGTAGATCATAATGGTGCATGTTAACTTGCTGTTTAACAACTTTAACTTCAGGCTTGTTCAGATCTGGACTAACTTCAAACTATGCATATGAGGGCTTACGGGGTTTGTTATATGTAGTTTCCGGCCTCATTTAAACTTGTTGACTTGTGTTGTTTTTGAGTGCTTCCTGCATTGCCATGTATTGCATCATATATTGAATTGTCTTGCATCCTACTTGGTTGAGCATATTGTCATGTTCTTGTGTTGTTTTCCTGTGCTTCCTACCTTGCCATATATTGCTTCCTGTATAGACTTGTCATGCATCATACCTTGCCATGTATTGCATCGTATATAGAGTTGTTTTGTTTTTCTGTGCTTCCTACCTTGCCATATATTGCTTCCTGTATAGACTTGTCATGCATCATACCTTGCCATGTATTGCATCATATATAGACTTGTGTTGTTTTTCTGTGCTTCCTACTTTGCCATGTTTTGCTTCCTGCATAGACTTGTAGTGCATCCTATATAGAACTGTCTTGCATCATACTTGGTTGAGAATATTGTCATGTCTCGTGCGGTGTGTTTATCGTGTTGCTTGCTTCTTCTCGTTAGTGCTTGTTCCGTTGCGTTCGTGAGGATTCGTTCGTCTATACGTGGATCTTCTTCAAGGCTTCTTCTTCGTCTTCTTCACGGATCCGTTCTTCTTCCTTGCGGGATCTCAGGCAAGATGACCATACCCTTGGATACCTTTACTATCATTGCCATGCTTAGTGTCTCGATGCTATCGTTATATGTCGCGCTACCCATCATTATTGTCAGCCTCTCCTTGTTGCCATGAAACCTCTAACCTTTGAAACCTTCCTAGCAAAACCACTGTTTGGCTATGTTACCTGCTTGCTCAGCCCCTCTTATAGCGTTGTTAGTTGCAGGTGAAGATGAAGATTGTTCCAGGAGGGAACTTGTTGTTGGAATATCACAATATGTTATATATATAATAACACACCTATATACTGGGCATGGGTGGAAGGCTTGGCCTTTTGCTCGGTGTTTTGTTCCACTCATGCCACCTTAGGCGCCGATAAACCAACATTATGTTCCTTGATTTTGCGTTCCTTACACTGTTGGGTATATAGGGACCCCTTGACACTTCGTCTTTGAATAAAACTCCTCCAGCAAGGCCCAACATTGGTTTTAATTTGCCTCATAACAACAACTTAATTAATTAATTAAATTTGCATAGGGGGTCGCGCCCTCGAGATTCTTTTCTACATAGCAGGGGGAGACAGTGCTGATGGTGTTGGTCCCAAACGGGGAGCCTGCGGGGCCACCTCGTGGAAACTCGAGGGTTGGTTTTACCTGTAGCATCACCCATCCGGACGTGGCCTGAGACGAGATAAGCGCGGCTACTATGAGGGTGTCGGCATGCCGGGAGGTCTTGCTGGACTTGTTTTACCATTGTCGAAATGTCTTGTGCACCGGGATACCGAGCCTGATCGGATTTTCCCTAAGATAAGGGGTGATAATATTATATTTATCACTTCAGCTGATCGTGAGAGCTTGTGATGGGCTAAGTTGGGACACCCCTGCAGGGTTATGATCTTTCGAAAGCCGTGCCCGCGGTTATGTGGTAGATTGGAATTTGTTAATGTCCGGTTGTAGAAAACTAGACAGAGGATCCGAAGTAAAACACACAACTGTGTGAGTAACCGTGACTGTCTCTTTTCACTTTGAGAAGAGAACACGGTGGGGTTATGTTTGACTCGTAGGTAGTTCAGGATCTTTAGCGATCATTACTAGTTGCGACCGTTTGCGTAGATGTTAATCTTATTCCTGTACTCGTAAGTTAGCCACCATGCTTTTGCTTACTCGCTGCTGCAACCTCAGCACTTTACCTCTTCCTACCCATTAAGCTTTGATAGTCTTGTTACCCATGGTTATGGGATTACTGAGTCCTCATGGCTCACAGATACTACAACAACAGTTGCAGGTGCAGGTTTCTGATGACTTGACGTGAGAGCGTTGATCGTGGTGTTGTAGTTCTTTCTTCTTCCTCTTCTTCAGTCTTGGGTTAGGTTCCTTGTCGGCAGCCTGGGATAGCAGATGGATGTCGTGTGTTCTTTTCATGTTTGCATCCGTAGTCGGATGCCTTGTATTGATGTTGTTGTATTCATGTGACTTGTATGTATTGTTGTATCCCCCATGTATGTATGTAATGGTACGATGTAATGATATCCATCTTGCTAAGCGCCCGAAATGCGGTTGTGCCCCAATCACGTAAGTGTCACGTGATCGGGATAGAATCGCATCTTGGGCCTGACAAGTTGGTATCGGAGCCTCGACCGACCATAGGAGCCCCCTTGATTGATCGTAGCCTGGCCGTTGTTGAGTCTAGCGAAAACTTTTTCGGAGTCTAGTTATATCGGAGAGTAGGAATTCTTTTTACTCCCATGCCCCTTCGTTGCTCTGGTGAGGAATCTTGACGTAGGTGTTTTGAATTACTCCTCTCCCCCTTCAATTTTTTTTAGGATCGTGGTTAGGTTTTTGTTCGTTGCGTTGTTAGTCCTTTCATCTGGTGCATCTCTCGTCAAGTGGATTCGACCCTCTTCTTCTCTGCAAGTTCGTCCTCAGTTCTTTCCAACCAATGTTGTTTCCCCGTCCGTGGTGGTCTTTCTTTTTCCCACCCGCCCACCCTTTTTCTTCTCGGAGCCGGAGTCCTTAATCGAGTATCTATCCTACTCGTGTGAATCCTTTGCATTCTTTCCACAATCATTTCAACTGGTGAATTCTCGTCTAGTTCGTCATCATTTATCTCCTTTATTCTCCGGTGAATTCTCCTCTCGTTTGATATTATTCATCTCTTTTCTTTCCGGTGGTTCCAATTCTATTAGTATCCGGTGTTGTTCATATTCTTTTCCCTCGGCTCGGATATTCCCCTTGCTCGTTCGCCTCTGTCCATTTAATTGTTCCGGTGTTCCAAAGACATTCTCAAGAGATTCGTCTGTCTTCCAATTAATTGAGGTTGTCACCTCATTCGAGTTTCAATCGTTCCGGCGCATTATCTCCTTTTCAATCTTTTTCTATGGAGTTCTCTCTTCGGTGGGCCATAACCCACAGGTTTATTTCCAGGATCTTACCTGACTCTTTTATTTTTCCGGAGTGTTCCGAAATTCTTTTCAAATGTGACGTAAGTATGGATTCCATCAGTCATGTGCCTTCTCCAAGATCGCTTTTAATTCTTTTCATGTTTGGTTCAACCTTTCCTCTTTTAATTCTTCCGGAGTGTCTCAATAATTTGGTTGTGCTCCTTGTCGTCATTTGAAGACCGAATATGCGTTTTCCCCGGAGTCTTGTCCGTTCTCTCGGAGATTCGTGCTTCTAGCTTAATGCTATCCTCTCGAATTATTCCGGTTGTCATAAATTATTTTCCTTACCCATCCGGAGTATTTCATGAATTCTTTTCTTGTGTTCCTCCGAAGGCCATCATTTCAGAAGATTTCTTCGTTCTCAGTTTTCAACTTCGTCCTCCCAATATTCTTCATTGATGCCTCTTCGTTCGTCTCACATTCTTTCCGGTGCTTCGTTCTAGTATTCTTTAATCAGTTCGTGATCTTTTTGTGCTCTTGTATCTAAATTTCCCAAGTGCTTTATTCTTCCCGGCGATTCATTCTCTTGTATTCACTCAATTTCATTTCTTTACGGTGGTTTGTTCTCTTTCATCACTCGATTTAAATTTCTTCCCGGTGGTTCGTTCATTTTCTTCACTCGGCTTTAATTCTTTACGGTGGTTCGCTCAAGAGTTCTTTTCCGGTGTTATCATATCAATCCATTCATTTATGTTATTCCAATCCTACCGGTGTTTCATGAAGATTTTTCGCAAGTTCGCGATATATCCCTCTTTAATCATTTCAACGAGAATAAGTGATATGCAAATCCATTGCTTCTCATCAATTTAATCGGTGGAGGATAAGCATAACATAATTCTTATTCTTTCTTCCAGTTCATTTAATCTTTTCCTATGGAGTTTATTCTTGATGAATAAATTCTAGTTCCAAGTGATTAAATCTTTTATTACCCGGAGTTCAAGTTTCCTCGGCTATCTCGTCGGATTCTCGCCTAAATCATCGCAAGGCTTATTCTTATTCTTTTTCATCCTTCATCATCTTTTTGTTACCGGAGTCTTCATGGTGGTTCATCACGATTAAATTCATTCTTCATATTTTCATCTAATTTTTCCGGAGCAGCTCTAACATTATTCTTTTGTGTCCCCGAGATGCAAAATTCCCCGTATTCTTTTGAAGTGGAGTTTTGCATTTCTTCGTCATCTCAGCTATTAGGTCTTTTCGTTGCGGCGGTAATTCACCTCAAGTTTTGAGATGTTTTCAATAATTCCACAACAAGCTTATTCTTTTGTTGATCTTCCAACAACTCCGTTCAAGCCTTTCTCTTGATGATTCACTTTCAAATTTCATTCACGGTGGAACTAGTTGTCATCTTCTTCTCCATTCTTTTAATTCCATCATTTCAATTCTTCTGGAGGCATTGTGTTGTTGCTCTCGTCGAGTATCATTGCATCTTTTCAAGTTCTTGTCCTATTCCATTCATGCTCAACCGGTGTGCTATTTCATTCCATTTTCAGCCGGAGTGCTTCCCGTATTCCTTCGTGTAGATTCCTTGTCTATCTCTTATTAACCGGAGTGGTTTCAATGTCTCCCTTTTCATTTAAACTCTTGATTCTCGTCATATGCTTGGATACCTCTTTTTACCGCAGCTTCTCGTTATCGTTCGTCTCCATTATATTCTTTCTTTCGAAGTGGTTAAACCTCTCAATATTCTTTGGTTTCACCCTTCTGCCCTTGAAGAACTTTGTTCTTCCTTTTCCCTTCCGTCTCGTTCCTAAGATCTCGGGACGAGATCTCTTGTTAGTAGGGGAGTGTTGTGACACCCCGAGACCGGTGCGCCAGGTGTCAGCCAGTTATTCGTCCTCGTTGCCATGTCATCTGCTTGCGTGTTGCATCTTGCCATGTCATCATGTGTGTTGCATCAGCATGTTTTCAAAACTTGCATCCGTCCGAGTTCGCCCATCCTTTCCGTTGTCCGTTCTGAGCCCAGACACACTCACACGCGCCCGCGGCGCCTCCGAATATTTATTTTATGAGTGGTCGAAAAACGTTCTCGGAATGGGTTGAAACTTGGCATGTGGTCTTATTATAGTATAGACAGGCCGCCTGCCAAATTTCATCGCATTCGGAGCTCGTTTGATAGCTCAACGGATATATATAGCGGCACTAGTCGCCGGTTAAAACGTCGGACGTTTTCGGTCTCCGAAAACCCTGCGGGCCTCTTTTCCCTTCTCCCCTCGTAGCCCGAAACCTCTTCTACACAGCCCACTAACCTCCCCTAGGCCCATCCTACCTCACCTCGCGATCGGATCCGTTGGATCGCGATCGCAGGGCTCAAAAACCCCTCCAAACCCCCAAACCCTAGTCCCCATGTCTATTTATAGACCCCCCCCCATGCCAAATTTGGCATCCCTAACCCTTCCCTAACCTCCAGCCGTCAGCCTCCCCTCAAAATCCGCGCCTGGCCAGCCCACCGCCGCCACGTGGCGCGTCTCCATTCGCCCCGCCGCCACCTGGGCTGGTTCCAGCCACTCAGGGAGTGCCACTTGGCATCTCCACGTCGCCCCCTCAGCCTTCCACCGCCGCCAGCCCTCAGGGCCCAGCCGCGGCCCGCCCTTGGGCCGAACCGGGCCCGAAGCGCCGCTGCCCCGCAGCGTCTCCCTCGTCCTCGAGCTTCCCGCCCGAGACCTCGAGCTCCTCCCGAGCTCATGTGGGGCCCAGACGCGCCGGCCACCGGAGGCCCAAGCCGCCCTCGCCGGAGCACCGTGGCCGGCCTCGCTGGATCCGACCCCGCGCGCTCCCAGGCCTCGCCCCGCCCAGCTCCCGCTCGCTCCCTCGCCGTTCTTCCAACCGAGCACCAGCGCCGCCGCCAGCCATGGATGCCGCCGCCTCGAGCCCTTCCCTAGCGCCGGAATGGGTCCCCTAGGCCCAGATTCGCCCGGATCTGGCCCCGGCGCACCTCCCTAGCGCCTCCCCGCGACGTGTCGCCGCCGGCGTTGCCCAGCCGCCGCTCTCGGCTCCGCCCTCTGCGTCGGGCACATGACGAGGACGACCGCCCCAACGCCTCGTGGGCTGCAGCCACCGCGCGGCCCAGCCCCGCCAAGGCCCACGGCCCACCTGCTTCCTCTCCCCTTCATGGGCCCGGCCCAGTGGTGAGAAGCCCTGTTCCCCGCCCTATGCACCTTATAGCATTTTTGCGCTCACTTTTTGTTTTGGAAAAAATGGCCAAGTCCTTAGATCTGCTTATTATATGTGCATGTTTGCATAGTGATAATTTTTGTGTGTATGTCCAAATTGAGTGAATGAGATGTCAAAATGATCGTGGTGATATGCTCTACACTTTGTTCCATTGTGCCATGCTTGTTTGAGTTGATCTAGATGCTGTAATCGCTGTTGCAAGAGTGCTACTTGTTATAAACCGATGTTGCTTGTTATTTTCATGCCATGTTTGAGATATGATAACTTGGTGCATGTTTATCCAAATGATGCAAATGATATGTCAAAATGTTCATCATGAGATGATCTACATGTTGGTTGCTATAGCATGCATGTTAGAGTTCATATTGCCATGTTTATCTCTGTTGCAAAAGTGCATGTGGCTGTTAGGTTTTGTAACTTGTTATGAGATGCTGATTTCACATGCTCTTTGCTATTGATGTGTTTGTCCCCATGTCGCATGCTCATATGTTTTAGATTCTCCTTCATGTGTTCTTTACTGTGGTGCAAACCCTTTGCCATGTTATTCCTTGTGGTGACTTAAACATTCTCGCAAACATGCCATGATAATGTTACTGTTTTAACACTTAGTGAAATTTCACTAAGTTTGGAATCTGCCATATCCTGATGGTATGTTTGCTTGATGTCCTAGGCAAATCCATGTTAGTTTTGGGGTGGCCATTGATCATTCCTTGTTGTACATGTTGTTGTCTATCCATTCATGCCTCCACTTGCTCATATGGGTTGTTGTAGCTTATTTAATTCTTGCTCCCAAGTTGCTATAAAATATTACTGTCAGGTTTTTAACTTCATGTTCAATATGTTGTAGCTTGTTGCTATTGATCCATGCCTCCTATGGAGATGCTCCAATGGATTTGTTTGCTGTAGTAGATGTCTACTTCATGTCCATGCTTCTTGTCACCATGTTTGAGTGCTGTAGAGTATATATTTCTTGCTCCAAAGTTGCTATGTGGCTGTTAACTTCAGCTTGTTGTTATATCTTGTTTCATGTGTATCTTTTAGCCCGTTGCTCCGTTTTGGGTGTGCCTTATATGAAACTTGTGTGATTTTGCATGTAGAATCATAATATCATCTTGTTTACATGTTTGGAGTATGTTTGCTTGATGTTTGGATGCATCTTGCACCGTTGCCATGTTTAACTTGTTTTGCTCATATCTTCTAGGCCGTAGCTCCGAATTAAATGAATTTTATATGAAACTTGACTAGAATTTCGTGTAGATCATAATGGTGCATGTTAACTTGCTGTTTAACAACTTTAACTTAAGGCTTGTTCAGATCTGGACTAATTTCAAACTATGCATATGAGGGCTTACGGGGTTTGTTATATGTAGTTTCCGGCCTCATTTAAACTTGTTGACTTGTGTTGTTTCTGAGTGCTTCCTGCATTGCCATGTATTGCATCATATATATAATTGTCTTGCATCCTACTTGGTTGAGCATATTGTCATGTTCTTGTGTTGTTTTCCTGTGCTTCCTACCTTGCCATATATTGCTTCCTGTATAGACTTGTCATGCATCATACCTTGCCATGTATTGCATCATATATAGACTTGTGTTGTCTTTCTGTGCTTCCTACCTTGCCATATATTGCTTCCTGTATAGACTTGTCATGCATCATACCTTGCCATGTATTGCATCATATATAGACTTGTGTTGTTTTTCTGTGCTTCCTACCTTGCCATGTTTTGCTTCCTGTATAGACTTGTAGTGCATCCTATATAGAACTGTCTTGCATCACACTTGGTTGAGCATATTGTCATGTCTCGTGTGGTGTGTTTACCGTGTTGCTTGCTTCTTCTCGTTAGTGCTTGTTCCGTTGCGTCGTGAGGATTCGTTTGTCTACCTGTGGTTCTTCTTCAAGGCTTCTTCTTCGTCTTCTTCACGGATCCGTTCTTCTTCCTTGCGGGATCTTAGGCAAGATGACCATACCCTTGGATACATTTACTATCATTGCCATGATTAGTGTCTCGATGCTATCGTTATATGTCGCGCTACCCATCATTATTGTCAGCCTCTCCTTGTTGCCATGAAACCTCTAACCATTGAAACCTTCCTAGCAAAACCATTGTTTGGCTATGTTACCCGCTTGCTCAGCCCCTCTTATAGCGTTGTTAGTTGCAGGTGAAGATGAAGATCGTTCCAGGAGGGAACTTGTTGTTGGAATATCACAATATCTATAATTATTATTAACACACCTATATACTGGGCATGGGTGGAAGGCTTGGCCTTTTGCTCGGTGTTTTGTTCCACTCATGCCACCTTAGGCGCCGATAAACCGGCATTATATTCCTTGATTTTGCGTTCCTTACACGGTTGGGTATATGGGGATCCCTTGACACTTCGTCTTTGAATAAAACTCCTCCAGCAAGGCCCAACATTGGTTTTAATTTGCCTCATAATAACAACTTAATTAATTAATTAAATTTGCATAGGGGGTCGCGCCCTCGAGATTCTTTTCTACATAGAAGGGGGGCCAGTGCTGATGGTGTTGGTCCCAAACGGGGAGCGTGCGGGGCCACCTCGTGGAAACTCGAGGGCTGGTTTTACCTGTAGCATCACCCATCCGGACGTGGCCTGAGACGAGATACGCGTGGCTACTATCAGGGTGTCGGCACGCCGGGAGGTCTTGCTGGACTTGTTTTACCATTGTCGAAATGTCTTGTGCACCGGGATACCGAGCCTGATCGGATTTTCCCTAAGATAAGGGGTGATAATATTATATTTATCACTTCAGCTGATCGTGAGAGCTTGTGATGGGCTAAGTTGGGACACCCCTACAGGGTTATGATCTTTCGAAAGCCGTGCCCGCGGTTATGTGGCTGATTGGAATTTGTTAATGTCCGGTTGTAGAAAACTTGACAGAGGATCCAAAGTAAAACACACAACTGTGTGAGTAACCGTGACTGTCTCTTTTCACTTTGAGAAGAGAACACGGTGGGGTTATGTTTGACTCGTAGGTAGTTCAGGATCTTTAGCGATCATTACTAGTTGCGACCGTTTGCGTAGATGCTCATCTTATTCTTGTACTTGTAAGTTAGCCACCATGCTTTTGCTTAGTCGCTGCTGCAACCTCACCACTTTACCCCTTCCTACCCATTAAGCTTTGATAGTCTTGTTACCCATGGTTATGGGATTGCTGAGTCCTCGTGGCTCACAGATACTACAACAACAGTTGCTGGTGCAGGTTTCCGATGACTTGACGTGAGAGCGTTGATCGTTGTGTTGGAGTTCTTTCTTCTTCCTCTTCTTCAGTCTTGGTTAGGTTTCGGGTCTGCAGCCTGGGATAGCAGATGGATGTCGTGTGTTCTTTTCATGTTTGCATCCGTAGTCGGATGCCTTGTATTGATGTTGTTGTATTCATGTGACTTGTATGTATTGTTGTATCCCCCATGTATGTATGTAATTGTACGATGTAATGATATCCATCTTGCTAAGCGCCCGAAATGCGGTTGTGCCCCAATCACGTAAGTGTCACGTGATCGGGACAGAATCGCATCTTGGCCTGACACTTACGAAGAATCCGGTATTCCATGCCCGCACGAAACACATCGAGGTTGATTTTCATTTTGTGAGAGATAAGGTAGCCATGGGTGCTTTGGAAATCAAATTTATTTCTTCAGCAGATCAAGTTGCTGATGCATTCACCAAGTCTCTCACTAAGGATATGCTTGCTCGATTACATTCGAATCTGAACCTTTACAGAGGTTAAGATTGCGGGGGAATGTTAAACATCAGTTAGTGCTACCTAGCATTATAGCTTGGTGCTAGAATATAGAAGGTCTAGGGACCTTGCTCTTAATTATCCACCATGCTTTGAGCTGTAACTGAACATGTACGCTGTGTATATAAACAGATCAATGCTAGTGTATGTTATCGCGGCAATGCAATCTCTCTGACTCGTAGCATCGACCAACCATTTGGATAAAACAGTTGATAGAAACAGGTCACGATCTTTACAACATACTCATATTGCGGCAATAACTAGTCTAACTTCTATTGAGATAAGTGGTCACTCGGTGCCATGATGTTATACGAGCAACATTCTAAGCAACTGAAGAGCAAGATTCCAGTGTGGTCTTTCCACATGGACAATTCGCTTCAAAAGAGACACTGCTCCAGCAGCAATTATTGGTGGGTGATTCTCTCGATCCATGCTTATGTTATACAAGACAACTAGACTAGCTTCCAGTACATCTCCTTCACCCTCTCGCCAATGTAGTTATGGTCCCCAAGAAGGACAAGTCGCTCCGCATGTGCATCGATTTCAAACATATCAATCGGGCCTGCCCGAAATATCATTTCCCTCTCCCTCGCATCGATCAAATCGTCGACTCTACTGCGGGTTGTGAGCGTTTGTCTTTCTGGATGCATATTTCGGGTACCATCAAATCCGACTATTTAGACCCGATGAAATAAAAACAGCCTTCATCACCCCATTCGGGTGTTTTTGTTATGTTACCATGCCTTTTGGTTTCAAGAATGCCGGCGCGACTTTCATGCGCATGATCCAAAAGTGTCTGCTGAAGCAAATCAGTCGGAATGTGCAAGCATACATGGATGACATCGTGGTCAAGTCACGTAAAGGTTCCGACCTACTAACTGACCTCGCCGAAACATTCGCAAACCTGAGAAGTTATGATATCAAGCTCAACCCGTCAAAGTGCACATTCGGAGTCCCAGGCGGCAAGTTACTCGGTTTTCTCGTTTCCGAGTGAGGAATCGACGCTAACCCAGAAAAGGTCAGCGCTATCCTTCGAATGAAACGCCCCGTGCGTATACACGACGTTCAAAAGCTTACAGGTTGTTTGGCCGCATTGAGTCGATTCATCTCTCGTCTCGGTGAGAAGGCATTACCTCTCTACCGACTGATGAAGAAATCTGACAAGTTCGAGTGGAATTCTGAAGCTGAAGCAGCGTTCGAGGAACTCAAAGCCCTACTTTCCACCCAGCCGATGCTTGCTGCCCCAGTCAGCAAAGAGCCTCTATTGTTGTACATCGCAACCACTGGACAAGTTTTCAGCACAGTACTCATGGTTGAGTGGGGAGAAGAAGGCGAAGCCTACAAGGTTCAACGCCCAGTCTACTACATTTCTGAAGTCTTGACTCCATCTAAGCAGAGATATCCGCATTATCAGAAACTTGCGTATGGGTTCTACTTGACCGCCAAAAAAGTTGCGCACTACTTCTCAGATCATTCAATTTCAGTCGTCAGCGACGCTCCGTTATCTGAAATTCGGAACAATCGGGATGCAACCAGTCGAGTGGCTAAATGGGCGATTGAACTCCTTCCATTGGATATCAAGTTTGAAGCAAAGAAAGCAATCAAGTCTCAGGCAATAGCAGATTTCGTTGCCGAGTGGATCGAACAGGAGCAACCGACTCAAATCCAGTCGGATCATTGGACTATGTTCTTCGATGGATCCAAGATGATGAATGGATCCGGTGCAGGTGTGATTTTGGTGTCCCCCAGAGGCGACAAGCTCAGTTATGTCCTGCAAATTCACTTTGATTCTTCGAACAATGAAGCTGAATATGAGGCACTTTTTTATGGGTTGCGTATGGCCATTTCACTCGGCGTCCGTTGCCTAATTGTGTACGGCGACTCGGACTTAGTGGTCAATCAAGTAATGAAGGAACGAGACATCAGGAGCCCATCGATGACCAGTTATTGCAGCGCAGTGCGGAAGCTAGAAAAGAAGTTCGAAGGTTTGGAGCTCCACCACGTGCCTAGAATCAAGAATCATCTTGCTGATGATCTCGCAAAGATAGGATCCACTCGGAAACCTATCCCCAAAAATGTGTTCTTGGAGCATCTACACACCCCTTCAGTCAAGGAAGACCCCTTCACAGAAGAGCCCCCACAACCCATAAGTGCGTCCAACCCGACCGAAATTGACGTCCCAGCCATGGTCGACTTGATCATGGAAGTCTTGGTGATCACACCCGACTGGACAGTGTCATATATTGCGTACTTGCTCAGGCAGGAACTCCCAGAGGATGAGGATGAGGCTCATCAGATTGTCCATCGATCCAAAGCTTTCACTGTGATACAGGGACAACTCTACAGAGAAAGTGTCACGGGAGTCGCTCAGCGTTGCATCACCTCGGAGGAAGGTCGAATGATCCTGAATGAGATTCATTCGGGAACCTGTGGCCACCATGCTTCCTCTCGGACCATTGTTGCCAAGGCATACCGAGCCAGGTTTTACTGGCCCCGTGCGAACGAGATGGCGAAAGATATAGTCGACAAATGCGAGGGTTGTCAGTTCTACTCAAACATGTCCCGCAAACCCGCGTCTGCCTTGAAGACTATCCTGTTGGTCTGGCCGTTTGCTGTTTGGGGATTAGACATGGTTGGGCCCTTCAAGACAGGCAGGAGTGGCTTCACTCATTTGCTCATGGCAGTCAACAAGTTTACCAAATGGATCGAAGCCAAGCCCATCAAGAATCTCGGTGCGAGCACCGCCGTCAGCTTCATCAAGGAACTGATATTCAGATAATGGCTCCAATTTTGATTCAGACGAGTTCAGAGCATTTTGTACCTCCCAGGACACTTGAGTCGACTACGCATCCATTGCACATCCGTAGTCGAATGGGCAGGTAGAAAGGGCAAATGGCTTGATCCTTCAAGGGTTGAAACCACGTCTGATGTGTGACCTCAAACACACCGTTGATGCCAGGGTCACTGAGCTACCGTCTGTTTCGTGGGGACTGAGAACAACTCTGAACCGGTCGACTGATTGGACCCCCTTCTTCATGGGCACTGAGGCCGTACTTCCGAGAGACTTGCTGCACAACGCCCCCGAGGTAGAACTATTCTCGGAAGCTGAAGCTGAACAAGCTCGCCAAGATGCAGTCGACCTCCTGGAGGAAGGGTGCGAGATGGCTCTGATCTGCTCGACCATATACCAGCAGGACCTGCGTCGATTCCACGCCCGCAATGTTCAAGGCCGAGCATTCCAGGAAGGAGATCTTGTACTCCGAGTACGTCAGAAACGACCTCACAAGCTTGCTCCAACCTGGGAAGGCCCCTTCATCATCACAAAAGTACTCTACAATGGGGCATACCACCTCTACAACGTAGCCAAGAAAATAGATGAGCCACGCTCATGGAATGTGGATCTGCTCCGCCACTTTTACACTTAAGGCACTCGACGAGACGAGTTGTAATAAGAATCCTTCAGTTTGCTTTTCAAAGACAAGTTTGTAGCAATTCCATAATGATTGTTGTTCCAAAGGCACATGTTCTCAAATCCCCCAGTGGGTGGCTTAGCCGCGAATCCGATTCGCCCAAGCTTCAAAAACACTCCGAGTGAAGAGCAACCCTCTCACTCGGGGGCTTAGCTGCGACCCCGTAATCGCCTAAGTTTCGAAAATACTCCGAGTGAAGAGCAACCCTCTCACTCGGGGGCTTATCTGCGACCCCGTCATCGCCTAAGTTTCAAAAACACTCCGAGTGAAGAGCAACCCTCTCGGGGGGCTTAGCTGCGATCCCGTAATCGCCTAAG
>LR738711.1:448202732-448239872 GCA_902687465.1 Secale cereale | reverse complement strand
GGTGCGACCCCGTAATCACCTAAGTTTCAAAAACACTCCGAGTGAAGAGCAACCCTCTCACTCCGGGGGGCTTAGCTGCGACCCCGTAATCGCCTAAGTTTCGAAAATACTCTGAGTGAAGAGCAAGCCTCTCACTCGGGAGCTTAGCTGCGACCCCGTAATCGCCTAAGTTTCAAAAACACCCCGAGTGAAGAGCAACCCTCTCACTTGGGGACTCGGTAGCACTCCAGGCAGCGTCACAAGTACAGTGTACCTTGGCTCTCCGAGTTGCGCCACGAGTACAATGTACCTTGGCTCTCCGAGCTGCGCCACAAGGGCAATGTACCTTGGCCCTCCGAGCTGCGCCACAAGTACAATGTACCTTGGCTCTCCGAGTTGTGCCACAAATACAACATACCTTAACCTTCCGAGCTGCGCCATAAGTACAATGTCCACTCGGAATCAAAAGATCCAAAAGCATCAGAAGCAAAGGAAACATATTCCAAAGGAAATCAAGTTCGGATAGAGACCCGCAAGGTTCGGGCAGAAGTACTCAGGCGTCGAGCCCGCAGAGTTTAACGGTTACAAAATCACTGGCATTCCGAGGCCAATTGAATTGGGTCATAAAGTTTGTTCACTCTTCAGGAGGAGGAGGGCTTGCAGGCGCGACATATTCATCCAGGTCGATTCCGTCGGCGATGCGAGTGGCGTATTCAAGGAAAGTCTCCATGAATGACTGAAATTGAAGTTTTTTGGTATTGCCAACCATAAGAGCAGCCAACCTTTCTTCCTTCACCTCCTTGCAATGCACACGGACGAGAGACAACGCAACATCGGCGCAACACCGGGCGGACGACTTCTTCCACTCTTGCACTCAACCAGGGATCTCATTGAGCCGAGTCATCAGAGACTCGGGGTCGTTCTCGAGCACCATCCCCCGCCAGAGCGCCGTGTCGATCCGGGACATCATCGCCTTCAACTGGGCAAGGTAGCCAGTGGCACTGGTAAGGCGAGACTCCAGTCGCAAGACGTTCATCGCAACATTGTCCTTGACAAGAGAATTGGCGGGATCCAAACCCGTATCGATCCGTCCAGTCTCCTCCTCATAGTTCTGGCAGAATTCTACACGCACAAAAATATGATGAGCCAACAGTCGGGCTACGAGTCGACAACCCTGATTCAGTCGAACAAAAGAAGATACCTTCGAGCATGAGGAACATCTTTTTGGCAAGGCCGCCCAGATAAGTCTCCAACCCGTCCCTCTTCTGCGAGAGATCCCCTATCTTGTCGTCCAGAGCAAGATTGGCCCTCTTCAGTCGCGTCACTTCTTTGTTGGCCTCGTCAAGGGCAGTCTTCAGCTTGGCATTTTCCTCTTCCAGCTTGCCGACTGAGGCCAGCTTCTGTTCAGCAAGCTCGGTTTTCTCCTGCGCCTTCTGCTGCGCCGCGACCAGATCAAGATCCTTCTACTCGAAGGCTTCCCTCATTTGCTCTGCAAAAGATAATGCCAGACAGATGAGCCCGTGCATGTCTTTTCATACCAGATGCTTCATTTTTGGCTTTCTGCAAGTTTTCCCTAGCTAGCTCCAGATCAAGATTGAGTTGGATCTGCTTCTTCTCATGATCCGCGAATTGAGCTCCAAACTCACAAGATTTCTACAATCGACAAAGAAGACAAACCAGTCAATAAGGACAAAGACAGTCATTTCCACTCGGAGAACTGCAGAGAGCAAAGTGTTACGACAAGAGAGTTCTAAGACTACTGCCGATTCAAACACTCAACGGTAGCCTCGGGGACTACACCAAGTGGGTGCACTCAGCGTGCCCCCATCGGTTCCCACTCGACTAGATCCGTCCTATACGAGCGGAAGACGTAAAAAAATAGAAGAGAGTCGCAGATTGTTCTTAGATCATAGCCGACTGCCAGCAGTCGACCACGGTCTCGGGGACTACACCCAGTGGGTGCACTTGGCGTGCCCCCGCCGTTCCCACTCGACCGGATCCGTCCTGTACGAGTGGAAAGAGTTCAAAACCAGACAACAACATCAGTTCTAAGACCATAGCTGACTGCCCGCAGTCGACCATGGCCTCGGGGACTACACCCAGTGAGTGCACTCATGTGACGCCCGGGTAATCAAGCTACAGTAATCCCACGTTAATGATGCCACATCACCACGATTACCGTTGTTAATCTCGCGCTAGTTCGAAACCGGTTCGAATTCATATTCAAAATGAAGCAAACAATAAATGTTTCCAAAAGTCAAAATAAAATGTTCAAAAAGTGACAAATAAATCATATGTAATATGGTTGGAGAAACCACACTTTTCTAAAGAGTTTAAATGCACTATAATAAATAAACAGTGGCAACACAGTTGTTCAAATGCTTTTAAAATAATAAACAATTTCAAACTATTTTATTTCAGTGCTAAACTGTTTGTGGCAGTGGCATAAATTGTAACACTATTTTAGATGTCACTTTTGTATTTTGTTGAAACTAAAATAAAACAGATAAGAAGTAAAAGAAAATTTAAGAAAAGAAAATAAACGCCTAACACCTACTGTGCCACTGGGCCTAGTGCCACAGTGCACCGCGGCCCAGCGCGTACTGTGCCAGGCCCAACCCACTGCCCCGGCCTTTCCTCCACCTCCCGCCACGGTTGGAGGCCGAGCACGCCATGGCCGCAGACGTCGCCGATGGCCACGTGCAGAGCATCCCGTGGCCCCCGTCATCTCCTCCGGGCGGATAAGAACCACCCCGCAACCCCCCTGAACCCTAGCACATCCCCATCCTGCCCCTCGCACCCCATGCTCTCTCTCCCGCTCAGCCCCGGCGCCACTATCGCCACCACCAAGCTCGCCGGTGTGGCCACCTTCCTCCCCAGCGCCAGAGGCCGCGTCCCTCCGCTCCGTCGTGCTCATCTTCGTCGTCTGGACCCACGAGATCAAGCTAGAGAGCCACATGACGCGGGGATCGAGCTCTTCTTCATCATCGGGATGCCGATCGCCATCGTCAAATACGACGACGCCACGCCCTCCTCGAACCCTTCTTCTACGTGTTCGCAACCACTGTGAGCGCCAGCGCCTTTTGCCCCCCTCCCCGTCGTCCCTCTCGGCCGCTAGCACTGTTTCCTTTACGGCCGAAAACTCGTCGCCGCCGTTTGCATCACCACCTCGACCTCCGCACGCGCACCTCGCGTCCGAGCTCTGTAACGTGCTCCTCGCCTCCCTCGCATCACAAAACACCCACGCACACCCCCTCTCGTGCCCCCTAGCGCCGCCTCTGGCGAGTACCGATGCCGGCCGCCGCTCGCGAGCCCGCCGTCGCTCCTACTCCCCGCTACACACCACGGCCTCCCCGTATGCGTCCTCTCTCACCCCGCCCTGCCTCCTATCGGCCGCGCCTAGCCGTGCCTGCCAGGGCCGCCGCCGCCCGGGGTCGCGCCCCTGCTTCTGCCGCCTCGTGCCCGCCCTCGCCTCCTTGGCCACGGCCCCGGCGAGCCGCCCGTGCCGTCTCGCGCCCGCGCGTGGCCCTGCCGCTGCTGCTACATGCTCTGGCCGCCCCGAGCTGCTGCGTCCGCCGCAGCCGCCCTGCCCGTGGGCTGTGCCGCCGCCGACCCGTTGGCCGCCGGCGCCGCACGCCTTGCTCCCCTCGCAGGCGACCGTCCTCGTGCGCCTCCCACCGCCCGCTCGCGTGCTCCGCCACCCATGGCCGCCCCCACTGCCGCCTGGACGCACGCCCCGGTCGCGCCGCCGCCTCCCGGACCCGACGGGTTCCCTCCCCGCGGCCCCGCTCTTCCCTACGGGCCGCCGCCCCGCTGCTCCGCCGGCTCCCGCCGGCCACACTCCGGCCGGCCTCGCCGTCGCTGCGGGTAGGCGCACAGTCGGGCGCCCAACGCCCACGCCCTGCACCCACATGCTCGTAACCCACTCCCGCTAAGGGCCTATGGCCCTATGATAGGGGGGCCAGGCCTCAGAACGTAAAATAAAAAGAAAAAATAATAATAGTAGTATATAATAAAAATAATTAATTAAAATATTAATTAATTAATTAATTAAAGAAACATTAATTTATTTAAACTTAATTAGATTAACCTAATTACTGTTAGACTAATTAACCTGTTTAATTAGTCTTAGTGTATGACAGTAAGCCCCACGCATCAGTTTGACTCAGTCAACTTACTGGTTGACTGCTGACGTCATGATGACGTCATAATTGTATTTTAGAATTAAAGTAATTCTGTAAATTCTAGAAAATGATTTAAAACTTTAAAAATTAATATAAAATAATCCGTAACTCGGATGAAAATACTTTGTACATGAAAGTTGCTCAGAACGACGAGACGAATCCGAATAAGTAGTCTGTTCGTTCACCACATGTCCATAGCATAGCGAACCTGCAACTTTTCCCCTCCGGCCCATCTGTCCGAAAACGCGAAACACCGGGAATACTTTCCCGGATGTTTCCCCACTTCGCCGGTATCACCTACTACTGCGTTAGGTTACCTCTAGCACTGCGTATTGCCATGTTATGCTTTGTGTTGCTTTGATTGCTCTATTATTTATTGCATTCCCCCTCCATTACTTCCTTTCCAGTAGAACCTGAGACGATGCAGATGCCCCAGTGATCGACTACATCGACGACGACCCCTCCTTGCCAGAGCAACCAGGCAAGCCCCCCCTTGATCACCAGATATCGCCCATTTCCCTCTCTCTTATTCTTGCATTAGTTTTGCTACTGTTATTGATTCATAGCTCCTATTCTGTTGCATAGCTTGTCATTGTTGCCACAACTGTTGGTACCTCTACCTGCTATCCTAATGCTTAGCATAGGATGCTAGTATTCCATCAGTGGCCCTACATTTTTGTTCGTCTGCCATGCTTGTGGGTGAAATACCTTACCCAGCATGCATGACGGGGATGGGGATGGGATAGCATTACCCTTGCCCGTTACCCGCCTTACCCGTGAAGGCCTTACATGCGGGCTAAAAAAATAGTAGACCCCATGTAATTCCCGCACTTACCCACCAAAAGTTTCACCCATCCCACCCCTTTGGCCAAAAATCCTGAAGAAAACCCTAACCTAGACACAACATACTATTTATTGTGCCGAAATGCTATTTTTTTCTACTGAAATGCTATCTGACATTGTTGTTGAATGCGTGTATGGGTTTCCCCATGGGTATAAAAGACCTGAGGGGGATGGGGATGGGAATATTTGTATCCCCGCAGACGGGTATGGGGATGGGGACGGGCATGGAAGGTGTCGCGGGGATGGGGATGGGAGTCCTATACCCGCGTGGGTAATCCCCATTGCCAGCCCGAGTATATACTATAGTATTACATACTCATGATGATGATTCAGAGATGGGGGCTGAAGGGGCAGGTGGTTCCACACAGGTAGTGGTGGGCCTAGGTTCCTGGCAGCCCCATGTTGGTTACTTTGTGGCAGAGCGACAGGACGGGTTGCGACCACCTAGGAGACAGGTGGGCCTGGCCCTGGTCGTTGTCCGCGGTTATTTCATAATAACATGTTTATCGAGATCTTGGTATTTGATCTAAGTCTGGCCATTGGCCTATATGCACTAACCAGCTACGTGGGAATAGTTATGGACACTCGACGTCGTGGTATCAACCGAAGCCTTCTTGACGTCAGCGACTTAGCGGCGCGCGCCGGATTGGACTGGAACACCTACTCTAGTATTAGGAGAGGCTAGGTCTGCTTACCGGCCACCCTCGCAATGCGCAGGTGTGCATTGGGCGATGGGCCCAGACCCCTGTGCGCTTAGGGTTTAGACCGGCGTGCTAACCTCTCTGCTGTGCTTAGGTCGGGCTACGACGTGTTGATCTTCCAAGGCCGGGCATGACCCAGGAAAGTGTGTCCGGCCAAATGGGATCGAGCGTGGTGGGTTATGTGGTGCACCCCTGCAGGGAAGTTAATCTATTCGAATAGCTGTGTCCCTCGATAAAAGGACGACCCGGAGTTGTACTCTGACCTCATGACAACTAGAACTGGATACTTAATAAAACACACCCAGACAAGTTCCAGATACAACCCGGTGATCGCTTTCCCACAGGGCGACGAGGGGAGGATCGCCGGGTAGGTTTATGCTATACCATGTTACTTGGTGAACTTTCCAGCTACTCAAGACGGAGGCTGCCAGAAGCTTTGATACTTGTTACTATTCCATCTACTCTCTTCTATTGCTGCAAGATGGAGGCTGCCAGAAGCGTAGTCTTCGATTGGATTAGCTATCCCCCTCTTATTCTGGCATTCTGTAGTTCAGTCCACATATATTACCCCTTATACAGATACCATTGCATATGTAGTGTAGATCCTTGCTCGCGAGTACTTTGGATGAGTACTCACGGTTGCTTTGCTCCCCATTTTCCCCCTTTTCTCTCTCTTCTCGGATGATGCAACCATATTGATGGAGTCCAGGAGCCAGAAGATCCCGATGATGTTTCTACGTGGAGTTCGGCTTCGAGGAGTAGTTAGGAGGTCCCAGGCAGGAGGCCTTGCCTTTTCGATCGTTGCTACATTTGTGTTAGCCTTCTTAAGGCAAACTTTTTTAACTTATGTCCGTACTCAGATATTTTTGCTTCCACTGACTCTTGTGCTTTCGAGCTTATGTATTCGAGCCCTCTAGGCCCCTGGCTTGTAATATAAAGCTTGTATTATTTTGATTTGTGTCTAGAGTTGTGTTGTGATATCTTCTAGTGATCCCTGATCTTGGTCGTACAGATTTGCGTGCATGATTAGTGTACGGACAAATCGAGGGCGTCACAAGTTGTTATCAAAGCCGACTGCCTGTAGGAATCCCCCTTTCCAACTCCTTGGCCGAAGTTGAGTCTAGTCTCTGAAAAACAAATTTACTAACTTGTTGTGTGGCTTACGGGCCCACAACACCAATGGGTGGTGTTAGGATCTTTTATTCCTCGTCTTTACTCTGGGAATCTGATCCCTCTTCTATTCGGGTTAAATGATTTTACTAATTATGACTCTAGGTTCTCGTAACTATTTCTCCCGGAGAGCTCTCATTCCGGAAGATCACCTGCTTCGTCAGAAGATTTTGAGGATATCCCTCGATATTTTTCGACCCTTGTGCTCATCGCCTTTGGAATTCACTGCCATCGATATATCCCTATGGATATTTGCATGCACTTGTCATTCTCATGATCATTCCTCGTCGCTCTTGTTGTTACAAGATGCCTCGAAATATTCTCCGTTATCCCGAGAATCCTTTGAGTTTACTGTCTTGCTGTTTTATTTCGCATGAAAACCCTTACGGTTATTTCCTCACATTTATCGAGGATCCTTTTTCTCAATTGATCATGTGTCTCACAAATTCTTCTGAATACTTTTCGATCTTTCAAAAATCCTCTACAGCCGGTTACTCTTGAAATTCTTGCCTGCTTGCATTATGGTTAATTCCATATGACTAGTAGTATTCATTAACATCCCTTGTATTAGCCATTTTGAGCCAATTGATTCAATGTGTGCGTATGCACGCAGTCATCTGGTTATCCTTTATAAAATTATCTTTCCGGCTCAGACGTCATTCCAGACATGAGTTGGTTCTCGGCAATTCAAACCTTTATTGATTGTCCAACTAAGTGTTTTCAACTTATCCATCCTCGATCAGAGCGTCTGCTTCTGATCCTTCGTTTTGGAGACCATAATTTCTTTCTATTTAAGCATCAGGTTAATCAGGTGATTATTGAATCTGATGCCTCTGGATTCTTCTTCCTCTAAGTGAGTACCGATACTCACATTAGTTCCGCTGTGGATCACCCAACCCATTGTTGGATTGTTATCCGACAGTGTCCTTCGTATTCAATCACCCTGCGAGTTCTTCCCCTGTTACATAATGCCTTTGGTAAATTGTATCCTCCGCTTGGCCAACCATGCTCTGCCTTCGAGCTTGTGTTTTTTACTTTTGAAATTTGTGGTATATGTTACTAAGATGCCCGATGGGTTGAACATATGTCTTCCCCTAATCCGTGAGAACCCAAAAGTTTTCACAAGTCATACCCTTCTGGTGTTCTACCAAATAAAATTCCAACACTACAGTTCTATCAAAGCGAGAGGTGAGTGAAATGATATGCATTAAAGAAGTGGGAGTCGACCTTGAACTTTGTGTTCATGCCCATGAAAATGATGTAGACCGTCTCAGAAGCTTCTTGCAAAATGATTATCCGGCTGTATGATTCTTTCGATATTCTTGAATTGATTTCTTACAGTTATGGTTCCGACCATGCTATCCTGATCCAATATATCTGATGGGA
Organism: Secale cereale; assembly: GCA_902687465.1. Classification (NCBI taxonomy): domain Eukaryota; kingdom Viridiplantae; phylum Streptophyta; class Magnoliopsida; order Poales; family Poaceae; genus Secale; species Secale cereale. The sequence goes on along the minus strand of LR738711.1, from coordinate 448,231,609 downwards.
ATTCATTCCAGTGCCTCGTCTATTTTTGGCAAGATTGAGGTATCTACTGTCATAGGTCAATGACCCGGTTCTACTTCTATCATGTTCTACCTTCGAGTATTACCCCCTGGTATCTCAAAGATGTCTTTCCATGGCACCATATCTTACTAACTTTGTTGAAGTAATGTCTTTCCTTGTTGTAATCACTCTACGGGTTCTGGGTTGTTGTCAAGTGGGGACATCGACTAGTGAAATTATTTCGCACTACAAATCGAATACCCCCAGTATTTTTACTGGGAAATTCTGAACTCAATCTCATCATTCCTAGACTATCGGCTGCATCCTGGTCTTGCGATCTTTGACTGTGCTACCTCGTCCTTCTCTGGTGCACGAATTCTTTAGTGTGTGAGCACGACTTACGTCGAGCTTTCAACATCATGTTGATTGTCTTGAAAGGCAACTTTGGTTCTGAGCTTGCATCTTATATATTGATCCTATAACTTGCCACGTTGTCATTCCCTTGCTTGTTGTTGTTGTTGTTTGATTGCATCCTCCTGAAACCTCCCGGCAAATGTGTCGGATCACCTTCAACACTTTGACTTCTTCCGAGATGTCAATTGTGTTCATGATGAGAAATACTCTCCTTGCCCTCGATGATGTTTATTATCATCGGCAACACCCTTAACTTCCTTTCATCGCGGACTTGGCCACATTATGAATACAACTTGCTCTCCAGCTAGTGTTGTGTTCTGCATTGAAGTATTACTGTCTTTTATGTCGAGAATGTTGTGGGGATTGCTCCACCTCTTAGAAATTCTCGGTATGATGATACTTCTCACCATCACCATTCTTCCTTGGTCCCCGTGTTGTTTTTAACCGGGATACCAATATGCTAACGATGTTCCTTGAGTTCTGTACTTCTAGCAACCCTATTGCTTTGAAGTTAACGATCGACAGTTCGTTCTTAGACTGTTGGTTATTGAATCATCACTCTAACATTGATCTTGCTGCCTAAGGTCATATTTCAGGCACACCTTTTGACTAATGATTAATGATGTATGTTTTCCTCGAGCATAAAACATTATATCATTTGAATTGACAAGTGTCATCTTCTTGTTCACATTATTGTGGAAATCCATCTGTTTGGAATTCTCGATGAATTGTCGCTGAGCCCATCAGCCACCTCCTCATCCTCTCCTTGGTTTAATGATGAACTATTGTTTCAGGAACCCGCTCCCATAGTTCATTTCCCGAGAATCTTGCAATGTCATTTCGTCGATTAATGTTGCATTGTTTCTTCTCGAACATCCCGAGTTCGAGGTATCATGACACCAATCGGATCTGAATCTCGGTCAGGTATGATGGCTGGGACAACTTTCCTGGAGTTATAATATTGGTCCTTTGATGACTCGGTAATATGATGTCATGCCTAGCACCCCTGGCTGGAGGACCTATCATTATAATCTCTTTTGCAAGGATAACCATTCTTCCAGGAGGAAACTGTAAGACTAATTCTATAAGTTGTTCCTGATGAATCCTTTGTGTATCCAAGTCCGACCTTTGCTTCAAGACCATGCCAATGCTATCTCGAAGCATGTCTGCGGTACTTCGATTTTCAACAAGAGCATTTGAAGCCCAATGCTAAATGTTTCTTGGTCAGTTATCCAAACACCGATGTATGGGTAACATCTTGATTAATCCTTGCCTCTTTATCTAAATGGTTGGGTACTTGCTCTCCTACCCTGTATGCCATGTTCTGCTTGTCCATGGGAAGGATATACTCCTATTAATTGTGTGTAATCACAATTTTCCTTTCCATTTGTTTGTTTAACCTTTCTTTGATCTACATATAATCTAAGCAGTAATAATTTTCTACTTATGTAAACACCTTGGTGTACAACTCTGTCAGTAAGACCCTGTTACTATTGTTGATAACATTCCCGTAACCACCGATGGGCGAGAACTTTGCCTATTGGTCCGCCTCGTTTTAACGAGCGGGAAAATGGTTCTCTTCGTTTCCCGTCCTTGGTACCGACATTGTTGCCGACATAGCTGACAAGCTATCCACTGACATGCCTCCTTGTCGCGGGTGTGCAAGATGTCACCACCCTTCCTATTTTCAACCGACATGGTGGGCCCATAACCCGCAGGTCCACTGGATAGAAACCTGACTCTTCTTTACAACCCGGATTCTAATGTATCCTTTGAACCTGGCTTCGTATGTGATTCACGAGCTAAATTCGATATCATTATTCATCCTGGAATCATACACCATGTTATTCTCGTTGTTCAAGCCCCCATTCCAGCTTCTGCCTAGGCATCGAATGATTGCCTACCTATTTGAAACTTTCGTACCGTCGTATATCGCACTCAACGAATTCACTCAAATACAACTCGTGGGGCACCTCGTGTATTTCCCATTGAGTTCACCGTCAGATGCCCAGCTTTGTGGAGATGCGTTTTTCCAGAGTTTTTTCCCCTGGTCGCGTTCGTAGGACGATGGAGATCCCGAAGAAAGGATGACGACTTGATCACGATGACTTGAAATAAAGAGGTGAAGGCATCAACAAAAGGGTTTAACTTCTTCGAGGAAATCCGTTAGAATATCTTAACCAGACCTTCCCCTACTCTACCTCTAAAATCTCGGGACGAGATTTCTTGTAGTGGAGGAGAATTGTGACGCCCGGGTAATCAAGCTACAGTAATCCCACGTTAATGATGCCACGTCACCACGATTACCGTTGTTAATCTCGCGTTAGTTCGAAACCGGTTCGAATTCATATTCAAAATCAAGCAAACAATAAATGTTTCCAAAAGTCAAAACTAAAATGTTCAAAAAGTGACAAAGAAATCATATGTAATATTGTTGGAGAAACCACACTTTTCTAAAGAGTTTAAATGCACTATAATAAATAAACAGTGGCAACACAATTATTCAAATGCTTTTAAAATAATAAACAATTTCAAACTATTTTATTTCAGTGCTAAACTGTTTGTGGCAGTGGCATAAATTGTAACACTATTTTTTATGTCACTTTTGTATTTTGTCGAAACTAAAATAAAACAGATAAGAAGTAAAAGAAAATTTAAGAAAAGAAAAAAACGCCCAACACCCACTATGCCACTGGGCCTAGTGCCACAGTGCACCGCGGCCCAGCACGTACAGTGCCAGGCCCAACCCACTGCCCCGGCCTTTCCTCCACCTCTCGCCACGGCTCGAGGCCGAGCACGCCATGGCCGCACACGTCGCCGATGGCCACGTGCAGAGCATCCCGTGGCCCCCGTCATCTCCTCTGGGCGGATAAGAACCGCCCCGCAACCCCCCTGAACCCTAGCACATCCCCATCCTCTCCCTCACACCCCACGCTCTCTCTCCCGCTCAGCCCCGGTGCCACTGCCGCCACCACCAAGCTCGCCGGTGTGGTCACCTTCCTCCCCAGCGCCTGAGGCCGTGACCCTCCGCTTCGTCGTGGTCATCTTCGTCGCCTGGACCCACGAGATCATGCCAGAGAGCCACATGACGCGGGGATCGAGCTCTTCTTCATCATCGGGACTCCGATCACCATCGTCAAATACGACGACGCCACGCCCTCCACGACCCCTTCTTCTACGTGTTCACAACCACTGTGAGCTCCAGCGCCTTTTGCCCCCCTCCCCGTCGTCCCTCTTGCCCGCTAGCTCTGTTTCCTTTATGGCCACAGCTCGTCGCCGCCGTTTGCATCACCACCTCGACCACCGCACGTGCAGTTCGCGTCCGAGCTCTGTAACGTGCTCCTCGCCTCCCTCGCATCACAAAACACCCACGCATACCCCCTCCCGTGCCCCCTAGCGCCGCCTCCGGTGAGTCCCGATGCCGGCCGTCGCTCGCGAGCCCGCCGTCGCTCCTACTCCCCGCTGCACGCCACGGCCTCCCCGCCTACGTCATCGCTCACCCCGCCCTGCCTCCGGTCGGCCGCGCCTAGCTGCGCCTGCCAGGGCCGCGCCCCTGCTTCTGCCGCCTCGTGCCCGCCCCGCCTCCTTAGCCGCGGCCCCCGCGAGCCGCCCGTGCCGTCTCGCGCCCGCGTGTGGCCCTGCCGCTGCTGCTACATGCTCCGGCCGCCTCGAGCTGCTGCGTCAGTCGCAGCCGCCCTGCCCGCGGGCTGTGCCGCCGCCGCCCCGTTGGCCGCCGGCGCCGCGCGCCTTGCTCCCCTCGCCGGCGACCGTCCTCGTGCGCCTCCCACTGCCCGCTCGCGCGCTTCGCCGCCCACGGCCGCCGCCACTGCCGCCAGGACGCACGCCCCGGTCGCGCCGCCGCCTCCTCACCTGACATCTTCCCTCCTCGCGGCCCCGCTCTCCCCTACGGGCCGCCGCCCAGCTGCTCCGTCGACTCCTGTCGGCCACGCTCCGGCCGGCCTCGCCGTCGCTGCGGGCGGGCGCCCAGTCGGGTGCCCAACGCCCACGCCCTGCACCCACATGCCCATAACCCACGCCCGCCAAGGGCCTATGGCCCTATGACAGGGGGGCCCAGGCCTTAGAACGTAAAATAAAAAGAAAAAAATTAAAATAACTAATTAACATATTAATTATTTAATTAAATAAACATTAATTTAATTAAACTTAATGAGATTAACCTAATTACTGTTAGACTAATTAACCTGTTTAATTAGTCTTAGTGTATGACAGTAAGCCCCACGCGTCAGCTTGACTCAGTCAACTGAGTGGTGGACTGCTGACATCGTGCTGATGTCAGGCTGACGTCATAATTGTATTTTAGAATTAAAGTAATTCTGTAAATTCTAGAAAATGATTTAAAACTTTAAAAATTAATATAAAATAATCCGTAACTCGGATGAAAATACTCTGTACATGAAAGTTGCTCAGAACGACGAGACGAATCCGAATACGCAGTCTGTTCGTTCACCACACGTCCATAGCATAGCGAACCTGTAACTTTTCCCCTCCGACCCATTTGTCCGAAAACGCGAAACACCGGGAATACTTTCCCGGATGTTTCCCCACTTCGCCGGTATCACCTATTACTGCGTCAGGTTACCTCTAGCACCGCGTATTGCCATGTTATGCTTTGTGTTGCTTTGATTGCCCTATTATTTATTGCATTCCCCCTCCATTACTTCCTTTCCGGTAGAACCTGAGACGATGCCGATGCCCCCGTGATCGACTACATCGACGACGACCCCTCCTTCTTGCCAGAGCAACCAGGCAAGCCCCCCCCCCCTTGATCACCAGATATCGGCCATTTCCCTCTCTCTTATTCTTGCATTAGGTTTGCTACTGTTATTGATTCGATAGCTCCTATTCCGTTGCATAGCCTGTCATTGTTGCCACAAATGTTGATACCTTTACCTGTTATCCTGATGCTTAGTATAGGATGCTAGTATTCCATCACTGGCCCTACATTTTTGTCCGTCTGCCATGCTATTCTATCAGGCCGTGATCACTCGGGTGGTGATCACGGGTATATACTATACTATTACATACTCATGATGATGATTCGGAGATGGGGGCCGAAGGGGCAGGTGGTTCCACACAGGTAGTGGTGGGCCTAGGTTCGCGGCAGCCCCCTGTTGGTTACTTTGTGGCGGAGCGACAGGGCAGGTTGCAACCACCTAGGAGACAGGTGGGCCTGGCCCTGGTCGTTGTCCGCGGTTATTTCATAATAACACGTTTATCGAGATCTTGGTATTTGATCCGAGTCTGTCCATTGGCCTATACGCACTAACCAGCTATGTGGGAATAGTTATGGGCACTCGACATCGTGGTATCAGCCGAAGCCTTCTTTACATTAGCGACTTAGCGGCACGCGCCAGATTGGACTGGAACGCCTACTCTGGTATTAGGATAGGCTAGGTCTTCTTACCGGCCGCCCTCGCAACACGCAGGTGTGCATTGGGCGATGGCCCCAGACCCCTGTGCGCTTAGGGTTTAGACCGACGTGCTGACCTCTCTGTTGTGCATAAGTAGGGCTGCGACGTGTTGATCTTCCAAGGCCGGGCATGATCCAGGAAAGTGTGTCCGGCCAAATGGGATCGAGCGTGCTGGGTTATGTGGTGCACCCCTGCAGGAAAGTTAATCTATTCGAATAGTCGTGTCCCTCGGTAAAAGGACGACCCGGAGTTGTACTGTGACCTCATGACAACTAGAACTGGATACTTAATAAAACACACCCAGACAAGTTCCAGATACAACCCGGTGATCGCTTTCCCACAGGGCGACGAGGGAAGGATCACCGGGTAGGTTTATGCTATACGGTGTTACTTGGTGAACTTTCCAGCTACTCAAGACGGAGGTTGCCAGAAGCTTTGATACTTGTTACTATTCCATCTACTCTCTTCTATTGATGCAAGATGGAGGCTGACAGAAGCGTAGTCTTCGATTGGATTAGTTGTCTCCCTCGTATTCTGGCATTCTGTAGTTCAGTCCACATATATTACCCCTTATACAGATACCATTGCATATGTAGTGTAGATCCTTGCTTGCGAGTACTTTGGATGAGTACTCACGATTGTTTTGCTCCCCCTTTTCTCTCTCTTCTCGGATGATGCAACCAGATTGATGGAGTCCAGGAGCCAGAAGATCCCGAGGATGTTTCTACGTGGAGTTCGGCTTCGAGGAGTAGTTAGGAGGTCCCAGGCAGAAGGCCTTGCCTTTTCGATCGTTGCTACATTTGTGTTAGCCTTCTTAAGGCAAACTTGTTTAACTTATGTCCGTACTCAGAAATTTTTGCTTCCGCCGACTCTAGTGTTTTCGAGCTTATGTATTCGAGCCCTCGAGGCCCCTGGCTTGTAATATAAAGCTTGTATTATTTTGATTTGTGTCTAGAGTTGTGTTGTGATATCTTCCAGTGAGTCCCTGATCTTGGTCGTACACATTTGCTTGCATGATTAGTGTATGGACAAATCTGGGGCGTCACAACTCAGCGTGCCCCCACTGGTCCAATCGCCACAACCGGACCGACTGGATCACAAGAGCTACTTTGCAAGATCCAGAACACCCAGTGCGTGGAATATCATCTTACGAACAAAGCAGCGGTTTTCAGGTGGAATATCATCTTACGAACAAAGCAGCGGTTTTCAGATTGAAGAACCCGACAAACTAACAGTCAGTCGGAAAAGACTTACCTGAACGTTGGTCCGAAGGGCCGAACTAGCATTATAAGCAGCCATGCTGGCCTCATATGCTGCCTTCGTCTGCTCCATCATCAGCCCTGCTTAACGAACGGCTTCCTTAGCCGCGTTCACGGGGTCCTCCGGGACATGATGAGTAGCAAAGAACGCAGACGACGGGGCACTCGGAACAGCTGGAGGATCCGCAACTTGGACAGTCGACGCAGATGGACGAACAGTCGACACGGGAACGACAAAGGAAACCGCAGCCCGAGCCGTGTCTCCTTGTTGCTGGGCGTCCGAACGAGCAGACATCTTTCGACCTCTCCTTCATGTGTTCCTCCGGGGCACTTCTACGTGCTCGTCATCGTCATCAGGCAACTCGATAACATTGGGTGGCGCTGATTAAACATTCGACCAAAAGGAAAGCTCAGTCGACTGACGGAGTGATGAACAAAAGTAAAGACATTATCAAAGAACTATACATGCACTGGATGTGGCCATGTCTACAATCTCCTCGTCATCGCGGCCCTTGTCAATCTCCATAGAGGTTCCAGAAGCGGCAGCGGTAAAGATCTCAGAACACACTCGGTAAAACGGACAAGTGAATCAGCAAGATGCATCAGATTTCTTGAACAAGAGAAGAACAGAGAAGAATGACACTCACGTGGAAGCAATCGGAACGTCCACCTTGATCTTGGGCAGGGCCTTCCGAGGCTTAGAAGCAGCAACCTTGGGCTGTTTCGGAGCCTTCTCAGTTGGATCAGGAGAAGACGTCCGAGGGCATTTTCGTACCTAGGAACTAGAGGGAACCGTCTTGGCGCGCACGTTGTCCGGATCATGGGTCAGCTTGGAACGCCTCTCGATGCGAGGCGGTGACTCAACCTCTTCACCGCTGCTCGAGTCCTTGCTCTCCTCCTCGGTCTCATCGTCGGACTTCCACTCGGTGGCTTCGCCGACGCCCTGCACCCCCTCTTGGACTTATTCTCCATTGGGCACCGAATACATCTCAGTGTAGATCTGCAAAGCAAAGAGTTGATCAAACATCAATCAGATTCACAGACATCTGCAAAGACGAATCGGAAAATTCACTCGGGGATCAGAGCCAAACCTTGTCTTGTTCGTGATCTGCGTCGAACGCGCGGACTCTCCTAGTCCCCCGGGGGTTATCCTTGTTCCCAGTGATGCTCTTCAACCACTGCTCCGCCGTCTTCTCGGCGACCTCCTCCGGGTGGACCCGAGTGGTGTCATTGGTGCCCGAGTACATCCACATCGGATGATCACGAGCTTGGAGAGGCTGAATCTGTCGGCTGAGGAACACCTCCAGCAGGTCCATCCCAGTGACTCTGTCGCGAACCAGCTGAACCACTCGCTCGACCAACATGTCTACCTCTACTTTCTCAGCCCGACTCACAAGCAACAGGGGAGGCTGACTGACTCGATCCAGAGTAAAAGGAGGGAGTCCGATCGATTGACCAGGAGTCGAGATGTCCTTGCAGTAGAACCAGGTCGACTACCATCCTCTGACTGACTCAGGAAGGACCATGGAAGGAAAAGTACTCCTACCCCCAGTTTGAATGCCTAAGCCGCCGCACATCTGGATCACTTGCGTCTTCTCATCACTCGGATTCGCCTTCTCGACGGATTGAGAACGACAAGTGAAAATGTGTTTGAACAAACCCCAGTGCGGTCGACACCCCAGGAAGTTCTCACACAGAGAGATGAAAGCATCGAGGTACGTAATGGTGTTGGGGGAAAAGTGGTGCAACTGAGCGCAGTAGAAGGTCAAAAAGCCTCGAAAGAAAGGATGCGGGGGCAAAGAGAAACCTCGGTCGACGTGAGTCGCGAGGAGAACGCATTCGCCCTCGTGCAGCTGCGGCTCGAGCTCGTCCCCCGGCAGCCTCCAGGAATCAAGGGCGATCAGGCCCCCCTCCGCCAGCTCCTCCATATCATCCACCTGCATCGTGGACCTGATCCAATCCCCCTGGATCCAGCCTGGCGGCAGCCCGGTCCTCGATGTCGACCCCCGATTGGTCTTCTTGCCCTTCCCCGTCGCCGGCGCCTTCTTCGCGTGCTCCAGAGCCGCCGTCCTGTCCTTACCCATAAGGGCGAGCCGCGCGCGAGCGAGGCAGCGGTGGGCGAGGAGAGGTGGTACAGCGGAGAAGCAGAGGAAGAAGAAGTTTGGGCGCACAGTGCCCACGCATCGGCCGCGACGCTTTCTTATAGCCCGACGGTCGAGTGACTAACTTGTGGGCCTGAGAGATCCTGTCAAATCCCTCACCAGACGCACGTCCGATATGTGGCGAAAAAGACGGCGCAGGAATTGGGGCGCCCGTGTATATCCAGTCCGATTATCGCGGCGTCCCGCGCGCTTCCCCGAAATTCGAATCCCGCAAAATCCAAAAACCGCAGAGCAGCCAATCGCGCCGAAAACCACGCGCCCCGCCGCGACCCGAAACTCTACACAAGAAGTTCACTCGACGGTTTTTGAATCGATCAAGGCGACCGAGTTAAGGTTGAAGGGCCAGCCCGATCCCTTGGTTTGAGGAAGATGCCTCTGAAGCGTCGGAATTGGATCGGAATCAACTTCAACCCTCTTTTTCACTCGGGTCTCAATCCATTCAGGGGCTACTGATGATGCCACAGACCTAGAGTAGGGTCACAGGCCTGACCTAGATACCCTACCCAAGGTCACTGCCCCAAAGATCAAAGACACTCCAAGGATGATAGAAGATGCCGACTGGTATGGCCAAAGAGAGCAATTCACTCGACAGCATACCCCACTCGGATAACCCAATTCCATTCGACAGAATGAAGCCACTGGACCATGCAGGAAACCACTCGACTCCTGAAGGTCAAAGGTCTCATAAGGCTAGCAACGGTCAGGCATTCACTCCGCAGTAATGATGGTCTTTACTGTCCTTCATTACAGGCGTTATCAGTAACGTCATGTTTTTATGTACATTGAACCCTCTGTAATGTGGGATGGTTGGGGTCCTGGCGCACTCTATATAAGCCACCCGCTCCTCCGGTACAGGGGTTCGCACCCCCTGTAACTCGCACACACATCTATATTCCAGTCGACAACCTCTGGGCACCGAGACGTAGGGTTGTTACTTCTTCCGAGAAAGGCATGAACTCGTAAAACCCTTGTGTACAACCTTGCCATAGCTAGGACCTTGCCTCCTCCTACGTACCCCGTATACCCCCTATATTTACTGTCAGACTTAGTACCACGACAGTCGACAGTGGCAACTGCTGTTGTGTATTCCATCACACCTCCAGATATTATCCTGTTCAGCTCTATTACAGCTTTTCTTTTCTTTTCAAAAGAAAATGAGGTCATCATCTGCTCAACTAGCCTGGGAATAGTGTGGTATGTAGTTATGTCCATACCTATATCACTAACACTCCGATCAACCAAGCCCCTTGATTCTAGCTTAATGAGGCATGCTGTGACCCAATCTTTTGACTGTAGGGGAACACTGGACTGGAGCATTTTTCTTAACAGAGGAACAATTCTCACACCATTTATGCTGCGAGCAAAAATATCAAAGTTCAATAACTTTGTGAGTAACCTCACAGTTGCACCCACGGCCTGGCTGACTTCAATCACAATAGTAGGATGCTCATCCTCTCCAAAAAAAAAAATAGTAGGATGCTCATCAAGATTCTCGGGATTGCATGTTGTCCCTGTTATATACGTAGTACATAAAAAATACAAAATTACTTCACAAAAGCTGTGTATATGTGATGGCATTATTTATAGACTGCAAGCACACACACTAAAAGGGAAGCATTGTTTGACAATAACACCAGTCAACAAAAAACTTTTAAGCAAAACATTCAATAGAAAAATTGGTTCAATAGCATCAATCTTTGTAAAATCTTATTATGTCTGATGTATTTACCACACAAAATATCACTGGAAGCTATCTTTCGCATCTAAACAACAATTAGATTATTAAGTGCACAATGATTATGTACTGTAGTATGTACCGAATGGCCTTATTCATTTGCTCCTGTAAAAATCACAAACTTTACCACACAAAATATCATGAAGCTATCTTTCTTCCACTTTTAACTTGAGTGGAAGTAACCAAATTCAAAACTCGATCTATTTGGTGGCCGGTTACAAAATAAGTCAAAAAGTCAAGTCTGCATTTGCATCTGTAATGTTTATGCATAAACGAATCAAACTAATTACCATGAATAACCCCCATTTCTAGAACAGCTTCAATTACTGACTCAGTGCGGGCAGCAGTCATTGCAGTGCCATGTTGCTCACAAGCTGCTAAACGCTCCAGGAGAGTAGCACATTTTTCTTGCAGGCTTGGAGATGATTCCTTGAGAACTTTGATTAAGCGTGAGATGACATCAAAGTCAAAGATTGAATCGCTACAACTGTTACAATCATCAGTAACCGATGTTAACAGCATTAATCGAGGTAATAAAATACATCAGCAGGTCCACCACAGATGATAAAATCAATTCTCTTTACGAACTTTCTGGAGAAATAATTACAGACGATTTAGTGTATTACATTAGCTTCAGCGGAGAACATGGCTATCATATCATTACACTAGTATCAACTTCATGGATTCAATCTACAAATGTAATTATTCTACAGTGTACAAGTATGAAAAGTATAAAATGATATGACTCTTGCTCCTAGTTCTTGTAAACAGCTTGCTATGACATGGATTCAAGCTTTTCCAAGCAAAAGTACAACTCCCATCGAAATAATATACTTTTACTCCTGTCCCAGTTAAATGTGATACAGTACCAAGAATTATTATCTTTCTGTCGATAAACCCAAATCACAACTGTGTATTGAGTAGGAGTGCTGAAATGATACTGAGCAATGAAATAATGTGTACGGGGTAGTAATAAAGGCATTAATTAGTAAAGCTTAGGTAGTCCATTTCATTTGTGATTTCAGAGACCGCAGTGCTTAACCTCAATTGTAGGAGTACCATTGACAGATTTAATATATGAAGATCATAATCCTATAGAAACACTTCATGTGTGCATGAAGCTAAAACATAACTTGCTTACAGAATGAATGGACAAAAAGTCACAATTTGTTTTTGTGAACTTCACTGAAGTAAATGATATTCAGGAATCTAACAAGGCTAGAACAAACCTATCCAACTCGTCTTATTTCAACAAATTTTGGGACGTTCCATCGAGCTCACCATCTACATTACCTTGACTGCACTTCTCATCATCCACTATATCCTCAGACCCAGTAATTGTTGGTTTTTGATCGCTTGATCAATTCACCCTGGGCGTATGTGCAGCCTCAACCAAGCAACCAAGCAGGCAGCTGCATTGATGAACAGTAGCCACACACGTGCAAGTTTACGGGTTGGACTAGCTTTAGCTGATCGAGTCGATCGTCTCGACGGAACTCTCGTAACTTGGCGAACGTAAGAAACGATTGGGAAGACCTTTTTTTGATTGCCACAGGGGCGTGTCGCTCCTGAGCTTTTTATTGCCTTTTCTTTTTCTTGGTACAGATTACAGGGGGGTATGCGTGAACATATATAGGAGCTAACCAGCACCAACAAATCTAGTCGATAACTATACTACTACTCCTACTCGGTTTACTGTTGGAGTACTACTCGGACCAAGTACTACTCCCACTCCTACGGCATGTTTATGTTTAATATTCACCCCCTTAAACATGACGTCCTCGTTGCGACCTGGGTCCCAAATGCGACGACTAGTACTCATAGGCTTTATCGTCAGCATTGTCTTCGTCGTTTCCTCCAACATTTCAAGGACCGCCTTTCTTGTCGTCGGCTCGTCCATAGCTTGACGCCAACGCTCCTTCTTGGTCGCGTTTTCAGTCTTGACTTGTTCTTTGGTGCTTGATAGACTGTCTTTCGGATTCTCATGGAGACATCTTTTGAATCCGAGCAGGACCAAACTTTGGTCTAACTTTGAGTTCCAAAGTCTTGGAGTTTGCTTCATCTCGTAAAGTGCCCTCTTGAGCTTGTAAACTTTCCCTTCTTCGTCCTTTTTCTCGTAGCTGAGGGGTTGTTCCACGTACACTTCTTCTTTGAGGTCGCCGTTGAGGAAAGAAGATTTCACATCCATATGATGAACCTTCCAATCCTCTTGTGCTGCCAAAGCTAGGAGCACTCTCACCGTCTCGATTCGAGCAACCGGTGCAAACACCTCCTCATAGTCAACTCCTTGACGTTGTACGTAGCCCTTTGCAACGAGTCTTGCCTTGTACTTCACAGTGGCACCCTTCGTGTCCTTCTTCAACTTGTAAACCCACTTCAAACCTATGGCCTTTTGGTTCAGAGGTCGGGTTACCAAAGTCCACGTGCCATTGCTCTCGATCGCCTTCATCTCCTCATCCATGGCATGCATCCAGCTTGAACTTTTGCTCGCCTCTACGAAGTTTGCCGGCTCCTCAACACCGAGTAATCACAAATCGGAGTACTCGAGCGTAACTGGCTTTGCGTACTTGTAGACCTTCTTGAGGGTCTTGTAGCGACGAGGCCCGGAAGAATCCGTTGTGGCTTGCGAAGGAGGCGACACAAATTGTGTCGGCGTCGATGCACTTGAGGAAGACAGTTGAGTCTCGGGCGTGGTAGATGCCGGGTCGTTGGCATCCGCGTCGTCGGCATAGTCGTCGTGATCGTCACCATCATCTTGATTGTCATCATCACTATGCGCCTCATTGTCGATGTCGTCGCCGAGATCTTCACCCGTGTCTTGCGCGTCGTTGTCGCTATCACCTTGCGACCCATGCGCGTCGTCGTAGGTGTCGGCACCATGATGATCACTGCCATTGTGGTCACCTTGGTTGGGCGTCTTGCCAACCACCTGGACGTCTTCCCCTGCATCATCATCAGTTGGAAATTCAACTGTGAATATGTTACCGTTTGGAGCATCGTTGGCTGCTGCGCTCCAATTCCACGCTTTGTTTTCTTCAAAAACAACGTCGCGTGAAATCCGTAGACGCTTGGTTCGTGGATCGTAGAAGCGGTATGCCTTTGTGCCAGAACTCCTCTCATATCCGATGAACACCATTTTGGTGCTACAATCGGCAAGCTTTGAGAGATGTGGCTCCGCCGCTTTCACATGCGCCACGCACCCGAACGTCCGCAGATAAGACACATTCGGCTTATGTCCGTAAATTGCTTCATACGGAGTCTTGCCAATCACGGCTTTCGTTGGAGCCCGGTTGAGAAGATAGACCACCGTCGAGACAGCTTCTCCCCAAAAGGTCCCCGGTAAGTTCTTGCTCTTGAGTAACTTCTCGCCATGTCAACGACGGTTCGATTGCGCCTTTCAACAACCCCGTTCTGCTGTGGCGTATAAGGTGCCGTGAGGAACCTCTTTATGCCAATCTTCTCGCAATAGTCGTTGAACTCGTTCGACGTAAACTCTCCGCCGCGATCTGTCCGTAGATTGCGAACCTTCAGCTTGTGTTCCATCTCCGTTGCAGCCTTCAGCTTCTTGAACGCTTCAAACGCCCGATCTTTAGATCGTAGGAGAACGACCCACATGTATCTCGAGTAGTCATCTACCACAAGGAAGAAGTACTTCTTTCCTCCGTGAGTTGCTGGGGTGATAGGGCCACATAGATCACCATGGAGCAGCTCGAGTGCATCACTTGCACGATAGGTAGACTGAGCAGGGAACGGCCTGCGGTGCTGTTTTCCAACCAAGCACGCGTCACATACTCGATCAACATGGTCGATAAATGGCATCCCAGATACCATCTCCATCTTCGACATCTTCTTCAAGGCGTAGAAGTTAACGTGTCCAAATCTAGCATGCCATAACCACGAGTCATCATCACTCTTGGCGAGCCAACACTCCCGTTGAGATTGATCAAGGTTGAGGATATAGAGCCTGTTCCGCGTGCAATTCACACGCGCTAGCACGTTCCGGAGGTTGTCGAAGATCGTCATCACTCTGTTCTCGATATCCACCTTGCATCCATTCTCGTCAAGTTTCCCGACAGAGATGATGTTGTTGCGAAGCCGTGGGATGTAGTATACTCCGGTGAGTATGCGATGTTCTCCTGTGAGACCCTCGAAGAGGACGGAACCTTGCCCGCAAATCTCCACATTTGAACCATCACCGAACTTTACCGAGCCTTGAACATCATATTCCAGCTCGAGGAACTTCTCCTTGCACCCCATCATGTGGTTACTGGCACCCGTGTCTAGATACCACAACACGTTCCGGCTCCCGGATAACTTTGGTGTTACCTTTTTCTCATGAAGTAGCACCTTCCGGTTTGGTTTCACAACTGCTGTTTGGACGAGATCACAAACTTCGGCCATCAGAAGACCTGGACGTTCGTCTTCCTGCTTTGCCAAATTTGCCTTGATCTCCCTCTTGTTAGGCTCCACGAGATCACAAACTTCAGCCATCAGAAGACCTGGACGTTCGTCTTCCTGCTTCGCCAAATTTGCCTTGATCTCCCTCTTATTAGGCTCCAGACAATCCTTCGCAAAGTGACCCATCTCGTTGTAGTTATAGCACTTGACCTCGGACATATCCAAGTTCCGTGGCTTCCGCTCTTTAGATCGGTCCGCCTTACCACGACCTTGTGGCTTGCCTTTACCTTTGCCTTCTTCGGTTCGTCCGTTGCGCTTCGCGTTGCTTGAGCCTTCGCCATCGTTGCGCCTTCCTTTGCTACTTGGGGACTCCCAATCTGCGCGCGAGTACATGAGTTGGTCACTACCTCCTCCATTGCCTTTTCGACAACCACGAGTATTCTCTTCCCACGTCCGCAAGCGTCCGATCGCCTCCGTTATGGTCATGTCGTCGATGTCGTAAAGCTGCTCGAGTGTGCCAATGATGTACGTGAATTTATCAGTCACCGAACTGAAGAACCTCTCCACAATCTCGGCTTCCTTGAGCTTCGCACCAAGCGCGCGGATCTCTCCCACCAAAGTAGTCAGACGCATGGCATAGTCGTTCACCGATTCAGTTTCCTCCATCTGCAACTTGTGAAATTGGCGCTTCAGCACTTGTGCCCGAGCCTTCGTGACGCGATCTTCTCCGATCCTCATCTCTTTGAGTGCGTTCTGTCGGATTTAGGGCTCCGCAAAACCCAAGAAGTTCGAACACAGGGGTGTGAACGAAGATCTCCCCCACTCACGTCTACCTAGCGTCTCGCTCTCGTCTCGGTGGGGGGATTCAAGCACACAACAGATAGAACACACAAGAGTTTATCCAGGTTTGGGCCACCGCATGGTGTAAGACCCTACTTCCTGCTTTGGTGGATTAGCCTCGGGCGAGCTGGGAGGTGAACTAGTACAATGGTTCCTGAGCTCAGGAGGTGAGCTCGGGAGGGTCAGGAGGCAGGTGTCTTGCTCCTTGCGAGGTGGCAGAGTGTATGAGTCAATCCCTTTCAAAGTGGGAATCCTAGTTACTTATATAGGCGGCCACGGTCCTCCTCCCCGAAATGTTTAGGCGGGAAGGGGTCCCACAACGGCCATTTTTGAGCGGTAACACAAGGACGTTCCTACCCTGACAAAAGCGGTCTTCGCCTGCAAAGGATCAGGCGGTGACACGGTGGTGGGCTCGATGGTGACGTCCTCCTTGTCGTCCGTGCGGTCTTCGGTCTTGTTGCACCAAAGGGGAAACCTTTGCCCCGCCCCTCGGAAACCAGCGGTTGCGCTGTCCCCTTTGCATCGAAATGGTAACTGTGCCGTTGGCGGACGCTGGCACCTGCTGACATGGTGCGTCACTGCTGACATCACTGCCTCCTCCTGAGGCAGGCTTGGCCTTGGATTCTCCGCCCCTCCGGAGCACCTTGCTGAGGCCGCTCCCGAGGAGGTCTTGACGTCGTTCTCCTCGCGAGGCTTAGCCCCCTCGCGAGGGTCTTGGACAGCTGGTCGATCAGCTGGGCCGTACCAGGCCGCTTGTAGGAGCGCGTCGCGGCCCGCGGACAGGCAAGTCTGGGTACCCTGATTCCCAGGACGCCGACAGTAGCCACCGGGCCCAAGGTGCGCGCGGAGTTGGCTTCAGGGCAAAGCCTTAGTCGAGGACGAAGCGCCACGGGCCCCAAAAGGCTGCAGGCCAGGCTGGCGCGTGACGGTTGGATGGGACACGGGCGACTCCGCTTCCCACGCAACCTTGGCAATCGTGCGACTTACAACTCCTTGGCGCGGGCGGCGGGGTCGCTATGGCTGCGCGCGAGTGGCCGCCGGTTGATCTTCTTGGCTTATAAACAGGAGGTGAGGCACCACGCCTCTTACTCGACTGTCGCAGGCCGATCCCCACTGCTTCCATTGCTCCTAGGGCTTCCATGGCACCGATTCGCAGGTTCTCGGTAGCGGAGAAGGGGAAGGGCCCGATGGTAGAGCCTGAGCGGCTCCCCCCGAAGAAGAGGCGCCATAGTTCTCCGAGTGCGTCCCTGAGACCGTCGGACGCCCGCACATGGTGCACGCGGGCACCGCCAGGATTTCCGCTTCCCTTGTGCGCTCCAGCAGCAGGCAGACGGAGCGGGAGCGGCGATAGGGGTGGCGCCATCAGTCGCCCAGAGAGACGGGCGTCTCCTCGCACCCTGTTGCCGTCCCATTCTGAAGATGATGCCCGCGAGTTCATCGTGTGGGCGGAGGCCCCTCCGCATTCATGGATCCTTCTTCCTCCATTCCTGAGGGAGGTGCTCCCGGCTCGCGGCCGGGTGACGATGGAGCTGAGGTACGAGGGGTGTCGCTTTCCTCCTTCGTATGCCGACGTGGAGGTGACCTCTTCTGGCCAGGTCTTCATGACCTGGGGTTGGGGTGTGGTGCGCCACGCCTGTGCCCCCGCCGGGAGGCACATTCTTCATTTCGCGTTGGATATGACGGGCATGATGACCTTCAAAGTCTTCGGGGCAGACGGCCTCCGACTGCCGTGTGGTACGGGGAATGGGCTCGCCGGCGACAATTCCCCATGTCGTCAGGGCAGCGAGACGCTCGCCATTGGCTGCGCCTCCGACTCTCCTGGTAGCAGTTATGCTACCCCCGAGACGGCCTCGAGCTCCGATGAGAGCTACGAGCCGCCAAGTCGCCGCCCCTATCACCGGAGGGAAGCAGTGTCTTCCCGGCGTCGTCGTTGTTGAAGGAGTTCAAGTCGCGTTCCTCGAGAGTGGCCTTCTTAGCTTAGTTCCTGCGGGACATCATGGAGGGCTCCATGAGGGCATGTAAATTCTTGTAATACTTTGCTGTTATCTGGCGTTATAACTTATGCCCTTCACGAGACCCTTGTTAGAATATAATTTCCTCTCCTTCCGTCCCCTCGGTAGTTTAGGGCCCTACGCCTGCGAGACCCGTTCCCCAGACAAGCCTCAGCCTACGCTGGTATGCCAGGTCGTGATGCCGTGGTCAAGGCCAGGAGGTGGGTGATAGAGGGTCTGGTGGGAGCCCCCGAGGCGTGATGCTCAGGAGGTCCCTCTTGCCGTGCAGGCAACTGCCCACCGGTCCGTCGGGAAAGGTTTTCATGCCTCAGCGGGTTCGCGATTATAGTAGATGGTGGTGTAGGTACGCGAGTAGGTGCGGTGTTGAAGACTTATCTTAGCAGTTCCTGTGGTCAGGTGGTGGTGGTACTTGATTTCCTGTTGCCCTTCCTTTGAGGCAAGGTTTTGCGTCCAGGTGCCTTCATGAGGAGGTGGCGACCGTCGCTCCCGAGGCCCTGGGGACAAAGGTCACGGGGCTGGTGGAGACGTTTCTCCGGGCCGCTACCATCGCAGCCGAAGAGGAGAAGACCGGTGATGCTGCGCTCGGCGATGCCAGGTCCGTTCCTGTTTAGTGAGAGAAGAGCGAGTGCCTCGAGGGGGCGTAAGAACTTTGCTTGAATTTGAAAAACTTGGCATTATTGTAATAGCTAGATGATTTCCATGCTTGCTTCCTTTCATGTTTGCTTAGGTGCTCTGCGTCGGCAGGGCCCAACCCCACGCATACCTCGACCGCCATTGAGCCCTCCGGATGACCGGGGTTACCGTAGTAACTAGACTCAAGGGATGAGGGGCTACATGGCTAGTGAGGCCCTCGGGTCGCGATGCCCAAGGGTCCCCCCTTGACGTTCAAGCGATCCCGTTTTCGTTCTGCGTCGACAGGGCCCGACCCCGCGCATACCTCGATCGCCATTGAGCCCTCCGGATGACCGGGGTTATCGTCATAACTAGACTCAAGGGATGAGGGGCTACGTGGCCAGTTAGGCCCCTGGGTCGCGATGCCCAGGGGTCCCCCTTGACGTACGAACGGCTCTCATGAAGGAGAACGAGCACCATACCTTGCCCACGAGCCTTCGCCTGGGATGGGGGCATGAGAAGGCCAGGTGTCTGGACACCTGGTAGGGTGGCATCTGCCAGGCGTGACCTGAGCATAGCCCCCGTGCCTAGCCCCCCTCGCGACACCCATCCAAGGAGAAGCTGTGAGCGTCGTGAGCTGAAAAGCTCCCTGAGGTTGGTGCGACCACTGGGGGCCACCCTCAGTTGTTTATAACTAGCGCGGAGCATAGAGCTACCACACTTGCGCGGAGTGTGGGCATAACCGCGCCTCGGTCGTAGCGGCCAGCGTGGAGCTTGGTGCTTCCACTGGTTCGTGGGCATAACCGCTCCTCGGTTGGATCTGTCAACGCGGAGCTTGGTACTTCCACTGGACCGTGGGAGGGAGCCTCCCACCGGGAGAGACTCCGGGGCGTGTACAACCCCGTCCTGACACGTGGCTTGCACGGTAGGACAGCCAAGGTGTATATGGGCCCTCCTCAGGACGAGCTGAACGACTGTGAGGAAGTTCTCGTGAGCTTACGCATCACTCACGAGACCCTGCCCTGAGGCGGGTTGCGCCTGAGTCTTCCTCTGCAAAATGTGAAAAGAGAGGTGTTGTGTCGACCTGCGCCGAGTGCATCTCTAGAGGGTATCGCATGAGAAGGCCGCAGCACCAGCGACCCCAGGAGGTGACGTCACGGGAATGGCTCGCGAGACAGAGCTCAGCAACTGGATTTGTCGACGCTGAAGGGACGGACCCAAGCACAGACATCGTGCCCAGTCTTCTCATGCAGCGATCCAAAAGAAAAACAACCGGCGCGCGGTTCCCGCGTGAGCAAGGCACCTGCCACGGGCCCCTACTTACCCATCCATGATTAGCCCATGCGAGAACAAGGCACCAAAGACCATGGGAGGTGACGTCACGGGAATGGCTCGCGAGACAGAGCTCAGCCCTTGGGTTTAGCGACGCTGCAGGGACGGACCCGAGCACAGACGTCGTCAGTCCTTAATCATGGGGCGGTCGCGAGTGGGCTCACAAGGGCTCATGACCTTAGTGGCGGTGAGAACGCCAAGCATGCAAATAATGTGAATGGAAAGAAACAACTAGTCTTGATCATGCAAAAAGGGAGACAACTGCGGGGGAACAGCCCCCAGCAGTCCGAGGATGATGCAGCCCGCGGGGCGCCCTCGATTGGATACCTGAAGCGTCACCTGATACTTGCCGAAGGAGAGTTGGGGTAGCTGAAGACACGAGCCACGCGGGTCGCTCCTGAGGATCGTCTGGCTCCTGGGGCCCAGGGGCTCTGGAGGCTCTCAGTGGTCGCGCGGTTCCGGTTCTCGCTCCGTCCGGACCGCGTGCCACTGAGCCTCCCGAGCCCCCAAGGCCTGCTGCGCGAGATGCTAGAACATGGCCGCTGCGTTGCGGAAGCCGAAGAGTGTGCAGACGTAGTTGCTGGGGAGGGCCCTCCTCCGGCCGACCGCCGTCGGCCAGAAGGGCTCCTGAGAGGCGGCTCGGTTGAGACCCGCGATGTCGATGCAGACGCGGAAGCAGTCGCTTGGGCTGCAAGCAAGTGAATTTGGGGTTGTGCGGTTACGCCCACCGCGGATGAGTCTTGCGTACTGAAGTTCCTCGGTAACTTGGTTGATGAAATCCTGAGCCCCCAGCGCTGAACGGCTCACGCTGGGCTCACAAAAACGCGCGTCAAGACACGCTTGCAGGTGGTGCTCGAACACCTCCCTCGAGACGCCGGTCAGCCCGGAGACACTCCAGAGGAGAGCCCCCGAGCCCGTCACGAGAGGAGCGTCGAGCGCGCCTCCCTATGCGAGGGTGGAGGGCGCCTCGTCAGCAAGCGCAAGTCCTGAGGCCAGACCGTCGGGAGCCCCTGCGCCCTGAGGTCCGTTGACGGGTAGGTTCTTCTTCTTCTTGGGGGCGGCCTGCAGGGCGAAGACGGCTCCATCCTAATTGGAGCACTCGACCGTCGCGGTCTGGTAGGCGCGCTCCAGGGAGCGCACCGCTTTCTTCTCGTGGGAGGCGATCGTGATGACTCCGCCGCTCCCGGGCATCTTGAGGACGTTGTAGCCGTGATGGGTCGCCGCCATGAACTTGGCGAGGGCAGGATACCCTAGGATGGCATTGTACGGGAGGTGGATGTTGGCGACGTCGAAGTCAATGAGCTCTGTGTGGTAGTTGTCGCGGTCGCCGAAGGTGACGGGGAGGCGGACCAGTCCCATTGGGAGAGTGGAGCCATCCGTGACCCCGTAGAATGGCTTAGTCGGGTGAAGCTGATCGTAGGGAACCTGGAGTGTCTCGAAGGTCTGGACGGAGAGGACTTTGAGTCCTGCTCCGCCGTCGATGAGGGTCTTGGTCACGAGGACGTTGCTGATGGTCGGGGTGCAGAGCATCGGGAGGGCGCCTGGGGCCGCCGTGCACTTGAGCTGGTCCTTAGGGTCGAAGGCGATTACTTGCTTGGTCCACCTGAGGTTGCGCGCAACATCAGGCCTGGGAAGCGCCACGTTCACCTCACGGGCAAACTGCATGAAGACGCGATGGGAAGTCAGGGCATGGGCTCCTCCCAAGATGCATACAACTGCACGCGGCTCCTGGAAGCCCCCTGCCCCGTCTCCCTGTCGGTCGTCGTCGTTCCTCCTTGGCGGTGGTGGCAGCGGAGGCAGGCCTCCATTGCCCTGAGGACGACCCTCACGAGGCTGGTCGCGTCAGGGGGCGTCACGAGGCTGCTCCTGCCAGTGGTCCTCGCGAGGCTGCTCACGCCACCCTTGGCGCGAGTTCCTGCCATCCCAACGTCCTCCTCCTCGACCTCCTCCACGACCGTAGCCGCGGTTGTCGCGCTTAGGGCGCTGCCCGACGCGCATCGCCTTGAGCTCCTGGCAGTCGTTAGTGTTGTGGCTGTGGACGTTGTGGAAGACGCGGTATGGTCGGTTGTCTCTGGGGAGGTCATCATAGCCGCAACCACGCTTCACTTCTGGCTCCGCAGCCAGCATGGCGGGTCCCTTGCACTTTGATTCCTTGGTCTTGGTCTTCTTGTCGTCTGCCTCCGCCTCAGGCAGCTCCTGGAGGGAGAGGCGTCCTTCCTCCGCCCTGGCGCACTTTGCCGCGAGCTTGAACATCTCAAGGGTTGTGCACAGGTCCTCGTGAATGGCGAGCTCTTCCCTCATCCTGACGTTGCGGACGCCATCGGAGAACGCGGAGATGATGGCCTCGTCTGAGACCCTAGGGATCCGGAGGCGCATGGTGTTGAAGCGTTGGATGTACTTTTGCAGGCTTTCTCCCGACTGCTGCCTCACGCGGCGCAGATCAGCAGCTGCCGGGGCTCGGTCGCGGGTGCCTTGGAAGTTGGCGACGAAACGCTCGCGAAGCTCTTCCCAGGAGGAGATAGATCCCACGGGGAGGTTCAGGAGCCAGGAGCGTGCGCCGCCTTTCAAAGCCATGGGGAACCAGTTCGCCATGACCTGCTCTGTGCCGTTAGACGCCTCGATGCTCAGCTCGTAGAGTTGGAGGAACTCCGTGGGGTCGGTGGTGCCGTCGTAGCGTGGAGGCAGGTCCGGCTTGAACTTGTCGGGCCAGACGAGGCGCCGTAGCTCGGGAGCTAGGGCGCGACACCCAGCCACGCTCATGATCGCAGGCGCCCCCTGCGCCTATGGTGCTGGTTCTTGAGGTGCTGGCGCCACCACCTCCTGTGGCGCGCGGTCTGGGCGCTACGGGCCAGGGGGCCCGCGAGCCCCTGCATGAGGATGCGGAATCACCTGGTAGCTCTCCTCGTCGCGCTCGTGGGCTCTGCGGGGTTGCCCACGTCGAGGGGCCTCGCGCAGGACCTCCTGGCCAGCGTGGTGGAATGGAGGCGGGGCCGGGACCCCGCGGCCTTCGTTCCCCGCCGGGGGCGACGGAGGACGTGAGGAAGCGTTGGTGCGGGTGCTTCCCCAGCGGCATTGGCGAGCTCGGTGATGCGGTGGAGCCACTCGTCGTAGAGGTCATCTGCTGGGCGGTAGCGCAAGAGCTCCCGCGCCATCAGCAGCGCAGACTGCTGGTAGACCGGCCCATGGCGGACCAGCGAGGACGACGCCGCGGCCGGCGAGGGTGAAGGCATTGCCGTGCGGCCATCCCGCCGCACGGACGGTGGCAGCGACGAGTCCTACTGCTCGTGGACAGCCGGGTCGGTGGCGGCGTTGGCGACCGGCGAGTTGGGGCGGAGCGGTGCGCCGTTGCCCGCGGGCGCCGTCTGAGCGACGTTCGCAGCGCGGCGGGCGGCGCGAGCTCGGCGTGTGTCCACCATGGTTGTGGAGCAGAGTCGACGACGAGAACGCGACGAGGTCGTCGGAGAGGCGAGATTTCGACACGCCCCCTACCTGGCGCGCCAAATGTCGGATTTAAGGCTCCGCGAAACCTAAGTTCGAACACAGGGGCGTGAACGAAGATCTCCCCCACTCACGTCTACCTAGCGTCTCGCTCTCATCTCGGTGGAGGGATTCAAGCACACAACAGATAGAACACACAAGAGCTTATCCAGATTCGGGCCACCGCGTGGTGTAAGACCCTACTTCCTGCTTTGATGGATTAGCCTCGGGCGAGCTGGGAGGTGAACTAGTACAATGGTTCCTGAGCTCAGGAGGTGAGCTCAGGAGGGTCAGGAGGCAGGTGTTCTTGCTCCTTGCGGGGTGGCAGAGTGTATGAGTCGATCCCTTTCACAGTGAGAATCCTAGCTACTTATATAGGCGGCCACGGTCCTCCTCCTCCGAAATGTTTAGGCGGGAAGGGATCCCACAACGGCCATTTTTGAGCGAGAACACAAGGACATTCCTACCCTGGCAAAAGCGGTCTTTGCCTGCAAAGGATCAGGCGGTGACACGGTGGTGGGCTCGATGGTGACATCCTCCTTGTCGTCCTTGCGGTCTTCGGTCTTGTTGCACCAAAGGGGAAACCTTTGCCCCGCCCCTCGGAAACCAGCGGCTGCGCTGTCCCCTTTGCACCGAAATGGTAACTGTGCCGCTGGCGGACGGTGGCACCCGCTGGCGCGGTGCGTCACTGCTGACATCACTGCCTCCTCCTGAGGCAGGCTTGGCCTTGGATTCTCCGCCCCTCCGGAGCACCTTGATGAGGCCGCTCCCGAGGAGGTCTTGACGTCGTTCTCCTCGCGAGGCTTAGCCCCCTCGCGAGGGTCTTGGACAGCTGGTCGATCAGCTGGGCCGTACCAGGCCGTTTGTAGGAGCGCGTCGCGGCCCGCAGACAGGCAAGTCTGGGTACCCTGGTTCCCAGGACGCCGACATGTTCCATGCCTCTCTTGCCGTCTCGAACTCCGCCAATGTCATCAACACGGAATCAGGCACAGACTGGGCTATGGCGGCCATGGCACCTTCGTCGCACTCCTGGTCGACGCCGTCGTCCGTGATGGCCTCCCACACTCGAAGGGTTCGGAGAATAATCTTCATCTTGACCGCCCACACGCCGTAGTTAGCGTCGGTGAGCATCGGGTACTGGATGGGGATGTTGCGATGCACCAGCACATTGGTGCCGCCCGTTCCGCCACCACTAGTCGCTGACTTGCCGCCCTTCTTCACCTTATCGCCGTTCTTGTTCGCCTTGGAACCGCCCTTGCCGGACTTGACTGACTCAGCGTCACTGTCCGTCATCGTAGATCGTCGAGGCTCTTGATACCAATTGTTGGTTTTTGATCGATTGATCAATTCACCCTGGGCGTATGTGCAGCCTCAACCAAGCAACCAAGCAGGGCTGGATTGATGAACAGTAGCCACACACGTACAAGTTCACGGGTTGGACTAGCTTTAGCTGATCGAATCGATCGTCTCGACGGAACTCTCGTAACTTGGTGAACGTAAGAAACGATCGGGAAGACCTTTTTTTGATTGCCACAGGGGCGTGTCGCTCCTGAGCTTTTTTTTGCCTTTTCTTTTTCTTGGTACAGATTACAGGGGGTATGCGTGAATATATATAGGAGCTAACCAGCACCAACAAATCTAGTCGGTAACTATACTACCACTCCTACTTGGTTTACTGTTGGAGTACTACTCGGACCAAGTACTACTCCCACTCCTACGGCATGTTTATGTCTAATAGTACTAGCATAGTAATCAGACTGATAAATTTGAAATATTGTAATTCAGGTTCAGTGAAACACAATAAAGTACAATTTTTACAATTGACACATTAAGAAGCCTAACTAACCGCAGCAATCATGCTGACCTCCATATCAAGTATTCGAGAAAGTATATGGATTATATCTGTATCATAACTGCCAAGTTAGTACGTGATAATGGCAATATTACACTGGAATTTTAGAAGTTAAACTGATAATATTAAAGGTTGTGAGTTGTGACCTTCTCCAATTGTTCTACTAGGGTATCTGAATCCTTCAGTACATTTACAAGCAGCTCTCGACCATCTTCTACTTTGATCTTCTCACAAACTTTGGAACTACGTAAAAAAAAAAGGAGAAATAAAGAACATTGATTGCCATCAAAGGCAAACATATGTAATGCAAAATCATAAACCTACCAGAATTGTGTAGAAATAATAATTGATCATGTTCCCATATCAACCCCATATGCTATCTGGTAACCCATACAGAAACACTATCTTCTATATAACTCTTCACTGTGTAGTATATATGATAGAATAATCAAGGCGTGTATGGATCTACAGTGAAGCAAGGCTTCCTTTTATAATAAATACACCCTACCCGATTTTGGTTGACAGTTGCGTTCTATTCCAATTATTCACTTGTTTTTCTTATCACTGTGGCGAGACCAGCTAAGAGAGAGAACTATTTTCCATTTCCAGGCAGACCCCGAGCAAGGATATGGAAAATAAAATTATGACCAAGCAATCGCATGAGGCACGACACAGATATTTGTTAACGAGGTTCACCGAACTTGGCTACGTCCCTGTTGATACCGCTGCAATACTGCACACCGGCCGCCCGGACTCCCTCACAAGCCGCCCGGACTCCCACTGCAATACTGCTCCCCCTGCGTGTGTCTGTGTTATTATGTTACACCATGTGTTTTCCCCTGTGTTATATAGGAGTCCCAGGGTAGAATTGCCGTACGCGATCAAGACTCCATGCGTCAAACCTCATGTACAAAATATTTGACATAATTAGAACAAACGCCACCTCTGCAAATATTCTTCACCATCTTGAATTTGTCCATGCGTCAAACCTCCATGTACGTTATGGATTACTTATGTTGGCCGTAGGATTTGAAATCGGACTGACCTACACAACAGGTATGAACCAAAGGCGCCGAAAGGAGAGATGAAGGATGTCTTGATCTCATCCCCTTCTTTCATATTGATCTAATGGCATCCCAAGTAGGCATCCATGAGGAAGAGCACTTCATATACTGCGACCGAATCGGTCATTAGGTCGATACGCAGCAGCACGAACGGATCCTTTGGGCAAGATTTATTCAGGCTGGTGTAGTCGATGCACATTCTCCACTTCCCGTTATTCTTGAGGACGAGGACCAGGTTAGCTAACCAATCCAAGTGGTACACCTTCATGATAAAAACAGTCGCTAGGAGCCACGCTATCTCTTTGCCGATTGCCTTGCGTCGGTCTTCGCCCAAGCGGTGGAGATGTTGTCTGACATGTTTCGCATCTTCGAAGACATTCAGAGACCCTGTCCGGGCGCGAAGGGGTGAACCTTCACATGCATGGAAGCCATCTTAATCAACTCAAAGAATCCGTGAGCACAACCCCTACTTGGCACGCCAACTGTGAGTGTTACGTAAGCCGTAGTGTCTAGCGATGACGTATTTGTTTGGAGAGGCGTGCGAGCGACGGATCGAGATGGTAAGGCATGACACGGAGTTTACCTAGGTTCGGGACCTCCGGGAGGAGGTAAGACCCTACTCCTGCCTTCGTTGGTTGTATTGCTTGAGTGCTCGCCGGCGATCGAAAGATCGCAGAGAGATCTGTTTCTTGGGTTACCAACTCTCGGCCTAGCGGCGGAGAGGAGGGGGATGGTGGTACGTAGAAACCTTAGCTCTAGGATGACCTATAAAGTATCTGATGTCCCGGTTGAATGGAGTTTTTTGAGAGCCATCCTTCTTAGGTTGGGCTTCTCCTTCGCATGGGTGGAGATGGTTATGCAGTGTGTGAGTACAGTAAGATACCATGTCAGGTTTGATAATTTTGAGACGGGCGAGATTATACCCACTAGGGCGCTTCGGCAAGGGGACCCCCTCTCCCCTTGTTGCTTCATTGTACTTCGCAATATTCACAAAATGTGGAAGTCCTTCGCAATATTCTGAATAGGTACTATGCAGCTTCTAGCCAGCTAGTAAGTGAAAC
The DNA here is from genome assembly GCA_902687465.1 of Secale cereale. NCBI lineage: Eukaryota > Viridiplantae > Streptophyta > Magnoliopsida > Poales > Poaceae > Secale > Secale cereale. The sequence continues at coordinate 448,203,962 of LR738711.1, read as the reverse complement.
CAAATTCTCTATTTATTTCGGTCCTAATACTGAAGTTACAACCAAGGCCGAAGTTTGTCAGATATTGAACATTCTCACCGAGTCATTGTCAGATAAGTATCTAAGTTTACCATTGAACGTGGGTCTGGATAGGTCGGACTGTTTTGTGCATCTTATTGATCGGGTCTGTCAAATGGTGAATGGTTGGAAAGAGAAGACCTTGTCCCTAGGGAGTAGGGAGCAAGGAGGTGCTTCTGAAAGCGCTTGCCAAGCAATCCCAACATATGCAATGCCCGTCTTTAGGCTCCCAAATAAAATCTGCAAGAGAATCACCCACGCGATGGCGCAATATTGGTGGGGTGATGATGAAAACCAAAGAAGAATGCACTGGCTAGCATGGTGGAAAATATATATTCCAAAGGAGAAAGGAGGAATGGGATTCGGAGATTTGTGTAGCTTTAATGAAGCTCTACTAGCGAAGCAAGTTTGGCGACTATTGAGAATAATGATTCTTTATGTGCTAAAATTCTTAGGATCAAATATTATCTTGATGGCAATATCTTGTCAGCAAAGTTGAAGAAGGGCTCTTCATACGTTTGGCAAAGTATATGCTCGGGTATTGAAACCTTTAACCAAGGTTGTATTTGGAGAATTGGGAACCGTTTAACAGTCAATATTTGGGATGATCCATGGATTCCAACTAGTCGTTCTCCAGGAAGATCATAACTGTACGGGGCACCACCATTCTCACTATGGTACATGAGCTTGTTGATACGACCACTGGACATTGGGACGAAACATTAATTTGGGAAGTTGATGCTAACAAAATTCCACAAATTTCGCTACCTAACGGGGAGATTTTGTTGCTTGGCAGTACACACAGTCGCATAATTTTTCTGTACGATCAGCCTATTACCTGGAGTGGAATAGTCAGTATGGAAGCAAGTTTGAAGGAAGCAACATCCGGGGTGGCTCGGCTACCAACTGAATCTGGAAGCTACTATGGAAACTGGAAGTCCCAGGCAGGGGGACTTCAGAGGGCTTCGCTCCCGTGCTCCTCCTAGCCTAGCGCCGCACTTCCCACCTACCGCGCCACCGACGAGCCCCCAAGTAGCCCTCCCTCCCCGCCCCTCCTCCCCCGCCATGGCGCCCCCGAGTTACAGTTCCGGCGACCTCGACCTCGGCTCCTCGGGCTCGCGCCGTTGGATGGATTCTGACGGGGAATCCTCACCGCGGTCCTACAGCGACATC
>LR738711.1:448171468-448195013 GCA_902687465.1 Secale cereale | reverse complement strand
CCCCCTCTCCCTCTCTTTCCCCCACCGGCCGAGCGCCTCTGCCGCCGTCTCATCGCCATAGACGTGGCCACCGGCCACCTTTCGTCGTCCGCTCGTGTCAGGGTGGATCGTCGTCTCCCTTTACATCACCTACGTGCCACCGTTCGAGCACGGAGGCTCGGGATCCCCGCCATCGACCGCGTCGTCCACCTCCAGGTGCCCGGGCTCGCCGCCGTCTATCCGCTCAACCGAGTCCTCCTCGCGCCTGCTTAAGCACCTCTAGAGGGCCAATGTGAGCCCCTACGTGTTGCCCCTCTCTCCCCTGCCCCTCTGCCTAGCCATAGACGCTCCACCGCGTTGCCGAGCTCCGCTGTGCGCGTTCCCGAGCCCTATCGCAAGTCACTGGCGTGCTCCAGGACGCACGCAGCACCCAGCCGCAGCCCCAATCGCACCCCTAGGCCGCTCCTGCCACGATTCGAACGAGGCCCGAACGCTGCCGCCACCTCGGCTCAACGCCAGCGGTGTTTCCGGCCAAGTCCGGCCACGCCACCGCCACCACTCGGTGCGCCGTCGCGCGCTCGTTCGAGCAAGCCAAGTCACGGGCCCGGAGACCCCCCTATAGATGAATTCCGGCGAGGGCCCGAGCCGCTCCGCCGAGAGAAGGGCTACCGAAGCTCTCTCCGGCGCCGGTCCAACGTGGCGCAGCCACGGGGCCACGCTGGGCCACTGACCAGTGGGTCCCAGGGGCCCGCCAACCAAGTTGACCCAGTCAACCATGCCGACTTGGCAGCACTGTGCCACTGACGTGTGGGCCCCCACGTTTAATCAAACTATTTTGAATTAAAATTAATCTGCTAATATTTTAGACACTGACAGGTGAGCCCCTTCTAACTAATTAACTTAGTTTAATTTAACCTCTGTTAGCCCCATTGTCTATGACAGGTGGGACCCAACTGTCAGGTTTGACCTGAAACAGGTGGGGTTGACCGCTGATGTCATGCACACGTCATGCCGACACAATAATCCTTTTTTTAGTGAATAGAATAATTTCGGAAAATACTTAAACCTTTGAAAATTCATATAAAATAAATCATAACTCCGATGAAAATGTTTTGTACATGAAAGTTGCTTAGAATTTCAAGACGAATCCGAATACGCAGTCCATTCGTCCGCCACACGTCCCTAGCATAGCGAACGTGCAACCATCCCCCGCCGGTTCGTCTGTCCGAAAATACCAAACCTCGGGAAAACATTCCCGGATGTTTTCCCCCTTCGCCGGTATCGTGTAGTACTATGTTAGAACACCCCTAACACCGCTTATCGCCATATCGTCCATCTGTGTGTGTTGTATTTACTGTTTCTTCCCCCTCTTCTCTCCGGTAGACTACGAGACCGACGCTGCTGCTGCCTCGATCGACTACAGTGTTGACGACCCCTCCTTCGCTGTCGAGCTTCCAAGCAAGCCAACCCCCTTTGATCATTCCGATATCACCCATTTCCTTCTCTCTTATGCTTGCATTAGAACTGCTACTGTTTTGTATGATCCTATTCTGATGCATAGCACGTTGTTGTTACCTACTTTTATACCTTACATGTTTATCCTAAACTGCTTAGTATAGGTTGGTTAGTGATCCATCAGTGACCCCCACCTTGTACCAGTTGCCCCGCTTTATGTTCGATGACTCGATCAACGTGATCGATGTCCAGGCCCGACACCGCACATCACCCCCCTTAGTTGTACGACTCTGCAGAGTTACTATCGAGTGTCGAGGGTGATACCTCGTCAGCACTTCTGATGTTAACCCTGTAGTGTAGCTATTCGGTCGTGGTCATCGAGGGTGATTCCTCCTTCACCATTCCCGATAACGACTCTGTCGTGCAACCCCTCAAGTGTGGACCATCGAGGGTGATTCCTCTGAGTCCACCTTGACGGTTACATCGAGTGGGAATCCATCAAGGGTGATTCCTCGGGATTCCCCCTGTTGTTTTGGACACACGATTACTTTGACTTACCACAGAACCATGGTGACTAAAGTCGGGTCGGCTCGTAGAGTACCCGTAGGTGATACACGGAGTGGAGGTTGGAGGGACAGGTGGTTCCATCCAGGTAGTGATGGGCCTGGGTTCCCAACGGCCCCCACTTGATTCTTTGTGGCGGAGCGGCAGGGCAGGTTGCGACCACCTAGGAGACAGGTGGGCCTGGCCCTTGGTCGTTGTCCGCGGTTATTTCATAATAACACGCTTAACGAGTTTGGATATTTGATCTGAGTCTGGCCACTGGCCTATACGCACTAACCAACTACGTGGGAACAGTTACGGGCACTCGACGTCGTGGTATAAGCCGAAGCCTTCTTGACGTCAGCGACTAAGCGGCGCGCGCCGGATTGGACTGGAACGCATGCTCTGGTATTAGGAGAGGCTAGGTCTGCTTACCGGCCGCCCACACAACGTGCAGGTGTGCAATGGGCGATGGGCCCAGACCCCTGTGCGCTTAGGATTTAGACCGGCGGGCTGACCTCTCTGTTGTGCCTACGTAGGGTTGCGACGTGTTGATATTCCGAGGCCGGACATGACCCAGGAAAGTGTGTCCGGCCAGAGGGGATCGAGCGTGTTGGGTAATGTGGTGCACCCCTGCAGGGAAGCTTATCTATTTGAATAGTCGTGTCCCTTGGTAGAAGGACGACCCGGAGTTGTATTCCGACCTCATGACAACTAGAACCGGATACTTAATAAAACACACCCTTTCAAGTGCCAGATGCAACCCGGTGATCGCTTTCCCTCAGGATGATGAGGGGAGGATCACCGGGTAGGATTATGCTATACGATGTTACTTGTTACTATTCCAGCTACTCTCTTCTACATGCTTCAAGATGAAGGCTGCCAGAAGCATAGTCTTCGATAGGCCTAGCTATCCCCCTCTTATTCTCGCATTCTGCAGTTCAATCCATAGATACTACCCATTTCATTGATACCAATGCATATGTAGTGTAGATCCTTGCTTGCGAGTACTTTGGATGAGTACTCACGGTTGCTTTGCTCCCCCTTTTCCCCCATTTTTCCCTACTTCTCGGACGTCGCAACCAAATGATGGAGCCCAGGAGCCAGACGCCACCTACGACGACGACCAGGATTAGTTTAGGAGGATCCCAGGCAGGAGGCATGCGCCTCTTCCGATTTGTATCCCAGTTTGTCCTAGCCATCTTATGGCAACTTGTTTAACTTTATGTCTGTACTCAGATATTGTTGCTTCCGCTGACTCGTCTATGATCGAGCACTTGTATTCGAGCCCTCAAGGCCCCTGGCTTGGAATATGAAGCTTGTATGACTTATTTATTTTTAGAGTTGTGTTGTGATATCTTCCAGTGAGTCTCAGATCTTGGTCGTACACATTTGCGTGCATGATTAGTGTACGGACAAATAGGGGGCATCACACTAGCGCAACTAGATCGCTGCTGGACAGCGGACCGCCTCGCCCGCCGCGGCCTACCACACCCCGCGCGCTGCCCACTTTGCAACCAGGCGCCCGAGACCATGAACCACCTCCTCCTCGCATGCCCCTTCGCCCGACAGACCTGGCACGAGACGCTCAGCTGGCTTCGGGCCCCATGCCCCCTGCCTGCCCACTAGCCCTCACTCAACGACTGGTGGCAATCCACGAGGCCGCTCGTGCCGAAGGCCATGCGCAAAGGCCTCGCCTCTGCGATCCTGCTCGTTCCTTGGATGCTATGGAAGCACCGCAATGACTGCGTTTTCAAGCATGGTTGCCCTTCGGTTACTGAGCTGCTCATGAAGATCAAGGAGGAGGCCGCCCTTTGGGATGCCGCCGGCGCGTTAGGACTTAGAGCTATCATCCCGCAAACCTGGGACGTCCATTGACTACCATCTAGAGTTGTAACCGCCTCCCAGGAGGATTGTAACTATTAACCCCCTTTTCAATACAAAGAAACGCAAGCTCTTTTGTGTTTTCTTGAAAAAAGAAAGTCCTAGACAAAAATTAAGTTTCATGTGTGGCGGACGTTACAGGGAGTTATTCCGTGTAAATCTATTCTTGATGACCGTCATATGAAAACTAATATTGCATGTCCTGTCTGTCAGGAACGTACTGAAGACATTGTCATGCTATGTTTGAATGTGGTCGAGCGCGGAAATTTTGGGAGAACATGGGTTTATTGGAGAAAGTGGAAAAAGCTCTCAACTTTGATATGGCTGGCTCTGCTGTACTAGAGGAATTGATTTGTAGTTCAAGTGATGATCCATTATATCTTGCTCAAATCCCTATACCATGTTTGATAGTGTGCAACAGGAGGGAAGACGACAGTGTGCAACAGGAGGGAAAATCACGAAGCCTGATCGTTTTGCGTTATCAATACAAGCTCTTGCATTGAACTTTCACCGGGCGGCTACTATAGGTCATCCGGCAAAGGACATGATGTGGGCTAGACCACCACTGGGTACAGTCAAATTGAATGTTGACCCATCGTTTGAATATGAAGGGAATATAGCTTCCACTTGTGTAATTCTGAGAGATGATGCTGGAGATTTCTTCGCAGCGGAGATCTGCTACTTGTTGGAATATTGGGTGGGCTTTAGGCCCATCTAAAAATTTCAGAAAAATCTCTAAGGGCCCATGTAGGTGTCATGACAACGGGTGGTGGGAAGTTTAGTCCCACCTCGCTAGTGGAGGAGTTGGACCTCCTTGTAAGGGATTCTCTTCCGCGTGCTATTGGAGCTTGAGAAGAGAAGAGGCCCTCGCGCACTCCTCCGTCGCCCGCCTCGTCCCACCATGCCTCGTCATGACGCGTCGAAACCGAGCCGAGCTCACATCTATGCGCTTATTTTTGCCGGTCAGGAACGGAGAGTCTTTGACAGGTGGATCACGATCTGAGACGTTAGATCGTGGGCTGTTATCGACTTGGGCGTGGGTCCAACCCACGTCTCTCCACACGGACGCGCATATATATGTGAAGCGTTGGCCAACCGTAGCCGCCACGAACAGATCACATCTGCTCCTCGCACACCGCCGTTGTCGTTCCCTTTGTTGTTGCTGCCGCCGGTGACTCCATCCCGTTCACCGCGTACACGGTCAACGGGAGAGCAAGCCTCCGAAACCCCGCTCTCCGGATCCTGTACGAGAGAGGGGGCGATTAGGTTTTTGGGGAAGCGATTACGCGACTGCTCGCCTCCGATCGACTACTCCCCCTTCGTCCACGTCCACTGCATCGTCACAATGTCCATCGACGCTGAGAGAGCCGCCGCCGAGAAACTTAAAGCTGACAAGAAGGTTGTCGAGGACGTCGCTATTGCTACCGCCGCCGCCGCGGCTTCAGCATGGCCTACTGGAGGGTATGACTTGTTTATCCCGCTCCTATTGTTTTCTGTTTTAGCCATGCTAGCGTTATTCATAGATGTGTCTGCAATTAGCGTAGTGTGTGCTTGCATGATCGAATATCAGCATGTATCTATTTCTGTCAATGCCATGCTAGTGATTTATCTTGGATTAATTCAGTTGAAAAATTGCCTATTTACTCAGCAATCCAAAAACCTAATGTGTGTTGGAATTTTTCGGCTAGTGGTTTTGCCGCTACACTGAAACAAGATAAGTTTACTGGTACGTACTTTAAGCGTTGGCAGACCAAAACCACCTTATGGCTCACGGCTATGAACGTGTTCTGGGTCGTCGGTGTCCCTTCCACGGGAACAATTGCTCCATAACAGGAGAAGGCGTTCAGGGAGGTCACCATTGTATTTCTCGAATCAGTTCTGAGCGTGATCGGAGATAAGTTGGTTGATGCATATTTACATGTGCGGGTTGCCAAGGACTTGTGCGAGGCGCTCGAATCTAAGTTCCATGATTATAAAATGGTTGACAATCGTTCTGTATTGGAGTGGGCTCATGAGATAGTATGCATCGCTAAGGAGCTTGAGCTTCTTAAGTTCGATTTACCGGGCAAGTTTGTTGCGGGGTGTATAACCGCTAAGCTCCCTAATTCCTGGAGGGACTTTGCTACCACTCTGAAACATCAGAGGCGTGAATTCTCAGTAGAGGATGTCATCAGCCATCTGAGCGTTGAGCAGAACTCAAGAGCAAAGGACTCGAACGGGAAAGGGGTCGAAGGTACTTCTGTCGCCAATATGGTACATCAGAGGAACTTCAATTCCCACAAGCCCAAGGGAAAGAACGGTGTCCAATAGAATACCGACTTTAAGAAGGGTAAGAAGACCTTCAAGAAGAACAAGAAGGGAGATGCCTGCTTCACTTGTGGTTCGGATGAACATTGGGCCAACAAGTGCCCAAACAAATACAAGAAGCCAAGGCAGGTCTCCAAGTCTGCCAACATGATTGTGGGCAACAATGAAAATGGTGCATCTGGGTACGGTAATTTATTTACTCCCTCCATTTTTGTATACAAGGCCACAAACTCAAATTACAGGTACCAAGATAAAAATTAATGTGTGCTTTGCTAGCTAATTAGTTTTCTCGTTTACCGGGTTAATTAATAGGATGCATGCACATTAGAGAAAGCTGAGTGGTCGTGAGAGAAGAAGTATGTGAGTGTGTCATTATCATCTACTACATGCATGCTACTAATTAAGCCATGGGTTACTAGTACGAGGAAACAACATTAATATTTGCCTCGATTACTATTGGTGGCCTTGTATTGATGCAAAACGTGTTTCTATAGTGGCCTTGTATACAAAAATGGAGGGAGTACTATATTTTCAGTGTTTCAGTCCACCGATTGGTGGGTGGACACAGGTGCAAGTGTTCATGTGTGTGCTGACATTTCATTGTTTTCTTCTTACCAGGTCACAGGCCACGACTCCGTATTGATGGGGAATGGTGCGAGTGCTTATGTTCATGGTGTTGGCACAGTCGATCTAAAGTTTGTTAGGAAAGCAACATATATATACTCCCTCCGTCCCAAAATAAGTGACTCAACTTTATACTAACTCTAGTACAAAGTTTGTACAAAGTTGGGTCACTTATTTTGGGACGGAGGGAGTATTACACAAGACTTGAGGTGCAAGGAAAGTAAACATAGACTAATAAGGACTCCTAGACCTAAACTAATACTCCTTAACACCCCCCCCCCCCTCAAATGCAAAGCATATGCAATAGCATTGCATTTGAAGAAGTGTAATACTAGAAAGAAAAAAATGATAATCCAAATCCGCGTCTTGAGAGTGTCGTCATAGCATGAAGAGTTTTCAAAACTTGTCTGAGTCACCAAAGGGGATAACAAAGAGATGGCACATCAGAGGAAGACATCGCATCAATAGAAGATACAAGAGAAGTATCAAAAGAAGATGGGTTGTCAAAAGATGGCACATCAAGAGAAAAAGGATTGCTTACAGAATCATGGCCCATGAAAACCGACGGCGAAAGAAGCTCGGCGGCAAGAGAATGGACTTAGATCAACAATGCAAAGAGAGGCCACAGAAATCTTATACATAGGACAATGACCAGAAAAAGGCTGACGGACATAGGTATGATGGACTCACATGACATGAGAAAACACAAAATATCAACGGATTTGGTGGACGCGGCGGAAATTATAGAAAACTAGGAAGCTAAAAAGCACACATGAAACAAAGATGTAAGAGACATTGGACTTCTACTTAGAAGGAACAAACTTGCACTGACGTAGCACGCACCAAAAACTAGGCTGCGCGCAGGGCGTAACAGCAAGCAGTAGCACCTAGCATCAGCAATAGAGAGCAGCGTCAACGCAGGCAAGCATGCAGCAGCCAGTGTAGCAAGAGATAGCAGCAGCCACACACTCGGACGCAAAAGCAGGAGGAGAGGAACACGCCTGCACGGCTGCATGAGCGGACGCACGCGAGTGAGAAGCGGCTGCACACGGGAACACGCATGCAGAAAGCAGCGGCTGATAAATTGGGACGGTGGTCGTCATGCGGCGGCGGCCAACGCAACCAAAAGTCCGAACTGATGGAAAGGGCTAAACAATCCACATATACTGTAACACCCCCTCTCACGTGTGACGGGGAAGACAAATCAACACGTGCAACCGGAAGAGAGCGACGGCGCGCGAAACTCACGTATGACTCAAGAGGCCCATAAGTGGACACAAAGGGGGGCAGCAGCAATTTTTAGATAAATTGCGAAAGCCAGGACTTGAACTCAAGACCTTAGCTCTGGTACCATGTTAGGAAAGCAACTTATCTTTATTGAGGCCCAAGGGGCATATATATACACAAGACTTGAGGTGTAAGGAAAGTAAACATAGACTAATAAGGACTCCTAGACCTAAACTAATACTCCTTAACAAAGTTTACTTCGGGAAGGATCGTGCCAGCTGAAGAACATGCAGCATGTCCCGGCCATCAAGAAGAACCTCGCTAGTGGCTCCCTTCTGTGTAGAGAAGGGTTTAAGTTGGTCTTCGAGTCTAATAAATTAGTTGTTACGAAATATGGACTATTTGTTGGAAAAGGTTATGAATGTGGAGGAATGTTCCGCCTTTCCCTTGCAGATTTTTGTAATAAAGTCGTGAACCATATTTGTTTCAGTGTTAATGAATCTGAAGTTTGGCATTCACGTCTTTGTTACATTAGTTTCGATGTTATGACGCAGCTAGCTAAGTTGAATTTAATCCCGAGTTTCACTTTAGCCAAAGGTTATAAGTGCCTTTCATGTGTGCAAGCTAAGCAACCTCGCAAGTCTCACAAGGCTGCGGGGGAGAGACACTTGGCGCCATTAGAACTCATACTTTCTGATCTTTGCGAGATGGATGGTGTGTTGACTAAAGGTAGAAACAAATGCTTCATGACAATGATAGATGATTCCACTAGATATTGCTATGTGTATATGTTAAATACTAAAAATGAGGCTCACCTCGGATCGACTACTCCCTCTTCGTCCACGTCCACTGCATCGTCACCATGTCCACGGACGCTGAGAGAGCCGCCGCCGAGAAACTTGAAGCCGACAAGAAGGCCGCCGATGCTGCTACCGCCGCCGCCGCGGCTTCTACCAGGCCTACTGGAGGATATAACTCATTTATCCCGCTCCTCTTGTTTTCTGTTTTAGCGATGCTAGCTTTATACATAGATGTGTCTGCAATTAGCGTAGTATGTGCTTGCATGATCGAATATCAGCATGTGTTTATTTCTGTCAATGCCATGCTAGTGATTTATTCTTGGATTAATTCAGTCGAAAAATTGCCTATTTACTCAACACTACTTGGGGCCAACAATAGATGCATATATAGCAGAAGCTTTGGCGATGAAGAAGGGGTTGCAACTTGCAGATTCTTTGGGCATTCATGATCTGCTGGTTTACTCTGATTGTGCAGAATTGGCATTCATGATCTGCTGGTTTACTCTGATTGTGCAGAATTGGTTAAGAAGATTCACCAAGGAGCGGTTAATTCAGTAGCAGCCCCTATCCTTAGAGGATGGTTAATAATATAGCCAGCAGCTGGCTATATAAGATTGCCATATCATCAAGAGCTAGCATATCATTCACTCATACAATAGGGTTGGTTGTAAGGTTGGCTCTTAGGCTAGTGATTTTTTTCACTCGCTCTTTCTCTTTCCTCTCATTTACTCATTCTACCTAGGAGCACATGTAGAGGCTGGCTCTTGCATTAGAGCCCACTCCCTTTTTGCTTGTCTCTCTCCTCCACTTTGGCAAAAATGCCATGTAAGCGGGCTTATAGCCCACTATTGACTTCCTCTTAAAAATTGTTTTAATACTTGTAATAATTTTGGGCATGTTGTTGTTGAGCATTGCGCACGCGAGTCGAATCGCGTGGCTCCTGAGCTAGCTAGAAGGGCTAGGGTTGATCCTTCGTGTGTGTGGACGGAAGAGCCTCCCTCTTTTATTCGTAGTCCTATGGTGGATGATGTATCTTTATTTGAGATGAAATAAAAACAGCCATGATGGCATTTCCTCAACAAAAAAAGTATCTGATGTCCCCAAGAGGGTCCCTAGCTCGCCTCGTACCTAGCCGAGCTACGGTTACATGGCTCAAGCCGGCTTGTCTGTGGGCTCGCGCCCTTCAGTCCAACCGAACCATGCCACGCGCCGGCGGCCTCCTTCCAGGTGTTCCCAGCCGCAACCCCCGAGCAGACTCCCAGACCTTGGCGGTTGGGTTGGAGCAACGTGCCAACCGAGGGCTAAGGTCTCGAAAAAGAAAAAAAGAGAAGGGCAAAAAACATGCTTGAATAAAGAGAAGACAATAATACCTGACACTTAGTTTTTCCAATGCATAAGTGCTCGCTTCTCTGACAGGTACATCATTATGCATCAGCAACTGAAGTAAAGATTTCACAGCCCCAGCTTCCATGAATGAAGTACGCATGTGTTCATTTACTGACGCATCACCGATTGCATGAGCAGCCTTTGCAATTGCAGAGACATCTTCGAGACCGATTATTAAAACTAGCCGTGCAACACCATCTATCCAAGGTAAGATGGTGTAGTGATCATTCCTTTGAGATCCAGATTGTTCTTTCCCTTCATAATCAAACTCAATAGCTCCAACACGTGCAAGAAATTGCTGATTAGAACGCCCTATCATAGCATTAATTTTAGCTTCATCTGGTTCTGCTTTCTTCTCATTTAGAATCAGGCCAAGAAGCAATTCAGTTGCACCATATTTTGAAGACTGAGAACTCCGTTGAATTTCTGAGCCATCAGGAAAAGAGGGCCATGAATGAGGTTGAGGTCTGAAGGCTTTATAAGCGGATGAACCAATCAGAGGAATCCGGACTAGACCCTCCTCCACTATAAGGGCATGGTAACTATCATCCGTGGATAGTTCCACGAGCGAACTTCTAGCTTCCTTTCTGATAATTTTATAATCATTGTCTTTGGTTTGCAGAAGATGAACCTAAAAACAATTTGAAGATAAACTTAAAGGAATGCTAACAAGTATATTTAAGCAAATGATATTGGTAGACTGTAACCCAAATAGATAACCACTAAGATTTTAACATAGATTGCAAATACAAGTGAAATAACGACAGTTGCCAATGTAGCTAATGGAAAATTTTAATATCCAGCAAGAAAAGACACACATTTGAGAACTTCATATGCACCAACAGGAAGTTCAGGCACTGGATGAAGACGAAATAATAGAGTTCAAGACATAATTGGTGATATCCCTGTTGATGTACGCGAGCTTTGGCTCACTGAATGTACACATAACTCTGAGTGAATGTACGCGGGTTATCCTTGGAAAAAACAGAGCTCAGAGAACGTACATCTGCCATAAGAATCTCACACAAAATAAGTGGCGAAAATCAAAATGATGAATATTACTTGTACTTGATAAATTACCACTTGGAGGATTACTCAACCACATGTTTGGCTGGATACCCCCTTGAATTCCTTAGGCTTTTTATTGGTGGATGATGTAAAAATTATTTGAAGCTAATGAAGCCTGGTTTATGCTAAAAAATAAATATGTAATTTCATATTACTTAGAAGAGGACAGATATATATTGGGTAGGCTCAAACAAGTTACCGAAAAAGGCTTCCGCCCCGCTTTAAATATAAAGCAAAGATCAACATCACCCGGTATAACCATATGTCACCACCACACACGCACACACCTAAGGCAGGATACATAGGCGCTGAGCGCAGCAACACCCCCCTAGCACTACACCGAGAAGAGATGAAGCCGCATACGACAAACCGTGGGCTCAAAGACGGCGCCTTCAGGAAGGATACGACACCGGAGCGCCGCCACCGCCCGATCCGAAGATCAGAGTTTCCCCTAGAGCCGCACGACGGGCAGTGAGAGATGTGACGACGCCTTCAAGAAGGGAACGAGCTTCGCCGCCGCCGGTCTGTCCGAAGATAGAACGGGTTTTCACCCCGGCCAACACTCACCGCCACCGGACGCCACACCCCGGCCACCACGCCGCCCACACGACCATGGCCACCGGGCAGCACCAACCCACAGCCTCTGACCAAGAGCACCGCGCTACCACCACTAGGGCCGCCGCCCCGGCATCCAAGACCAAGACACCACCTCACCCGAGACCTGCCACTACTCCAACCGAAGCCGGGAGAGGGAGCCCTCCCGCCGCCGCCATCTGCCACGCGGGTTTCACCCGGCGGCGTCACCCAGCAATGGTGCGAGGAGGGGAGGGCGGCGACAGCGCCTAGGGTTGGAGAGCCCCCGAGTCGCCCAGGGCGGGGGCGACACGAGGGGAGGGGCTCAAACAAGTTGGGGTAGGCTCTTGGGTGAAATTACATATTTACTTTGCATGCCCTAGAGCAGCAGCGACCGATGGTGACACTACTGCTCTGGTGAAAATGATCTTCAGGTACAGAAACGTGGCGAACAAAGCTAACATGAGCATGACGGACGAGGACACCATGGTAAAGAGGCCGGACCACGCGTTGGAATTGTCGGTGGAGGTGGAACCATGCCGTGATGGATAAGTCTGTGTACTAGGGTCTGGTCTTTGTGGGGCTGCAGCATCTGTGTACCCTCTTTGTGGGGCTGCAGCACATGGTCCTTGTGGCAGTTAGGATAGAGTTCCTGACTGTCAAGGACTGTCAGTTAGGATAGCATCTTAGACTAGCATCTTAGACTAGCATCTTAGACTGGCATCTTAGCAGCATCTCAGCATATGCTTGGCTGGCTAGCAGCCTATAAGTATGTATCCCCAACCCCTCAGGTTGGCATGGCATTGTGTGAGAAATAAACCAACGAAAATTGTCCAACTCTCCTAGTGTCATCCACAACTATCAATGCTCAGGTTGAAAGGCCTAACAAGTGGTATCAGAGCCTCGTTATCTTGCACCCTGAGCATTTACTGTGGGCAGCCTAAGTCGGTAGCAGCAGCTGCTCCGTCTGCCTCTGGTAACCTTCCTCCCTCCGGACTGTCGAGCAGCAGTTCATCTTCAACAGCCTCCTCTTCACGCAACAGCCCCCCTGCAGCAAGCCATGTCTGCAGGTCGCTCTCAACACACGGCTACCTCGAGCATACGGCGCCGGCAGGAGGCCGAGCGCGCCGTGGCAGAGGAGCGTGAGCGGGCAGCTGTAGCAACAGCTGCTGCGGCAGCAAGGGTGTCGAGGCTGGCTGCAGCGGAACTGGCAGCAGCCAGAGCGGAGGTAGAAGCAGCCAGGGCGGAGGTAGAAGCAGCAGCAGCAGCAGACGCAGCACGTGAAGCTATGGCAGATGCCAAGGCACTCCGCGGCGGCTCCGGCAGCAACAACAGCTCCGCGGCTGCGGACGACTGCGCTGACGCAGACCGCGCCAAAGTGGCGCAAGAGCGGACGGCACAGTGGGCAGCCGAGCACGCCCGCGCTCCAGGTGGAGGTGCGCACCGCGACGGCGGCTGCAACGACCAGGACCGCGGCCTCTACGAGGTCCGGACTATGGTCAGGGATGTTGGTCCCAGTGCTGGGTGGCCTACCCTCACTAAAACCAACTATGTCGAGTGGGCCGCGATCATGAAGGTCAGGCTCCAGGTACGGCGCATGTGGGAGGCAGTCCAGGACAGCAACGTCGAACACCAAGAGGACCGACGGGCGCTGGACGCCCTCATCGCCGCAGTCCCGCCCGAGATGCAGTTCTCGCTTTCCAGCAAGCGGACTGCCAAGGAAGCTTGGGACGCCATCGCCGCGGCACGCATCGGCAGCGACCGTGCTCGCAAGTCCACTCTGCAGGCACTTCGCAAGGAGTGGGAGAGCCTGGGCTTTAAGCCAGGTGAGGACGTTGATGACTTTGCTCTCCGTCTCAACACTCTGCTGCAGAAGCTGGTGAAGTTTGGCGATGCCACTTACACCGAGGAGAGAGCTGTCGAGAAGCTCTTTCGGTGCATCCCCGAGAAGTACAAGCAGATGGCTCGGTCGATCGAGTCTTTGCTGGACCTCTCCACGATGACAATCGAGGAGGCGATAGGCCGCCTCAAGGTCGTCGAGACCGACGAGCCTCAGCTTTCCTCGGGGCCCATCACCACCGGCGGGAAGCTGCTCCTAACTCGGGAACAGTGGGATGCCAGCCTTGGTGACAGGAAGAAGGGGGAGCCTTCTTCCACGACGGGCGGCCGCAAGCGTGGCAAGCAGCGTAAGACGCGAAGAGGCCCCCCGGGCAGGGCACAAGGACGTGCCGAAGGTGACGCCCGCGGAGGCGCCAAGGACGGCGCCGCTGGCAAGCCCAAGCCGGCACAAGGCAACACTTGCCACAACTGTGGCCGGTTTGGCCATTGGGCCAATGAGTGCAGGCAACCACGTCAAGGCCAGGCTCACGTCGCACAGGTGAAGGAGGAGGAGACGGCTTTGTTCATGGCGCATGCAAGCATTGAGCTATCTTCAGCGACACCAGCCGCAAAAGCTCTCATCCACCTCGACGAGCCAAAAGCACATGCTCTTCTCGGCGATGGCTCCGGGAAGGACAAGACTACGGGGTGGTGCCTCGACACCGGCGCCACCCACCACATGACCGGTCGAAGGGACTTCTTCGCCGAGCTCGACTCCGATGCGCGAGGCTCCGTCAAGTTTGGGGATGCCTCCGCTGCGGAAATTAAGGGCGTCGGCTCCGTCATCTTCGCCACCAAGACGGGAGAGCACCGGCTGCTCACCGGCGTCTACTACATCCCCGCGCTGAGGAACTCCATCATCAGCTTGGGACAGCTGGATGAGAACGGCTCACGCGTGCTGATTGAGCATGGGGTCCTACGCATCTGGGATTGCCAGGGTCGCCTTCTCGCCAAGGTACCCAGAGGTGAAAATCGACTTTACGTCCTTGATGTGCAGGTGGCACAACCGGTCTGTCTCGCTGTCCGTCGGGACGACGAGACGTGGCAATGGCATGAGCGCTTTGGGCACCTTCATTTTGAGGCCCTGAAGCGTCTAAGTGCCAAGGAGATGGTACGAGGCCTGCCATGCCTCGACCATGTGAAGCAGTTCTGCGACATCTGCGTACTGACGAAGCAGAGACGACTCCCCTTTCCCCAACAGGCGAGTTTTCGGGCCAAGGAGAAGCTGGAACTCGTGCACGGAGACTTGTGCGGCCCGGTGACGCCAGCCACACCCGGAGGTCGACGCTACTTCCTGCTGCTCGTCGACGATCTCTCTCGCTACATGTGGGCGATGATTCTCGGCAGCAAGGGAGAAGTGGCGGACGCCATCAGGCGCGCTCAGGTTGGTGTGGAGGCGGAGAGCGGCCGCAAATTGCGCGTGCTGTGCACTGACAACGGCGGCGAATTCACGGCGGCTGAATTCGCGTCGTACTGCGCCGACGAGGGCATCCAGCGCCACTACTCCGCGCCGTACAGCCCGCAGCAAAACGGAGTCGTCGAGCGGCGCAACCAGACGGTTGTGGGGATGGCTCGGGCTCTCCTCAAGCAGAGAGGGATGCCGGCTGTTTTCTGGGGAGAGGCGGTGCTGACGGCCGTTTACATCCTCAACCGCTCGCCTACTAAGGCACTCGACGGCAGGACACCGTACGAGGCCTGGCATGGGCGGAAGCCGGCGGTCTCCCATTTGCGAGTCTTTGGCTGCCTTGCGTTCGCCAAGGAGCTCGGCCACATCGGCAAGCTCGACGACAGGAGCACTCCGGGAGTCTTCATCGGCTACGCGGAGGGCTCAAAGGCCTACCGCATCCTCGACCCAAAGACGCAGCGTGTGCGCACGGCGCGAGACGTCGTGTTCAACGAAGGGCGAGGGTGGCAATGGGACAAGGCGGTGGACGACGGCTCGACGCTGACGTATGACGACTTCATTGTCGAGTATGCCCACTTCAAGGAAGCCGGGGGAGCAAGCAGCTCCTCTTCGCCGGGCACGCCTACCCCGACCCCCAAAACTACATCGACTCCGGTGCCTGCAACGCCGACGGCACCACAACTGGCCACGCCGCATACTCCAGCCCCGCCAGTCACCACTCCGGGTTCCTCTTCATCAACACCAGCTCACGCAGAGCACAACCCGATGAAGTTCGCTTCCCCGCTCACTCACGACGAGGAGCGTGTCGACGCGTATTATGGAGGCGAACGGCTGCGGTATCGCACGATGGATAATCTACTCGGCGACCAGCCGGTGCCGGGACTGATGCCACGTGACTTGGAGGCGCAGCTACAACTCGCGTGTGAGGACGGCGAACCACGGTCCTTTGCAGAGGCCGAGAGAGATGCGGCATGGCGTGCCGCGATGCAGTTGGAGATGGATGCGGTCGAGCAAAACCGCACCTGGGAGCTCGCTGACCTCCCTCGTGGTCACCGCGCAATCACCCTTAAGTGGGTGTTCAAGCTGAAGAGGGATGGAGCCGGCGCCATCATCAAGCACAAGGCTCGCCTGGTGGCGCGAGGCTTCTTGCAGCAAGAAGGAGTCGACTTCGACGACGCCTTCGCTCCCGTGGCACGGATGGAGTCCGTGCGACTTCTCCTTGCGCTAGCTGCCCAGGAGGGCTGGCGTGTCCATCACATGGATGTCAAGTCGGCATTCCTCAACGGCGACTTGAAGGAGGAAGTCTACGTGCATCAGCCACCGGGATTTGGGATTCCCGGCCAGGAGGGCAAGGTACTCCGCCTGCGCAAGGCTCTCTATGGCCTACGGCAGGCACCTAGGGCATGGAACGCCAAGCTGGACTCCACGCTAAAGAAGATGGGCTTCGAGCAAAGTCCGCATGAGGCTGCCGTCTATCGACGGGCAGTGGAGGAAATGCCCTGCTGGTGGGCGTCTATGTTGACGACCTGGTGATCACCGGCACCAAAGATGCAGAGGTGGCGGCGTTCAAGGAAGACATGAAGGCCACCTTCCAGATGAGTGATCTGGGGCTCCTCTCCTTCTATCTAGGGATTGAGGTGCACCAGGACCACTCCGGGATCGCGCTTCGACAGTCCGCCTACGCCAAGCGCATCGTTGAGCTAGCTGGGCTCACCGACTGCCACCCAGCTCTCACTCCGATGGAGGAGAGGCTGAAACTGAGCCGCGACAGCACGACGGAGGAAGTGGATGCTACGCAGTATCGGCGCCTTGTGGGGAGCCTTCGCTATCTCACCCACACACGGCCAGACTTGGCATTCTCCGTCGGCTATGTCAGTCGGTTCATGGAGCGACCGACGTCGGAACACCAGCAGGCAGTGAAGAGGATCGTCCGCTACGTAGCAGGGACCCTCGACCACGGCCTCCACTACCCCAAGTGTCCGGGGGCGGCACACTTCGTCGGGTACAGCGACAGCGACCACGCCGGCGACATCGACACCAGCAAGAGCACGAGCGGGATCCTCTTCTTCCTCGGCAAGTGTCTCGTGAGCTGGCAATCAGTCAAGCAGCAGGTGGTGGCCTTGTCCAGCTGTGAGGCTGAGTACATAGCGGCCTCCACCGCCTGCACTCAGGCGCTCTGGCTTGCTCGACTGCTTGGTGATCTTCTCGTTCAAGACACCAGAACGGTGCAGCTTCTGGTGGACAGCAAGTCCGCCCTGGCTCTGGCAAAGAACCCCGTGTTCCACGAACGGAGCAAGCACATCCGACTGAGGTATCACTTCATCCGCAGCTGTGTGGAAGAAGGGAGCATCGAGGCGAGCTACATCAACACCACGGACCAGCTCGCAGACCTGCTCACCAAGCCTCTTGGGAGGGTCAAGTTCCTCGAACTTTGCTCCAGGATTGGGATGATTCAACTCTCCCACAAGACGACGTACAAGACTTAGGGGGAGAATGATGGATAAGTCTGTGTACTAGGGTCTGGTCTTTGTGGGGCTGCAGCATCTGTGTACCCTCTTTGTGGGGCTGCAGCACATGGTCCTTGTGGCAGTTAGGATAGAGTTCCTGACTGTCAAGGACTGTCAGTTAGACTAGCATCTTAGACTAGCATCTTAGACTGGCATCTTAGCAGCATCTCAGCATATGCTTGGCTGGCTAGCAGCCTATAAGTATGTATCCCCAACCCCTCAGGTTGGCATGGCATTGTGTGAGAAATAAACCAACGAAAATTGTCCCAACTCTCCTAGTGTCATCCACAACTATCAATGCTCAGGTTGAAAGGCCTAACATGCCGAGCCCGTGTGCAGGCCGCGGAGGACATTGTCGCAGAGCAGGCGGCTCTGGAGAGGGGCAAGCACCAGGAGGCGGTGGAGATATCAAAGAGCCGTCAGCTGGCACTGGAGCAGATGGAGGCGGCAGGGAACGACAACCCCGTGATCGTGTTGTTGGGGCCGAGCTGCACAACATGCAGAGGCGCTGAACCAGCACAGCTACTTACGGCCAGAGCGGGCTTACATGCTCACCGGCATGAGCACGCACATGCAGCAACGCGCCACCTCTAGGCAGATGTATATGCCTGCTCCCTAAGATGGTGATTGAGAAATTAGGTAAACATCGTAAACGCTTTTTCTGGCAAGAACATGAGGGCCGCAAGCGATATCATCTGGTGAAATGGTCCAGAATCTGTAGATCCAAGAATAAAGGGGGGCTTGGGGGTGAAAGACCTCCATAAAAAAACATTAGCCTACTTAATAAATGGTGGTGGAAACTGGAAAATCACCAGGGCCTCTGGCAAGAGGTGATCCAGGCCAAATATTTTAAGAGAGATACGGTTGCCTCGGTGAAAAGTAAGTTTGGTGACTCTCCAATCTGGAAAGCCATAATGAAAGTTAAAGAATAATATTTTGCTGGCAGAAAAGTGATTCTGAAATCTGGTAATCTTGTTAGAATGTGGGCAGATCATGAGGATAATGATCCTCCTTTGCGAGCGCGATTTCCTATGCTCTACAGCATTTGTAATGATCAAGAGATCACGGTAGCCAAATTTAAAGGAGTTGATGATAATTTCTTTAGGAGGCGACTCCATCCTCCTCTGTTGGAACAGTGGAAGGAACTCGAGTCCATTGTGGACTCATGGTCACTGTCTGGTTGGTCACTGTCTGGTGAGTCTGACCAGGTGGTTTGGACCTTGGGGAAGAAAAGTAAATTTACGACCAAATCGATTTACGAGTACCTGGAGAGAAATGTGACGGGGTGCAATTATAAGTGGATTTGGAGATACAAAATATCCCTGAAGATACAGATCTTCCTTTGGCAACTTTTTCAGGATGCAGTCTTGACTAGAGATGTTATGAGTAGGAGGAAATGGTTGGGTAACCCTACTTGCTCTTTTTGTGACAAAAAGGAAACCTCCCAACATCTCTTCTTTACGTGCCCAGTAGCTAGAGTTCTGTGGACTGTGGGATGTGTCCTGGGCACAGATTTATGCCCAAATAATATTTGGCAATATTTTTCATGGTGTTACGCATTTCTTCCTGATGGGGAGAGGTTCTATACTTTTGGTTTGGCTGCGATGTGCTGAGCAATGTGGAATTGCCGCAACCCGGTCACCTTTGAGTTCAAAAAAATGACATCCCCTTTTGACGTGGTTTACTCTGCTTGTGGATACCTAAACTACTGGGCAGGTCTAATGGTGGGAGCTGATCGTGAGGCGATGGAGCGTGGAGCCAAGATGTTGAGGACCAACGCCTTGACCATGATGCGGATCTGTGCGGCGCCAGGGAACGCGATGAAGAGCTGAAGCAGGCTGAGTCCCTGGGTGATGAAGCAGTATGTCCTCCCTCCGCTACATGTCGACTCTTGTAGGATATTGATCTTTTGCGCCTTCTCAAGCTGTGCTGGTCTACTGCTCCTGCATGAGCATGTGTTTTAGCCTATGGTTTCTTTTAATACTTTCTGTGGTCTGTTTCCAAGAGTCCTTGTGTAGTTGTTGCCAGTTTCTAGGGTGTCAATGGGTTTTCGCCCCATGGTAAGCTGCTCGATGACAAGTGCTTGCTGTGGGTTTCCCAGTGACCCTTTGAACTCGCTTTCCCCTTTCTAGTTTCCTTCCTAGCTGTCAGACTGTTGTATTTCCGTTGTGAAAAGTAATGGAAAGGGGTTATGCCCGGTTCAAAAAAAAAAGGACGTTGCCGTAAGCAACGGAGGCCATGCGTGTCATGCTAATGCACTCGTGAAAGGCGCAGGATGTGTCAGCCGAGCAAGTACACGTTGCAGAGCGGGCAGACACCTTGGCCATGCAGGATACTGGTTAGCCTTCTAGGAATCCTAGTATAAAATTCTATGAATCTACGTATTAGACATGTAGTGGTGCCTGGTCAAGTGGCTAACTCGGAAGGATGTAGCACCTGAGGTACTCAGTTTGAACCCCAAAAGGCACCCCTTTTTCCTTCCTAGTTCTCCACCCCACATGCTGACAAGCAAGCACCACGTAGGCAGGGTTAATGGATACATACATAATTAGCACTGTATTTGCACAGTCACACAAGTTTTGGAACCGGTTCACTGTATTTTTCAACTTCATACACCAAAGTGATCATCATACGCAACTTCATGTACCACCAATGTATTTGATTCTGAAATAAATTGCATTTGTTTGCATACATCCACTTGAGATTATCTTTAAGATAGACTACTAATATTTAATATTATTATAATATGAAGATTATTCCATTGCAGAGTAATAAACTAATGCGTAGAGCAACCACAGTAAGAGTGACTTTGTTAGAGTACGTCATGGGCCTAATGGGCCTGGGCTGGCGGTATAGCCCGTTAGTCTTAGGGTTAATTAGATATAAGGGTCGCTTGCTTAGGGGTCAAGTAAGCCTTGCTTGGGAGTCAAGTAAACCTCTCTATATAAAGAGAGGAGATGTATCAATCTAATCAAGCAAGAATTAAGAAGGAAATCTCTTCCCTCTTGCCCGGCCGTGGGCAAAAGGCCCCCGACCGGCCTCTCGCGCCCTCCTTCTAGCAGCGCCATAACAATTTGGTTTCAGCTAGCTTTGGTTCGATGATGTCTTCATCGCCGCCCAACCCGTCTCTTCCGCTGCCGGTCACCTCGTCGCCTCCGGTGACCACCACGACCGTCGCCCCGCTCCTGCCCGCGCCGGGATCCTCCGTCGCGCCCGCCCGCCGTCCTCACCCCGGAGGTGTCAGGGGTGCTGCGGGACCTAACCCAGGCGGTCAAGGAGATCAGCCTGTTCTTGGCCGGGTCCTATGGGCCGCACCTGGCTGCGCCACCATGGCTGCCATGGCAGCCGCCGCACCAGGCGGCCTCCGCCACGCTCGTCGGGCCGCTGCAGCTGCCATCCACCGCCCCGCCCTGGCTGCAGTGGCAGCCGCCACTCCTGGCGGCCTTCGCCGCGCCCGGCGCTCCGCCACAGCAGCCGCTGCCCGGCACGGCGCCGCTGCAGCTGCCATCCACCGCCACCACCGCCCCGCCCTAGCTGCAGTGGCAGCCGCCGCTCCTGGCGGCCTCCGCCGCGCTCGGCGCTCCGCCGCAGCAGCCGCTGCAGCTGCAACAGCCATCGTCGGTCAGCTCCGGCCCCGCATCAACCGCACCGGCGGGAGTCCCGATCCACCAGTTCAAGTTCCCGCCGTCGCCATCACCGCTTCCCCAAGGCGTCCCCATCCAGCATATCAAGTTCCCGCCGTCGCCGGCACCGCTTCCGACTTGGATCACTACCCGCCACCTGTCGGCGACGGTGAGGCTGCAGGCTGCTGCGCGCGGCCTCCTAGCGCGTCGGCGTGTGCGGGAGATGCGTGGTCTGCAGCTGCCGCTCCTCCCAGTTGCGCTTCGCTGCGCAAAGGACCTCTATCTCGTCCGCTGCGTCGGGGATCTTGGGCATGCTGTTTTCCCCACGGACAGTGACCTCAAAGTCTGCGACATCGGCGGTTGGGGGGGCGCACCCCTCCTCGCCATTCTCCATCGAAAGCCCTCCACTCTTCTCTGTGCGGTGCAGACCAACAGCCATCCGGCGTGGAGAAGACATGGTGTCACCGACAGGAGCGCACATCGTAGCACCACTACATTCCGCCACCGACCGCCGCGAGGGCGCCTCTGCTGGTCGCTCTTGCGACCACTTCCACGTGGCCTTACACATGCACTTCTTTTGCCCAGATGGTGTCCATGGGATCCACGTGGCTGTACACGTGCACGTTTGACGTGCGGATGGTGTCCACTTTATGTTCAAGGGTCCAAAATAAAGCGTCCCAGTCTATTTCAGGTTGAGAGTAATTAAACAAGCCGAGATGTAAAAGGCTTGTTTTTAGGTGTTAGGTTTGTGTTGCGTCGAGTCATGGTTATAAGTTGGTTAGGCTGCAGCTCGAGGACAAGCTGCATGTCCAGGTGGGGTGTAGTGTTAGACTACGTCATGGGCCTAATGGGCCTGGGCTGGCGGCATAGCCCGTTAGTCTTAGGGTTAATTAGATATAAGGGTCGCTTGCTTAGGGGTCAAGTAAGCCTTGCTTGGGAGTCAAGTAAACCTCTCTATATAAAGAGAGGAGATGTATCAATCTAATCAAGCAAGAATTAAGAAGGAAATCTCTTCCCTCTTGCCCGGCCGTGGGCAAAAGGCCCCCGGCCGGCCCTCTCGCGCCCTCCTTCTAGCAGCGACATAACAGACTTAAAGTTCTGGCACAGGTTAATGTGATGCAAGCATGCGTAGACATTAATTGATTATTTAACAAGAACAAAATTGAGCTACAACTTACCAGTTTTGGAATTACACCAGCTTCGACCAGAGCTTCATGATAAGAATGATTTAAAGTTAAATATGATGTGATACCAGCAGCAACTTCTTTCACTTTTATGTCTTCATCATCTAGGAACCTAACTATTGCTATTAGCATATCACTCCCCAAAAGTTTGCATCTTAAATTTTCATCAATAGAAAAGTTCCAAATGGTACACAAACACTGCTCCTTTATCTGCAAAAGAAATAAAGAATATATGTCTGGAAAAGTCATTAGGTAGTTCAAGATTCTTCCATAATGAAGTTTATCTGCCTGTGTCATGTGGGGCATCCCCTATAGGCTTAGGGGAAGCCAGACAGAGTCAGGCTAGGGCTGGCAACCGATACAACCAGGGATTAAGACCTACTTAATTAAAGAAAGTAGGAGTCAGTTATAGGGAGTCCTAATTTTTTTTTGAACCTGAATAGGGAGTCCTAGTTGTGTGTATAGGAATCAGCAATCAGCATTAGGAAAGTATAAGTCAAAGTTTTGCATTTGGAGTATGTAATGCAACCTCTACATAAGGAGGCAGCCACGTGACACCTAGGCATCGAGAACGGTATAAAAGCATCTCCAACAGCTAGCCTAAAAATGAGCCAAATACCTAAGACCTGAAAATTTAGGCTTTTTGCCTCAAAAAACGGCTCCAACGGACATTTATGGATTGCTAAAAAAATTAGGCTATAGCTTATATTTTACTATCCAATTGCTAAATATAGGCTTCCATCAGTCCAAAGCCTAAAACCAAAATCACGGCCACAACAAAGCAACCGCCGTCTGGTGAAGTTTCACCGCCACCGCGTCGACCGATTCCGGCCACCGGCTACCCTGAGCCCCACCGCCAACACGCCGCCCAATTCCGCCGCATGACCACCCCCAGCTCAGAAGGCTCTGCCTGGTCTCGCTGATTCCGGTCATCCCCCAGCCCCATCGTCACCCAAGATGAGCCCCAACGCCTCACCACCGCCCACTGAACTCAATTAGGAGCCAGACAACGACGCACGCGCAACGGCAATGACCCCCTGAGTCGAGCCGAGTTGTTGGCGCTCGGACATCACCGCGACGTCAGACTAGGTAGCACCCCCAG
>LR738711.1:448155500-448171130 GCA_902687465.1 Secale cereale | reverse complement strand
CTCTAGCCCAACCTCCTCTTGTTAGAATTAATCAGAGGCCCACATCCGAGGACCAAGCAATCACACGAGGCACGACACCGAGATTTGTTAACTGTTAGAGTACTATATATATAGCCATGTAGCCTTTTGTATTTACCCCATTGTATAAGGGGTCTTCTGCATATTTCCTGCACCTGTACATGTATATGTACTGGCCTATGGCCTCATGGGAATACAAGTTGCATATTCCTAACATGGTATTAGAGCTTTAGGTTATTTATTTTTTCGCACGCGCAACTCGTGCTAAGATCCAATCACGCCGTCGTGTTCCTCTCTTCGGCTGCGCTGCTCCGCGCGTGAAAATGAACAAAACTGGCCCTTATCTGAAACTTCAACACAAAATGACCTCAAACTGAAAATATTTCATGAAATGGCCCTCTTTTACATGACACCTGCGGCTAAGGCGTCATGCTAGAGAGCATGACGCCCCGGGCTAGGGCGCCATGGTAGCGACATGTAGCATGGCGCCCCGGCCTAGGGCGCCATGCCAAATAGCATGACGCCCTAGCCCGGGGCGTCATGCTATCTAGCATGGCGCCCTATCCCCAGGCGTCATGCAGAAGGGGCCAGTTCGTGAAATATTTTCAGAATGGGGTCATTTTGTGTTGAAGTTTCAGATAAGGGCCAGTTTTGTCCATATTCACGCTCCGCGCCGTCCGCCACTCCCGCCTAGGCGCCGATGCTGCGCTTTGGCTGCTGCCTACCCTGATCCGCTGCTGCGTTTGGACGCATCCACGCCTGATGGCCTTGTTAGTACGCGCGGGATCGCTGCTCGATCTATGCGGGGTTTCATCCGATCGTGACTCATGAGAACAGCTGGAGCTGCACGTCGTGACGTGTGCTTCCCCGCCTGCACGTGGTGTTCCTGCATGTGATGTGTGCTTGCCCAAGTTATCCACTTGCTGCTGCTTTCCCACGTGAAGATCTTGGTTCCAGCTACTGTTTGATCCTCGCCCGCATCGCTCGAGGCTTCTTCAGGCTGCTCCCACGGCGCTCTCCCGTGCAGGCCGCTACGTCCACGGGCTCAATTCGGCCGCCGTCTGTTTGGATTGATTCGTGCCGCCACCGGATTCTACCGTCACCCGCCGGATCTTGCCGATCCCGTTCTGTGCTCGCGCTGTCTTCCTCCAGGCTGGTGTCGCTCGGCTGAAGCTTTGCTTCGTTCTACTCAAAAAACAAAAGGTGTCTCTCGCCCGCTCTTCGATGATTTCTGATGGTGTTTTCGGTGTTCCTTACACCGACCCCATCTCGCACATGTGCCTTTCCTCGGTTCTTGGTGCTCGTCCGTCTATACAGTCGTCCCTTGAGGCGACTTCCGCAGGTTGTGTTGGTCGCTCTTCTGTGGCTCCTCCTGCGATCTCCGCACATGGTGATTGTCGCTCTACATCGACTCCTCTCGCGACTTGCACCGGCTGTGCTAGTGCATATGACTCCATCGACTGCGTCTCGCACACGCATCTTCCTTTGGCGCTTGGTGCTTGTCTGCATACAGCCTCATCTCCTTCACCGGCCTTTGCGGACGCTGTTGGTTATGCTCCACCGCCACATTTAGCGGCTTCCATATGTGGAGGTGGCCGCTCTTCTCCTGGTGTTACTACGTCGACTACTTCAGCTCTGTCCTTCACTAAGGAGAAGATTGCGCGACTTCGCGCCCTGCTGAGTACCTCCGGCTCTCTATTGTCGTCGGGTGCATCTACGTCGACCTCTTCAGTTGAGCCCCTGACCGAGCAGGAGATTGTGCGACTTCGATACCTGCTAGCTCCATCTTCTGGTTCTTCATCAACAGGTTCTGCTAGTTCTGCTACTGAATCTTCTAGCATTGAGAGACCACCTTCTACACAGTCAGATATATCTCCGTGGATTCTTGATACTGGAGCATCTTTTCATATGACTCATGATTCATCCACTTTGTCTTCTATTCATGCTCTCGATTCTCCTGTTCATGTTCTTACTGCTGATGGTACCTCTCTCCCGGTTAATGGTCGAGGCATTCTTAGCACCTCATCTTTTCATGTTCCTAATGCTGCTCATGTTCCTCGACTTACCATGCAGCTTCTTTCTGGTGGTCAGATTGTTGACTCTGGTTGCCGGGTCATTCTAGACTTTGACTCTTGTTCTGTTCTGGACTGTCATACTGGTGCTCTCCTTGGTGCTGGCCCCTGGCGTCATGACTCTAAGGGTCTCTGGGAGCTTGACTAGCTTCACCTTCCCTCCGCTGCTACCGCCGCCAGTCTCTCCGCCTCTGTTGCCTTGTCTACCAGCTCTTTTCAGCAGTGACATCATCACCTTGGTCATTTGTGTGGCTCTCGTCTCTCCTCTTTAGTTCGACGTGGCCTTCTTGGATCCGTCTCCGGTGGTGTGTCTTTAGACTGTCAGGGTTGCCGGCTTGGTAAACAGATCCAGTTACCTTATCCTCATAGCGAGACTGTGTCTCAGCGTCCTTTCGACCTTGTTCACTCTGATGTTTGGGGTCCAGCTCCCTTTGTCTCGAAGGGAGGTCATCGCTACTATATTATCTTCATAGATGATTTCTCTCGACACACATGGATATATTTTATGTCTTCTCGTAGTGATGTCTCATCTATCTATAAGCATTTTGCCACCATGGTTCACACTCAGTTCTCTGCGCCTATTCGTGTGTTCCGTGCTGACTCTGCTTGAGAATATATCTCCAAGATGTTGCGTGGAGTTCTTGCCAAGCAAGGTACTCTTGCTCAGTTCTCTTGTCCTGGTGCTCATGCTCAGAATGGCGTGGCTGAGCGCAAGCATCGTCACCTTCTTGAGACAGCTCGTGCGTTGATGATCGCCGCCTCTCTTCCACCTCATTTTTGGGCTGAGGTTGTTTCCACTTCCACCTATCTCATCAACCTTCAGCCGTCCACTGCTTTGCAGGGTGGCGTTCCTTTCGAGCGTCTCTTTGATCGTTCTCCTGATTACTCGGCGCTTCATTTGTTTGGTTGTGTTTGCTATGTTCTTCTAGCCCCTCATGAACGCACCAAACTATCCGCTCAGTCTGTTGAGTGTGTCTTCTTAGGCTATAGTGATGAGCATAAGGGATATCGTTGTTGGGATCATGTCGCTCGTCGGATACGTATTTCTCGAGATGTGACTTTCGATGAGTCTCGTCCTTTCTACCCGCGTCCATCTTCCTCGACCTTTTCAGTGGAGGATATCTCTTTCCTCACTTTTCCTGACACACCTATCACTTCCTGTGAGCCCCTATCCATCCGTCCTATTGCCCCTGCTTCTCCCACTATTGCAGATCTAACACCACCATCTCCTATGGTTTCCTCACCTCGCTTGTCACGGGATTCTGCACCTTCATCCCCGGTGACTTCTTCGTCTCCATCCCCTGAGTCTACCTCGGTGATTCCTCCTCGTATTCTTCCATCTTCTCCTCGGTATTATACTCGTCGTTCACATGTTGTGGATGCATCTACTGATGAGCCATCTTCCTCCTCTCAGCCTACTTATGGCTTGCGTCCTCGTCAGCTTCCGCCTGTTGATCGCCTTGGTTTTCCAAGCGTCGGTGCTGCTATTCTTGAGCCGACTTATCGTCAAGCTGTTGTTCACCCCGGATAGCAGTTTGCGATGGCAGAGGAGCTTGCTGCTCTTGAGTGCACTGGCATGTGGGACCTTATTTCTCTTCCTCCTGGTGTTCGTCCAATCACTTGTAAGTGGGTGTACAAGGTTAAGAATCGCTCTGATGTGTTAAGGAGTATTAGTATTGGTCTAGGAGTCCTTATTAGTCTATGTTTACTTTCCTACACCTCAAGACTTGTGTAATATATATATGCCCCTTGGGCCTTCAATAAAGATAAGTTGCTTTCCTAACATGGTATTAGAGCTTAGGTATTTTTTTAGCACTAGCGAATCATGCTATCCGATCGAATCTCGCGTGGTCGCTGCTTCTTCTATTGCCCGACTGTCGCTGTTTCTCTCTACCGCACGTTCACGTGCTGCTTCTCCCATCTGGTCAACCACGGCTGGATCTCGCCGCCAGATCGAGCATGTCATCCTAATCGCACCTCGTGCCTCCTGCGCTCATGTGTGATGCCCGCCTGCCTCGCGCAATCTCGTGCTCCCTAGATCAGGCTGCTGCTGCTGTCCAATAGCCAGACCCCGCCGTCGGCCGCCGTGTCTCGCGATCTCCAGTCGGATCCCGCCGTCGGCCGCCATGTCTCGCGATCTCCAGGCGTATCCCGCAGCTGGCCATGTGTTCCGCCGCCCGTCGGATCTCCAGTCAGAGCTCGCTGCAGATCGCGGTGTCCCCTCGTCTCCTACAGGAGCAGGCAACGGACAAGGATCTCCAGCCGACGGTTATTGCTGCCCTGTTGACTTCGTTGGTGCTAGACGGGTGTTGGTGCTTCCATCTACGGTTGTTTTGCTTCCATCTGCTCCGTGTCAATGTCGTCAGGTTATGTCATTGTTCCCCGTTGCCCAGTGACATGTGATGGTACAAACTACAGTGAGTTGGTTGGTTTCTTTCGCATTCATATGTGTGGCATTCGTCTTTGGGGTGTTTTATCTAGCAAACCTATCCGCCGTCCAACACCGGTCCTGACTAGCCAACCAGTGAAAGAAATTGACACGGCGCGGTGCCCAGCTCTTCCAAGTGAGCTTCCAGGAGTGGCACTTCATGGATCCGTGAAAGGTTGCAGCATAGCATGACCGTGCCGTATAGGTGCCACTAGTCGTCCATCTCCAGAGCAATTGGTCAGGCCGGTTTGATAGGCTGATGTGCTGCACGACTTGCCAGAGTCTGAGATATTGGCCAATCTCATGGATCCCTATCACTCCTTGAATGTCACGAGCCCAAGCGTTGCCCGCTAGGCCTGCAGCCACCGTTCTTGACCTGCGTCTCCGTTTGGGAATGCATTGGCAGAGCGCCGGTGCAAGTTCACGCACGGACTGGCCGTTGAGCCAGCGGTCATCCCAAAACAATGCCTTCTGTCCGTCGCCAAGCTCCATGGTCGTCGATGCAAAAAATAACGCACGCTCCTCGCAGGAAAACTGGAGGTCGAGGCCTTGCCATGCGCGGTCGTCGTCCGTGTGGGAGAACCACATCCAGCGCAGGCGTAGCGCAAGGCCAGCACGCTCCAGGTCCTGGACTCCGAGGCCGCCGTTCTCGAGCGGGCGGCACACACGTCGCCAGTTGACGTGGCAGTGTCCGCCGTTGGCAGCAGCGCACCCAGCCCACAAGAAGCCGCGCTGGATCCTTTCAAGCTGTCTCAAGGTCTTCTTGGGTGGCGCGAATGCGAGCAGTTGGTGTATCGGGATCGCGGAGAGCACCGATTTGACCAACGCCAGCCGCCCAGTTTTGTTCATGAGCCATGCTTTCCATGTGGGGAGCCGGGCAGCCACCGAGTCGACGAGAGGTTGTAGTTGGGCAGCTGAGGGGCGGCGCAGCATGAGAGGGATGCCTAGATAAGTGATGGGCAGCTCCGCTTTCGCGCATCCCACCTGATCAATAGTTGCATCCGCCTCGGGGTCGCCATTGAGGGTGGTGGCGGAGCTTTTGGCATAATTCACTTGGAGGCCGCTAGCTTCACTGAATATGGCCAGGATCGCGCGGACGGCCTCCACGTCGCCTTGCATGGCATGGCAGAATAGCATCACGTCGTCGGCATACAGGGATATGGCCGGAATGTCTTGCCGGGGGTGTAGCCACTGCAAGATGCCAGTGTCGTGGGCGCGGCTGATTAGGCGCCCGAGGATGTCCACGGCAAGCACGAAGAGCTGCGGAGATACGGGGTCCCCCTGGCGCAGCCCGCAGCGATGCCAAACTGGCGGTCCCGGCTCACCATTGATCATGATCCGAGTGCTCGAAGATGATAGCAAGATTGCGAGCCACTCCCTGAAGCGAGGTCCGAATCCATATTGGCCAAGAGCCTCAAAGAGGAAGGGCCATGATAGGGAGTCGAAGGCGCGCGTTAGGTCTAGCTTGAGCATCACTCTCGGGACCCCAAGTTGGTGCAGCAGCTTCATCGATTGCTTGACGAGGACAAAGTTGTCGTGC
The DNA here is from genome assembly GCA_902687465.1 of Secale cereale. Classification (NCBI taxonomy): domain Eukaryota; kingdom Viridiplantae; phylum Streptophyta; class Magnoliopsida; order Poales; family Poaceae; genus Secale; species Secale cereale. Next base: position 448,165,072 of record LR738711.1, on the reverse strand, counting down.
AGGCTCCGTCCCGGGATTAAAGCGTTCTGATTGCGGCTAACCATGTCTCCCAATCTGGGCGCTAGGCGGAGTGATAGCACCTTCGCGAAGATCTTCGCCACAAGGTGAATGAGGCATATTGGCCGGTAGTCGCGGAGTTGGCACGCGTCTGCACGCTTTGGGAGTAATGTCAAGAGGGCCTGGTTGAGCTTGCTGAATCCGCGGCCACGCAGCTCAAAGAGCTGCTGGAAGACGTCAAGGAAGTTTTGCTTGATGATGCTCCAGCAGGCCTTCAGGAATTCTGCAGTAAATCCGTCCGGCCCCGGCGCTTTGCGGGCCGGGAGGCGCCTGACTGCGTCCCAAATCTCCTCCGAGCTGGAAGGCGCCTCGAGGTCGGTCAGGTCATGGGGCTCGATGATCTGCGAAAGATCCAACGTGTGGCTGCGGGCGGCAGAGGAGCCTAGGAGCTCGTCAAAGTACGTGAATGCCGCTTGGGCCATTCCCTCGTGATCAGTGATCACTTGTCCATCGACCACAAGGCGGAATATGTGATTCTTCTGTCGGCGGAATGAGCATTGCCGGTGGAAGAAGGCTGTGTTAGCATCGCCGTCCTTGAGCATGGTGATCCGCGCTCGTTGTCTCGCGATCGTGCGCTCGAGAGAAGCCAGGACCAAGTACGAAAATTTTCTGCCACCGCCGGCCCCATCCCTCGACCAAAAGTCACATTTCCACCGTTCCTCCTTGCTTTCCAAGTTCAAACCTGCACCGCTGCTTACTGGCAACGCCGCCTCCTCGCAGGCGACCATTTTTCTTGCAGCGCCGCCTCCTCGCCAGCGACCCTTCTTCTTGCCGTGTGGCCTCGTCGATATGGTCAGATAATACACACCCCACCCCCAGCATCCTCCTCCTTCTCTATCCCACATGCCCCAACCAGTGGCGTGACACTTCCGCTCAAATCACTGTCCCGTCCTCCAATTAAGCTCCGCCCACAGCCATTTTGCACACAGTATAGTGAGGAGCTCAGCAACATCTGGCGACGTAGAAGCAAATTGAGGTCGCACGCGCGGATGAGGTCGCGATGGCTACCATGCGTGCCGACCGCCAGATCTTGGAGGAGCACCTTGTCTTCGAGGCCACCGTCGGCGCCGTCACGCGGTTGTCTACTTTAAAATACAGTTCTTGGTGTTTTCTCGAGGCTACTGTCCGTGCCTTCTAGTGATTTGTCCTGTGTATATGCAATCTGATATTCTGAAATGTAATGTTCAGTTAACAATTTGATCCAACAATTGCTACATTTCCTAGAAGTTCTCAAGCATTACTGGTTTCATGAACTTTCTTATATTCTAGTATATGTTCTATTTTACAATGTCGTGCTCAGTTAACTGTTTCGGTTTATATGTTCTGCTCTCCAGCTAACTGTTTGGTTCAGTTTTGCAATTTGATGTTCAGTTCTGCAATTTGATGTTCATTTGTTGTGGGTACAATTTTGTATTGTTATGCATATGAGAAATAAATCGAATTTGGCTGTACTCAATACACGAGAAACAATATAATTGCTCTATTTCCAAGTTGTTTAGCATGCTTGGTTAGGTTAACTGGCTTTTCCATGCGGCTCGAGTTAATCTGTTGGTTCTGCAATTTGTTTATTTTTCATTAACATATTCTATTGATAATATGCCAACTCTCAGATAACCTGATCAAGATCTTCCTTATATGTGTTGCAGGGAAACAATGGGAGGCACTGATGTTTACCATCAAGATTTGCTCATGCATGGTCCTTTCGCTAATACTCCCTCTGTTCTTAAATAGTTGTCTTTCTAGAGATTTCAACAAGTGACTACATACGAAGTAAAATGAGTGAATCTACACTCTAAAATATGTCTACATACATCTGTATGTTGTAATCCATTTGAACTGTCTAGAAAGACAAATATTTATGAACGGAGGGAGTAGCACATTATTGTGCAGTTGCATTAATCATTCTGTTGGGCAGCTCTCTCTCACCGGAATGGAGGTAAACTGTAGGTAGAAGAAGAAAGACACATAGGTGTTGGTTTTGTGGCGACGAACGCCCCGGCCGCACGTACAGCCGTATTTTTTCCAAGAGCACCAACTCATACAAACACACACTAGTGGCCATGGCTTTGTAGTGGCACAACAACGCAGCGCCCACGTTTCCGTGCGCATGTACGCACGCCGCCTAGCTAGCTCCGCTGCATGCAATCGATCAGCCCGGCCATGCGCACTACGCGCACGACGCGGCCATCTCCACCTGTCACTTCTAACAACCTGCTAACTAACTCACACCGCCGACCACCACACCACGCACACATGCGTACACACGAACGCACACACACGCTACACACACGCCATGACCCAGCCTCGCGGACCTGACCTGGACGCACCGACGCCGGTCGCGCCGTCACGAACCCGAATTGGTGCACCGACGCGGGTCGCACCGTGCTCCGTCACGGCTTATTCCCAACAATCACCCCCTAAGCCGTGACCTAGAGGAGCCCATCATTCCCCACATTGTCGTCGACGAGTAGTGCCTGCTCTGCCGCCTGTGCCTTTCGTGGCTTCGGGCACTCCCGCCGGAAGTGTCCGCGCTCGCCGCAGTTGTAGCAGCGTCCGCGGCCTCGTTGTTTCCCTGTGCCGCCCAACACCATGTTGCCGCCGCCGCCGTCGTCATGGTCGAACCCGCCGCCGTGTTGACGTCACCTTGCTAGCCATTGAGCCGCTGTGAGCATGAGCTGGTCGTCGTCGCCGCGTCCATCGTCGTCCTGAGTGTGCCGCTTCGTCCACTCTTCGAACGCCTTCAGCAGCTCGAGCGCCTCCTCGAACGGCATCTTGTCAACGTCGCAGAATTGCTCGACGCCGGCGACCGTCGCGTACAGCCGGTCCGGCACCGAGTCCAGCAGCTTCTTCACCATCTCGGCATCCCCGAATGTCATCCCGGGCCACCATGCCACCAATCTTGCCGGCGAATGCGTCCAGCGACTCACCGTCCGCCATGCGTAGACGCTCGAATTCGCCGCGGAGAGTGGCTAGTCGCGCCGCCCGGACTCGATCAGCTCCGACGAAGCGGGTCTTCAGGCTGGCCCATACCTCCGTCGCCGTCTTCTTCGTCGACACCTGCATGAGCAGGTCCTCGGAGAGCGCCCTGAGCAGGTACGCTCGCGCCGGCTTGTCCTTCGCAACAACTGTCGCCGCCGCGTCCTCCGCCGGAACGACCGCCTCCCACAGCCCAGCCGTGTCCAGGTTGGCCTCCACCTTGATCGCTCACATGGTGTAGTTGTCACCAGTGAGCACGAGGACGAACATCGGCAGCGAGCTCCCCGATGCGCCGGCGTACGGGCGAGCGACATCGCCGCGGGCAGGATCGCAACAAAGCTCTGATACCAAGTGTTGGGCAGCTCTCTCTCACCGGAATGGAGGTAGACTGAAGGTAGAAGAAGAGAGACACACAAGTGTTGGTTTTGTGGCGACGAACGCCCAGGTCGCACGTACAGCCGTATTTTTTCCAAGAGCACCAACTCTCATACAAACACACACTATTGGCCATGGCTTTGTAGTGGCACAGCAACGCAGTGCCCACGTTTCCGTGCGCACGTACGCACGCCGCCTAGCTAGCTCCGCTGCATACAATCGATCAGCCCGGCCATGCGCACTACGCGCGCTACGCGCACGACGCGGCCATTTCCACCGGTCACTGCTAACAACCTGCTAACTAACTCACGCCGCTGACCACCACGCCACGCACACATGCGTACACACGCACGCGCACACACACGCTACACACATGCCATGACGCAGCCTCTCGGACCCGACCTGGACGCACCGACGCCAGTCGCATCGTCACGGACCTGACCTGGCGCACTGACGTTGGTCACACCGTGCTCCATCATGGCTTATTCCCAACACATTCTAATATTTGGGTTCTTAACAATTTGGTCTTGCACATGTAGGTCTTGCTGTTAGAGGCTTAGACCCATTGTTCGACTCATTTTGCAAATGGGGAAATGAGATGTCCATGAATATCGGTCAAGTCAAGAAACTCAGAAGATTGTTAGGATAAATAAACTTGCGACGAATAACAACAAGATATTTGTTTGCACAATGAAGAAGACACCAGTCAACTATATGGTACTAACTCCTTTACCTTGTTTTTTTCCCTTGTGCCATTCCAAAATTTATAACAACTATTTATGCATATCTTTGTTTTCAGTACTTTCCAAAGCAGTTCACCGATGATTACCTCTTAAGCCATCTACATGGTCAAGAGACCACGAAGGTATTAATTCAACACCCACGGTACAATATTGAAGTCTTCCTCAAGAGGACGAAGGTTGGGCGGGCAATTATCCATAGCTACTAGCCTAAAGTTGCAAAGACATTCAACATCACTAAAGGCTCAATATTCGCCTTCCGCTTCTGCAATTTCCCAGATGAGATTCATCCGTCTATTTACCGTGTATGATGCTACTTTTCAAAGTTTTTTCATGTTGCATGTGAAACTTGGTGATGTCGTGTAATGGCATAGCTAGCTATATGCCTATATGGTGCAACTGAGTGTTGAAGCTATCTGATGTAATTCGATTATGAAATTCTAGTTGTCGTTATACGGATATGAAATATATGGTGTGTTTTGTAAGAAATGTCAAATTAATTACTACATGGATTATAAATAATAGACCAATTAGCCTGCTCATTGGGGTTTTCTATTGCAAACGGTCTCTCTGACGACACCGTGGGCGATGAACTCAAACAACCCACACGGTTTCCAGAAAGTACACGTGTTGGATCAATTAACAATCACACACGGCTTCGGCTAGAGAACTGTTTGCGTTAGGCCACCTTGCACAAACGATTCCACATAAAAAAATCGTGTGTGATATACATACGAGCGGAAACGTTTCTCCGGGACTCACTGTGTGGGGTGTACTTACGAACGGAAACAATTAGGCATGTATAATTGGATGGATGGCTAGCCCGATCGCACACGAGCTCATTTTGCGCAGCCTTTGTGACCGGAGGGCCTATCCCCGACGGTTTCTGGGTCGTGTCCATATCGCCCACACTCACTAGGCGACGGTTTAAAATGTCGTTGCGGAAAGGGGTTAATAACCGTTTATATAGCACGTCTCTGCACAAGTGCTTGTTGCTCTAACTAAGGATGGCAATTTTACCCATGGGTACGGGTACCCGCGGATACCGTACCCGCATGGGCAGGGTATGGGTAGTAATTTATACCCATGGGTAGTACCCATACCCTACCCATGAAGTCATGGGTAGGGCACGGGTATAGGCTTGTACCCATGGATATACCCATACCCTACCCATTTATATTGACATGTTATGTATGGGATGTTATTTGGTCATTTCGTGAACCTATGTTAAAGTTGTCATTAATTTTCAGTTTCAATTGAGATTGTCTGATACTCATCTATTAGTTATTGAGTTTAGATAAATGTTTTTTTGTCAAATGTATTGTGGATGAATGTAAAATTGTGAAAAACTTGTGTACTATTTGATCTACCCATTGGGTACCCAATGGATATGGATACCCATCGGGTATGGGTACGGGTAAAGTTTCATACCCATGGGTACGGGTATGGGTAGAATTTTGTACCCATTGACTACACGGGTATGGGTATGGTATTGCTCTACCCGCCCCATACCCTACCCATTGCCATCCTTAGCTCTAACGATGAAGCTTATACTTCCTCGAGTACTTAAGTTGAGTCTAACCATGTAGAGGAAATCAAAGAGCTCAAGGCCCAAGTCACTTCTTTAAAGATTGACTTGCAAAAGTGTCATGAAGGGAAGTCCTCGCTCAATAATATCTTGAGTAGGCAAAAATCCCCAGAAGAAGGGCCAAGAACAAGTCAAGAATTCGGCCAAGACTATTTGCTTCAAGTGCAAAATTGAAGGGTATCATGTTAGATCTTGCCCATTGAAGAAGAAGGCCATTAGTGACAAGCAACAAGGGAAGAGGCCACAAGTTCAATCTCATGCTCAACCACAAGTTGAAGAAAGGTCACTCCCAAGAAGGCTCAAGGTAATGATCTTCAAGTTGAGAAGTCAATTAAGAAGAAAGAGAAGAGTAGATGTTGCTACTTATGCCGTGAGAAGGGTCGCCTTGCTTCTTCATGCACGAATTGTACCTTATCCAACCCGACTCTAATTGATGATATTTATTCTCTTCGGAAGGATAAGGTTGGCAATGTGTTTGCCAAGTTTGTTGGTACTCAAAATGGTTTCAAGCTAAGAACCATTTGGGTAGCCAAGCCTATTATGACTAACCTCCTAGGACCCAACTTGGTTGGGAACCAACAAGCTCAAACTTGATCAATAGGTGTCGTTGAAGGGCATCGAAGACTTGGCTATCTCATGAAGAATTAAGGAATCTTCATCATTCATATTGTCTCAAGCCAAGTCATTGGGTTATCAAGTTTCTATCCTATATCCAATGTGCCTCCTTGCGGTAACTTGTACTTAAATTGTTTACATTGAAAGTTACTTGCCCCTTTGCATGTTTTGGTTTTGTTCCTTGCACCTGTTAGTATATGTTGTGCTTCCAATTTGCTTATCTTGAGAAATCAAGTATGTGTATGTTGGTTTGCATATCATGTACGAGTGAGTGTTGTGTTGAGCCTTTTTTGCATCTTGTTTGTATCTTAGTTGGCTCTTGTGAGAGATTAATGGAACATTCCATTTTGGGGGAGTGATGTGGTTTGTGCACTTCGCGATCTTATAAATGTGTGTACATGAGGAATACCACCTAGTCTTGATATTACAATATTATCTAGTCTCTATGTGGTATGTCTTCTCATGAGAAATTCAAATTCTAAATAATCCATTAATTATCTCTTGTTGCTTTTTATTTGCCTAATATGCTATGTGTATTACAAGCCTAGAAAATGTGCACATTTGAGATATTGTCACCTAGAGTTGATATTGTAAATTATATTGTTCCTAGGTGGCATGTTAGCTCTACAAGTTGCAATTTGCTTTTGTGTTTGGTGTAAAGATGATGTTGGATATCTTTGCTATCTACCACCGGGAATTATTTCCAAATACTTCTTGTCTTTTGACAATTGGTACTCACTTATGTGACAGAAATTATTGATCATCTTTATGTTGGCTTTTGTTTTTATTTGCCTTATCTCTTGCCAATGATTGCGTCAACTCCCATTGTCTTCATACCACTTGTGGATCTTATTAATTTCTTGATCTTGTCTAGTGCTTTTTAGATATGGTGAAAGTGATGATCCCATCTTGTGCATTTGGTATTCAGGTGCAAATTCTCTATAATGCACAACGCTTGGGGGAGCTATCCTATTTTCTTTAGAACACTCACCTTGTGATCCTTATCAAGTGTGTGCCGGTGGAAGGCAAGCCGTTTCTTTTTGGTACTTTGTGCCAAACGGAGATTACCATCCGCAAGAAAAAAAACTGATGTCAATCAACCGACACCGATAGACCCAGGCACCAACTTGAATTTGGTACTCGTCAACACTGCTTTAGCACCCTCTGCACACTTTATCTGACCACTAGTGCCATGGTGTGTCGTTGTGTCCCATGCTTACCACACGCCTCGCCACTATCACCGCGCCGAGCCTCTGCTGTCCTGGTCGAGTCTCCCGGGTAGCTAGCCCACACTGTCTCAACCCCCACTGTAGAGAACCACCGATCTTGACCCATCGATGTCGAGTATCACGTTTCCATCAGACCGCTGGTACCCAGTCCAAACCACAAGTATCTCGCTTTCCCACCGAAATAGGCTGCGATTCTCCGGATCCCTACACCGTAGCCCCTCCATCAGCACAAAGTGAAGTCTTCCGCCAAACTCCAGCTCCACCCTCAACATAACTCCATGTAGCTGCACCTTGCTATCCCGCATCGTGTCGACTTCAAGCTCTCATGTGTACACTGCCTTGATTCAACCCTGCGCCATAGTCTTGCCGAAGCCACACAAGCCCTCGGGCTTGCATCACGTGTTTCCACGTCCCAGAAGTCGGTCACCATCGGCATCACGCTCATGTGTCGTCGTCGCTGAAATCACTTTTGTCTTCTGTACCGACCAACATCCATGTCGATCCACCAAACTGTACATGCCACTGCCTTATATGTCTGACCCTAGCCGAATTTGTACGACTGCAACCATGCTCCACCTCATGTCATATCAGCCGAGCAAATCACTATGCATTGCTCAATGCCCATGTAGAACATAGCCCTTGAACGGCACGCTTCCTTCATGTCTAACAATTGTCAAACCGCTAACATGTACTTTCACTATCAATCACCGTCTGGCCACTCCTATAGAACAACGCACACGTCGGATATAGCTTCTGATCAATTCCTGTCCGCTTGCGACTTTCAGACTTTAGTTGATGTGTTTTTCATTCATTCAGTTATCTACCAGACAAATCATGGAAAAACTCAAACCATGCCATTGTCTCTGTCTCCGAACAACTCGACCACATCTCTGTCTCCTTAGTAGTACGACCGAACCAAAATGATTTTCCTGGCAGCTTCACGTACATAGCAACCAAGATATTAAACACACCAAACCACATACTAATGGATTGGACATGACCCCTTTGCCTTGAAACTTGTGCCTCATTTTTTCACAAACAAATCTCGCGTCACGGCTTGAACTTCCGCGCACCTCAGCTGGCTCATCCTCTCGTACGTGCATGGGCATAGTCCAGGATCCCCTACTGGCTGGCCAACCCGCCAACTAGCTTGGGCCATGTTGTTGCCTGCCCACTTGGGCCTTGACGTGGCCTTCACTTGGCTTCGATCACAGCACATCACGCCAACGCGCCTCTGCTGGCAGCTGCCCTAACGCTACCACTGTCTGATTCGATCAAGATCCAATCTACCCACAAATACCTGCAAGTGCACCAAACCGATCTGTCCCCCAGCGTTGCGATCATGCCGCCGCCTGCTTCTTATTGCTTTTAGCTATCCTGTCAACAGCTGCGATTTCCACGGACAAATCTTTTACCGATCAGCCCATAGCTTTGATGATCGATACTTTCACACGCATTAGCGCCGTCTCGACGAAGATCCATCCTCTAAATCATCTATAGTATCCTCATAACCTTTGCAAACCTTGCTCTGATACCACTTGTTAGAATTAATCTGAGGCGCATATCAACCATCCGAGGACCTAGCAATCATACAAGGCACGACACCGAGATTTGTTAACGAGGTTCACCGAACTCGGCTACATCCCCGGGGCCTGACTACGGGCACTCCTCCCCGTGACACCCTCACAATACCACACCCCGACTACCCGGACACCGGCACACGCCGCCGACTCCCCTTGCGTGCCCAATGCTATTATGTTGGCATAAGTTACATCGTGTGTCTACCCTCATTATATAAAATGCCGGGGATACAAGAGTCCTACTAGGATACTACACTGTACCCTGTCTACACCGTACGACTTCAAGTCCAATCGTAACCTACCTTGTACATAATATTTGACACAATTCTAACACCTCTACGTCAGGTTGCCGCCGCCTCCCCTCCTGGCTACGCCCTACTCTAGGCTGTGTTCTCCCCCCCCCCCCCCCCCC
>LR738711.1:448127784-448155423 GCA_902687465.1 Secale cereale | reverse complement strand
CCCCCCGGCTATCCCCTGCAACACTTACCGTGATGTGCGGACTAACTATACTAAGAGGGCTAATAATGGCGCTCGGTCTGCAGTTGTCCTCTTTGTCGGTGTCCTGCCTCAGCTCTCATCTGAGTTTGTGGGACTATGTACGGCCTTCCAGAAGTGGACTCACCTTCGCTAGCGTTATCGACCCTCGGGTGACGCTATGCACTTGTCAGCGGTTCACCAGGAGAATGCACTTTAGCAAGTTGATGCCACTGTCGATGAGTTTTATGCTCGGATTTCTTCTATCTGGCGTCAGCTTGATTCTCTTCTAACTGCTAGTGGCTCTTGTCCGTGTTGCCTGACTTTTCTTTCTGACTTGGAATTTCAGCGTGTTTACGAATTCTTGACTCTGACCCTGTAAGGAGTTTGAGCGGCGATGCACCCGGCTTCTTGCCCGCGTCCCTCGTGCCACTCTTGTGGAGGCACTCTCAGGTATCTGCAAGAGGAGATTCGTTTGTGTCGTGCTCGTCTACTGGAGCTTCCCTTAGTGCTTGGTGCTCACTTGCTATACCACCTACTACACCGGCTGCTTCGCCCTCTCGTACTCCGCCTCTTCTACCGGCTCCCACAGGCAGTTGAGTTGTCGTCCTCGTCACTGCGCCTTCTGCAACATGGATGGTCACCTTGAGTCAAGGACTCGAAGTCATTTGGACAAACGGGCCCTTACCGAAAAAGCCCCCCCCCCCCGCTTTATATTTGGACAAATGGGCCCTTAGAATGAATCACTCCGCAAACATCCGTGTCAGGAAAATTTATGAGCTTATAAATTTTGGAGGGTGCAATGAGCTAGCTTGCAGCAACACTTGGAACTGTTCAACGCCCAAAAAATGCAACATATTTGCATGGTTACTAGTCAAACGTCGGATCAAAGTTAGAGTGGTTCTGACTTACCGACGATGACACCTGCCCCTTTGGCTGCAGCGACCAAGAAACAGTTTCCCACCCGACTTTGAAATGCAGCAGGACAAAACATATATGGGACATTCTCAGCATCCAAGTGGATGTGGCGCCGGCTAACATTTTACCGAGAAAGGCTTTAGCCCCGCTTTATATATAAAGCAACGATCATCAACAACACGGTACAAACGCACGCCACCACATGCACACACCCAAGGTAGGATACATAGGCGATGAGTGCAGCAACACCAACCCTATCACTAATGCCACCGCGAGGAGATGAAGCAACATACGACGAACCGTGGGCCCCAAGGTGACGCCTTCAGGAAGGTTACAACACCGGAGCAACGCCACCGCCCGATCCAAGGATCAGAGTTTCCCCTGGAGCAACACGACGGGCAATGAGAGCCGCGACGACGCCTTCAAGAAGGGAACGAGCTTCGTCGCCGCTGGTCCGTCCGAAGATAGAACATGTTTTCACCCCGGCCAACACTCACCGCCACCGAACGCCACATCCCGGCAACCATGCCGCCCACACGACCATGGCCACCGGGCAGCACCGAACCACGGGCTCTGCCCATGAGCACCGCGCTATCACCACCAGGGCCGACGCGCCAGCATCCAAAACCTTGACAACCCCTCACCCGAGGCCCGCGGCTACCCCAACCAAAGAGACGAGCGGAAAGGCCCCGCCTTTCACACCCCTAGGCGGCCCCCAGCACCAAGACCCAATAGGCTGGCCAAAACTGGCCTCCATCGACCGTCCTGCCGCACCGATCGCGAGACGAGCTCGATCTTGCTGCACGGGCGTGAGATGAGCTCGGTCCTGCTGCACAAGACAACGATGGACTGCAACTGGGAAGGGACCAACCCATTGACGGAAGTAGCGCCCGAACGGCGAGGAGAGCGATCGAAGGCCGCTCGGATCGACGCCACCGCCGGAAGACCACCGGGAGCCCCATCCACCACCGCCACACCCGCCACGAGAAGCGGGTGCTGCACCACCCGCGGCGAGGATGACCACGACTGCAGCCCGCAGGCTCGCGGCGCCCAGATCTGGACCGCCAACCCCGGCCGGCACCGCCTCATCCGCACCACACGCCTGGGCATCCGCGTGGCCGCAAAGCCCTGCTCGCCGTCCGCCGTGGACCGCCGTCCGCCGTGCCACAAGGCCCCGTTGATCTGGCGCGCGCCGCCGCGCCCCAACGAGGAGGGGAGGAGAGGGGTGGAGGTTGCCCAGGGAGACGCACCGCCGCCGCCCTCACTCGAGCCCGCCCGGGCTTCGACGGCGACGGCGCTCGAGGAGTCGCCCCCCGTGTCACCAGAGGAGGGCGATGAGGGCGACGCGGGGGAACCAATATCTTTTGCACTTGCAAAGCCTTAGCCGACGGCTAACATTTTCACTGACGAGCAGAAGCTCCACTGTGGACGAAAACGACCCTCCTGGGAACGGATTACAATCGTTGCACGGTGGTCTATCTGGTTGGCGAGGAATCGAAGGTTCTTCGACGGCATTACCGTCCCTCCAGCGGTAGTTGCGAAACAATGTGCAGGCATGGTAAGATCTGCACGCATAGGGCGAAGAAAGACGAACTTCTTTCTCTTAACAAATGGACTGAAGATTGGGCAAGCTTTTTCTAGTTCTATCCCTCCCTTGTTCCCCTCTCCTTCTCTTTCATGATGTAATCTCTCCGCTCTCTGGTGTGTACCCCATTGTGTAAATCTGCTGCTCCATAAACGCTTTGCTTACGGGTTTATTTCTGTGAAAATCTGAAGGTAGGGGTCGCCCCTTCCGTTTTACTCAAAAAAAGAAAAGAGAGAGAGATGTCATGTGGGGCAGTTAATTAAAGGAAGAAGTAGTCACTTATGGGGAGTCCTACTTGTGTATGTATAGGAATCAGCAGGCAGAATTAGGAGAGTATAAGTCGTTTCATATTTGGAATCTGTAAGGCAAACCTCTACATAAGGAAGGAGCCACGTAAGTAAAGTCTAGGCATCAAGAATTAATAAAGATCTAGCTCTCTATCTCTGCTCAACGGCTCCTCCCCGCTGGAAGATCGCAGGTCCTGAAGCCCCACCAGGTCATGGAATAGCCCTGCGCAGCAAGGGTTCTTCCAGCCTGGCTATCCATAGTCACCATTTACCAAGCAAGTCAGAAATGGCAACAGTTGTATCCTTTTGCAGTCAAAATGGAAGAAAGAAGAAAACCTTCGATTGCTGGTGCTTACGTTGCAGTTACCTCTGGGGTTATCGTGGATTTACAGATACAGCTAAAGATTTCTTCGATTGCTCCACTCTCAATTGCCACATCCCTGTATAACTTCACTGAAGTTATATTATGTAGAAGGCCTGCCGCTGCTTCACAAGCATGAGCAGACTCTGATTTTAGGAGGCTGATGATGAGGCTGATGCAACCTGGGAACTGCATTATCTCATCGATGCACTTCTGTCCACCAAGGGAGTAATTCCGGAGTGTGCAAATAGCATGTTCCCTATCATGAGCGTCATTATCCAAGCCAAGCATTCGGACAAAGAGACCAACATATGCAGATCCTGAATATGCCATGCTCTCGGGACTACCAACATCCTAACAGAAGCAAAGCAAAATGTATCAGACATTTCAAACCACAACAAAAAGAAAATGAATGCACAGAATGTTCGTGCTAGAGATTTAATATTTGTAACATAAATACTAAGACGTAAGACTCGACAAGACCACAATCACAAGGGTATTTTAGTTGTTTTCTGTAATTTAAATCACAAGCTAAGTCAAGAATCATAAAGTGGGGTTATCTCACCTATCTGATTGTGGCTCATGCCATCAGAACTCTCCCCATATAAAATACTCCCTCCGTAACAAAATGTAAGGCGTTTTTTATGCCATATGCAAAACCAAAAAACATCTTACATTTTGGTACAGAGGTAGTACTTGCGCTCATTCACAAGGAATTGACAGAGAACTTACTATATGCAGATATGGAGCATTTTGCTTATTTTGATGCCAAGCAATCCTCAAGAATTCAAAAAGGCGGATATTTTTTTTATTTGTATTAACATAATGTACAAGAGAGAAACAGTGTATGCTATCACAAAGAAAAAATATTGCTTGCCATTTCACTGGATTACTAAAGCAAGTTCTTGGTTAAGAACTCTCCTACAGTTTTTCTTCTTGGACCTATAACTCTCCTCCACTTAGATATGCTATATGTTGACTGTTACTTCCAATCATATGCACGAATATGTAATAACGCCGTGTCACTATTTGATCCAGGTCAAGTTAGTAAAGACTAAAGATGGTTACAGCTTCATCTGGCACCCAAAAACACAAGCAAAAACAAGCAAGTGAGCAGCCTAGCCATAGCTTCTTGTGAAATACGAAATGGGGAATTCTGAGTAAGGCGTACGAAATTATGAACAAACACCTTAAGGCCATATTGTAAAGAGGACGAGAGCTAACCTGTCCTGCGCTACCATCAGAAGCGGCGTATGCGCCGACCAGGAGAAAGCGACCGCAACCCCGGCCGTCGGCGGCTAAGGAATGGAAGCGCTGGAGGAGGTGAAGATGAACACCGTGATGGTGTCGGTGTTTGCGCCGGAGGCGGGAGACCGGGCGAGAGGCTCGCTGCGTCGGCGAGCTGGGGGCGAAAGCCGGAAGCATGGCGAGAGTTCCGGAGAGTGGAGAAGTGTGCGTCGCGCCGAGCTGTGACGATAGGATTGGGAACTGGGGAATACGCATCTTTGGAGCACGAAATTTTCGGAAAGAAAATGGTATTTTCAAAGTTTTGAAAAGGATCAGTAAGGCCCTGTTCGGTTCACGGGAAATCAAAACAAGGGAAGATCGATAAATAGCGGAATAGGAAAGGAATGCTCCTGTAAAACAGAGGAATGGCGCACAGTGAAAACGGCTGAGGAAATCATGGGAAGGAGAGTTCGGGTTGATGAAAAGAAAACACATGAAAGAATCTTATTGTAGAGCTAAAAGGACATATACTTCAGTTTTTTTATTTGTCTTACCTTTGACTAGACCTCAAACATCCCATCACATGGAATATTTTATTAGGGCTTACACGGTAGGGGCGAGTGCTTTACCTCGGGCTTCCGCCAAAACAATGGCTCTGGCTGGATTTTTTTAATCCTTTGGAATTGGTGGGAAGCATGCGAAAGGAATTTTTCCTGTAAAATACTGTGCAACTTTCCTTTGTCCCGAACATTGCTGATGATAAACTTCCTAGAGGAAAGTGTTTCCCGTGAAATTCCTGCAACTTTCCAGTGAACCGAACAGAGCCTAAGTATGAGATTAACACGTTATTCATCATCTTTACTTCTCTATTATTATTAAACAAACAAACATATTCATGAATAAATGCATCCAGCCTCGGCTACACATAACAGCACGGATCAATAACAAGATCAAGATCTCTTAATTCAATCTAACCATTAAGATTATGCTAACCCTCAATCCAAATTGTGTTTAGCAATTTCGAAGGGCGAACGAAAACTCTGCCAGAGTAGTACATATCCCACGCCCGCATAAGTAGTAGAATAGGAAAGAAGCAGCACTGATAAAAAAACAAAAAAAAAGAACAGGAAACAAACATCTCCCCACATCCCACCTCTAGCCGTTGTCATCGGCCCAATCATCGCACGAAAGTCGCGCCGCACCCTGCTCTTATCCTCGCTCGGGGATACCGCCGATGCGGGACTGTAGGAGCTACCAATCCATCCCTTAGATCGGCGAGGAGATTGGTCGGACCGTTTCAGCATCGTCCGCTACTGCGCGTCCCGCTCCACCGGCGACCACTACGTCGTCGAATGACCGGTCGCGCCTCGCCGACGTGGACTGCGGCCTGGACGGGATGGATCCCAAGCTGGCCTCCGCGGGAAACCCGGCATCGTCCAGGCAACGCGTCCAGGTGCACGCGGTTGCGAGGACGAGGCATAGACGCACATGGTGATGGTCCGCCTTCGCCACGTCGCGCCCATCCCGAAGCTGGATGCCGTCGTTGTGGCCACGCTGCTCGTCGAGGCTCTCGAGACCTTGCACTGCCCCATCGCGCACCGTGATGTCAAACTGGACAATGTGATCCTCAACGCCTACAACGACGGCGACGGGCCCGTGCGCGCTCAACTCAGTAAAAAATGGGTCCGCGGCGCGGGTCAGATGCCCCGAGGATTGTGGGCATGCCTCACTACATGGCTCCTGAGGTAAGGCTGAAGTGTGGAGCGTCGGCGTGGTCCTGTACGTGCTCCTCACTGGGGCGCCGTCGACGCGGGAGGGCAGCCAGCCCAGTAGAAGACGACCTCCTGTCATGAGGACATGGCTAGCACAGTTACACCCACAACCCCTGCTATTATACCTATTGGACCAATTACTAGAGCTCGCGCACGCCAGTTAAATTATCAAGTACTTTCGTTTCTTGGTAATGTTTCTAATGTGCATGAGGATGTGATGCTGCCTAACTTAGATACATTTGTGTTGGTTACAGTTGAAGCACTTAGCATGGACAAGAAGTATGAACACTGGAGCATGATCAAGCACTATGATGAAGGCGCGCCCGAAGGGAGCAAGAACGGAGTTTCTGGAGGAGATTTCTGCACTTTGAAGCCACCATGATGACATACAAGAATATGGACGGACTATACAACATGTCTTTCATAAAATTCGTCCATAGCTTATTACTGGTGTTGTGTCACCTTAGTTTTAGGCTAGGCCCATGTATTTTCGAAATACCTCTATTTTGGTTTTTTTAGAGCCCATATTGTAGGGGAAACGACTTAGGAGGTGTTTTAGTCCCACCTTGTCAAGGGTGGACAAAATACCCTCTCTTTTCCCCTATAAATACAGCCTTTAAGGCATCGTTTAGACTTGGGTTTTATTTAGTTAAAAGTTAGCCATCGCTGCAACTTCGTGTTCTTCGTTTGTGTCCAACGACCAGACCAAGACCGCTTATGAAACCCCACTCTTATCAATACTTCATCCATATTCGCAATATTCATATTGCTTATCATATTCTTGTTTGTTCTTCGATTGCTTGCAGGAATAGACCTTCGTGGTCAGGTTGATCGTGCTCCGGCATGGTCAATAACCTCTCGGAGTTGGTTTAGCGATTGCTAAGGCGCAACATCGTGCACGTTTGTAGTCGGATCGTCAAAGTCGTCTCCACCAAATCGATAGTTATCATCTCATCGAAAGCTCGGGCCCCTCGCCTCTATCAAGTGGTATCAGTTTTCAGGTTGTTCGGTGAGATTTTACAGTTTTTCATAGTTTAGATCGCATCTGACATTCATACCTACAGTCCACGAAAAAGCCAAAAAAAAAGTTAGATTAGTTCATCCGTGTCCCAGACAGTATGAGCCTCTCGCTCTTATCACTTAGTTTTTTGCATTGTTGAACTTTCGGTTGCATCGTGTGCTGAGTTGCTGGTTTTAGTGTCTAAACTTTTAAAGTTTCGAGTTCTAGTCACGTTTTTGTTCACGCCACATCCATATACACCACCATCCGCTTCATTACCATATTCCGCTGCCGCTTATTTTGTTCGTCGCCATCACGCCCATCTATACACGTTTTGCCGTTGTCGCCTCCATCTGTTATTGTGCTGCCACTGCCATTGTTCTTTCCATCCGTTGCAAACAAAATAAAAAAATCATCAGGGCAGATTTGGTTCGGTGAAAGAAGAGATATAGTACTACTTGGAACGTTGTGAATAAGAAAAAAGGAGATTTCGTGGATAGATTGTTGCTAAGTTGATTGTTTGGAGAGAGTACTAGTTTCTCACGTTGGAGTTTGGAAAAGGTGAGAGAGAAACGTGGGAAGGAAAGTGCTAATTGCTGTGCCTATTTGGAAAGCTAGATTCGTTGGTATCCTTTATGACATTGGCCACGTTTTGCGTTTGGAAGGAAATAAAAGGTGAGAACAAAGAAAAAAGGACAGTCTGTTTGGGTGAAAAAAAAAAGTTGATATTTCGGGAAGATCGGATTGGACCAAGCATATTTGTTTAGACTGGTTTCCATAGAAAAAGGGCATTAACTTCCGTGGTGTTGTATAATTGAAAGGTTTTAACTGCTAGAAAGAAAGAAAAAAGGTACAGTTTTGGGACCGGATCTCTAGCGTGGTTATTTCCTTTTTGCAAGAAAGAGATATAAGGAAAGAGAAAACAAGAAGAAGAACAAACAATTCGGTTGGGGAAGTAATCCCACGTGATTGTTTTATTTTGGAAGGAGATTACCATTTAAAAGGAAATCTACACGTAAATCGAGGAGCGGTGGTTGTTTCCCCGTTTAGCAAGAGAGTTGTTTCCATGTGAAGTTAGATTCGGCTGGTGGTTTCCAAGATCAGCAGTATTCTTGGCGAAAATAAAGGAGAAAAAAAGAAGCAAAAAGAGAAAGGAGGACTCTGTGTGCTATACTACTTGGAAAGTTCGGATCTTGTTTATTTCGAAGCAAGTCTGGAGAAAAATCAGACCGACTCTTCCTGGTTTGGTTACGTTGGATCAGAAAAAAAAACTGAAAGAAATACGTGAAAAAAAAGAGAGAGAAGGAAGGATAGTTGCCACGTTTGGAAATTGACAAAAAAGAAATCCTGATTGGTCGTGCATGCATGTATGTTTGGAAAGGGAGATAAGAAAGAAATTAAAAGGCAACTTTCAAATGTGGGCAAGTGGCATCCATTCACGGTATTAAAAAGAGAGCAGATCCTTTTGCACTTGGGGTTTGCCCGAATAAAAAAATCGTAAATCTTGCAAGATTTTAGTGCATGTACGTAACCTGCTAAGGGTATGTACAATGATTGATAAGGTAGTCTTATCTTAAATTTTGCATGTAATTTAGAGATGACAAAAGACATGTCTACAATGGGTCATCTCTTAGCCTTATCTTCAATAACTAGCTATTCCTAAAAACGTGATGATACATATTGTGCTAAGAGATCATCTCTTGTCTTCTCTTAAATAAGAGAGGACAAGCCTTCTTTTAAGATTTCTCTCTCCTCCATCTCACAATTTATCCTACGTGGCGTTGCTAAGATAGAACCATTGTACATGCCCTAAGAGAAGGCAAGTTGGACACGTGCACTAGTTTGCTTGGAAAAGTGTGGATCGGTTCCGGAAAAAAAAACAATAGCAGATCAGTTGCCTTGGGATGTACTGCTAGCTAACTAAAAGGGTTTGAGTGCAAGGAAACTGCGCATCACGTGAGACAAGTGTTAGCAAAAAAAAGTGGAACGTGTGGGTGCAATTTGGTTCAAGTTCCAAAGTGGAACTGATCTGAGAGGACTTGTTACGTAAAAAAAGGAAGGCAACAAAGTCCACATTGGGAAGGATCTCCATTTGGAAAGTTGGCTATATCCCTTATTTGATTCTTAGTTTCGTGAACAGATTTGTTTCACTACACGATTCATTGTGGTTAGGACTTGTACGCTCACCTTGTTCTGCACCAACTAGCGTGTTTTGCTTACAAAGAAAATTCTGCTCGAATTTGGCGGTTGTTGCGACTGCGTGAATTTGTTTGTGTCTTAGGCTCGCGTCTCTAATACAGTCTAGTCTAGGATCAGCATTCGACCATTTTGAACGAATTTTCAGCTTGCATTAATTAACGTGGTAGTAGCATTTTTTTCCACATATACAAAGCCAACCCAGCTTCACATATTTCTACACCGTGTATCCATACGTTCATCTCGCAATCGCTTTACCCAATTTTTGGAGTTACTTGACACCGCTGGTTGCCGATCACCGCCTGCTGCACGGTAAGAACTTGTAAGACTTTAATTTGATATACTGTGAGCGTGTGACCATCACTTCCCAGTAGTTCATAGGAACATTATTTTTGGATTTTATTTCTTGTTTCTACTAATCATGACAGGATCCAGAATCAATTAATGGGCTTTGTCGATCGTGGGAGATGTGCCATCACCTATCCAAATACCACAACCGTCACGAGAGGTGGACAAACATCCAAATGCACATGATCATGTTAATGTTTCTATACCATCATTTAATGGCCGTTTTAGACCTACTTTATATATTGAATGGGAGTTTGACATAAATAATATATTTTCTTCCCATAGTTTTAATGAACGTAAAAAACTTAAGGTTGCGGTTGGTTCTTTCACTGGTTATGCTTTAGTTTGGTGGAGTGAATATTATCGGTTATACCCTAATCATGTACCTACTAATTGGGATGATTTAAAACTTGTGATGAGAGATATATTTGTCGATGTTTATTATACTCGTGGCATGATTAAAAAACTACAACGTTTGAAACAAGGTAGTGACACCGTAACAAAATATTATGATGATTTACGAACTACCTTGTTGCACTCCTTTTTAGAGGAAAGTGAAGATGATTTGATGGATAGATTTTGGAGAGGATCAAACCGTGATATTCAGGAGATGCTAATTCATGAAGAGTGTTATCCTATGGACCGTTTGTTTCGTCTTGCTTGTAGTGCTGAACAGGAAATAAAATGACGTGTTGTCCATAAGGAGAATAAGCGTCAGGTGCACATTCCAAGAGATGATACGGTTGTTCCTTCCACTACTAGGCATACTATGACAGACACATCCGTTATTGTGAGGACTACATCACCTCCACCATGTGACACATCACCTCCGAAAGTGCCTACATCATCTGAGTTCATCATAAGAGGTAATGACAAAGGTACTGATCTTCCACCTCCACATGAGTATGATGAATGCCTTGTCAATTTAAATGAACCATGCGATGAGCTATCCACTACTTTGATCACACCAGCTATTTTAGAGGAATATATTCGTGATTTGACTTTGCCATGTGATCAAACAATTTTGAGTGAACCAATTGAATTTACTATTGATGCGAAAGAACCATTTGAATCAGGGAATAAATCAGATTTGGATCAAATACGTGTGAAAATAGCTGTGCCAATATTTAATCATTTTGATATGACCTCTAATCTTGGTGATGGTTCATCAAGGTTGGGATGGTTTAATGATGAGCATTGCCAATCATTTGTTACGATTAAGAGCTTCACTTATATGTGCAATTTGAGTTGCAATATTTTTATGCCTTTGACTTTCTATGACAATATATTGTCACGACTTTGGAAGGGTGCTCTTGTATAACTGTGTTACATGTGCCACAACTGAGATCAGTAAAAATGGATGACATATACATATACAACATGTACACCTTGTCTCTTTTGTTAGTCATATTTCAGATTAAGCAACGCCGAGGACGGCTTTGTTTTCAAGAAGGGGAGGATGATAAGGACATGGCTAGCACAGTTACACCCACAACCCCTGCTATTATACCTATTGGACCAATTACTAGAGCTCGCGCACGCTAGTTAAATTATCAGGTACTTTCATTTCTTGGTAATGTTTCTAATGTGCATGAGGATGTGATGCTGCCTAACTTAGATACATTTGTGTTGGTTACAGTTGAAGCACTTAGCATGGACAAGAAGTATGAACACTGGAGCATGATCAAGCACTATGATGAAGGCGCGCACGAAGGGAGCAAGAACAGAATTTCTGGAGGAGATTTCCGCACTTTGAAGCCACCATGATGACATACAAGAATATGGACGAACTATACAACATGTCTTTCATAAATTTTGTCCATAGCTTATTACTGGTGATGTGTCACCTTAGTTTTAGGCTAGTGTGACGCCCGAAGACCGACGTCCCAGAAGATTCCAGAAGATTTCAGATGTTTCGGGTTCTCCCGTGTGTTTCATTTGTGCTTGTGTTATTTATTTTTGCATTGCATCATGTCATCATGCCATCATGACTTTAATTTTGCATCTCAACTAAATAAATTGTGTGGATCTTCGATCCATTTAAATCGAGGGAAGTGTGTTTTCTCTTTAAAACATATCCTCCCAATATTTAGGGAGCTATATTATAAAAATATTCCATTTGTTTGGAATTAACCAACACACTTGCATATTTTCCCCATGCCTTCTCTTTCTCTTTTCTTGCCTCTCCTATTTTTCGTGGACCGTGGACATTTTTGCGAGTCCGGAAAAAATAACTTCATGTCCCAATTCTATCCCTAGCCACCTCCTTCCTTTTTCTTTTCTTCTGTGTTGTTTTCTGTTTTTTTTTTGGGAAAACAACTACATAGCAGAGGGAGGCACAGCCGCAGCGCAGCCTCCAGGCCTCCTTTTGGCCCAGGCCTCCTGGCCCATCAGGTCTCCCCAGGCCGCAGCCCGTTCCCAGCTCCTAACCCTAAGCGCACCGATCGCTCCTCTCCCCTCGCTCTTCCTCCCGAGCCGCCGCCAGGCGTTTCCCTCGTTCCCCCTCGCTCGTCCCCTTCGCCCGCTCCTCTCGTTCTTTCCCTCGCAGCCCTTCCTTCCTCCTAGCGCCGCCGCCCTCATAGAAACACCAGCACACCATGCACGACGCCCAAATCCCGTGCCTCCTTGAGGACCCTACCATGCTGCCCCTCACCGCTGGCAAGCCTCGCCGCCGCCCAAGCATCTCGCCCATCCCACCACTTTGCAACCCTGCCGGCGACCTCGACCTCTGCCCCGCGCCTGATCTCGTTCGTCCTTGCGCCACCGCCGGAGGTCGGACGCCCGCGTCTTCTTCCCTTGCCGGACCGCACCCCGCCGCTGTTGGCGACCTCCAGGAGCAGCATAACCATGGCGTCTGGGGCAACCCTCGTTGTTGTCTGTATGCAGCAACTCATCGCCAGACCTGCTCCGCCCTCCAGCTTCCGCGTCGTAGAGTTGTCGTCACTGCCCTGCGTCCTCCCGCGCTTCCACGCGCCACCGCGCCCTGTGCCGTCGGCCTCTCCTCTCCTTCGAGCAGGAGACGAGCGCCCGCTGCTGCCTCGATCTACCATGTCCCCTCGACCAGCTCTCCGCCTAGCTTCACGAGACCTTCATGCGCCTCCGCTTTCTGGTGATGCCAAGACCACGGCTAAAAGACCCGTACCCGGATCGCCAAGCTCCATCTCCGATGATTTTTCTCCAAGTGCCGAGATGACCCTGTACCTCTACTGCCATCTACGAGTTTGACAAGAACCAAGACCGGCAAGATCGACAAGTACCACGATGACCCGAACATCTACAGAAAAACGAGCTCCGTGAACGACTACCGTCGCTGTGTACCACTACCGCCGCCAAGACCAAGATGGCGCCAAATGACAAGACGACCCGTGAACGACTACCGTCGACCCTCGAGGACCCCGTGGAACATACGGACATCAAGTACCACTACGAACCCCCAAGTACCTCGACGCCCGATGTCAAGTTCGACTACAAGGAGAAACGTCAAGTACCACTATCGTCGCAAGAACGAGAACCCCCAAGTACCACGACACCGACCCCGAACATCTACGGAATGTGTACCTCTACGGAACGAGTACAACTACCGCCAGCGAAGACCGCGTGTACCTCTCCGAACGTGAACGCCTACTTCCTCTACGAATCGCGAGAACGGCTACATAACGGGTACCTCTACGGAACGAGTACCTCTACGGAACGACTACTTCCTCTACGACCCGTGTACCACTACTTCCACTACGTCCCTCGACGACTCGAACCCCTCCGAAACGAACGTTCCGAAGGTATAACCCCGAGACGATGACCCGTGGAATGCATGTGTTGTATGAGATGTGTCCCTTGTGTGCACCGTGCCCGTTTAGTCTTTTGTCATGCTCCTCGGTTGCCTCGTCGCCGACTCGTGGGAACCCGGTGACGGGATCACCCCACCTTTCATCTTGTTCGACTCGCTCACGCCACCTTTCTTTTGCCCCGGTCTCTCAACAAGTTAACGGAACCGAGATGTTGTCATTGCATCATTTTCGGATCGTTGCCGTGGCACCCTTTCCTTCCACCACGGTGACAAATACTCCTTATCATCTTCTTATCTCTGCATGTTAACCTTTAATTAATAAATTGCATAAACTTGATCATGTCATCCGCATCATGCTAACAACTTTAAAATGTGTGAATGGTTGTTTGCTTAAAATTGCTAAACATGCTTATGGGGTTTTTCCGGAATTGTTGTGTGTTATTTCCGGCCTCATTTAAAATGCCTAATTATAGGTAGTTTGTTTTTGCTTCACCTCTTGCCATGTTAAACACATTTAACCTTGTCTTGTAAATAAACGAGAGTCAACTAAATAAATAAAATGTGGTGTTTCGTCAATATGCAACTCGTTGCATATTGAGCTCCACTTAACTTGTAGTTTTGTTTGTGCTCATTGCCATGCCATGCATCATTAAACCGGACATGCATCATACTTGGATGTGCATCATATGACATGTTTATGCTTGTGTGTTTACCGTGTTGTTTGCTTCTTTCCGGTTGCTTCTCTTGTTAGTTTCGGTTTCATTCCGGAGTTGTGAGGATTCGCTCGACTATGTTGCTCCGTCTACTTCATGGACTTGTTCTTCTTCCTTGCGAAATTCCAGGCAAGATGATCATACCCTTGGATACCTTTACTACCATTGCCATGCTTAGTTGTCTCGATGCTATCGTTACATGTCGCGCTACCCATCTTTTATGTCAGCCTCTCCTTGTTGCCATGAAACCTCTAACCTTTGAAACCTTCCTAGCAAAACCACTGTTTGGCTATGTTACCCGCTTGCTCAGCCCCTCTCATAGCGTTGTTAGTTGCAGGTGAAGATGAAGATCGTTCCAGGTGGGAACTTGTTGTTGGAATATCACAATATCTATTATTATTATTAACCCACCTATATATTGGGCATGGGTGGAAGGCTTGGCCTTTTGCTCGGTGTTTTGTTCCACTCATGCCACCTTAGGCGCCGATAAACCGGCATTATGTTCCTTGATTTTGCGTTCCTTACACGATGGGTGGATGGGGACCCCTTGACAGTTCGACTTTGAATAAAACTCCTCCAGCAAGGCCCAACATTGGTTTTAATTTGCCTCATAATAATAACTTAATTAGTTAACTAAATTTGCATAGGGGGTCGCACCCTCGAGGATTCTTTCTACATAGCAGGGGGGGCCAGTGCTGATGGTGTTGGTCCCAAACGGGGAGACTGCGGGGCCACCATGGGGAAACTCGAGGTTTGGTTTTACCTGTAGCATCACCCATCCGGTTGTGGCCTGAGACGAGATACGCGCGGCTACTATCAGGGTGTCGGCACGCCGGGAGGTCTTGCTGGACTTGTTTTACCATTGTCGAAATGTCTTGTGCACCGGGATGCCGAGCCTCATCGGTTTTCCCTAAGATAAGGAGTGATGATATTATATTTATCACTTCAGCTAATCGTGAGAGCTTGTGATGGGCTAAGTTGGGACACCCCTACAGGGTTATAATCTCTCGAAAGTCGTGCCCGCGGTTATGTGGCAGATTGGAATTTGTTAATGTCCGGTTGTAGAAAACTTGACAGAGGATCCGAAGTAAAACACACAACTGTGTGAGTAACCGTGACTGTCTCTTTTCACTTTGAGAAGAGAACACGGTGGGGTTATGTTTGATTCGTAGGTAGTTCAGGATCTTTAGCGATCACTACTAGTTTGCGACCGTTGGCGTAGATGCTCATCTTATTCTTGTACTCGTAAGTTAGCCACCATATTATGCTTAGCCGCTGCTGCAACCTCACCACTTTACCTCTTCCTACCCATAAAGCTTTGCTAGTCTTGTTATCCATGGTTATGGGATTGCTGAGTCCTCGCGGCTCACAGATACTACAACACCAGATGCAGGTTCAGCCGAGAATGATGCAGGAGCTGGTTCAAGTACTTCCCTGGGAGCTCGTTGAAGAGAGTAGCCGTATGCTTGTGACGTTTTCGACGATCAGTAGTGGTTTCTACTAGGGGCGATTCGGACCTGTGGCTTTATGTTTTGGTATCTTCTTTTGGATCTTCGCCCGTAGTCGGGTTGTGATGTTTTGAATGATGATTGCTTATGTAATGTATTGTGTGACGTGGCGAGTGTAGGCCAACTATTCTTTTGCAATTTCATCCCTATTTTTTACATGAGTCGTGCAAAGATACCAAACTTGAGATCATTCCAGAATGGGCTTATACCTTTAAGTCGTGCCTCGACACGTAGGAGGTATAGTCCCATCCTCGGCATTACAGCTAGGCCCATGTATTTTCGAAATACCTCTCTTTTGGTTTTTTAGAGCCCATATTGTAGGGGAAACGACTTAGGAGGTGTTTTAGTCCCACCTTGCCAATGGTGGACAAAATACCCTCTCTTTTCCCCTATAAATACAGCCCTTAAGGCACCGTTTAGACTTGGGTTTTATTTAGTTAAAAGTTAGCCATCGCTGCAACTTCGTGTTCTTCGTTTGTGTCCAACGACCAGACCAAGACCGCTTATGAAACGCCACTCTTATCAATACTTCATCCATATTCGCAATATTCAGATTGATTATCATGTTCTTGCTTGTTCTTCGATTGCTTGCAGGAATAGACCTTCGTGGTCAGGTTGATCGTGCTCCGGCGTGGTCAATAACCTCTCGGAGTTAGTTTAGCGATTGCTAAGGCGCAACGTCGTGCACGTTTGTAGTCGGATCGTCAAAGTCGTCTCCACCAAATCGATAGTTATCATCTCATTGAAAGATCGGGTCCCTCGCCTCTATCATCCCGACCCTAATTCTAATTGCGAGCGTCTCTCTCTCTCTCTCTCTCTCTCTCTCTCTCTCTCTCTCTCTCACTATCCACGAGATTGAACAGGTCACGGGATTGGATCGAGCGACTACACGAGTTGCCGTGTAACATCCCAAATTTTCAATTTGGAATGTTATACATAGATCATACTTGCATTGCATGCTTTTGCATTTTTGTTTGTGGCGTTTCTCGAAATTCTAAGCAACTCAAGGACCTACGGAGAGAGTTGAGAATTTTACCGTTTTCGTATTTGAGTTCGCTCGAATACCGGTACGAGGACAGTGTGATTCTAATTATTTTTCTCTTCTAAAAATATTTCTAAACACAAAATATGAGCGGAGATAATATGACTTCTCCAAAATAACAGAAATATTGGAGGAAAATGGTAAAATCACTTTTGGTATTTTTCTGGATTTATTTGCAGATTATTTGCATAGGAAAAATGCGCGTTTTTCAAAATTGCATTTAGGTCCGGGAAAATGTTCACTTTGTCCTAAATATTATTAGAGGACGGTGAAAATTTATTTCGGGATTTTTGGAGTCCGTTTAGTATTTCTTTCGTTAGTTTTTCTGCGCCGGGACTCTTTATAAAAAAAAAGAAAAAAAGAGAAGTGAACCGACTTGGACTCGTATAGGAAAGGGACTCTGGGCTTTATAAGCCGCCACCCCGGCCCGTTTCGCCTCGCCCAGCCGCCCGCAACCCTAGCGCTGCCCCGCCGCCACCTCGCGCCGCCGCCGCCGCCTGCCGCCGCCGCTGCTGCCGCCGTCGCCGCACCCCGCTCTGCCGCCGCGTGCCGCCGCCGCCGCATCCCGTCGCCGCCGCCGCACCCCGCCTCGCCGCCCCGCCACCCCGCCGGACCGCCGCCGCCGCCGGAATCCTGCCGGAGTTCGTGCCCGAGGTAGTTACGTTTTTTTAGTAAAACCGATCGGTTTTTCATAAAACCGTAGATCTGTTTTTTTATTTTAGATCGGTTCGGTTTTTCGTCGGTTTAGTTATATAGCGGACGTTCGTCCGTACGTTCGTTTTAACGAACGGTTTTTGTTAGTTAGCCGCGGACAGCGAACGTTCGTTCGTTAGCCTGTTCGTCCGTTTTCTTTTTCGGGGTATTTATCCGCGGTTATTCCGATCGCGATTTCTGCCCTGATCTTGTTTTTCGTTTTTCTTTTCGCTCGAGAGTCGGAATCAGGTGATTCAAAATCCCAGATCTTCGTCTCGATGCCCTCTTTACGTTTAATCAATTTGAACAAGGTTTTGGCTGCTGTAAAATTTGACTTTAGGCCAACTAGTAAACCGGAGCTTGTTTCTTTTGCAGTTTGAGTTTCGTTGCTTCTTTCGAGTTGATTCTTTTTGCAAACCGGAGTTCTTAAGTTGAACTTTCTGGTTAGATCTCTTATTTGAGGTTTACCCGTGCATTAGTTAAGTACTTATTGTATGCTTGTTTGTTTGCGATAGAGTACCCGGAGTGCGTCGCTTGCTACTTTGAGTCTCTTGGTTTTGCGGATCATCAGCAAGGCAAGTAACACTTTGATCATACTTTCTAATTACCTAGTTTTCATTGCATTAGTCAAACCCTCACACCTTGGATGAGTAGGATTAATTAATTTGTGGGATTGGGAAGTAGATTGAGGTAGTACCTATTACCCGCATTACATTCAAACCTTTGGGAGTTACTTCTACGTTTGCTATTAGGACATGCTATGCTCGTAGAAGTGGATTGGGTGAGTGAAATCCATGACAAATGTGAGTTTGTTAATTAATGGTTCAACTTAAGGTGGCAACATTAATACACATCTGGGTGGATTGAGGCATCTGGGTATTCCAGTGATTGCCTGTTTTTCTTTTGGACCGCCACCCAGGCTCAAAGGGTTCATGAGATTATTCATACTAGAAACTTCCGTGTGCTGCCACAATGCTATTATGGGCTCTAGCATAGTATGAGTAAGTCGTGTGAACTCTTAAAGTGGTGGACTAGCAGATGTAGGATGTAGGTTGGTACGGTCCGCCCGATCGTAAGGTGCTAGCACTTCTGAAAGACTGTCTCGGTCATCCGTTTCTCAAACACCATGCAGTGCGACAAACCAAACGGAGGCGATCGAGTCTTGTGGGAAAAGTGCACAAACCTCTGCAAAGTGTACAAACTGATCATGATTAGCCGTGTCCTCGGTTATGGACGTCTTGAGTATCTAGTACTTGGATTTTCATGTGAATCTCATCATGTTACTCTAATTTAATATGGATGGGTTTAATGATGAACTTTAATTGGGGTTGAGAGGATGTCTATCTTCTCAACGATGTTTCAACTACCATGATAGTTAAATTAAAATCTATTCCTTTGAAGTAGGGAAAATTGGCTTTACGCAAAAACTTAACCATAGAGCTTTCTGTTGGGGAACGTAGTATTTTAAAATTTTCCTACGATCACGCAAGATCTATCTACCAGATGCATAGCAACGAGAGGGAAGAGTTTGTCTACGTACCCTCATAGACCGGAAGCGGAAGCGTCAAGTGACGCGGTTGATGTAGTCGAACTTCTTCGCGATCCAACCGATCAAGCACCGAACGTACGGCACCTCCGCGTTCAGCACACGTTCAGCTTGATGACGTCCCATGAGCTCTTGATCCAGTTGAGCTTCACGGGAGAGTTTCATCAGCACGACGGCGTGGTGACGGATATGATGTATCTACCGGCGCAGGGCTTCGTCTAAGCACTGCGATGGTATGACCGAGGTGTGTTTCTGTGGAGGGGGGCACCGCACACGGCTAGAACAATTCAACTTGTGTGTCTTTGGGTGCCCCCTGCCCCCGTATATAAAGGAGCAAGGGGGGAGGCCGGCCGGCCCTCCTATGGTGCGGCTAGGGCTGCAATCCTACTAGGAATAGGATTGCAATCCTATTCCTAGTAGGAACCTACCAAAGAAGGAAGAAGGGGGAAGGAAAGAGAGGGAGAGGGAGAGGGAAAGAGGGGCTGCGCCCCCCCTCCCTTAGTCCTATTCGGACTCCTCCTAGGGAGGGGGCGCGCCACCTCCTGGCTGCTGCCCTCTCTCTCCCCTATGGCCCACCAGGGCCCACCATTCCCCCGGGGGGTCCGATAACCCCCCCGACACTCCGGTAAATTCCAAAACTTTCCAGAACACTTCCGGTGTCCGAATATAGTCGTCCAATATATCATTCTTTATGTCTCGGACATTCCGAGACTCCTCGTCATGTCCGTGATCTCATCCGGGACTCCGAACTACCTTCGGTACATCAAAACTCATAAACTCATAATACCTATCGTCATCAAACGTTAAGCGTGCAGACCCTACGGGTTCGAGAACTATGTAGACATGACCGAGACTCATCTCCGGTCAATAACCAATAGCGGAACCTGGATGCTCATATTGGCTCCTACATATTCTATGAAGATCTTTATCGGTCAAACCGCATAAGAACATACGTTGTTCCTTTTGTCATCGGTATGTTACTTGCCCGAGATTCGATCGTCGGTATCTCTATACCTAGTTCAATCTCGTTACCAGCAAGTCTCTTTACTCGTTCCGTGATACATCATCTCGTGACTAACTCATTAGTCTTTTGCTTGCAAGGCTTATTATGATGTGCATTACCGAGAGGGCCCAGAGATACCTCTCCGACACTCGGAGTGACAAATCCTAGTCTTGATCTATGCCAACACCACGAATACTTTCGGAGACACCTGTAGAGCATTTTTATGATCACCCAGTTACGTTGTGATGTTTGATAGCACACAAGGTGTTCTTACGGTATTCGGGAGTTGCATAATCTCATAGTCATAGGAACATGTATAAGTCATGAAGAAAGCAATAACAGTAAAACTAAACGATCATAGTGCTATGCTAACGGATGGGTCTAGTCCATCACATAATTCTCCTAATGATGTGATCCCGTTGATCAAATGACAACTCATGTCTATGGCTAGGAAACATAGCCATCTTTGATCAATGAGCTAGTCTAGTAGAGGCATACTAGGGACATACTATTTTGTCTATGTATTCACACATGTATCAAGTTTCCGGTTAATACAATTCTAGCATGAATAAAAGACATTTATCATGATATAAGGAAATACAAATAACATCTTTATTATTGCCTCTAGGGCATATTTCCTTCAGTCTCCCGCTTGAACTAGAGTTAATAATCTAGATTACAAAGTGATGATCCTCACACCCATGGAGTCCTGGTGCTGATCATGTTTTGCCCGTGGAAGAGGCTTAGTCAACGGGTATGCAACATTCAGATCCGTATGTATCTTGCAAATCTCTATGTCTCCCTCCTTGACTAGATCGCGGATGGAATTGAAGCGTCTTTTGATGTGCTTTGTTCTCTTGTGAAACCTGGATTCCTTCGCTAAGGCTATTGCTCCAGTGTTGTCACAAAAGATTTTCATTGGACCCGATGCACTAGGTATTACACCTAGATCGGATATGAACTCCTTCATCCAGACTCCTTCATTTGCTGC
The DNA here is from genome assembly GCA_902687465.1 of Secale cereale. Classification (NCBI taxonomy): domain Eukaryota; kingdom Viridiplantae; phylum Streptophyta; class Magnoliopsida; order Poales; family Poaceae; genus Secale; species Secale cereale. The sequence goes on along the minus strand of LR738711.1, from coordinate 448,134,434 downwards.
TTCCGAAGCAGCTATGTATTCCGCTTCACACGTAGATCCCGCCACGACGCTCTGCTTGGAACCGCACCAACTGACAGCTCCACCATTCAATAAAAATACATATCCGGTTTGTGACTTAGAGTCATCCGGATCAGTGTCAAAGCTAGAATCAACGTAACCGTTTACGACGAGCTCTTGGTCACCTCCATATACGAGAAACATATCCTTTGTCCTTTTCAGGTACTTCAGGATGTTCTTGACCGTTGTCCAGTGATCCACTCCTGGATTACTTTGGTACCTCCCTGCTAGACTTATAGCAAGGCACACATCAGGTCTGGTACACAGCATTGCATACATGATAGATCCTATGGCTGAGGCATAGGGAATGACTTTCATTTTCTCTCTATCTTCTGCAGTGGTCGAGCATTGAGTCTTACTCAACTTCATACCTTGTAATACAGGCAAGAACCCTTTCTTTGCCTGATCCATTTTGAACTTCTTCAAAATCTTATCAAGGTATGTGCTTTGTGAAAGTCCAATTAAGCGTCTTGATCTATCTCTATAGATCTTGATGCCTAATATATAAGCAGCTTCACTGAGGTCTTTCATTGAAAACCTCTTATTCAAGTATCCTTTTATGCTATCCAGAAATTCTATATCATTTCCAATCAATAATATGTCATCTACATATAATATTAGAAATGCTACAAAGCTTCCACTCACTTTCTTGTAAATATAGGCTTCTCCAAAAGTCTGTATAAAACCATATGCTTTGATCACCTCATCAAAGCGTATATTCCAACTCCGAGATGCTTGCACCAGTCCATAGATGGATCGCTGGAGCTTGCACACTTTGTTAGCACCTTTTGGATCGACAAAACCTTCTGGTTGCATCATATACAACTCTTCTTTGAGATATCCATTCAGGAATGCATTTTTGACATCCATTTGCCAGATTTCATAATCATAAAATGCGGCAATTGCTAACATGATTCGGACAGACTTAAGCATCGCTACTGGTGAGAAAGTCTCATCGTAGTCAACTCCTTGAACTTGTCGAAACCCTTTCGCAACAAGTCGAGCTTTGTAAACAATAACATTACCGTCTGCGTCGGTCTTCCTCTTAAAGATCCATTTATTTTCGATGGCTTGTCGATCATCGGGCAAGTCAACCAAAGTCCATACTTTGTTCTCATACATGGATCCCATCTCAGATTTCATGGCCTCAAGCCATTTTGCGGAATCTGGGCTCATCATCGCTTCCTCATAGTTCGTAGGTTCATCATGGTCTAGTAACATGACTTCCAGAACTGGGTTGTCGTACCACTCTGGTGCGGAAAGTACTCTGGTTGATCTACGACGTTCAGTAGAAACTTGATCCGAAGTTTCATGATCATCATCATTAACTTCCTCACTGATTGGTGTAGGAATCACTGGAACAATTTTCTGTGATGTACTACTTTCCAATTCGGGAGAAGGTACAATTACCTCATCAAGTTCTACTTTCCTCCCACTCACTTCTTTCGAGAGAAACTCCTTCTCTAGAAAGGATCCATTCTTAGCAACGAATATCTTGCCTTCGGATCTGTGATAGAAGGTGTACCCAACAGTCTCTTTTGGGTATCCTATGAAGACACATTTCTCCGACTTGGGTTCGAGCTTATCAGGTAGAAGCTTTTTCACATAAGCATCGCAGCCCCAAACTTTAAGAAACGACAACTTTGGTTTCTTGCCAAACCATAGTTCATAAGGTGTCGTATCAACAGATTTAGATGGTGCCCTGTTTAACGTGAATGCAGCTGTCTCTAAAGCATAACCCCAAAACGATAGTGGTAAATCGGTAAGAGACATCATAGATCGTACCATATCCAATAAAGTACGGTTATGACGTTCGGACACACCATTACGTTGTGGTGTTCCGGGTGGCGTGAGTTGTGAAACTATTCCACATTGTTTCAAATGAAGACCAAACTCGTAACTCAAATATTCTCTTCCACGATCAGATCGTAGAAACTTTATTTTCTTGTTACGATGATTCTCTACTTCACTCTGAAATTCTTTGAACTTTTCAAATGTTTCAGACTTGTGCTTCATTAAGTAGATATACCCATATCTGCTCAAATCATCAGTGAAGGTCAGAAAATAACGATACCCGCCGCGAGCTTCAACACTCATTGGTCCACATACATCAGTATGTATGATTTCCAACAAATCTGTTGCTCGCTCCATAGTTCCGGAGAACGGAGTTTTAGTCATCTTGCCCATGAGGCATGGTTCGCAAGCACCAAGTGATTCATAATCAACTGATTCCAAAAGTCCATCACTATGGAGTTTCTTCATGCGTTTTACACCAATATGACCTAAACGGCAGTGCCACAAATAAGTTGCACTATCATTATTAACCTTGCATCTTTTGGTTTCAATATTATGAATATGTGTATCACTACAATCGAGATCCAATAAGAATAGACCACTCTTCAAGGGTGCATGACCATAAAAGATATTATTCATAAAAATAGAACAACCATTATTCTCTGATTTGAATGAATAACCGTCTCGCAACAAACAAGATCCAGATATAATGTTCATGCTCAACCCTGGCACCAAATAACAATTTTTTAGGTCTAAAACTAATCCCGAAGGTAGATGTAGAGGTAGCGTGCCGCCGACGATCACATCGACTTTGGAACCATTTCCCACGCGCATCGTCACCTCATCCTTAGCCAATCTTCATTTAATCCGTAGTCCCTGTTTTGAGTTACAAATATTAGCAACCGAACCGGTATCAAATACCCAGGTACTACTACGAGCATTAGTAAGGTACACATCAATAACATGTATATCACATATACCTTTGTTCACCTTGCCATCCTTCTTATCCGCCAAATACTTGGGGCAGTTCCGCTTCTAGTGTCCAGTCCCCTTGCAGTAGAAGCACTCAGTTTCAGGCTTGGCTCCAGACTTGGGTTTCTTCGTGGGAGTAGCAACTGTCTTGCTATTCTTCTTGAAGTTCCCCTTCTTTCCCTTGCCCTTTTTCTTGAAACTAGTGGTCTTGTTAACCATCAACACTTGATGCTCCTTTTTGATTTCTACCTCCGCAGCCTTGAGCATAGCGAAGAGCTCGGGAATTGTCTTTTGCATCCCTTGCATATTATAGTTCATCACGAAGCCTTTATAGCTTGGTGGCAGTGATTGAAGAACTCTATCAATAACACTATCCTCGTCAACTTTGCAACCAAGTTGAGTCATATGATTGTAGTACCCAGACATTCTGAGCAAGTGTTCACTGATAGAACTATTCTCCTCCATCTTGCAGCTATAGAACTTATTGGAAATCTCATATTTCTCAATCCGGGCATTTTCTTGAAATATTAACTTCAACTCCTGGAACATCTCATATGGTCCATGACGTTCAAAACGTCGTTGAAGTCCCGGTTCTAAGCCGTAAAGCATGGCACACTGAACTATCGTGTAGTCATCAGACCGCGACTGCCACACGTTCAAAGCGTCTACATTAGCGGGAGGGGGCTTGTCACCTAGCGGTGCTTCAAGGACATAATTCTTCTGTGCAGCAATGAGGATAATCCTCAAGTTACGGACCCAGTCTGTGTAATTGCTACCATCATCTTTCAACTTAGCTTTCTCTAGGAATGCATTAAAATTCAAAGGAACGGTAGCACGGGCCATTGATCTACAACAACATAGATATGCAAAAACTATCAGGACTAAGTTCATGATAAATTAAAGTTCAATTTAATCATATTAATTAAAGAACTCCCACTTAGATAGACGTTCCTCCGATCATCTAAATGATCACGTGATCCAAATCAACTAAACCATGTCCGATCATCACGTGAGATGGAGTAGTTTCAATGGTGAACATCTTATGTTGATCATATCTACTATATGATTCACGCTCGACCTTTCGGTCTCCAGTGTTCCGAGGCCATATCTGCATATGCTAGGCTCGTCAAGTTTAACCCGAGTATTCTGCGTGTGCAAAACTGGCTTACACCCGTTGTATTTGAACATAGAGCTTATCACACCCGATCATCACGTGGTGTCTCGGCACGACGAAATTTCGCAACGGTGCATACTTAGGGAGAACACTTATACCTTGAAATTTAGTAAGGGATCATCTTATAATGCTACCGTCGTTCTAAGCAAAATAACAAGCATAATAAGATAAACATCACATGCAATCAAAATATGTGACATGATATGGCCATCATCATCTTGTGCTTTTGATCTCCATCTCCAAAGCAACGTCATGATCACCTTCGTCACCGGCGCGACACCTTGATCTCCATCGTAGCATCGTTGTCGTCTTGCCAACTATTGCTTCTACGACTATCGCTACCGCTTAGTGATAAAGTAAAGCATTACATGGCGATTGCATTTCATACAATAAAGCGACAACCATATGGCTCCTGCCAGTTGCCGATAACATTACAAAACATGATCATCTCATACAAAACCGTATAACTCATCATGTCTTGACCATATCACATCACAACATGCCCTGCAAAAACAAGTTAGACGTCCTCTACTTTGTTGTTGCAAGTTTTACGTGGCTGCTACGGGCTTAGCAAGAACCGTTCTTACCTACGCATACAAAACCACAACGATGTTTCGTCAAGTATGTGCTGTTTTAACCTTCACAAGGACCGGGCGTAGCCACACTTGATTCAGCTAAAGTGAGAGAGACAGACACCCGCCAGTCACCTTTAAGCAACGAGTGCTCATAACGGTGAAACCAGTCTCGCGTAAGCGTACACGTAATGTCGGTCCGGGCCGCTTCATCTCACAATACCGCCGAAGCAAAGTATGACATGCTGGTAAGCAGTATGACTAGTATCGCCCACAACTCATTGTGTTCTACTCGTGCATATCATCTACGCATAGACCTGGCTCATGATGCCACTGTTGGGGAACGTAGTATTTTAAAATTTTCCTACGATCACGCAAGATCTATCTACCAGATGCATAGCAACGAGAGGGAAGAGTTTGTCTACGTACCCTCGTAGACCGGAAGCGGAAGCGTCAAGTGACGCGGTTGATGTAGTCGAACTTCTTCGCGATCCAACCGATCAAGCACCGAACGTACGGCACCTCCGCGTTCAGCACACGTTCAGCTTGATGACGTCCCACGAGCTCTTGATCCAGTTGAGCTTCACGGGAGAGTTTCGTCAGCACGACGGCGTGGTGACGGATATGATGTATCTACCGGCGCAGGGCTTCGTCTAAGCACTGCGATGGTATGACCGAGGTGTGTTTCTGTGGAGGGGGCATCGCACACGGCTAGAACAATTCAACTTGTGTGTCTTTGGGTGCCCCCTGCCCCCGTATATAAAGGAGCAAGGGGGGAGGCCGGCCGGCCCTCCTATGGTGCGGCTAGGGCTGCAATCCTACTAGGAATAGGATTGCAATCCTATTCCTAGTAGGAACCTACCAAAGAAGGAAGAAGGGGGAAGGAAAGAGAGGGAGAGGGAGAGGGAAAGAGGGGCCGCGCCCCCCTCCCTTAGTCCTATTCGGACTCCTCCTAGGGAGGGGGCGCGCCACCTCCTGGCTGCTGCCCTCTCTCTCCCCTATGGCCCACCAGGGCCCACCATTCCCCCGGGGGGTTCCGGTAACCCCCCTGGCACTCCTGTAAATTCCGAAGCTTTCTAGAACACTTCCGGTGTCCGAATATAGTCGTCCAATATATCATTCTTTATGTCTCAGACATCCCGAGACTCCTCGTCATGTCCGTGATCTCATCCGGGACTCCGAACTACCTTCGGTACATCAAAACTCATAAACTCATAATACCGATCGTCATCAAACGTTAAGCGTGCAGACCCTACGGGTTCGAGAACTATGTAGATATGACCGAGACTCATCTCCGGTCAATAACCAATAGCGGAACCTGGATGCTCATATTGGCTCCTACATATTCTACGAAGATCTTTATCGTTCAAATCGCATAACAACATACGTTGTTCCTTTTGTCATCGGTATGTTACTTGCCCGAGATTCGATCGTCGGTATCTCTATACCTAGTTCAATCTCATTACCGGAAAGTCTCTTTACTCGTTCCGTGATACATCATCTCGTGACTAACTCATTAGTCTTTTGCTTGTAAGGCTTATTATGATGTGCATTACCGAGAGGGCCCAGAGATACATCTCCGACACTCGGAGTGACAAATCCTAGTCTTGATCTATGCCAACACCACGAATACTTTCGGAGAGACCTGTAGAGCATATTTATGATCACCCAGTTACGTTGTGACGTTTGATAGCACACAAGGTGCTCTTACGGTATTCGGGAGTTGCATAATCTCATAGTCATAGGAACATGTATAAGTCATGAAGAAAGCAATAGCAGTAAAACTAAACGATCATAGTGCTATGCTAACGGATGGGTCTAGTCCATCACATCATTCTACTAATGATGTGATCCCGTTGATCAAATGACAACTCATGTCTATGGCTAGGAAACATAGCCATCTTTGATCAATGAGCTAGTCTAGTAGAGGCATACTAGGGACATACTATTTTGTCTATGTATTCACACATGTATCAAGTTTCCGGTTAATATAATTCTAGCATGAATAAAAGACATTTATCATGATATAAGGAAATACAAATAACATCTTTATTATTGCCTCTAGGGCATATTTCCTTCAC
>LR738711.1:448034884-448127774 GCA_902687465.1 Secale cereale | reverse complement strand
ACGAATACTTTCGGAGAGACCTGTAGAGCATATTTATGATCACCCAGTTACGTTGTGACGTTTGATAGCACACAAGGTGCTCTTACGGTATTCGGGAGTTGCATAATCTCATAGTCATAGGAACATGTATAAGTCATGAAGAAAGCAATAGCAGTAAAACTAAACGATCATAGTGCTATGCTAACGGATGGTTCTAGTCCATCACATCATTCTACTAATGATGTGATCCCGTTGATCAAATGACAACTCATGTCTATGGCTAGGAAACATAGCCATCTTTGATCAATGAGCTAGTCTAGTAGAGGCATACTAGGGACATACTATTTTGTCTATGTATTCACACATGTATCAAGTTTCCGGTTAATATAATTCTAGCATGAATAAAAGACATTTATCATGATATAAGGAAATACAAATAACATCTTTATTATTGCCTCTAGGGCATATTTCCTTCACTTTCCACCAGCCAAATATTGCATATAGTATAGCTTTACTTTCATTGCATTCTCTTGTGTTACCTTGCCAGCATATTCCATGTGCTGACCCGTTTTCGGGCTGCAACGTTTCATGTTGCAGACTTTTCAGACGACGAGTAAGATGCCTTTTAGGTCGTGGTTCTATACTCAGTGATGCCGCTGGAGTTAATGGACTCACTTATCTTCCAAGCCTTCCGGTGTTATCGTATTAGATGGCCTTCAGCCATATTATTTGTAATAAATTCATCGTTGGACTATCGATGTAATAAGTGTGTGATTGCTACTCTGTTAAAAATCCTTCAAGTACTGTGCATGTTAGCATTACTGATCCAGGGATGACACTGATGCACAGAGATCAGACTGTTTGAGGTCTGGTCGCTACAAGATGGTATCAGAGCACAAGCTGACTGTAGGACACGACCACTAAGACAAGCCCTAGAGCACAATTCACTCTTCTCTTTTCTGACTCCTCATCTTTTCTACTCTTTAGGATGGTGGAAGCAAAGCACAAGTTCATGCAACCGGATGATGATACTCCATTTGGACGACACCTGAAGGAAGTCACAAGATATATAAACATTGGACTACCAAGTTTCACCGGAACCTGAGGAGGAGCGTTGGTTGATTCAAGCTCAAGTTCCAGGAAGGACGTTCGCACCCGTCACCTCACTCATAGCATTTTATTTTAATGCGCCTACATGGAGCTTAGGCAGGAGTATGGCAGCCCGCATCGCTATGGGAAGGATTGGAGAAGTCTACAAGCAGGAGCTAAAGGACACCATCTACCAGATTTGTGGACGCCGAGATGAGAATTGGGATATGATCAGCACCCGGAAGGGTAGGTCCATTGCAACATTCATCCAGGAGTTGAATCATCACATTCGTCGCCAGGAGCACCAGATGTGTGCAGGGATGATAGGTTTGAAGAAGGCCCTAAATAGGAATTTGGAGCTAGAGGAAGAACTCAAGTCTACACGCGACGGATATGAGGAGGAGATGAAAATACTTGTGGAGAAGAATGATGACTTGACCCGGAAGTTAGAAATACTCATGGGAGAAGAAGACGAGGAAGAAGAACCCAAGGAGATTCCACTGGAAGACTATATCATCATAGATGACACAGATTCGGAGGCTCAGGATAGCAAGGACGAAGACTACGAAGATGAAGCTGGAGCAGATATTATGGAATCCTCTGCCGATCAATATTTTTAGATGACCACCCTGTGACTAGTAGTTTACCTCCATATATTAGATTTAGAGCACTTTTGTAACGATCGTTAGATTTGTAAGATCTTGCTTGAAATTGATTGGTGTGTTTGTCTCATGTGCATATGGGTAGTGATTTTCCCTTAGACCTCTTTTCTATTCTAATCTCTTCCCTCTACACCCATCAGATGCCTCCAAGACGTGAATTTGAGTTTCCCCCTGAGCTCACCCAGTTGATCCAGCAGTAGAACACCTTGATGCAACTTGTCCAGAACACCCAGAACAACCAGAACCACAACAACAACCCTCCACCACCACCACCCGTGGACAACCTGACACGTTTCTTAAGGTTGCAACCACCCGTGTTTGCTAGTAGCATCGAACCAATAGTGGCTGATGACTGGCTACACAAGATTGGAAGGGATTTGACCACCGCCAATTGCTCGGATGCTGAGAAGGTGCGATTTGCCGCACACCAGTTGTCTGGACCAGCCGCAGCATGGTGGGAGAAATACACAGCCACTTATCCCGTAGCCAATGTGACTTGGGATCGGTTTCAGCAAGCTTTTCATACCGCCCATGTCTCAACTGGAGCAATGAGTATGAAAAAGCAGGAGTTTCGCAATTTGCGCCAAGGAAATCGTACTGTGGCTCAGTACGTGGATGAGTTTAGTACCCTATCTCGTTATGCCCCAGATGATGTGGCCACAGATGCCAAAAAGCAGGAGAGATTCATGGAAGGGCTGAATGATGAGATGAGTGTGCAGTTGATGGTGGCAACTTTCAATAATTATCAGGAGTTGGTTGACCGCGCCCTAATGATTGAAAGGAAGCATCAATAGATGGAGAGTCGCAAGAGGAAGTATGGGCAATGAAAGTATAATTTTGGAGCTCAGCAGAAGCCCCGTTTTACCCCTAAAGCGGTAGGACGGTCTCAGCATACCCATGGAGGAGGTAGCTCGCACAACCACAATGGCACTAAGAATGGAAATGGAAATGGGAATGGAGCCAATGGAAACCAGAACCGCCCTACACCGTCCACACCCACCAAGAGGGATTTCAGCCATGTCACTTGTTACAAGTGCGGGAAGAATGGACATTATGCCAATGAATGCCCAGAAATTAAGAATGGGAACGGCAATGGAAGCGCCGGGAAGAAGCCCAACCCGTTCAACAAAGGACAAGTGAACCACGTGACTGTGGAGGAGGTAGAGGAGCAACCAGATGCGGTTATAGGTAAGTTCTTAGTTAAGTCCTTTACTGCCCTTGTTCTTTTCGATACCGGTGCATCGCATTCATACATTTCAAGGGGATTCGTGGATAAGTATAAGCTGCCGACCCAAGCCCTTAGATCGCCCATGTTAGTAACCTCACCAGGAGCGGAGTATATGGCTAAGTCATGGTGTGATCAGTTGCCCCTAAGGATTGGTAATTACATTTTCCCTTTGGACCTAATAGTATTGGAATCTCAAGGACTGGAAGTGATACTAGGCATGGATTGGTTATCTAACTATGAAGGGAATATTGAATGTGCCAGCAAGACCATTTTGCTTACTACGCCGGAAGGAAGAAGGATCAAGTATGTATCCTGGCATGAGTCAAAGAGGAGTAGATTAAATTCCTTGTCAGGAGTTGTTGAGGAGGAAGTACGAGTAGTGAAGGATTATCCGGACGTGTTTCCAGAAGAACTGCCAGGAATGCCACCGGATAGAGATATAGAGTTTTTGATTGAACTTTTGCCAGGCACCGGGCCAGTTTCTAAGAGACCATATAGGATGCCCGCAAAGTATTTGGAGGAAATTAAGAAACAAATTAAGGAGTTACTGGATAAAGGATTCATACGCCCAAGTTCTTCGCCTTGGGGTTCGCCAGTACTTCTAGTGGAGAAGAAGGATGGATCGTTAAGAATGGTTGTCGATTACCGAGGATTGAATGAAGTAACGATCAAGAATAAGTACTCATTGCCGATGATCAATGATCTGTTCGATAGATTGCAAGGAGCTAAGGTATTTTCCAAGATCGATCTGCGATCAGGGTACCATCAATTGAAGATCCGAGAGCAGGATATACCTAAGACGGCCTTTACCACTAGGTATGGGTTGTACGAGTATGGCGTTATGTCGTTTGGTCTGACAAACGCACCGGCATACTTTATGAACCTGATGAACAAAGTGTTTATGGAATATTTGGATAAGTTCATCGTAGTGTTCATAGATGATATTTTGATCTTCTCGAAGGATGAAGAGGAGCATGCAGAGCATTTGCGATTGGTATTGCAGAAGCTCAGAGAACATCAGTTATATGCCAAGTTTAGCAAATGTGAATTTTGGTTGAAGGAAGTCGGATTCCTCGGACACGTTATATCCGAGGAAGGAATAGCAGTAGATCCCGCTAAGGTGGACACCGTGACCAATTGGGAAGCACCAACAACAGTTGGAGAGATCCGGAGTTTTCTTGGACTCGCAGGATACTATAGGAGATTCATCGAGAACTTCTCAAAGATTGCAAAGCCAATGACGGAGTTGTTAAAGAAGGACACCAAGTTCAGCTGGACAGAAGAATGTGAGGCCAGTTTTCAGGAATTAAAGAAACGTTTGGTCTCATCCCCTGTGTTGATTCTGCCAGATCAACATAAGGATTATGAGGTGTACTGCGACGCTTCATGTCGAGGACTTGGAGCTGTTCTTATGCAGGAAGGAAGAGTTGTTTCGTATGCTTCACGACAACTAAAACCTCATGAACTGAATTATGCCACCCACGATTTGGAGTTAGCAGCCGTAGTGCACGCATTGAAGACGTGGAGACATTTTCTCATTGGAAACCATTGTGAAGTATATACGGATCACAAGAGTTTGAAGTATATATTCACCCAGAAGGAGTTGAATCTTAGGCAAAGGAGATGGCTGGAACTCATTAAGGATTATGACATGAGATTGCATTATCATCCCGGAAAGGCTAACGTAGTAGCCGATGCGCTAAGCCGTAAGAGCCATGTCAATACCCTAATGATGGAAGGATTTCCAAAGGAGTTAGCCGAGAACTTACGAGAACTACGTATGGAGATAGTTCCGAGAGGCTATGTAGCAACATTAGAAATCCAGTCTACCCTGATGGATAAAATCAGAGAAGCACAGAAAGCTGACAAGGAGGTTGTCGCTATAAAGGAGAGGATGAGCGAAGGAAAAGCTAAATGTTTTCGTGAGGATGAACACGACACCCTATGGTATGAGGATCGAATCTATGTGCCCAATGACCCGAAGATCAGGAAGTTGATTTTACAGGAGGCCCATGATTCACCATACTCGATTCACCCAGGAAATACTAAGATGTATTTGGATTTGAAGGACATTTTCTGGTGGACCGGTATGAAGAAGGATATTGCGGAGTATGTAGCAGTTTTTGATGTATGTCAGAGAGTGAAGGCAGAACATCAGAAGCCAGCAGGATTGTTACAACCTATGCCAATACCCGAATGGAAGTGGGAGAAGCTTGGCATGGATTTTATCACCGGATTGCCCAGGACCAAAGCAGGATATGATTCAATCTGGGTAGTAGTAGACTGATGGGCCTCTAACCCCTCGTTGGTTACCCCAAGTGGAAGGTGAAAGATGCAGTGTTGTGGAAGTGTTTTCCCTTAGCAAAGATGCCAAGGATCGAATCCCCAGAGACTCCTAGGTTCAACAAGTAGGTGTCAACTGCTAACGGCGCGTATTAGCAATCAACGTGGACCTGCACACAGATACAAATAACTTTGCTCCCAACGAGTACAGAGAGGTTGTCAATCCCTCCGGCCTTGTAGTTCACAAAGGGTTAAAAGCAAATGATAGTAGTGATAGATAGTGTTTGCAATAGTAAATAATAACGATAAGTAAATGGCGGATGTGATCAATGATGGTAATATGGACCGGAGTCTCATGATGTTCACTAGTGATGTCTCTCTCCCAAAAGACGATAAAACAGCTATGTGAGGTAAACAAATTACAGCTGGGCAATTGACAGGACCACGAACGCAAACCAATGCTGACTACATTGCAAGAAAGGTTGAGGTTCAAAGCATGGGCGGTACGCCAAAGTAAGTAGACCGAAATCCATCAATGCCTACTACTAATCATCCACGTTGAGATACCTATCTAGAACATCTCGCTGGTATTAAGTTGCGAGCCCCACCCATAGTGTAAACTCAATGCAACAGACAACTGCATTAAAAGAACTTTGCGTAAAGTAAACAATCCTTGCACCCGCGGGCACAAGCACCGTTGTTTTCCCCCTTGTGGCAACATCACATCCCCTAGACTCATGTTTCTGTCACTCAAGCTAGTCATCGAGGGGCATGAACCCACAATCAAGCATAACGTTCCCTCTTGGAGTCACTACGTATTACTTGGCCAAAGCAATAAATAGCAACGGAGAACATGCAAGAATTACTTATGAACATAAATATAAAAGAGGTGAATCAAATATATTACTCAAGATCAATCTGAACATAATCTCATAATCCATCGGATCCCAGCAAACTCAACATAGCAACAGCATAAGGATTACATATGTGCCTCGATCATGTAGGGCAGCTCACGAGGACTAATTAGTGAAGCACAAGAACGGGAGGAGAACATCACATAGCTACTGGTCATGGACTCATGGTCCAAGGGAGACTACTCACAACTCATCCGGGAGGCGTCCATGGTGGTGGAGAAGCTCCCAGTGGTGATCCTCCCCTCCGGCAGGGTGCCGGGAAGAGTTCTCCTGGTTCTCCCGATCTTGGAAGCGGCGGCGGCGGCGGAACAGAGATGGGATCGCGAAAAGAGTTCCTCTTCTGAGGGTTTTGGAGGACGCTTTAAATATATGTCAAACGGGGGCATCGGGGGAGATTCGGGGGGCCCAGGCGCCCCCCCGACGCGGCCCAGGGGGGGGGGCGCCGCCAGGGCGCCTGGAGCCCTGGTGCCCCCCCGGCTGCCCTTCGGACGCCCGGTAGTTTCCGAAACGCTGATTTTTTATATAATGTTTCTGGATTTTTTCTGGCAGTTCTCGTAACGTGAAAACCTGAAATACAAAATCAGCCGAAAACAGAAACTGGCACTGGGGTGCACTGGATTAGTAAGTTAGTCCAAATATGATTAAAAGTGTCTGGAACTGTATGAATATCATAGCAATATCACCCAAAAGTGGCATGGAGCAAGCAGAAATTATAGATACGTTTTGGATGTATCATAGACCGATTGACAAAGGTAGCCCACTTTATCCCTGTGAAAACCACATATACCAGTGCAAATTTGGCAAAGATATACATGACCAGAATTGTGTGTCTGCATGGAGTTCTGAGGAGCATCGTATCAGATAGAGGAACCCAGTTTACCTCAATGTTCTGGAATCAGTTACATGAAACTTTGGGTACCAGGCTAGAGTTTAGCACAGCATTTCACCCGCAGATAGATGGACAGACTGAATCAATCAGATTTTGGAGGATATGCTGAGAGCCTGTGCATTAGATTACGGATCTAGTTGGGATGACAACTTGCCCTACGCGGAGTTCTCATACAACAACAGTTACCAAGCCAGTTTGAAGATGGCACCCTTCGAAGCATTATATGGAAGGATATGCCGAACACCGTTGTCGTGGGACGAAGTTGGAGACCGACAGTTGTTTGGACCAGACTTAATCAAAGAGTCTGAGGAGAAGGTGAAGTTGATTCGAGATAGACTGAAGGTAGCTCAGTCCAGGCAGAAGAATTATGCAGACTCGAAGCGCAAGGAAATAGCCTATGAGATCGGAGACAGAGCGTACTTGAGAGTATCACCTCTGCGAGGAGTTAAACGTTTCAGAGTTAAAGGGAAGTTAGCCCCGAGATTTGTGGGACCTTACCGTGTTTTGGAACGCATGGGAGAGGTTGCCTACAAGTTGGAATTGCCCGAAGGATTGTCAGGAGTGCACGACGTGTTTCACGTTTCGCAGCTAAAGAAGTGCCACGCGGAGATGGCCGATATACCGCTTAGAGACACAGTACCCCTGGAAGCAATTCAGTTGGACAGTGATCTGACTTACGAGGAGAAGCCTGTTAAGATTCTCGAATTTTCAAGCAGAGTTACTCGCAGTAAGGTTATCAAGTTTTGCAAAGTTCAGTGGAGTCACCACACCGAGGAAGAAGCCACCTGGGAATGAGAAGATGATCTACGCAAGGACCACCCACACCTGTTCTCTAGCCAAGTCGAATCTAGAGGGCGAGATTCATTCTAAGGGGAGTAGGTTTGTAACATCCCAAATTTTCAATTTGGAATTTTATACATAGATCATACTTGCATTGCATGCTTTTGCTTTTTTGTTTGTGGCGTTCCTCGAAATTCTAAGCAACTCAAGGACCTACGGAGAGAGTTGGGAATTTTACCGTTTTCGTATTTGAGTTCGCTCGAATACCGGTACGAGGACAGTGTGATTCTAATTATTTTTCTCTCCTAAAAATATTTCTAAACACAAAATATGAGCGGAGATAATATGACTTCTCCAAAATAACAGAAATATTGGAGGAAAAATGTTAAAATCACTTTTGGTATTTTTCTGGATTTATTTGCGGATTTATTTGCATAGGAAAAATGCGTGTTTTTCAAAATTGCATTTAGGTCCGGGAAAAATGTTCACTTTGTCCTAAATATTGAGGACGGTGAAAATTAATTTCGGGATTTTTGGAGTCCGTTTAGTATTTCTTTCGTTAGTTTTTGTTCGCCGGGACCCTTTATAAAAAAAATAGAAAAAAAAGAAGTGAACCGACTTAGACTCGTATAGGAAAGGGACTCTGGGCTTTATAAGCCGCCACCCCGGCCCGTTTCGCCTCGCCCAGCCGCCCGCAACCCTAGCGCCGCCCCGCCGCCACCTCGCGCTGCCGCCGTCGCCTGCCGCCGCCTGCCGCCGCCGCCGCGTGCCGCCGCCGCCGCATCCTGCCGCCGCACCCCGCCTCGCCGCCGCCGCCGCTGCTGCCGCCGCCGCACCCCGCTCCGCCGCCGCGTGCCGCCGCCGCCGCATCCCGCCGCCGCACCCCGCCTCGCTGCCCCGCCACCCCGCCGAACCGCCGCCGCCGCCGGAATCCCGCCGGAGTTCGTGCCCGAGGTAGTTACGTTTTTTTAGTAAAACCGATCGGTTTTTCGTAAAACCGTAGATCTGTTTTTTTATTTTAGATCGGTTCGGTTTTTCATCGGTTTAGTTATATAGCGGACGTTCGTCCGTATGTTTGTTTTAACGAACGGTTTTCGTTAGTTAGCCGCAGACAGCGAACATTCGTTCGTTTTTTTTTTCGGGGTATTTATCCGCGGTTATTCCGATCGTGATTTCTGCCCTGATCTTGTTTTTCGTTTTTCTTTTCGCTCGAGAGTCGGAATCAGGTGATTCAAAATCCCAGATCTTCATCTCGATGCCCTCTTTACATTTAATCAATTTGAACAAGGTTTTGGCTACTGTAAAATTTGACTTTAGGCCAACTAGTAAACCAGAGCTCGTTTCTTTTGCAGTTTGAGTTTCGTTGCTTCTTTCGAGTTGATTCTTTTTGCAAACCGGAGTTCTTAAGTTGAACTTTCTGGTTAGATCTTTTATTTGAGTTTTACCCGTGCATTAGTCAAGTACTTATTGTATGCTTGTTTGTTTGCGATAGAGTACCCGGAGTGCGCCGCTTGCTACTTTGAGTCTCTAGGTTTTGCGGATCATCAGCAAGGCAAGTAACACTTTGATCATACTTTCCAATTACCCAGTTTTCATTGCATTAGTCAAACCCTCACACCTTGCATGAGTAGGATTAATTAATTTGTGGGATTGAGAAGTAGATTGAGGTAGTACCTATTACCCGCATTACATTCAAACCTTTGGGAGTTACTTCTACGTTTGCTATTAGGACATGCTATGCTCGTAGACGTGGATTGGGTGAGTGAAATCCATGACAGATGTGAGTTTGTTAATTAATGGTTCAACTTAAGGTGGCAACATTAATACACATCTGGGTGGATTGAGGCATCTGGGTATTCCAGTGATTGCCTGTTTTTCTTTTGGACCGCCACCCAGGCTCAAAGGGATCATGAGATTATTCATACTAGAAACTTCCGTGTGCAGCCACAATGCTATTATGGGCTCTAGCATAGTATGAGTAAGTCATGCGAACTCTTACAGTGGTGGACTAGCAGATGTAGGGGATGTAGGTTGGTACGGTCCGCCCGATCGTAAGGTGCTAGTGATTCTGAAAGACTGTCTCGGTCATCCATTTCTCAAACACCATGCAGTGCGAGAAACCAAACGGAGGCGATCGAGTCTTGTGGGAAAAGTGCACAAACCTCTGCAAAGTGTACAAACTGATCATGATTAGCCGTGTCCTCGGTTATGGACGTCTTGAGTATCTAGTACTTGGATTTTCATGTGAATCTCATCATGTTACTATAATTTAATATGGATGGGTTTAATGATGAACTTTAATTGGGGTTGAGAGGATGTCTATCTTCTCAACGATGTTTCAACTACCATGATAGTTAAATTAAAATCTATTCCTTTGAAGTAGGGAAAAATTGGCTTTACGCAAAAACTTAACCATAGAGGTTTCCACCAGCCAAATATTGCATATAGTATAGCTTTACTTTCATTGTATTCTCTTGTGTTACCTTGCCAACATATTCCATGTGCTGACCCGTTTTCGGGCTGCAACGTTTCATGTTGCAGACTTTTCAGACGACGAGTAAGATGCCTTTTAGGTCATGGTTCTATACTCAGTGATGCCGCTGGAGTTGATGGACTCACTTATCTTCCAAGCCTTCCGCTGTTATCGTATTAGATGGCCTTCAGCCATATTATTTGTAATAAATTCATCATTGGACTATCGATGTAATAAGTGTGCGATTGCTACTCTGTTATAAATCCTTCAAGTACTGTGCGTGTCAGCATTATTGATCCAGGGATGACACTGATGCACAGAGATCAGATTGTTTGAGGTCTGGTCACTACATGCCGCCGCCGCTGCCTGGGGTCGCTCACCGCTGCGTGTAGTCCAATCACCGCAAGCCTGGAGCCGAATCGCCGTCGCCGCAATCAGAAAGGTAATCTCTTTCTTTAATCGTCGCCACCGCTGTCCTCCACTCCTTCCTTGCTGTTGACTCCTGCATGTTGTGTTGATCCTCTCGTGTGGTGGGCGCTGGGCACTTGCTGTTGCGTGCGTGCTTGCTGAATTGGTTGCTCGCTTGTTGCTCGGCGCTGGTGTTGTGATGGCTTGCTGCCGCTTTATAGCTCTGTTGCTTTGAGTTTTTGTATAGTGTTGTTGCTTGCTGTCGCTGGCTTGCTGATGTTGTTCGCGCTAGGAAATGACATAGCAACTTGGGACATGGCATCTCTGAGAGCGTACGACAAGGACTTGAAAAGAGCCATGGATGCTACAAATAGGGTAATGCTTTTATCTCTTCTCACCCAATGATGAGGACATCACTAACAAAGTTACACCCACAACCCCTGCTAATACATACATAGGACCGATTACTGCAGCTCGCGCACGCCAATTAAATTACCAGGTACTTTCATTTCTTGGTAATGATTCTAATGTTCGTGAGAATATGATGTTGCCTAAATTGGATACATTTATTTTGCGTATAAATTAAGGGTCAAGCATGGACAAGAAGGATGAACATTGAAGCATGATCAATCATGGAGATGAGGGCATGCGCAAGGGGAACAAGAACGGAGTTTCTGGTGGAGATTTCAGCACTTTCGAGCCAGCATGATGACGTACAAGGACATGGATGAAATATTCAAGATGCCCTTTCATAAAATTCGTCCATACTTTAATATAGGTGGTGTGCCACCTTATTTTTGGGCCAGGCCCATGTAATATCGAAATACTTCATTATTGGTTGTTTTTAGATGTGTGGGGAAACAACGTTAGGGTTGGTTTCGGTCCCCTCCTCCAAGGGGCCACGAAATTTCCCCCTCTTTCTCCATATATACAACCCTTAGGGCGTCATTTGGACTTTGAGTTTTGTTTAGATTAAAGTTCATCATAGCTGCAACTTCGCGTACTTCATTTGTGTTCAATGACCACACAAAGACGTCATAGAACCCCACCTTGATCAATAAAGCTTTCATCTTATTCACAATATCCATATTGCAATATCAGTTTCTTGCTTGTTCTTCATTGGCTTGCAGGAAATAGACCCTCGTGGTCAGGTTGATCGTGCTACTGCGTGGTCAATAACCTCTCGGAGTTGGTTTAGCGATTGCTAAGGCGCGAAGTCTTCGCACGTTCGTAGTCGGATCGTCAAAGTCTACTACTCCGAAAATGATAATCACCATCTCATCGAAAGACGGGACACATTTGCCTCTATCAAGTGGTATCAGATTTCCAGGTTGCTTGGTGAGATTTTACAGTTATTCATAGTTTAGACTGAGTCTGTTATTCATACCTACAGTCCACGAAAAAGCCAAAAAAGAAATTAGGGTTAGTTCATCATATCTGAACCACTCTGAGCTTTTGCATAATCTTTTTAGTGTTTTGCTTTGTTGAATTTATGGTTGCATCGTCGTGTCGAGTTGCTGAACTTAGCATCTAGTTACCTTAGAGTTTTGAGTTCTAGTCACAGGTTTTCACGTCGTCGCCACACCATCTTCATCGCCGCCACCATATACCATCATCAAATATGTGCTGCCAATCCGAGCCCATATACGCCACGACATGTCCGCCGCCATCACACCAATACGAGTACACCTCCAACATACATCCGCCACCAGTCCGAGTTCCACCATATACATACCTGCCACCAGTCCGAGTTCCACCAGATTCATCTCCACCACTAGTTCTAGTCCAAGTCCAGTATTTGTTCCTTTGTTTTCGAGTTCAAGATCACGCGATACAATGAATCGTGACCAAGTCAGATTTCCCAACTTTTGTGATACCCGTAGAAGAAAAATAGTTCCAAACTAAAAAAAAATTAAGTTTGGAAAATTCTGGCTAGGCTGTTTTTAGACCATTTGTAGACTTTTCGGAAGAAAAAAAATGTTGCGGAGAAAAAAGAGAGGAAAAAAGTGCAAAAAAGGTGAAAATAAGGGGGGAATCAGAGTGTGCTCCTCCCTTGATTACGTGCGGCGTTGTGATTTTGTTAGTGTCCTAGGCTCACGTCTCTAGTACGGTCTAGCCTAGGACCAGCACACTACTGTCGTTAAGCGTTTATTCACCTTTGCATCTCTGAATTGATTATTGCTGATATTTTTTCTACCATATCATAAGCCTTCCCAGCTCCACATACATCTACATCGTGCGTTTGACACCACCTGACAATCGCTTTGTCCAAGCTTTGAGAGTTTTGACTACAACGGTTGCCGATCACCACCTGCTACTAGGTAAGAAATGGTAAGAGGTTGAGATTCGCTTGCCGGATTTTTGATTAGACACCCCACCACCAACACTTTCTAGTAGTCCGTAGGATGATATTCTTCTGTGGTTCTATTGCTGCTAATCATGGCAGGATCACAACCCGAGGAGACTGACTGGGTGAACATGACGAACAAGGAGTTGCATGATAAGTTTCAGCAAATGATGAGTGGCCAGGTGGGAGATGTGCTAAACAGATTTGAATAGGCCATGGAGAAGATAGATGGCATGGAGAATTCGTTCGAAACAAAGCTGTATAACAAGTTTACTAAATTGCTCACGCGTCTTCCACAACCACCACCAGCGGCACCTGCCGCACCTCTGCAACGGCAACAACAACGACCCCTTCCGAATCAGATCGGACGAGCGTATTCCTCTTGAGGATGGCCACACTTCTAGTGTTGTTGTACCTATTGTTGATGCTTCTTTGGCTCCTGCTACTGCTGCTAGTGGTGCCGAGGAGGATGACGATTATGCGGGCGATTACGAGGATCCGGTTGATCAAAATCAGAACTACGTGCAACCACCACCACCAGGCCGTCCACATGCATATAATCACAATGGTAGGGCTGCACCACCACCTCAGGTACGAGATTCTGACCATCTCCCTAAACTAAAATTGAATACTCCACCATTTGAGGGTAGATATGTTCCTAATATATATCTTACTTGGGAGTTGGAAACCGAACAACGTTTTACATGTTTAGAATATCCCTAGGAGAGACGTGTTGCTGCCGCTCTTTATGCTTTCACTAGTTTTGCTTGTGTGTGGTGGTCTGAACATCATAGATTATATCTGAATAATATTCCAACTACTTGGGCTGCTTTGAAAATTGTTATGCATACTCGTTGGGTTCCACCATATTATCAACGTGAATTACTACAAAAATTGCAGTGTTTAAGACAAGGAAAAAATTCTATAGAGGATTATTATGAGGAATTACAAACTAGCATGATTAGATGTGGTATTGTTGAGGATAATGAAGTTATGCTTGCACGTTTTATGGGTGGATTAAATAGAGAGACTCATACCATTTTAGAGTATAAGGAGTATAACAATACCACTCGTTTATTCCATCTTCCTTGCAAAGCTGAACGTGAAGTGCAGGATCGACATCCCTTGGCGCGAACTAATTTTTCTGCGGGTCAACCTTCATCATGGACACCGTGTGCATCATCTACTTCCACTCGTGCGGCTGCACCACCACCGACTTCATCTGTCGCTTCTAAACATGATAAAGACAAACATGCACCACCACCATCATCCAGGAGTACACCTTCCGGTCCTACGCAGAGCTCTTCTTCATACATGGCATCCACAGGGCCAACAGATGATGTTATATGTCGTCGTTGCACTCGTCGTGGTCACTATGCGAGCAAATGCCCATCTCAGTGTGTCATGATCGTTACTGAGGATGGTGGGTATGAGTCTGCTAGCGATTATGATGATGAGAATCTGGATCTTATTGTGAGTGAAGAGCACGGTGAAGATGATTCTGCACAAGAAACGCAATACATGGCTGCTGACGACGCTGACAGGTATGAATGTTTTGCTCAACATGTTTTGAGTGTGCAGGTCGCACAAGCTGAGCAAAACCAGAGGCACAATTTGTGCCATATAAAGGGAGTTGTGAAGGAACGTTATGTTTGTGTCATCATAGATCGAGGGAGCTGCAACAATTTGGCTAGGATGGAGATGATGGAGAAGTTGTCTCTCACCACAAGACCACATCCACATCCTTACTACATCCAATGGTTGACAACGGCAAGGTTAAGGTAACACGTACTATTCGTGTGCATTTTAGTATAGCTACATATGCTGATTATGTTGATTATGATGTGGTACCCATGCAAGCATGTTCCTTATTACTTGGTAGACCATGGCAATTTGATAAGAACTCTGTACACCATGGTAGAAACAATCAATATACTCTTGTTCATAAGGATAAACATATTACTTTGCTTCCTATGACTCCTGATTCAGTTTTGAAAGATGATCTTAATCGAGCTAGTAAAGCAAAAATAAGAGTAAAAATGGTGGCTAAAGAATTGGAGCAACAAATGCCTAGTAATAAACCATTATCTCATGTTGCTCCTGAAATTAAATTGAAAAGTGGATGTTTACTTGCCACCAAATTTGATATTGATGATTTAGATTTCAGCAAATCTGTTTGCTATGCTTTTGTGTGCAAAGTGGCATTATTTCCATTCGAGGATGTGCCTTCCTCTTTGCCTCCTGCGGTCACTAACATTTTACAGGATTCGCTGACGTCTTTCCACAAGACGTGCCACCGGGATTACCACCTATTCGAGGGATTGAGCATCAAATTGATTTAATTCCCAGTGCATCGCTACCCAACAGTGTGCCATACCGTACCAATCCAGAGGAGACGAAGGAGATTATGCGTCAAGTACAGGAGCTGCTCGACAAAGGTTATATACGTGAATCTCTTAGTCCTTGTGTTGTTCCTATTATACTAGTTCCAAAAAAGGATGGTACATCGCGTATGTGTGTTGATTGTAGAGGCATTAATAATATTACTATTCATTATCGCCATCCTATTCCTAGCTTAGATGATATGCTTGATGAATTGAGTGGCTCTACAATATTCTCCAAAGTTGATTTGCGTAGTGGATATCATCAAATTCATTTGAAATTGGGAGATGAATGGAAAACAACATTTAAAACTAAGTTTGTCTTATATGAGTGGTTAGTCATGCCTTTTGGGTTAACTAATGCACCTAGCACTTTCATGAGATTAATGAACGAAGTTCTACATGCTTTCGTTGGACGCGTTGTGGTAGTCTACTTTGATGATACACTGATTTATAGCAGATCTGTGGATGAACATCTCGAACATTTACGTGTTGTTTTTATTGCGCTACGTGATGCATGTTTGTTTGGTAACCTCGGGAAGTGCACCTTTTGCACCGACCGAGTATCTTTTCTTGGCTATGTTGTTACTCCATTGGGAATTGAAGTTGATAAAGTCGGGATTGAAGCTATTGAGAGTTGGCCGCGGCCCAAAATGCTCACGTACGTCAGGAGTTTTCTTGGCCTCGTTGGATTCTATAGGTGTTTTGTGAGAGATTTCAGCACCATTGCTGCACCTCTCAATGAGCTTACAAAGAAGGACGTGCCTTTTGTTTGGGGTACTGCACAGGAAGAAGCCTTCACGATATTGAAAGATAAGTTGACACATGCTCCTTTACTCCAACTTCCTGATTTTAATAAGACTTTTGAGCTTGAATGTGATGCTAGTGGAATTGGATTAGAAGGTGTGTTACTACAAGATGGTAAACCTGTTCCATACTTTTCTGAAAAATTGAGTGGGCCTAGTCTGAATTATTCTACTTATGATAAGGAATTATATGCTCTTGTTCGGACTTTAAAAACATGGCAACATTATTTATGGCCCAAACAATTTGTTATACATTCTGATCACGAATCTTTGAAACTTATTGAAAGTCAAGCAAAACTAGATCATAGACATGCTAAATTGGTTGAATTCATTGAGACTTTCCCTTATGTCATAAAACACAAGAAGGGTAAAGAAAATGTCACTGCTGATGCATTGTCTCGTCGTTATACTATGCTTTCACAACTTGACTTTATAATATTTGGTTTGGAGACTATCAAAGATCAATATGCGCATGATGCTGAATTTAAAGATGTATTGCAGAATTGTAAAGAAGGCAGAACATGGAACAAGTTCGTCGTTAATGATGGATTTGTGTTTCGTGCTACCAAGCTATGCATTCCATCTAGCTCCGTTCGTCTTTTGTTGTTGTAGGAGGCGCGTGGAGGAGGATTAATGGTACACTTTGGCATGAAGAAGGCGGAGGACATACTTGCTACACATTTCTTTTGGCCAAAGATGAGACGGGATGTTGAGCGTTTTGTTGCTCGCTGCACTACATGTCAAAAAGCTAAGTCACGACTCAATCCTCATGGTTTATATATGCCTTTGCCTATACCTAGTGTCCCTTGGGAGGATATACAATTGACTTTGTTTTGGGTTTACCTCCAACAAAGAAGGGGAGGGATAACATATTTGTTGTTGTGGATAGATTTTCGAAAATGGCACACTTCATACCATGTCATAAAAGTGATGATGTTGCTAATGTTGCTGATTTCTTCTTTTGTGAAATTATTCGCTTGCATGGTGTGCCAAATACTATTGTTTTAGATCATGATACTAAATTTCTTAGCCACTTTCGGAGATGTTTATGGGCTAAGTTGGGGACTAAACTGCTTTTTGGTACTACATGTCACCTCAAACTGATGGACAAACTAAAGTGGTCAACAGAACTTTGTCTACTATGCTTAGGGCTGTTTTGAAGAATAATAAGAAAATGTGGGAATAATGCTTGCCTCATATTGAATTTGCTTATAATCGTTCGCTACATTCTACTACTAAGATGTGCCCTTTTGAAATTGTGTATGGTTTCCCACCTCGTGCACCTATTGGTTTGTTGCCTCTTCCATCTTCGGAGAAGATTAATTTTGATGCTAAACAATGTGCCGAATTGATCTTAAAAAGTGCATGAGTTAACTAAGGAAAATATTGAGCGCATGAATGCTAAATATAAGCTTACTGGAGATAAGGGTAGAAAACGTGTTGTCTTTGCACCTGGAGATCTTGTTTGGTTACATTTGCGTAAGGATAGGTCTCCTGGTTTGCGCAAGTCAAAGCTAATGCCACGTGTTGATGGTCCTTTTAAGGTGTTAGAGAAAATAAATGATAATGCATATAAACTTGAGTTGTTGTAGATTTTGGGGTTAGTCCCACTTTTAACATTGCAGATTTGAAGCCTTACTTGGGTGAGGAAGATGAGGTTCCTTCGAGGATGACTTCAATTCAAGAAGGGAAGGATGATGAGGACATCATTAACAAAGTTACACCCACATCCCCTACCGGTACGTATATAAGACCGATTACGAGAGCTCGTGCATGCCAATTAAATTACCAGGTACTTTCGTCTCTTGGTAATGATTCTAATGTTCATGAGAATAGGATGCTGCCTAAATTGGATACACTTGTTTTGCTTATAAATGAAGGGCCAAGCATGGAAAAGAAGAATGAACATTGGAGCATGATCAAGCATGGAGATGAGGCGCAAGGGGAACAAGAACAGAGTTTCTGGTGGAGATTTCAGCACTTTCGAGCCACCATGATGACGTACAAGGACATGGACGAAATATTCAAGATGCCCTTGTCGGACTACGGGCTCCACAAACCCAAGAAGTTCATACACAGGGGCGTGAACGAAGATCTCTCCCACTCACGTCTACCTAGCGTCTCGCCCTCGTCCAGTGAAGAGATTCAGGCGAACAACAAGTAAAGCACACAAGAGTTTACCCAGGTTCGAGCCACCTTGCGGTGTAAAACCCTACTTCCTGCTTTGGTGGATTGGCCTCGGGAGGGCTTGAATATGGATGAGTACAGTGGTTCCTGAGCTCAGGATGAGAGCTCAGGAGGGTCAGGAGGCAAGAGTTCTTGCTCCCTTATGCGAGGGCAGAGTTTCTGGATCTGATCGACCTCCTCCCATAGTGGGGATCCTAGCTACTTATATAGGCGGCCAAGGTCCTCTTCCCCCGAAATGTTTAGGCGGGAAGGAATCCCACAACGGCCATTTTGAGCGGGAACACAAGGATGTTCCTGCCCTGACAAAAGTAGTCTTCGCCTGCAAAGGGATCTGGCGATGACGCGGTGGTGGGCTCGGTGGTGACATCCTCCCTATCGTCCTTGCGGTCTTCGGTCTTGTTGCACCAATGAGGAAACCTTTGTCCTGCTCCTCGAGAACCTGCGCCTGCGCTGTCTCCCTTGCACCAAAACGGCAACCGCGCCGCTGGCACGCGCTAGCACCCGCTGGCGCGGTGTGTCACTGCTTGCGTCACTGCCTCCTCCTGAGGCAGGCTTGGCCTTGGATTATCCGCCCCTCCGAAGCAACCTAGCCAAGGACGCTCCTGGGGGGGGGGGTCTTGAAGTCATTCTCCTCGCGAGGTCTAGCCCCCTCGCGAGGGTCTTGATCATAGGTCATACTCATCGTTTAAGCTCAAAATGGGGTTACCATTTTTCGTTTAAGCATTTTGACGTGTTCACATCTTGTTGAGTTGCTTTGACTCATGAATTTGAGTAAAGCTTCTCTAAGATGTAAAAACATACCTTGGATGATGTTGATCTTGATCATGTAGCTGAACTTGTGTTGGATGCTCAAGGTTGATGTAGTCCATCAAGAGTTGTGAGCACCACTTGTAGTTTCAGCTCATCTTCCTAGATGGGTCAGTTTTGCAAGGAAAAGCACTTGTGCATCCAAAATGACAATCATGAAACTTGATACCAAATGAAATTTGATATATAGAAGTTGTCAAAGGATATATTGAGTGAGTTCATGCTTCCTTGATATCAACATCCATGAAGTAGATACTTGGTGATGTAGAGATTGCTCAAGATGTGAATGACTTGCAATCTCACAGATTTTGGCTCATCCAAGTACCTACAAGGGGTTAGATAACATCCAAAGGCACAAATATAGATCCGAGACATATGATCATCATCATAAGAGAAATATCAAGGATTAGTCATAAAGGCTCATTCCTTGCATGTATCCAAAGGAGTTTCTACTCCAAGTTTGAGGCATCAATGATATTCAATTCACCTCTCAAACAGAAAAATACTTTCTCATCAAGCGGTTTGGTAAATATATCCGCCAATTGCTTATCGGTACGAACATGCTTAAGATTGATATCTCCTTCAGCGACATGATGTCGAATGAAATGATGACGAACTTCAATATGCTTAGTTCGAGAATGTTTCACGGGATTGTGAGCAATCTTAAGAGATCTTTCATTATCACAAAGCAGTGGAACATGTTTCACATATATCCCATAATCCTTAAGGGTTTGGGTCATCCAAAGTAATTGAGCACAACATGATCCGGCAGCAATGTATTCTGCTTTGGCGGTGGATAAGGATACCGAGTTTTGTTTCTTGGAGGACCAAGCCACAAGAGATCTACCAAGAAATTGACAAGTACCCAAAGTGGACTTTCTATCAACCTTGTCACCATCATAGTACGAATCGGAGTAGCCAACAAGATCAAAGGAAGAACTCTTAGGATACCAAATGCCAAAGTTTGGTGTATGAATTAAGTATCTCACTATCTTTTTCACGACCTTAAGATGACATTATTTGGGGGCCGCTTGATATCGTGCACACATGCACACACTTAGCATAATATCAGGACGGGAAGCACATAGATATAACAATGAACCAATCATAGATCGGTAAACCTTTTGGTCAACCGGTTTGCCATCCTTAGTCAAGTCAAGATGTCCACTAGTAGGCATGGGTGTTTTCATACCTTTGCTTTCTTGCATGTTGAACTTCTTGAAGAGATCCTTAGTATACTTTGTTTGAGAAACAAAGGTATCTTCCTTAGTTTGATTGATTTGCAAGCCAAGGAAAAATTTGAGTTCACTCATCATAGACATAACAAACTTCTCCGACACTAGCTTTCCAAACTTTTCACTAAAATGGGGGTTAGTAGGACCAAATATGATATCATCAACATAGATTTGTCATACAAATAATTCACCATTAACCCTTTTAGTAAGAAGTGTGGAATCAATTTTCCCAAATTCAAAGCCTTTTTCAGTAAGAAATTTGGTCAATCATTTATACCATGCTCTAGGAGTTTGTTTAAGACCAAAAAGAGCTTTGTGAAGTTTGTAAACATGATTAGGTTTCTTGGGATTAACAAAGCCGGGACGATGTTTAACATAAACTTCCTCCTCAGTTTCACCGTTGAGAAAAGCACTTTTAATGTCCATTTGATACAAAGTAATGTCATGGTGATTGGCATAAGCAAGTAAGATGCGTATGGACTCAAGTCTAGTAACGGGGGCATATGTCTCACCATAATCCATACCTTCGACTTGAGTGTAGCCTTGGGCGATGAGACGGGCCTTGTTGCATACAACTTGTCCATCTTCATCTTGCTTATTCCAAAACACACATTTGGTTCCAATGACATTGTGATTGTCGTTGGGCTTCTCAACCAATGTCCAAACTTGGTTTCACTCGAAGTTATGTAGTTCCTCATGCATAGCATTGACCAATCCGGATCATCAAGAGCATCTTCAACCTTCATAGGTTCAAGGTTAGATATGAAAGAGTAATGGTCACAAAAGTTAGCTAAACAAGATTTAGAGCGAGTTATTCTCCTGGTTTGAATGTCGTTGTAGATTTGTTCAACGGGATGATCTCTAGCCATTCTTGCTCTAACTCGTGAGAGCTTTTGTTTGGATCGGGGTGGAACATCCTATTCATTGTCTTCTTCTTCTTGTTCTTGTCCTTCTTCATTGTTGTTGAAGTTGTTGTCTTGTGGAGGTGGAGAGGAGGTCGATGAGGTTCATCTTGTTGTACTTCCTCGTTTCCTTCGTCTTGACGTGTTACACTTGTGGATGCCTCCAAGTCAACTTGTGGTTCACCTTGGCGTGAAGTTGAGGCTTCCACTTGAATGGACGAAGTACTTTGCTTCATCTCCGTTGGGCAAATCTTGCCAATAGACAAGTCTTGGATAGCTTCCAAAGGATCTTTGTCTCCTACATCAATTAGCAATTGCTCTACTTGCGAGCCGTTAGATTCATCAAACTTCACATCTACCATATCTTCAATATTTTGGGTGAAATTGTTGTAGACATGGTAAGTGTGAGAGTTTGGGCCATAACCGAGTAGAAAACCTTCATGAGATTTAGGGGAAAATTTCGAACGACGATGCTTGTCAAGAATGTAGCACTTTGAGCAAAATACTCGAAAGTATCCAACTTGGGGTTTGTTACCGGTGAGGAGCTCATATGCTGTCTTGTCGAGAAACTTGTGAAGATATAGTCGGTTTGTAGCATGACAAGCTGTCTCAACTGCTTCTGCCCAAAAGTGTCTTGGCGTCTTGTATTCATCAAGCATCGTTCTCGCCATCTCAATCAACGTCCGGTTCTTCCTCTCAACAACTCCATTTTGTTGAGGTGTGTACGTAGCTGAGAGCTCATGTGAAATCCCTTCCTCATCAAGAAAGGTATCCACATTGGCGTTCTTGAACTCCGTTCCGTTGTCGCTCCTAACCTTCTTGATCTTCATTTCAAATTGATTTTGAGCCTTTCTAGAGAAGTTCTTGAAGATCTTTTGGACCCGTGATTTATCATCAAGAAAGAACACCCACATAAATCTAGAAAAATCATCAACAATGACCAATCCGAAGGAGTTACCACCGAGACTCTTGTAAGCGTTGGGACCAAAGAGATCCATGTGAAGTAGCTCAATTGGTCTTCTTGTGGTCATGATATTCTTTACGGGATGACTTCCTCCAACTTGTTTTCCTGCTTGGCAAGCACTACAAAGTCTATCCTTGTCAAATATAACATATTTAACACCAAGTATATGATCACCTTTGATAAGCTTATCAAGATTTCTCATGCCAGCATGACCTAATCTTCTATGCCACAACCAACCTTTAGAAGTTTTAGCAATTAAACAAGTGCAAGGTTGAGCTTTCTTAGTGAAATCAACAATGTATAGGTCACCTCTACGAATGCCGGTAAATACCATGTTATGATTATCTCTACAAAATACTTGGCAATCAACATGAGTAAATAACACATTCAAGCAAAAATCAGCTAATCTAGATACTGAAAGAAGATTGTAACCAAGAGATTCAACAAACATGCCATTTTTGATTGAGCTATCATTAGATATGGCCACCTTACCAAGGCCAACAACTTTACCCTTAGAGTTGTCACCAAAGGTAACATACTTTTGTGGACCATCATTTCTTGCAAGCTCATCAAACATGTCCTTATCTCCGTCCATATGATTTGTGCATCCGCCATCAAGAACCCTTTCCTTTCCTGTGGTTGCGTAACCACAAAGATTGGCCATAAGACCAAAGTGTCTCATTGAATCATCAAGATCAAAGTCACTATCTTCCCTTTCGTCGTAATATCCATGCTGAACATCATCATCATCCATGTGATCATCACCTACAACAAGTGATTCATTAGAATTTCTATAATGGTAATGTTCAAGTTTGTGAGTTATAACAGCTTCCGTGATTATGTGACTAATGATTCCAATGTCACCCTTAGCACGCATAAGATCACGTAGCTCAAATAAGCATTCATCAAACTTGGGATCACTAGGCTTCATCTTTTGAAAAGAAATGGATTTTTGAAGAATCCTATCTAGACTTTTCAAGGAATAGTTTGGAAAGCGTTCTTTAAGAAATTTCCATATAGTGTAAGCACATTCTATGTTAGGAAATTCTCCAAGCAAATAGTTTAGTAAAGCTTTAACAATAAAATTGACAGTTCTAGTGTTCCGAACCATGTCAAGATACTCATCGGGGGTAAAATGCATAGGATCAATAGGAGGCACATAGGGGCTTGTTCAAATGATATTCGTTGGAGATCTCAAGCATGTCATTTTTCCATTCCCTATAAAACTCCCCTTCAAGGATAGGCACCCTACGTATCATACTCGCATCTTCCTTCAATGGTGATTAAACCAAAGCAATGGAGACCAAAGCTCTGATACTAATTGAAAGGATCGAAGAAGAGGTGTCTAGAGGGGAGGGGGTGATTAGACCCTCAACAAGAAAAGTAGCAGTTTTTATATTCTTTAAGTTGAGGTGGAGCTCTAGCACAAGATTAAGCATTCACAATGTGTTTCAAGCAAGCATAGCAAGTGTATAAGCAGCGGAAAGAGTAACACATGCTAGTTGCAAGAAGGTAACCAACCTACACATGCAATTCTAAGAGTGTAGCCGCGGAAAGTAAAGCATTGCATATGAATGTAAAGGGAGAGTTTTGGAGAGTGCAAACGCAATGGAGACACAAAGATTTTTGGTGTGGTTCCGATAGGTGGTGCTATCGTACATCCACGTTGATGGATACTTCAACCCACAAAGGGTAACGGTTGCGCGAGTCCATGGAGGGCTCCACCCACGAAGGGTCCATGAAGAAGCAACCTTATCCATCCCACCATGGCCATCGCCCATGAAGGACTTGCCTCACTCGAGTAGATACATGTTGTCTATGTAAACATCATGGCATGATATAATTCAAATATATGATTTATATACTAAGCAAGTGAGCAGAGGGCAATCACATATATGATGTGTCAACTAAGCAGATGGCATTTAATATTGTGTATATGATGTAAAAACAAAGCATTGCAAGACACCATCTGCATGATGACTAATATAACACTGCCAAGTTTGAGCATACACCTCAAGGGGGAAATATCACTGGTCATCTGTCTCTGAATCCTCCTCTGAGGAGCTATCTGTAACCAGCAAGATATCTTCTTCCGTAGGTAGCATTGTCTGCTCTGAAAACCTTGTTTTTACTCCAGATTTTTGCATCACCAATTCAAATGGCTGATGCACAGGATGAGTAGTTCAATATACAAATATTGTCGACAAATGGAATACGTAATAAAAAAAGGATGGCATGCTATAATTCACATATATGATGCTTGGCTAAACAGCATGGCATTGCATAATTCACATATATAATGCCTTGCAACAAGATAGCATTGTATAATTCACATATATGGTAACTAGACACTAAACAGATGTCATTCACACAAAGCATGTCTAAACTAAGAAAATAACATGACAATGCAAGACACCATCTGCATGATATGAGCAATATAACCCTCCAAAGTTAGAGCATGCACCTCGTGGGGGGGGGGATAGGACTGATCATCTATCTCTGAATTCTCCTCCGAGGAGCTACCCGTAACCAGCAAGACATGCGTTTCGTTAAATAACATTGTCTGCTCTGAAGACCTTGTTTTCTGTAACAACCCAAATTCTAAATTTTGAAATGTTATATTAATTAGGTAATAATGTTTGCTTGTGTGAATTGTTGTGTGAAATTGAGTGAAATTTGAAACTTTTGAAAGTTAAATGAGAGGGAATAAAATGACTTTCCCAAAAGTGTTTTCATTTGAAATAATTGGAAACCTCATTTGAAAGTAATTCAAACTCCATGCCACTCAAAGACTTTCAAGAGGGGAGATGAAATGACTTCTCCAAATTCAAATGAAAGAGAGTGGGGAGTTAAATCAGTTTGAGTTCCATTTGGAGTCCTATCCATTTGGGATATTTCAAATTCCTCTAATCAAATTGAAAATAAAGAGAGGAGCAATATGACACTCCAAACGAGGGGAAAATTTGAAATAAATTTGAATAATGAAAACTGAATTGGTTTGGAGTTCAAATTGAAAACTAATTTGGAGTTATTTGGTTTTTAATCAAATTATTTTTCTCCAAAAATAAAACTTATGAAAATTAGGGTAAAATGGTTCCCTACAATAAACAATTGGAGAAAAATAAATTTGGAATCTTTTTGGTATTTAAAAATATTTTTATTGCATTTCAATTACAAAAGTAGCACTGTTTCCCTCATTTGAATTGTTTTGTATTTTATTTGGCTTTGGGAAAATGTTCATCATTTAGGAAATATTTTTATGAAAATTTTGATATATAATATGCCCATGTAATTTTTTTGTTTTTGTTATTCAATTTTCCTTTTCTGTTTCTATTTAAAAAAAACTGCGCGTGTATCGCCCACATGTGGAGCATAGTAGCATCTGGCGCCCCATTGTTATTTTCTTCTCCTAAATGGGCCAGGCCCAGCCAGCCTTTTCCTTTCCAGAACTTTTTTCTTCTTCCTTTGGGAAAAAAATGCAGCTTGTATGCGCGCGGCCGGCCGATGGCCTTTAGGCCCATGCGAGGCACTTAGCTTTTCTCCTCTGTTTCATTTATTTTCGTCTACTTTTTGTCCCACATTGCCTAGCATTTGACCTCTAAGCCCCTCTTCCACCTATAAATATAGACCCATGAGCATTCAAAAATCATCCACTTCGGGTTAAATCAATATTTTGGTTTGACTAGCTTCACAAAAGAAATATGTATTTCTCTTCTCCGGCGGGAATTCTCGAAGTCGTCTCGTTTCTTCAAAGTAGTCTTTTCTCTACCTTATAAAGGTATCTTTCATCGTATTTTTTATACTCCCGTAGCTTATTTTTTTGTAGACTAGTATACGGTAGAAATCTAGTTTTTCTCTTAGTTAGTTATTTCGT
Organism: Secale cereale; assembly: GCA_902687465.1. Lineage (NCBI taxonomy): Eukaryota > Viridiplantae > Streptophyta > Magnoliopsida > Poales > Poaceae > Secale > Secale cereale. The sequence goes on along the minus strand of LR738711.1, from coordinate 448,101,566 downwards.
TCATCGTAGGGTCTTATCTTTAAAATAATTAGATTAATAAATTAGTCCCTGTATTTACACTTTAGACCTAGAATTCTTTTAGCCATAGCTCTTTTTTCTTCCGTAAAACAGCTTGACCCTGATTTTTTCAAATAGCCATAACTTTTTACTTGTTCATCCAAATTAGATAAAACCAATGCCTACATTTTCGTCTTGATTCCACCTATCTAGTGAATCTATCGAATGAACTTTTTGCACATCCCAAATTTAGATTTTTTTTAGATTCATACTCAAATTTATTTTGATCATATCTTTTTATCCGTAGCTTCGTTTCCAATGAACCCAACTGCATCGGATTCGTATTGAAGTAATCTTTCCGTTCGTACAATTAGTGTCATCTTTTCAACATATAATTTTGACCTTAGCCAGTTACTCTACTAGTCCACCAAGAGTTGTTACACAACATTGTAAGCAGATTGAATGCTATGTTGAATTACTTGATCCGTTATTTTCAATCTAGTAATTCTTTTTCCTAGATATTCATATTGACTTTATACATCCGGTAGCATCATTAGTTTCAACTTCCAATCTTTTCTAATTTGAACGATTCAAATTTAAACTCGAAGCTTCACTCGATCATATCTTGTAAACTATAGCGCTTTTTAAATTGATTCCTTTTTCAAATTGAATCCCTAGGCGCAATCTAACATCTTGAGCCATCACCACACTTTTTCACCAAAATTAGGATCTGATCTTGCAAAATAATTTGATTTGGTTCTTGTGGAGTTTTCGCAATCTTCCTTTGCATTTTCTTTTGGGTCTTTGAGTGATTGCTCATGTGTGGATACAATTGCTTGCTTACGATAGATTGATCGGAGTGTGACGAGTAGAACTATCTGGAATTATGAGTGCGAAGAATCTTCATCAACAGTACAAGGCAAGTTCACACTTTGATCATATTTTTCCTATACCCCATTTTTATTATGCATTAGTTCACACCCTTACAACTTTGCACGAGTAGGATTTGGAATTGGGGCTTTGCTATGTAGTTCATGATCTAGGAACTTATGATGTTCGAAACTCCCCGGGAATATTCATTATATTACATATTTCTTAGCCATGCTCGTTGACGGGGATTGGTATGTGACATTCATGAAAGATATGAGAGTAAAAAAATTTAAGGGAAAGTGTAAGGTGGCAACATTAATACACATCTGGGTGGATTGGTTGTGGGCACCTGGAGAATCCAATGTTATCCTGGGAGATCCCGGAGGACCTGTGTGATCGTCCTACGGAAGGCCACCCAGGCTCAAAGGGATTATATGATTATTCATGCCTAGAAGCTTCCGTGTGCAGCCACAAGCCATTATGGGCCCTGACATAGTTGAGTAAGTTGTAGGACCTCTTTCAGTTGTAGACTAGCAGATGTAGGGGAAAGTAGGTGTACCGGTCTACCCAAAGTAAAGAGTAAATACTTCAGAAATCATGTGTCTCGATCTTCCGATCATGGATGTGGTCGAGTTTTGTGGGGAAAAGTGTGCAAACCTTTGCAGAGTGTACAAACTAATCATGATTAGTCGTGTCCCCGGTTATGGACATCTTGAGTATGTAGAAGTGAATTATTTGTTGATCTCATCACTCTATTTTAATTAATGTATTGGGTTATTAATAATTTGGGAATTTTGGGATTGAGTTGGAGGAACCTTCTCAATAATGGCATAAAGTTGGTAGTAAAATAAAAAACTTATTTGTTTGTTATAGGGGAAAATTAGCTTTATGCAAAATTAATCATAGAGCCTCCACCAGCCAAATATGCATATAGAGATATATATTTTCATTATTATTCTTTGGTGTGAATTTGCTAGTACATCAACGTACTGACCTACATGGCTGTAATGTCTCATGTTGCAGGAATTATCCGACGAGTAAGTGATACGTTAAGGTTGCGATGTCTACACTCAACTTTGCCGTTGGTGTTGTTGGGACTCCACAACTTTGTTGTTACTTCCGCTATATTGATTAAGGTAATAGTATTTATGTTACTTTGTACATGTGATTTAACTTTGTTATAAATGCTCGAGTAATGTGTGTGTCAGCATACCGATCCAGGGAAGACACTTAAGCACAGAGACTTCGGTCCATTCGGGTCGGGTCGCTACAAGATGGTATAAGAGCACATGTTGACTTTAGGACATGACCCCTTGAAACTGGCAAGCCCATAGGAAAGGATTTCTCTAAAACTTTATTTTCAAAAGAGATCCCTTAACTCTCATCTTTTCTAAGCTTTACCAAGTATTTTGCCCTCACCTCAAGTAGTTTAACTATATCCCTTTTCCCTTTTGACCACCGGAGGATCAACTAAGGCATTATGGGCTCTGGCATAGTTGAGTAAGTTGTAGGACCTCTTTCAGTTGTAGACTAGCAGATGTAGGGGAAAGTAGGTGTATCGGTCTACCCAAAGTAAAGAGTAAATACTTCAGAAATCATGTGTCTCGATCTTCCGATCATGGATGTGGTCGAGTTTTGTGGGGAAAAGTGCGCAAACCTTTGTAGAGTGTACAAACTAATCATGATTAGCCGTGTCCCCGGTTATGGACATCTTGAGTATGTAGAAGTGAATTATTTGTTGATCTCATCACTCTATTTTAATTAATGTATTGGGTTATTAATAATTTGGGAATTTTGGGATTGAGTTGGAGGAACCTTCTCAATAATGGCATAAAGTTGGTAGTAAAATAAAAAACTTATTTGTTTGTTATAGGGGAAAATTAGCTTTATGCAAAATTAATCATAGAGCCTCCACCAGCCAAATATGCATATAGATATATATATTTTCATTATTATTCTTTGGTGTGAATTTGCTAGTACATCAACGTACTAACCTACATGGCTGCAATGTCTCATGTTGCAGGAATTATCCGACGAGTAAGTGATATGTTAGGGTTGCGATGTCTACACTCAACTTTGCCGTTGGTGTTGTTGGGACTCCACAACTTTGTTGTTACTTCCGCTATATTGATTAAGGTAATAGTATTTATGTTACTTTGTACATGTGATTTAACTTTGTTATAAATTCTCTAGTAATGTGTGTGTCAGCATACCGATCCAGGGATGACACTTAAGCACAGAGACTTCGGTCCATTCGGGTCGGGTCGCTACAAGATGGTATAAGAGCACATGTTGACTTTAGGACATGACCCCTAGAAACTGGCAAGCCCATAGGAAAGGATTTCTCTAAAACTTTATTTTCAAAAGAGATCCCTTAACTCTCATCTTTTCTAAGCTTTACCAAGTATTTTGCCCTCACCTCAAGTAGTTAAACTATACCCCTTTTCCCTTTTGACCACCCGGAGGATCAACTGAGGCATTATGGGCTCTGGCTTAGTTGAGTAAGTTGTAGGACCTCTTTCAGTTGTAGACTAGCAGATGTAGGGGAAAGTAGGTGTACCGGTCTACCCAAAGTAAAGAGTAAATACTTCAGAAATCATGTGTCTCGATCTTCCGATCATGGATGTGGTCGAGTTTTGTGGGGAAAAGTGTGCAAACCTTTGCAGAGTGTACAAACTAATCATGATTAGTCATATCCCCGGTTATGGACATCTTGAGTATCTAGAAGTGAATTATTTGTTGGTCTCATCACTCTATTTTAATTAATGTATTGGGTTATTAATAATTTGGGAATTTTGGGATTGAGTCGGAGGAACCTTCTCAATAATGGCATAAAGTTGGTAGTAAAATAAAAAACTTATTTGTTTGTTATAGGGGAAAATTAGCTTTATGCAAAATTAATCATAGAGCCTCCACCAGCCAAATATGCATATAGAGATATATATTTTCATTATTATTTCTTTGGTGTGAATTTGCTAGTACATCAACGTACTGACCTACATGGCTGCAATGTCTCATGTTGCAGGAATTATCCGACGAGTAAGTGATACGTTAGGGTTGCGATGTCTACACTCAACTTTGCCGTTGGTGTTGTTGGGACTCCACAACTTTGTTGTTACTTCCGCTATATTGATTAAGGTAATAGTATTTATGTTACTTTGTACATGTGATTTAACTTTGTTATAAATTCTCGAGTAATGTGTGTGTCAGCATACCGATCCAGGGATGACACTTAAGCATAGAGACTCCGGTCCATTTGGGTCGGGTCGCTACAAGATGGTATAAGAGCACATGTTGACTTTAGGACATGACCCCTAGAATCTGGCAAGCCCATAGGAAAGGATTTCTCTAAAACTTTATTTTCAAAAGAGATCCCTTAACTCTCATCTTTTCTAAGCTTTACCAAGTATTTTGCCCTCACCCCAAGTAGTTAAACTATACCCCTTTTCCCTTTTGACCACCCGGAGGATCAACTGAAGCCACTCAAAGAAGGATCCAATATCAGATAATTGATGACCACTTCGGAGTAAAGAGGATTTCACCATGCATTAGAAGTGTTGAAGCTACAACAATTGGATACTCCGAATATTTGAAGAGTTTGGCGACTTTGAAGATTTATTGACCTTTAGAAGACCGAACCTCTGTTATATACTTACGTTAGATGCGACGATTGTGAGCTATCATTTGTTTGTTGTTTTCCGACGGCCACAAAATAAAACCAGTCTCTTCAAAACTATTGTTTGTATTGTGTGTATCCCTCTCTATCTCTCTTATCTCACCCAAAACCCTTGGAGCCAATAGAGGATGAATGAAGATGGACATGTATTCTCTCGACCGATGACCCAGCCGAAGGTAGAGCTATGGATACAAAACATTGAGGATCACTTTAGGGAAAAATTTATTGCAAGGAAGTATGAGGTTCAATACGCTCTTCAATACTTTACAAAAAGTGCTGCAACATGGTGGAAAATGCATCAATCCATACAAGGATGTAATGGAGCAAAAAGTTGGGAGGAATTCGAGAAGACTCTGTTAAAATGCCATCTCATCCAAAAGCGTGGTGATAACCCGAAGAAGAACCCTTGTGGCTGCAAAATTTTGGAGAGATAGGATGAAAGCCCTCCTTGTGAAGAAAGTCATCCAGCTGAAGAATGCCCAATAAGGCAGATTACTTGTTTCTTGTGTGAAGGGACTACCCACTACCCTGCTCAGTGTCACATTTACCCCATGGTACAATGAAGTATCTAGCAGAAGAAAGAAGCAATAAAAGAAGCCCTCGTGGAAATTTTAAAAGAACATGTGATGAAGGAAGATGTTGAGGGCACACCCAAAGAAGATCAAATTAAACTTTACACCAAGTCATGCTATTCATGTAGAGAAGAAGGACACATCTCCCAGTATTGTCCGAAGGAGTATCTAGTAGAATTCCCGACAGTGGAAGTAGAGTATGACCCACAGGAAATAGAAGTCTGATTGGTATGGAAAAGTCCAGGAAGAGAAACAGAATTTATCCCCAGAACAACCCAATTTCTAAAAAGAAGGACCTGAGTCATATCACATGTTACAAGTGCAAGGATTTAGGTCATTACGCTTATAAATGTACGGAGAAGAAGCTAAAAAATCCAAGGAGCCTACATAATCACAAAGAAGCCCCGATACATGTCGGAAGTCAATTGTTTTCGCTGCAAATAAGCGGGACATTAGGGAATGTTCAGATCAGACGAAAGCTGGAGCTGAGTAGTTGAGATTTCGATATGGATAATAAGACTAGTAGACAACAATTGTATTTTCATAAGTTTGATGAGTTGAATTATGTAATGGGTGCTTAGAGATTGTAATAAATTCATGAAATCAATAAAGTTAATGTGTCATGATTTCATACGTTGAATTTTATGAGCTGTTACTCTATGAACAAAGATTTTGACCATTTTCGAGGATATGAGAAATATGGTCTATGGAAGAATTTGTGCATATCAAGGGTGGTAGTACCCTGTGAGGACACTTGACCCGTGGAAAGGATAATGATATTCCACGAAGTGGACTTTGTACAAAATAAGTATGAATTTTATCTCGATATGTGGGATGCCCCAAGAATATGAAGGGACGAAGTAGTATTGGATATAAAGGAGGTATAATGTTGGGAATATGGAACAATTGTAACCCCATGATGAGTTAAAGCTATACATGTGTTGAAGTGCACCCATAACCCACATGCCCGGGAATTAATAAGGATCAAGTAATCCCTGGAAGAAGAAATTTCGGAAGAAGCTGTGATTTGATCAGCAAATGTTTCCTAGTAGGATACGAAAACCCGAGAGTTGTGAAGAATGATAATGTTTTGTTCAGCTTGCAGAAGCAATGGATATATCCGAACTCAGTTCGTCGACAAGAGAAATTCTGTAATGCTTGTGAGGATGCCCAAGTGTTAGAATGCGAGATTCACTAAACCATATACAAGGTAATGATTTGGGTGCGGAATGGATTGATCACCATGCCGACTTACTCTTATTATTCGCCTCTGCTATATGGGATGGTAAATATGTGTGTCCTACCCATAGTAGAGAGACGACGATATCAAAACCTTGTTTAAACCTTAGAACGGTATGACAAATTTTCCTTGTACAAGGCAACTGTTGCCAACCGTAGATCATACTGTGAGACTGAAGCCCTTACCCGTTTTCTGCAGGGACCCAGTCAAATTGTTTGATGACCACCATGAGATATCGATAGTTGTTTAGCATTGGCGCCATACCTGTCAGCTAAGAAGACCCCGTCATGGAAGAACCATACCAAGATAAAAGGACACAAGAATTGAGGAAAAGGTTATGCCACTACCGGAAGAGCCCATAGAAGGAATTATCCTGAAGATCTGAGAAGATCGACACAACCAACAATAAGGATGTAGTACCTGAGTTTTGATGGAACCGTAACCATGCTTCTAAGGGTGGTAGCACCCTAGGCCTTCATGACAATCGGTGGATTTTTAGGAGATTCCGAACCTAACCTATTTCTTGCTAGCCTCTTCGAATCTCGAGGACGAGATTCATTTTAAGGGTGGTAGTTTGTAACATCCCAAAATTCTAAATTTTGGAATGTTACATTAATTAGGTAATAATGTTTGCTTGTGTGAAATTGAGTGAAATTTGAAACTTTTTGAAAGTTAAATGAGAGGGAATAAAATGACTTTCGCAAAAGTGTTTCCATTTGAAACCTCGTTTTAAAGTAATTCAAACTTCATGCCACTCAAGGACTTTCAAGAGGGGAGATGAAATGACTTCTCCAAATTCAAATGAAAGAGAGTGGGGAGTTAAATTACTTTCAGTTCCATTTGGAATCCTATCCATTTGGAATATTTGAAATTCCTCTGATCAATTTAAAAATAAAGAGAGGAGCAATATGACACTCCAAACCAGGGGAAAATTTGAAATATATTTGAATAATGAAAAATTGAATTGGTTTGGAATTCAAATTGAAAACCAATTAGGAGTTATTTGGTTTTTAATCAAATTATTTTTCTCCAAAAATAAAATTGATGGAAATTAGGATAAAATGATTCCCTACAATAATAAATTGGAGAAAAATAATTTTGGAATCTTTTTGGTATTTAAAAATATTTTTATTGCATTTTTATTGCTACAGTAGCACTGTTTACCTCATTCGAATTGTTTTGTATTTTATTTGGCTTGGGGAAAATGTTCATCATTTAGTAAATCTTTTTATGAAAATTTTGATATATAATATGCCTATGTAATTTTTCTATTTTCATTATGCAGTTTTCCTTTTCTATTTCTATTTAAAAAAACTGCGCGTGCTACCGCCCACATGCACAGTATAGTAGCATCTGGCGCCCCATTGTTTTTTCTCCTAAATGGGCCAGGTCCAGCCAGCCTTTTCCTTTTCAGATTTTTTTATTCTTCCTTTGGCAAAAAAAAAGCTGCAGCTCGTACGCGCGCGGCCGGCCGATGGCCTTTAGGTGTGTGCGAGGTGCTTAACTTTTCTCCTCTGTTTCGTTTATTTTCGTCTACTTTTAGTCCCACATTGCCTAGCCTTTGAACTATAAGCCTCTCTTCCACCTATAAATATAGATTCATAGAGGCTCAAAAAATTCATCCACTTCGGGTTAAATCAATATTTGGTTTGACTAACTTCACAAAAGAAAAATATATTTTTTCTCTCCGGCGGGAATTTTGAAAGTCGTCCCGTCTCTTCGCAGTTGTCTTTTCTCTACCTTATAAATGTATCTTTCTTCGTATTTTTTATACTCCCGTAGCTTATTGTTATTTTTAGACTAGTATATGGTAGAAATCTAGTTTTTCTCTTAGTTAGTTATTTCGTTCATCGTAGGGTCTTATCTATAAAATAGTTAGATTTATAAATTAGTCCCTGTATTTACACTTTAGGACTAGAATTGCCATATCTCTTTTTTCTTCCGTAAAACTGCTTGACCCTGATTTTTCAAATAGCCATAACTGTTTACTCGTTCATCCAAATTAGATAAAACCAACGCCTACATTTTCGTCTTGATTCCACCTATCCAGTGAATCAAATAAACTTCTTGCAATTACCAAATTTAGAAATTTGTTTAGATTCATACTCAAATTTACTTTGATCATATCTTTTTATCCGTAGCTCTGTTTCTGATGAACCCAACTGCATCGGATTCATATCGAAGTAATCTTTCCGTTTGCACAATTAGTGTCATCTTTCCAACATATAATCCTGATCTTAGCCAGTTACTCTACTAGTGCATCAAAGAGTTGTTACACAACATTTTAAGCAGATTTAATGCTATGTTGAATTACTTGATCCGTTATTTTCAATCTAGTAATTCTTTTTCCTACATATTCATATTGACTTTCTACATCCAGTAGCATCATTAGTATCAACGTTTGATCTTTTCAAATTTGAACGATTCAAATTTGAACTCGAAGCTTCACTTGATCATATATTGTAAACTGTAGCGCTTTTTAAATGGATTCCTTATTCAAATTTAATCCCTAGGCGTAATCTAACATCTAGAGCCATCACCACACTTTTTCACCGAAATCAGGATCTGATCTAGCAAAATAATTTGATTTGGTTCTTTTGGAGTTTTCGCAATCTTCCTTTGCATTTTCGTTTGGGTCTTTGAGTGATTGCTAATGTGTGGATAAAATTGCTTGCTTATGATAGATTGATCGGAGTGTGACAAGTAGAACTATCAAGAATTATGAGTGCGAAGAATCTTCATCAACAGTACAAGGCAAGTTCACACTTTGATCATATTTTTCCTATACCTAGTTTTTTACTATGCATTAGTTCACACCCTTACATGTTTGCATGAGTAGGATTGGGAATTGGGGCTTTGCTATGTAGTTCATGATGTAGGAACCTATGATCTTTGAAACATCCCGGGAATATTCGTTATATTACATATTGCTTAACCATGCTCGTAGACGGGAAATGGTATGTGAGATTCATGGAAGATATGAGAGTAAAAATAACTAAGGGAAAGTTTAAGGTGGCAACATTAATACACATCTGGCTGGATTGGTTGCAGGAACCTGGAGAATCCTGTGTTGTCCTAGGAGATCCCGGAGGACCCGTGTGATCATCCTACGGAATGCCACCCAGGCTCAAAGGGATCATTTGATTATTCATGCCTAGAAACTTTTGTGTGCAGCTACAAGCCATTATGAGCTCTCGCATAGTTGAGTAAGTTGCAGGACCTCTTTCAATGGTAGACTAGCAGATGTACGGGAAAGTAGGTGTACCGGTCTACCCAGAGTAAAGAGTAAATACTTCGGAAAGGATGTGTCTCGATCTTCCGATCATGGATGTGGTCGAGTCTTGTGTGGAAAAGTGCGCAAACCTCTGTAGAGTGTAGAAACTAATCATGATTAGCCGTGTCCCCGGTTATGGACATCTTGAATATCTAAAAGTGTATTATTTGTTGATATCATCACTCTATTTTAATTAATATATAGGGTTATTAATAATTTGGGAATTTTGGGATTGAGTTGGAGGAACCTTCTCAATGATGACATAAAGTTGGTAGTAAAATAAAATTTATTCCTTTGTTGTAGAAAAAAATAACTTTATGCAAAATTAAACTTAGAGCCTCCACCAGCCAAATATGCATATAGAGATAGATATTTCCATTATTATTATATGGTGTGAATTTGTCGTTACATTCAACGTACTGACCTACATGGCTGCAATGTCTCATGTTGCAGGAATTATCCGACGAGTAAGTGATATGTTAGGGTTGCGATGTCTACACACTCAACTTTGCCGTTGGTGTTGTTGGGACTCCAAAACTTTGTTGTTACTTCCACTATATTGATTGAGGTAATAGTATTTATGTTATTTTATACATGCGATTTAACTTTGTTATAAATCCTCGAGTACTGTGTGTGTCAGCATACCGATCCAGGGATGACACTTAAGCACAGAGACTTTGGTCCATTTGGGTCGGGTCACTACATTTTCACTCCATATTTTTCCATGACCGTGTCGAATGGATGATGCACAAGAAGTGTAATTGAATGTACTAAAATTGTTTTGACAAATTTAATACGTAATAAAAAAAGGATGGCATGATATAATTCACATATAAGATGACTGGCTAACCAAGATGACGTTGCAAAATTCACATATATGATGCATGGATAAACAAGATGGCATTGCATGATTCACATATATGATATAGAAACTAAACAGATGGCATTCACTCAATGCATGTCTAAACTAAGCAGATGACATATTTTATGTATAAAGTAAGCAATGCAGGGCACCATATGCATGATATGACCAACATCAGCATGCCAAGTTAGAGCAAAAGACCTCAGGGGGTAAATAAGAGTGGTCTTCTCCCTCTGAAGCCCCCTTCGAACAGTTATCTTCCTCTTGATTACAGTCTAGAATGGAGGGAGGGGGTGCTTTTGCGCCGACCATGGAGCGACGTCTGCTTGAAATTTTATTGCCACGCAAGGCTCGTCTCTTTTGCTCTACATGTTCAGTACCATTGTGTACAATAACTGACATGTAGAGGAATAAAACATAGTGAGATTATGTTAGGAGTGCATGCACAAATCCTGAGTGATGGTAGAAGACTGTGGATAGACTCAAAACCAATGATAGCATGCAGAGAATAGCTTGAGTTAAAAATACAGATAATGTCTCCTTTAATGTTTGTTTCCACCTAACGTGAAACTCGTAGTGGACACCCGAGATTAACCAGATAGTAGATATATATTATTGATTGCTGCCCTAATATGTAGCCCATTTTAAACCGAAATTCTTCTTCGAGCAGATTTCCTACGAAAGAGATCCGTAAGGCACATGCGGAAAAGTAGAAGTTCAGATTGTCATGTGATATCATATACAGTACCTCATCCTGGGAACGAACCAGTTCATAATAAGGCTTTTCCATTCAATGTCTTCTAAATTTAGCACAGGAGACTTCACCGGAAATTCATTTATAGACTTGCCATCAAAGTGTGTTTTCCTCAGGTAACACTGTTACTGCTGCAATGCTTCCTTGAAAAGTGCAAGTAAGCTTGGCTTGTCATGACTATCCAGATTGACCCACGCCTACTTACAACAATGTAATGTAAATCATTGAGTTGTTCAATCAGCAGAAAATAGGAAAATAATCACCATGAATAATAGCACTTACACGTAAGTGGGATAGGAAGATGTGAAAACGGTGTTTGTCTTCACTATAATCTTCCCATGATGGGAATATATGCACGTAGTTCCTAACATCATTGAAAGCATTGTATTTTAAACTGAGAATAACTGGAATGGGGTTCCAATCTGGAGGAATTGTGATAGAGGCGAGGGGCCCGATCTTTCGATGAGATGGTAACTATCGATTTGGTGGAGACGACTTTGACGATCCGAATACAAACGTGCACGACGTTGCGCCTTATCAATCGCTAAACCAATCTCGAGGGGTTACCGACGATGCCAGAAGTACGACCAGCCTGACCACGAAGGTCTATTCCTGCATGCAATCGAAGAACAAACAAGAATATGATAAAGCAATCTGAATATTGCAAATATAGATGAAGTATTGATAAAGATGGGGATCCGTAAGCGGTCTTGGTCTGGTCGTTGGACACAAACGAAGTACACGAAGTTGCAATGGCTAAATTTTGACTAAACAAATCCCAAAGAAAAAGCTACTAGATGGATCTACTTATATAGGAGCAAGGGGTGGCGGCCAAGGAGGTGGAAGGACGTCCCAAGGCAGCCTAAAACTAACCCTAGGTCGTACAAGGCTCATGGGCCCAAGTGGAGGTGATGTAACACCTTTGGACCTGTAGTTTGACTCGGATTCTGCTGCAGCGTCAGATTGTTTCGTCGGTATCTCAACGCTCCAGACGAATTTGAAGGTGAATCCAATTGGGTTGGAAAGTGTACGAAATCTAGTTTTCAACAAAAAAGAATCACCCAATTCGGAGTCCGTATGAAGGAGTTCTTGCCGTTTTGAGTCAGGTATGTTTGTGCAGTCCGAATCTGGATGCAGAACGTGAGAGACTTGGACTCTATCTTCTCTTGGACCAAAAGTGACGTGAGAGAACTTTTTGAACAGCACCTAAACTTCTCTTTTTCCCTTATCTTCATATGTGGATTGTACAAATGTCCCATACACCTGGAATTAGACATGGCACAAAAGTCTGTGAAGTATTTTTTGTCCTGGATGACATAAATAAATTGTTGCATAGTTTGCATTAGAAATCACCTCACAGATATACATGTATGCAATATTTTTGGTCGTATCAAAGGTAGTCATGTCCTCATCATCCTCCCTTTCTTGAAAATAAAGCCGTCCTCGGCGTTGATTAATCTGAAATGTGGGTAAGAAAATAGACAAGGTGTACATGTTGTATATGTATATGTCATCCATTTTTACTTCCCTTAATTTTCGCACATAGGACACATGTATAGATGAGTAACTTTCGTAGTTCATAAAATATAAAGCCAAAATATTATCACAAGAAGTAGAAGGCATGAAAATATTGCAACTCAATTTGCACATATAAGTGAAGCTCTTAATCGTTACAAAAGATTGGCAATGCTCATCATTAAACCATCCCAACCTTGATGAACCATCACCAAGATTAGAGGTCATATCAAAATGATTAAACATTGGCACAACTATTTTCAGACGTATTTGATCCAAATCTGATTTATTCCCTGATTCAAATGGTTCTTTCGCATCAATAGTTAATTCAATTGATTCACTCACAATTGTTTGATCACATGGCAAAGTCAAATCACGAACATATTCCTATAAAATAGTTGGTGTGATCAAAGTAGTGGATAGCTCATCGCATGGTTCATTTAAATTGACAAGGCATTCATCATACTCATGTGGAGGTGGAAGATCGGTACCTTTGTCATTACCTCTTATGATCAACTAAGATGATGTAGGCACTGTCGGAGGTGATGTGTCACATGGTGGAGGTGATGTAGTCCTCACAACAACGGATGTGTCTGTCATAGTACGCCTAGTAGTGGAAGGAACAACCGTATCATCTCTTGGAATGTGCACCTGACACTTATTCTCCTTATGGACAATACATTGTTTTATTTCCTGTTCAGCACTACAAGCAAGACGAAACAAATGGTCCATAGGATAACACTCTTCATGAATTAGCATCTCCTGAATATCACGGTTTAATCCTCCCCAAAATCTATCCATAAAATCATCTTCACTTTCCTCTAAAAAGGAGTGCAACAAGGTAGTTCGTAAATCATGATAATATTTTGTTACGGTGTCACTACCTTGTTTCAAATGTTGTAGTTTTTTTAATTATGCCACGAGTATAATAAACATCGACAAATCTATCTCTCATCACAAGTTTTAAATCATCCCAAGTAGTAGGTACATGATTAGAGTATAACCGACAATATTCACTCCACCAAACTAAAGCATAACCAGTGAAAGAACCAACCGCAACCTTAACTTTTTTACGTTCATCAAAACTATGGGAAGCAAATATATTATTGATGTTGAACTCCCATTCAATATATAAATCAGGTTTAAAACGACCATGAAAAGGTGGCATGGAAATAAGAACCTGTTTGTGCGCATTCTGATGTCTTTGTACCTCTTGTGATGGTGATTGTATTTTCTGAGGTGATGACACGTCTCCCACGATCGATGAAGCCCAACTGACTCTTGAACCTGCCATGATTAGTAGAAACAAGAAACAAAATCCAAAAATAATGTTCCTATGAACTACTAGGATGTGGTGGTAAAGCGCTCATAGTAAATCAAATATCAATATGTTATAAGTTCTTACCATGCAGCAGGTGGTGATAGGCAGCCAGCGGTGTCAAATAACTCCAAAGATTGAGTAAAGCGATTGCCAGGTGAACATACGTAAACACGGTGTAGAAATATGTGGAGATGGGTTGGCTTTATATATGGTAGCAAAAGATTAACAATAATCAATTCAGAGATGCAATGTTGAATAAACGCTCAACGACGGTACTGTGCTGGTCCTATGCTAGAGCGGACTAGAGACGCGAGCCTATAAAACTAATGAGGTCACGGTGTAGCACAACTAGCATCAATAAAGGATACGAAGTAGCTCTGGACAGCAAGATATAAGTGAAGATCACAATGGCAGTAAAGATAATGATGAAAACCACTGCCAAGCAGAATATACAACAACACTCTCTCCAACTTTCTTTTCCTTCTTTTTCTTTTTCTTTTTTCTCACACTTTTTTTCTTTTTCTTTCTCTCCTCTTTTTTTTTTACTTTTTTTTCTCTGTCTTTTTTTTTCTTTCTCCCTCTTTCCAAGACAAACTAGATAAGATGCAGATTGGATCAAGCAAAGATGCGAACGACTTCAACTATGATTGTGACGATGAACGATGGGTAGCATGAGGTGGAAATTGATGGATGAGGTGGTGTACAGCGGAAGGGATAACGATGCAGCGGCGACGTGACTAATGTGAACATAACTCGAAACTCTAACGAACTAGACACTAAGACCAGCAACTCGACACGACGATGCAACCGATAATTCAATAATGTAAACAATGGAAAGAAAATTGCAAAGGCTCAGACTGGCTAGGACAAAGGATGAATAGATCTAACTTTTTTTGTGGCTTTTCCTTGGACAATAGGTAAGAAAATAAATCTAATCTAGGATTAACTGGAAATTCTCACCGAGCAACCTGAAAACTGATACCACTTGATAGAAGCGAGGGGCCCGATCTTTCGATGAGATGGTAACTATCGATTTGGTGGAGACGACTTTGACGATCCGACTACAAACGTGCACGATGTTGCGCCTTAGCAATCGCTAAACCAATCTCCAGGGGTTACTGACGATGCCAGAAGCACGATCAGCCTGACCACGAAGGTCTATTCCTGCATTCAATCAAAGAACAAACAAGAATATGATAAAGCAATATGTATATTGCAAATATAGATGAAGTATTGATAAAGATAGGGATCCGTAAGCGGTCTTGGTCTGGTCGTTGGACACAAACGAAGTACACGAAGTTGCAATGGCTAACTTTTGACTAAACAAATCCCAAAGAAAAAGCTACTAGATGGATCTACTTATATAGGAGCAAGGGGTGGCGGCCAAGGAGGTGGAAGGACGTCCCAAGGCAGCCTAAAACTAACCCTAGGTCGTACAAGGCTCATGGGCCCAAGTGGAGGTGATGTAACACCTTTGGACTTGTAGTTTGACTCGGATTCTGCTGCAGTGTCAGATTGTTTCGTCGGCATCTCAACGCTCCGGACGAATTTGAAGGTGAATCCAATTGGGTTGGAAAGTGTACGAAATCTAGTTTCCAACAAAAAAAGAATCACCCAATTCGGAGTCCGTATGAAGGAGTTCTTGCCGTTTTGAGTCAGGTATGTCTGTGCAGTCCGAATCTGGATGCAGAACGTGAGAGACTTGGACTCTATCTTCTCTTGGCCCAAAAGTGACGTGAGAGAACTTTTTGAACATCACCTAAACTTCTCTTTTTCCCTTATCTTCATATGTGGATTGTACAAATGTCCCATACACCTGGAATTAGACATGGCACAAAAGTCTGTGAAGTATTTTTGTCCTGGATGACATAAATAAATTGTTGCATAGTTTGCATTAGAAATCACCTCACAATTATACATGTATGCAATATTTTTGGTCGTATCCAAGGTAGTCATGTCCTCATCAAATTGGCCGTCGCTGCAGTTGGGATAGGTCTTCGACTGGTGCCCTTGTTGTACATTTTGCTGGAGTGGGATTTTTCTATGGTACGGCTGGTGCTATGGCAACTGAAATCGGCATACCTTTTGCTGGAATGTAGGTCCTGTGTGGTGGGGCTCGTCGTGTGGCCAGTGAAGTATGGGTACAGTCTGCTAGAGTCAGTCCTATGTTTTGTGTCACTAGTTGTAGAGCCAATATAAGTGGGGTGCTATCTGATTTCTCGGGCACCACCATGTTTTTCAAGGACTTTGTTGGTGCTCCTTCTGGTTCGGCAATCACCCTCTTCCTTTTTTATGTCTTATGCACAAGAACATCATTTGAGTGGGAAAACATGGTATGATGATAAATGGAATATGTATTGATAATGGATGGGCATGACATCTTGACATATATGATGAGTAAACTAAGCAGATGGCGGTGCAACGAAGTAGAAGAAATGCAAGACACCTTACACATGATACGTGCAATCAATAAAACATTGCTAAATTAGAATAGGCACCTTGATGGGTGAACATGATAGGCCATCTGCCTTCGACTCCTCGAGGTAAGAATAGTCATTAGGATCATATTCCAAACAAGAATCTGCAGGTGAGGAGCGTATGAGTTTCATTGCATCCAGAATGGAACTCAACGCCTTGGTGACAAGTTTGTTAATCATTGCACTGTTCCATAATATTCTTCTAATGCGTGCATTCTCAAATTAATTGTGATTGTGCACAATATCTGAGAAACATGAAAACATAAATAGTAGTGAGATTATCTTTGTAATACAGAGGATATTCTAGTATAATAGGGGCTCCCTTGTGTGCTATCACTGTATTCTGATGGGAGAGCCCAAGTGTGCTGTAATATGGTGCGTGCATTAATATAATCTGGCACAACTACACAAAAAATAGGCTCCCTGTTGGGAGCTCCAAAAGTAACGATAGTCGACAGATGATAGGTTCATAATATACTCTATAGAAAGTTTATTGCCAAACCATGATAACAAGAGCACACAAGGCAGATCATAGTGTAGATAAAAGGGGTACACCATACCTAGCATAAATTAATCGAGAAAGTGGAATTAGCTGTAAAATACGGTGTTGTATTGACGCTACTAATTGAAAGCCTATAAATCACCTACATGCCAGCTCTATCAGCTGGTGACTGCAGATATCCCTGCTCCCCTTCCTCACAAGGAACATACTGTACTTACTAAATAAGGAATAACAAAAGAGGAACATGCTAAAGAACCGAAGAAGAAGCATATTATTGAGATTCCGCTTCTTTCTATACAATGTTGGTTGCCCACTCATGATGAATCACAACGCCCAAAGAAATGCAATTCCATGCCGTCTCTCTACATCTGGCCACATGCATTTGGAAAATCAACTAGGAGCATTAGCTGACCAATTAAATGCGTGTCTATTTATGTGACGCCCCCGATTTGACCATACACTAATCATGCGCGCAAACATGTATGACCAAGATCAGGGACTCACTAGAAGATATCACAACACAACTCTACACACAAATAAAATAATACAAGCTTTATATTACAAGCCAGGGGCCTCGAGGGCATGAATACATAAGCTCGAACACACAAGAGTCAGCGGAAGCAATAATATCTGAGTACAAACATAAGTTAAACAAGTTTGCCTTAAGAAGGCTAGCACAAAAGCAACACGATCGAAAAGGCAAGGCCTCCTGCCTGGGACCTCCTAACTGCTCCTGGTCGTCAGCTGTCTCCATGAAGTAGTAGGCTTTGTCGGGGTAGTAGCCGTCGTCAACGATGGCATCTGGCTCCTGGACTCCATCATCTGGTTGCACCAATCAGAGAGAAGAAGGAAGGGGGAAAAGGGGTAGCAAAGCAACCATGTGTACTCATCCAAAGTACTCGCAAGGAAGGATCTACACTACATATGCATCGGTATCAACGAAAGGGGGTAGTATCTATGGACTAAGCTGCAGAATTCCAGAATAAGAGGGGGAGAAGCTAGTCCTATCAAAGACTAGCATCTTCTGGAAACCATCGTCTTGCAGCAACAGGGGGAGTAGATTAGTATAACATAAGTCATATTTATGTTGGTGCCAACGCTCCAGGATCCTTTCTCGACTCCCGAAGCCACATATCCAAATCATGCCTCAGCATCCAGTTCGAGTTGTATCGATCGGGATACAACTCCAAGTGTCCGTTACCGTAGGACAGGCTATCGATAGATGTTGCTTCCCTGCAGGGGTGCACCACACACTACAAAAAAAAGACACATCCGTGACATTTTGGGCCGAACGAAACTTTTTTCTGTCATACTTATGACACTTCTATGACAATAATTGTGACAAAACACGGTATCATCATAGATGTGGTGGGGTCCTACTTCTATGACAAAAAATCATGAAAAAATGGGCTTTTCGTCCTGGGCGGGCCAGAGCGCAGCTGGATGACATTTTATGGGCCGTCCATGATGGAAAAAACCGTGGTAGAAGCGAGGGTGAGGAAAATATCGGGGTGTTCCCGGTTATGGTGGGTGGTCGGGGCTGAGCGATGTGTGTTTCTCTCGTACACGCACGCGTGTGGGTGCGTGGCGTTGGGCTCTAACTGAACCCGAGCGAGGCGTTGGGCTCTAACTGAACCCAAGCGATTGCACTACAGGCTACGCGTTACTGAACCCGAGTGATCGATCGATGGCTGTTAACTGAACCCGATCGAGCGATTCCTTCGCTACTGCTGCTAACTGAAGCCGATCGATGCTGCCTCTGCATGAACAGTGAGCGTTGCTGGTGGGTTTGGATGAACAGTTCCCGGTGGGGATGGCTGAACAGGACCCTGTGGTGTTGCCTCTGCATGAACATGACCCCATTCGATCGGGCCAGTTGGGGTTGCATGAACAGGACCCCGTGGAGGGCTGCATGACCACCCCGTGGAGGCCTGCATGAACATTAGTCAGTGGAGGGCTCGATGAATAGTAGCCCATGGAGGGGTGGTTGAACAGGAGCCCGTGGAGAGGGCTGGTTGAACAGTAGCCGGTGGAGTAGCGCGCGGTGGAGGCTGAACAGTCGCAGGTGGAGGCTGGAGGAGGTCGACGGTGGATGAACAATAGCCCGTGGAGGCTGGAGGGGGTCGACGGTGGTGATGAACAGTATCCCGTGGAGTCCTGTTTTGCGGTACACCACACCCCTCCCGATGAACAGGACCCCCTTTCAACCGTAGCGCTCCAACACAAGTCCGTTTCCTCCGTTTTGCGGTAAGCCACACCCCTCCCGATGAACAGGACCCCCGTTTCGACCGTAGAGCTCCAACACAAATCCGTTTCCTCCGTTTTGTGGTACGCCACACCCCACCCGATCAAGAGGACCCCCGTTTCGACCGTAGGAGGTCCGTTTCCTCCGTTTTGCGGAATGCCAGACCCCTCCCGATGAACAAGATCTCGTTTTGAACGTGCCGGTCGAACACAAGGCCGTTTCCTCCGTTCCGCAGTACGCCAAGCCTCGTTTCCATCGGCTGTTCCGTCCATGCCCTCCCGATGAACAAGACGACGCATTCCATTCCGACCCAGCCGGTTGACTCCCCATGAACACGACGACGACGCTGTTTCTCCGTTCCGACCCAGCCATGTACACGAGCCCTGGGCGTACGTGCGCGCGAGTAGGCGTTCGAGACCCCGCCCGTATGTACGTACGTGGCCGTATTTTCTTTCTTGCACCCTGGCCACTGTACGTACGTGTACATGCTACGTGCGTGCCTCTGCTACGACACGTGCGAGCCTCTACATCGACCAATATGTACGTATAGGTTCGCGATCATAATGACAACGCTACGTACGCTTGGACCAGGTGGGCCCCGATTGTCAGGCACTTCCTTGGGTGCGAAGATGTAGCTAGTGGGTCCCAGCAGTCAGGGGGGCGAATCGTTTTTTTGCCCGGACGCACTTCCTTGCCTGCGAAGATGTAGCTGGTGGTCCCAGCAGTCAGGGGGAAACGTTTTTTTCACGAAATACGGTGGCCCGTCCGGTGGATCCCCGATGTCAGGTGGAGGAATAATTATTTTGCGCGTAATAAGGAGGCATTTCCTTGCTACGGCCATGGACCCAGCTGTCAGCCTCTCCACATACAGTACTCTTCTGATGGAAGCCGTTCCTTGACCACGTTGACCACACCGCGCCGAGAGCACCAGGGCGGTGAACGACGACGAGGCCTAGGAAGGGGACGACGCGTAGCCGGGGAAGACGCGGTAGTGGAAGCCCGCACGGAGAGGAGTACGAGGGTTCAATGGTTCGGATGCAGTGTGAGGCAGCCGTCGCCACAGGGCCTCGCGAGCGGTGGGAATAGTAGGGGGCGGTGAGGCCTCCACGACAGCACAGCCGGCCACGGGAGGCAGGAGCATGCGGCACGACCGGCGCTGCTTTGGGCGGCTGGAGCAAGAAGACCAGAGGTTGAAGAAGCACTGCGGCCGTTGGATGGACATCGTACGGTCACTTGAGCTAGAATCGTTCATATTGACTAAGTTGACAAAGCACACCATCCCCATCAACTTAGTAGGCCCACAAGTCAGCCTCCCACCAAGGTGGGTCCCAACCAGCAGGGGGAGTATTCATTTTTTTGTGCGTAATAAGAAGGCACTTCTGGTGGGTCCGAGCTGACAGCGGGGGGAACGTTTTTTTCACGCAATACGGTGGCCCGTTCGGTGGGTCCCAGCAGTCAGAGGGGAAACATTTGTTTCACGAAATATGATGGCCCGTACGATGGGTCCCTGCTGTCAGGTGGAGGAATCATTATTTTCCGCGTAATAAGGAGGCACTTCCTTGCCGCCGTCGTGGACCCAACTGTCAGCCTCTCCACGTACAGTCCACGTCCGATGGAAGCCGTTCCTTGACCACGTTGACCACGCCGCACCGAGAGCACCAGGGCGGTGGACGACGGCGAGGCCTAGGAAGGGGACGACACGGAGCTGGGGAAGACGCGGCAGTGGATGCCCACGCGTAGAGGAGTACGAGGGTTCACTGGTTCGCTGCGGTGTGAGGCGGCCATCACCGCAGAATAACAGGGGGTGTGGGTGAGTAGAGGGATGGTCTGGCCAGCGGTGGGAATAGTAGGGGGCGGTGAGGCCTCTGCGGCAGCACAGCCGGCCACGGGAGGCAGGAGCATGCGGCACGACCGGCGCCGCTTTGGGCGGCTGGAGCAACAAGACCAGAGGTTGAAGAAGCACTATGGCCGTTGGATGGACATCGTACGGTCACTGGAGCTAGAATTGTTCATATTGACTAAGTTGACAAAGCACACCGTCCCCGTCAACTTAGTAGGCCCACAAGTCAGCCTCCCACCAAGGTGGGTCCCAACCAGCAGGGGGAGTATTCATTTTTTGTGCCTAATAAGGAGGCACCTCCGGTGGGTCCGAGCTGACAGCGGGGGGAACGTTTTTTTCGCGCAATACGGTGGCCCGTCCGGTGGGTCCCAGTAGTGAGGGGGAAACGTTTTTTTCATGAAATACGGTGGCCCGTCCGGTGGGTCCCTGTTGTCAGGTGGAGGAATCATTATTTTCCGCGTAATAAGGAGGAACTTCCTTGCTACCGTCGTGGACCCAGCTGTTATCCTCTCCATGTACAGTCCACATCCGATGGAAGCCGTTCCTTGACCACGTTGACCACACCGCGCCGAGAGCATGTAATGCCCCGGTTGTAATACTTTCCCTTTTGGGCAATATATATATCTCTGGCTTCATCTATTCCATTCCGGGCTCCTTGTCTTTCGGGTTTTCGTCGTTTTGTTGTGTGCGTGTGTGGCATTCATTCATATCATGTAGTCATGTGCATCGCATTGCATTTGTGTTGTCGTTTGCATCTGGTTCCACGCGTTCCTTCCCGTTGTCCGTTTCGCGTTCCGGAGCTCCCTCACGTGTCCGTGGCGTCCCGTAGGCCTACTGTGGTGTTTGGCCATGTAACGTTACCGGTTTGGCGCGAGACTTGTCGTGTGTTGTTGTTTTGGTGTGTGTAACCCGCCTGTCAAATCTCGTCGCGTTTGGAGTTCGTTTGCTACCCCAACAATTATTCTCGTGGGCTCAAAGTGCCTCCACTTTGAGGCCCAAGACACCCCTCAAACAGCCCACCAAACCAGACCAATCCCCTCCCTTCATCTAGGCCATCCAATTCTAATCGCGTGGCCGAAAACCACACCCCATTTGGACAACCCTAGCTCCTTGTGCCTATATATTTGTCCACCTTCCTCAAATTTTGCCCCAAAACAAGGAAACCCTAGCCCCCATCTTCTTCTTCCTCCAGCCACCGCCACCTCGCCGGAGACTTCGCCGGAATCTCGCCGGAATCTTCTTCACCGCCACCTCCTCATCACCGCCGGCCGGACCTTCTCCACCACCGCCTCCCCGCCATCACCGCCGGCCGAGGGCCCCGCCTCCTACCTTACCCCGTCGCCAGCCGCCGCCACTCCCGACGGTCCCGTCGATCTCATCGGGCGCCCCAGGCTCGAGGAGCCAAGCCGCCGCCACCGCGTCGCCTGGATCGGATCGATCCCGATCGGGTCAATGCCAGGCCGCGAGCGCTCCCAGCCGGCGCCTTCGGTCGCAGCCCAGACGCCGCTCGCCTCCGCGAGGCCCAGCGGCCTCGTTCCCCCGCCGGCCCGAGGACCCCTCCTGGGCCCCGAGGCTCTAGCCTCCCAAGCCGGCCCGCGCCATTCGCCTCCTCCCGTCGCGAGCAGATCCGCCCGCCTGGGCCGGCGAAGCGCCTCCTCGGCCCAGCCGCCATCTTCCGCCAGCCCGCGCCGCCTCCTCCTTTGCGGGCCGCGCCGCCCCAGGGCCCAGCAGCTCCACCGCCACCCCGAGGCTGAAGCCCACTCCGCCGAGCCGGGCCGCCTCTCCAGCCGATCCACACCGCCGCAGATCCGGCCCGCTCCTTTCCAGATCTGAGAGGTTGACCTCTAGATCCACTTAGTCCCTGTGTTATTTTTGTGTGCTGATGCTATCTTGTTATGATGATATCTTTTTGTGTGGTGCTCCGATTTGAGTGAATGAGGTGTCAGACGTTCGTGGAGACTTGTACTACATTTCATTCCATTGTGCCATGCCTATTTGAGTTCATCTAGGTGTTTAAAATTCTGTTGCAAGAGTGCATCGTGATAAAAACTGCTGTTAGTGTTGTTTTCATGCCATCTTTGCATAGTGATAACTTGGTGCCCGTTTATCCGAATGATGCAAATGACATGTCCACGTGTTCGTCTTGTCATGCTCTACATGATGATTGCTTAGACTTGCATGATAGATTTAATCTTGCCATGTTTATCTCCGTTGCAAAATGCCATGTGGCTGTTATGTGTTTAGCTTGTTATGAAATGCCAACTTGAGGAGCTCATTGCTATCGTTGTGTTTATCTCCATGATGCATGCTTACATGTTTTGGAATCACCATCATATGTACTTTGTTGTGGTGCTTACCACTTGCCATGTTTAGTTTTGAGGTGACTTAAACTTGCTCTCAAAGATGCCATGATGAAACTGCTGTTTTAACACTTAGTGAAATTTCACTAAGTCTGGAATCTGTAATTTTCAGATGCCATGTTTGCCTGTTGTTCTAGGCCAATCCATGATAGTTTTGGGGTGACTCTTGATGATTCCTTGTTGTACATATTGTTGGCTATCCATTCATGCTCTCACATGCTTATTTGAGTGGCTGTAGCATAGTTAACTTTTGCTCCAAAGTTGCAATAAATTACTGCTGTCAGGATTTTGTTGTCAAGTTCAATATGTCATAGCTTGTTGCTATTGATCCTTGGCTCCTTTGGGGGTGCACCAATGGACTTATTTGCTGTACATATTGTTGGCTATCCATTCATGCTCTCACATGCTTATTTGAGTGGCTGTAGCATAGTTAACTTTTGCTCCGAAGTTGCTATGTGGCTGTAATTTTCAGCTTTCGCATGTTTATTGTTTTGTGTGTAACTTTTAGCCCGTAGCTCCGATTGCAGCAAGTCTTATATGAAACTTGATTGATTCTTCGTGTAGATTCATAATATCCTTTTGTTATCTTGTTTTGAAGCATTTTGCTTGATCGCATATTGTCATGCTCATTTTGCTCCCATAGTGCATCAGTCATGCATCCAGCATATTTTGAGTGCGCATTGCATCTTGTTGATTTGGTACCTTGTGTGTTTGTGTTGATTAGAGCCGGAAGCTGAGACCGAGTACGAGTACGAGCACGAGGTTACTACCGAGCTTGAGAACGAGGACCCCTCTTACGATCCGAACGACAACTCTTCAGGCAAGATGACCGAATCCGGATACCATTACTATTTTTGCCTATTGCTAGTAGTCTCGATCTATAGTTTTGCCTCGATGCCCATGTCTTTCATGTCAGCCTCCTACTTGTAACCATGATCATGTCTAACCACCCTACCTATGCAAACCATTGATTGGCTATACGTAGGCTTCGCTCAGCCCTCTTATAGCATTGCTAGTTGCAGGTGAAGTTGAAGATGCTTGCTTCATGTTGAAGTTTTGTTGGGTTATATCACACTATATATATGCTTAAAATGAAATCATCTATATATTGGCAATGGGTGGAAGGCTAAGCCTTTTGCTTGGTGATTTGTTCCACTCATGCCGCTAGGAACCGTTTAAACCGGTGTTATGTTCCTTGATTATGCGTTCCTCACACGGTTGGGGTTATGGGGCCCCCTCGATAAACCGCTAAGTGCTAAGTCTTTTCCAGCAAGTCCCAACATTGGTACTATTTGCCTAATAACTAATAAACTTGCATAGGGAGTAATTAACCCTCTTTCTTAATCAACAACCCCGGGCCAGTGCTCCACATGAGTGTTGGTCCGAAACGGGGAGTCTGCGGGGCCGCCTTGGGGAAACCCGAGGTATCTGGTATCCACCCGTAGAATCGCCCATCCGGTCGTGGCCTGAGACTAGATACGCGCGGCTATTGTCAGGGTGTCGGCACGCCGGGAGGATTTGCTGGATTAGCCTTACCTTAGTTCGGAGTATCTTGAGCACGGGATTCCGAGAATACTCGGGCCTTCCCACCTTTGGAGTTGCGACTCCGCGGATCGTGGGCTTGTCATGGGCCAAGTTGGAACACCCCTGCAGGGTTATGAACTTTCGAAACCCTTGCCCGTGGTTATGTGGCAGATGGGAGCTTGTTAATATCCGGTTGTAGAAAACTTGCCACCATGTTCCAATACACTACCAGCGTGTGTTCCGTGACTGTCATTTTCCGAAAAGGGTTTCGGGAGATGAACACGGTGGGGTTATGTTTGACTTGACTAGTTTACGATCACTTAGTGATCATCTCTCGACCGTGGCACCTTCTCTTCTCGCTCTCTTTTACGTAAGCTAGTGCTAGTTGCTGCTGCAACCACTTTTTCTTATTCTTTCTTCAGCCTTGTTCCTCACCCAAGGCTTAGATAGTCATGTTACCCGGGAACGGGATTGCTGAGTCCTCTGTGGCTCACAGTTACTTCACCACACCAGATGCAGGTCCGATGGTGAGCTAACCAGGTGATGGCACTGAGCTAGACTAGGAGTACGACGAGGAGCGTAGCCGTTACTATGTTCGTTATCCCGATGATCAGTAGTGGAACTTCTACTAGGATTCGATCCGACCTGTGGATTTAAATTATGTTTGGTATCTTGTCATTTGGATTTTACCC
The DNA here is from genome assembly GCA_902687465.1 of Secale cereale. Lineage (NCBI taxonomy): Eukaryota > Viridiplantae > Streptophyta > Magnoliopsida > Poales > Poaceae > Secale > Secale cereale. The sequence goes on along the minus strand of LR738711.1, from coordinate 448,075,845 downwards.
TTAGATGGGCTGTGATGTTTTATTGAATGATGATTTGGACATGTAATGTATTTGTGTGACGTGGCGAGTGTAAGCCAACTATTTTATGTTTTCCATCCCCATCTTTTACATGAGTTGTGCAAAGATACCAAACTTGCGATCATTCCAGCATGGGGTTATGTCTCTAAGTCGTGCCTCGACACGTAAGAGATATAGTCCCATCCTGGGCATTACAAGTTGGTATTAGAGCCGACCCTCACGGTTACACGGATGTTTGCGGACAGTTTGCAGTCATGTTGTGCATGACGTTTGTGACCCGTCGTGGCACACGGCATGGCACATGTGCCGTCCTCGAAGCACATACGGTTGTGCCAAGAGGGAACGTTCCTGTGGCCCGACGAGGACGTCGGTTCCTCTGAGTGAGGGTGTATGTGATAGCCTGGCTTGTTAGGGATGATAGACTACTCATATCAATAAGGAATTCCTTCTTTTCCGGGAGCCCATTCGGATAGAACTCCAAAGTTAAGCGTGCTCAGCTTGGAGTAGTTTCAGGATGGGTGACCGACCGGGAAGTTGCTCCCGGGTGCTCACGAGTGAGGACAAAGTGCGCAGAAAAGACTAGTATTGATATGTGAGGCCAGTCTAGATCCCGCCAGGAGTAACGACCACCGGCGGGTGTGTCCGGGGCGTTACAGAGCACCAGGGCGGTGGACGACGGCGAGGCCTAGGAAGGGGAGGACGCGGAGTCGGGAAAGACGCGGCAGTGGAAGCCCGTGCAATTCTCTCGTTTATTGACTCCATAGATTGACAACGGTGTGGGACCGTGATGTCTGGAAACCAGGAGGAAGCAAAAAAAAATTAGAGTTTTATATACTAATAAGGAGGCACTTGCGTACGTGTGGCTATGGCCCTGGTGGGTCCCCACTGTCATCCTCTCCAAGTAAAGACATCTCCTCATCCTCATGGCCGTTGACCATGTTGACAACGCGAGACGGCGGCGCCACGGCGAGCGCAACAACTTGAAGGACGACGGAGAGGGCCTCGCGGGCCCTACGGATGGTCTGATACAACGCCCGCTTCTCATTCGGGAAGCCAGGATCATAGGGCCACATGTCCGCGACGGCATTGTCGTTCGCTTGTTCACCGGTGCTCGTTGAGTAGACGGAGGTTGCAACACAGGCCCTCTTGCGCTGGTAGCTCTTCCGCCATTAGGGCGTCGAAGTGCGGCCGCACCTTCTCTATGGTGAACACAACATGAACCGGCTTAGACAGTGGCGCCGGCTCCTGGTCGGAAGCTACGTCCATCGTCTAATTATCGTCGCTCAGCTCGGTGAGGTAGCTTGCGAGCCAGCATGTCCGACTGCTGGACCGACCCGCTGCCAAGCACGAGTCTGACTGCCCTGGCCCACCCAGACTGCCTCCCCCGCCCGCGCGCGCTTTCCGCCCAAAACGGTCAGTGCCGCCTGCCCCGCTTCCCGGTGCATGCGATTGCTCCGCCTTCAAATGACACAAGTGCCATCCGTCCGTCCTTCTGCCGCCCACATTAATGATATGCGGTTGCCGAGGCGGCTACTCCGGCACCACACGACCGTCGCTCCGCCGTTCACCATTGCTATATAAGCTGTTGCGCCGGCCATAGCCGTAGTCATCTGCATCCGTTCCTATTCTCCTGTCCACACCACCACTACCCACCATGGTTTCCTTGCGCTCCAGCGCTCTTCGGGACGGTCGGACGATGGAGCACAAGGAGATGGCAGCCATTGCTGCCGACTGGCTGGCCGGCAGGCAGCCGGAGGATGACGACGTCCCAATGGAGAACCTGGTAGTCGACGATCCGGCGCCAACCCCCTCCTCCACGCCATCCTCGCCGGCGCATTGCACCATGACCATCGGCGAGGCGTGCCCAATATATGGAAACGGTGAGGCAGAAGCGTGAGGAGCAGTTCCGAGAGGCGCAGGCAGACGCCGCCTACAACAACCATCTCCTCCAAGAGCACCTGCAGGCGGAGGAGCAGATCGCCGCGGAGCGGGCGGAGCAGGAGGCACCGCTCGACTCGTACCGCTCCGCCCGCGAGGGCCGCCTCGAGCGCTGGCGAAAGCTGCTGCCGCCTACAAAGAGGGCGATGAAGCGGGCGAGGCGCCGTTTGGCGAGACCGAGGACGAGGCAGAGGACAATGCCGGCTCCGACGAGTCCCCTCTCCACTGGCGTCGACGAGGCCTTGCTCCGCCGAGGCCCCGTAGCGCCAACAACGAGGGAGAGGACACCGCCGGCTCCGCCGAGGCCCCACCCTGCCGGCAACGAGGGGGAGGATTTCCCCCACTCTGCTGAGGCGCCACCCGCCGGCAACTAGACAGAGGACATCCCCAGCTCCGCCGAGGCCCCGCCCCGCTGCCAACGAGGCCGCGGCACACAGACAACGAGGAAGAGTAGAACATGGTAGGTTGCCGCCGCTCGGGTCCAAGTAAGGCCACCGCAGCCCTAATCGCTATGACAAGCTAGGCGGGTTGACCACTGACGGCGGGTTAGCTTCTTGGCGGCGACGTGGAGTCGGTAAGCTATGTTGGAGAAGGACGCTGCTTCTACTTAACTGCTGGTGCAGTTGGCTGACTGACACATGGGCCCAACATGCATCTGGGCCACATGTCAATTACGCAACTGCGCGTGCAATTAAGTCACTGAAGCTTCTTTAAGAATAACCCAATTTATAGATTCGACACACGGGGAGCCAAAGAGTATTTATAAGCTTTGACAGTTGAGTTGTCACTTCAACCGCACGTGAAATATACTTACTTGCAACAAAAGATAAGTGGTAACGGTGATATGATAGTGATGGTGGTGATAGCAAAAGTGAACAGCAAAAGTAACAACTAATAACCAGCAGGATTGAAACACTGTAGGCTAGGGAGATGGATGGTTGGGCGCTGCATGGATGAGATACATCATGAATCTAACTTGGGGCAAGGCACACAGAAAAGTAATGATCATCTAGGCAAATATCAAACATTAGGCTTGTATCCCACAGGTAGTTGTACGTGCTTGCAATAAGAACTTGCACAACATCTTTTGTCCTACCATCCCGCTATGAACGGGGCCAAAAGGAACTTATGGAGATTAAGGTGCTCCTGTCAAAGAGCACCAGAACAAAGCAATAAACTCAATGGATACATGGAATACTCAAATTTTGGACCATCCCCTTTGGTGTCCCAAGCTGTCACCTTTGGGATCGCCGGTTCCGGACCATAATAGGTGCAAACAACTCATAGATAGGATCAAGAACACAAATATATTCATGCAAACACATAGGGTTCAGATCTGAAAACATGGCACTCAAGCCCAAAGGGACAAGCATTAAGAGCAACAAGTTGAAGCAAAGATGATAAACACCAAAGTAGATGATAGGCAACATGCCCCCAATAATCTGATAAACTATTACATGATCTAACTCATCCAATCCCTACCATCCCCTTTTCCTACAGCAGGGAATTACTCACACATGGAAGGAGAAGTCATGGAGGGAGGATGGAGTGGTGATGATGATGACGATGGCGATGATCTCCCCTCTCCGGAGGCCAAATCAGCCTCCAGATTAGCCCTCCCGAAGAAGAACAGAGGGTGGCGGCGGCTCCGCGACGGAAACTGGAAAAACGACTTCTGTTCTGGGGTTTCCTCGCCACGGGAATAAATAGGAGCCAAGGTAGGGCACCAGAGGGGGGAGGACCCTCCCAGGCGGCCTCCTGGCGCGGCCAAGGGTGGGGCCGCGCCAGCAAGGCGCCTGGGGCCCCCTGGCTGCCCTCTGGCCCCACTTCTGGCACAATGGCCCTTCGGGTGCGTGGATTTTCTGTGATTTTTCTTGGAATTTTCTGAGACACCTAAAAATCCATTTTCCTGCACACAATAAAACCATACAGGCAGCTCTGCTGAAAACAGCGTCAGTCCGGGTTAGTTTAGTTTAAATCATGCAAGAATGAGGGCAAAACAATAGCAAAAGTGTTTGGAAAAGTAGATACGTTTGAGACGTATCAACTCCCCCAAGCTTAGCATATTGCTTGTCCTCAAGCAATTCAGTTGAACGAACTGGACGCGACAAAGAAAACTTTGACAAACTCTTTTGCTTCATTAGATGTATATAAGCATGTACTACGAAAAGAGTATAGCAAGTATTGAAACAATGCTATGAGGACAATGCACGAAGCAATCCTTCTTTCAAGTGACCAATCACAAATAACTAAAAGTAAATAATATGCTACTGAAAATCAAGACAAGATTACATTGCACATAGCTTGAACATACTAGAGTGGTATCTCGCTAGCCTCCATGAGTGAAGCAAAACATAAATGCAGAAACTCCTCCAGAGTTTTAAAGGAGACTAGAACTAAGAATTTCAGAATAAATAATACCACAAGCATGCAGAAGACAATGTAATACTTTGGGACAATGCACATTACACTCAGAATGACAATTATGCTCTCCTAGTTGGTGCTTTGAAGAAAGAAGGTGGAGACTCTCGAACCGTGGAATTTGATGGCGAGGTTGAAAACCCGTGGTTGGAAGCAAAGACTAAACATGTACCAGAGCTCTTGGTTTTGAAAACAGAGGTAAAAAATGATTTTGGGAGGTGCATATTTCGTCAACGAATGCTAGTAGACAACCCAATCACTTCTTTTGCTAGACATGTTTCAAGGAACGGCTCCCAAGATGGGGACGATCACATCCCCTTAATCTCCTTTGTTTATCACTACCAAAGTTTTCTGATTTCTCATAAACAAAGCGTGAAGGAGGGTTTGTTGGTTATGATTATCTTTTGTGAGCTGGGTGCACTCATGCCAGTCCCTCCTCGTATTAGGGGTTTGCAGATTAGACATGCAATCCCGGGATAAAACATGTCCAACATAAGAAGATCATGAATTACCTACTACTTCCTCATGAGATAAAACAAAGGCACACAACAGGAGTAAATTTGAATAATTTCGAGATGGTACAAGAAAGTCTTCGTTAGGATGGCCGGTAAATACCACATAGGAAGGTATGGTGGACTCATATGGAATAACTGGTTTGAAAGGATTTGGATGCACAAGCAGAATTCCGCTTAGTGCGAGCGAAGGCTAGCAAGAAACTGGGAAGCGACCAACTAGAGAGCAATAACGGTCATAATCATGCAGAGCGACAAAGCAACATTGAATTGGGCATGAAAGTGATATAACTATTCTGAAACTCAAAGATCATCAAGGCAAAGCAGACTTTTTAGTCTTAAACATGTGTAAACATGTGCCAAGTCAATCCAAGAATTCTCCAAAGGGAAATACCACCTTAGTATACCAAACTATGAACAATGCAATGCATGTAAATCATTTCAATAACACATTATATACTCTAGCTATTTGAGATTAGCCACAAGGAAAGCATGAACCACTGGGAAAGCATTGTAAACATAGCACTATGTCGCTACAAGCTGGTCTCTAGATCATAAGTACAGGCATATGTACAAAAGTAGAAACAAGAAGAGTTCATACCGATTTTCCTTGTTGCTTCCCTTCCGTCGATCTTCGTCATTACTGCCTTATCACTTGCACGATCGAACGTAGGAAATATAATTAAATGCCATCACGGACTCGAGCTGAACTCTGAAAACAAAGCAAACTAAAGAGAGAAAGGAAATCTTTTGGGTTTTTTCAAAGGTTGAACGAAAGCAAAAGAAAGAGAAAATCTTTTTGTTGTTTTTGCAAAGAAAGAAACAAAGAAGAACGGGCAAAAACTTCGAAAAGATCAAAGCGAACAAAAATAAAACGGATAATACAATGGAAAAGTGAGAAGGGCACGTACTCCCCCAAGCTTAGGCTTTTGGCCTAAGTTGGTAGTAGCTACTGCCCCCAGGAGCCTCCTGCTCCGGGGTGGTACTGGTGAGTCCAAGGGTCGTATAAGTATTCCGGCGCGTACACCGAAGTCCTCGGATCCTCCCATGAAGAAGGGTCCGCACTCCAAGCAGAGGAAGACTCTTCACCAAACTGGGTGATGGTCTCCCCCTGAAAAGGTGGTAACTCACCGTGCTCCTCCTCGTCGGGCACAACCCCCTCCATGGGGTTATGAAACTGATGCTGGACCATGAACTCATCGAAATGGGTAACATCAAAGGACCATCCGTTCCTGAGGTGAGGGAATAAGATGCTGGAGATTTTTGACCGATGAATATCCCTCGTATCCATGCTGCAGAGAGAGTTGAAGACGGTTCTCAGCTCGGAGGGCTGAGAGGTCATCTTCGCCGTCCGCCCAACGTTTGGCACACCTATTATTTCACAAAACTTTTCCAAGGGCATGGTCAAAAGATTATTGTAAATTTTAAACTCAATAGAACTAGTATCAAGGTTATATCTAAAACTGTTAATGAAACCGGAGGTGAGTTTTTGATACTGAGCAACACGGCACGGGACGAGCCGTGTCAGACCTGCATTAGCACAAAGATTATAAAACTCATCCTTAATTCCTGCAGCTTCAAGGAATTCATCACATGGGAACATCATCGCACGTGCTGGATTTGTGTCTTCCAACAACTCTAGGGGCACATGATCTTCATTGTAGCTCACCCTAGCAGTCGAGGGTGAAGCTGCGGCTCTAGTAACTCGATCGGAGCGCGCGGGCTTCTTCTTCTCAAGCCACCCCTTTGCCCTTCCTAACAAACTCATTTCTGAATTTTTTGGCAAATTACAAAAACAAGGATTTAAACAAAGTGGGTTAAGGCAAACTACTCAACTCACTTACCTAAGGCATAAACTTGCATCAAAACTTGGAAAATAAATTTCTACACATGCATGCAAGCTCATCTACATAGCACCAAGAACTACTAAATACTCACAAATGAAGCCACCAACCAAAAATCTAATTGGAGGGGTGGAGGAGTTACATACCAGGGAGTATTTGTTCAAAATCTCAGCTCGAATGATAGGCTGTAGAGAGAGATCGAAAATTGCCTCCAAGAACAGCAAGAACGCAAGAACAGGTGCAGAACTCGTGTTTACAGAGAGAAAGAGAGAGAGATGAAGAAGACTCACCTGGAGGCGGGACCTATGGGCCCCAGGCGCCCTATGGGTGCGGCCAGGGGGCAGGCCGCGCCAGCTAGCCGCCTGGGCCACTGGTGGCCCCCCCTGGTCAGCCCCAGGTGCCTCTGGGTCACTCCCGACATGGAAATTTTAATTTTAATTTTTTTGGAATTTTTCTGAAAACTTCACTGTTGAATTTTTTTTGAAGTTCAAAAAGCTGCAAAACTTTCTGAAAACTTAAAGCAGTGATTAGTATTGTGAAGCTTCAAAAACACAAACACTTGGTACAGCAAGGAGAACAAAAGCTAAAACAAATGAAAACATAACAAGCTCAACTTTTTACCTATATAAAACATGCTCACTAGTAAGGTTGATCAAGTCTTACCAACAAAGCGGCGATATATAGAGCAAAAAGTCCCACCTCTTACGAAGTGATCATTGCACCTTTACTTTAATGGACATTGTCCCCACCATAATAGTTTTGTATTTGCGGTGCACATGTAGTGGACAGTCCCATTCTCCAATCTTCACGGTCTCGATATTTTCTATAGAGTTGAGGCCATGCCTCTTGTCGGTCTTCTTTGGAAAATACACCGTGTGTTCTTTATCATTCACATTGAAGGTAACCTTTCCTTTATTGCAATCAATAATAGCACCTGCGGTGTTAAGAAAAGGTCTACCAAGAATAATGGACATGCTCCCATCCTCGGGCATGTCAAGCACGACAAAATCAGTAAGGATCAAACAATTAGCAACTTCTACGGGAACATCCTCACAAATACCTATCGGGACGGCTGTTGACTTGTCAACCATCTGAAGAGAGATATCTGTAGGAATTAGTTTCTCTAAACAAAGCCTCTTGTAAAGAGAGAAAGGCATAACACTCACTCCTACTCCAAGATCACATAAAGCAGTTTTGACATAATTATTCTTTATGGAGCAAGGAATGGTGGGTATACCTGGATCACCAAGCTTCTCAGGAATCTTGCCACTGAAAGAGTAGTTAGCAAGCATAGTAGATATTGCTTCATTAGGAACTTTTCTTTTATTAGTAACAATATCTTTCATATATTTTGAATAGGGAGGTAACTTAATAGCATCAGTCAAAGGGATTTGAAGAAAAAGAGGTTTCATCCACTCACAAAACTTATTGTAATGCTCTTCTTCTTTAGATTTGAGAGACTTACCTGGAAAGGGCATGGGTTTCTGTATCCATGGTTCTCTTTCCTTCCCATGTCTTCTTGCGACGAAGTCTTCTCTAGTGTACTTCTTGCGTTTGTCAGGTGCTTCTTCTTCTCGAACTTCAGGCGGATCATTCTTCTCCTTATCCTTATCTTCAGGTTCGGCACCGTCTTCAGTCTCAGCATTGGAGGTAGATATACTGTTGGGATCAACAGCTGGCTCTTCACTTGTAATAGGATCATTGGAATTGTCAGCCTCCTTATGTTTCTTCTTCATCTTCTTTGGAGAGCCAACAATTTCTTCTTCCTGCATTTGAGAATCTTGCTTGATTCTCCTCGGATGCCCCTCTGGATAGAGAGGATCTTGAGTGCTAGTTCCTCCTCGGGTCTTAATCCCGAAGGCCTATAAATCATCTTGTTTGGTATTGTTAGCAAGCAAATCTTTTTGCACATTAGAAATTTGTTCAAGCTGAGTTTGAACCATATGAAAATGCTTCACAAGACATTTAACATCATTAACTGTTCTACCTAGAACATCAAGCAAACTTTTGATAGCAAGGGAATTATCATGCAATTGACTTTGTATCCTCTCATTAAAATGACTTTGCTTCATAATAAAATTATCAAGCTCATCTAAACATTGATCAGGAGGCTTACCATGAGGGATGTCACTTGCGTTGAAATCTAAAAGAGAGTGTACCTCTACCATAGGGGGGTGAGTGGTAGGCTCACACAACTTCTCAATAGGGGGTAGATTCTTCACATCTTCAGTTTTAATACCCTTCTCTTTAATAGACTTCTTTGCTTCTTGCATATCTTCGGGGCTTAGAACAAGCATGCCCCTCTTCTTTGGTGGTGGAGGTGGTTCAGGGACGGACCAATCTTCATGGTTTTTGGCAATCCTGCCCATCAATTCTTCTGCATCGTCCGGTGTTCTTTTCCTGAAAACACAACCAGCACAACTATCCAAATAGGACCTGGATTGATCAGTTAGACAAGCATAAAATATATCGATTAATTCATTCTGAGGGACTCCATGTCCTGGTCTAGCCTGGATCAGACTACAGTACCTCCCCCAAGCTTTAGGGAGGTGCTCATCCTGCAACTGTTTAAAGTTATAAATTCTTTGTAAAGCAGCATGTTGCATATGAGCAGGAAAGTACTTATCAACAAAAGAGTGAGCTAAGTCTTGAGGACTCTTAATGGAACCACATGGTAGTGCATCATACCATGTTTTAGCACCTTCCTTCAAAGAGAAAGGAAGAAGCTTAGTCACATAAAAGTTTCGTATCTTTTCATTCGTGGTAAACAAGCCACCCAACTCAGTGAGTTTGGTCAGGTGTGCAATAGCATCATCGTTTTCTCTGCCATAAAAGGGGTCAGCTTCAACCATAGATATAAGTGAAAGATCAACAGAGAAATCATAATCAGGATCATTGATGCATATAGGAGATGTAGCAAATTCATGATCAGGAACAGTCTTGTTCTTCAAGGAGTGTTTTTCAAGCAGCTTCTTAATAGCTTCAGGGTCAGAGTCGGCAAATTCTGTCAGTTCCCGGCATAAATAATCATCAAGCATAATGTAATCATCATCAAGGAGTCTCTCCTTGAGTTTACTCAAATCAGGATAATCATAATTTCCACCAATAGGGTAGCGAGTAACAGGAATTTCAATTCCAGATTTTTTTGCAGCAGCAGCGATCTGTTTCTCAAGAGCATAACCAAGTGAACCAATATCATCAAGAGTAGTAGAAGCATCATCAAAAGTATCGGACATAGTAACAGATTCAGTAGAAGCATCATGTGGTGGTGGTGAGGCAAACTTACTCATAACAGAAGGTGAATCAAGTGTAGCACTAGTGTTCAGAACAGTACCTCTTCTTGTAGTGGATAGTAAGATCGGAACCTTGGGGTCTCCTTTCTTACCCATAGCGGATGAAGTGCAGCAGGTAGGATACTTCAAGTAGACTTGTAAATATTGCTATGCTCCCCGACAACGGCGCCAGAAAACGGTACTTGATAACCCTCAACCGTAAGGGATCGAGATAGTCTTCGCGGGTAAGAATAACCCAATTTATAGATTCGACACACGGGGAGCCAAAGAGTATTTATAAGCTTTGACAGTTGAGTTGTCAATTCAACCACACCTGAAATATACTTACTTGCAACAAAAGATAAGTGGTAACGGTGATATGATAGTGATGGTGGTGACAGCAAAAGTGAATAGCAAAAGTAACAACTAATAACCAGTAGGATTGAAACACTGTAGGCTAGGGAGATGGATGGTCGGGCGCTGCATGGATGAGATACATCATGAATCTAACTTGGGGCAAGGCACACAGAAAAGTAATGATCATCTAGGCAAATATCAAACATTAGGCATGTATCCCACAGGTAGTTGTACGTGCTTGCAATAAGAACTTGCACAACATCTTTTGTCCTACCATCCCGCTACGAACGGGGCCAAAAGGAACTTATGGAGATTAAGGTGCTCCTGTCAAAGAGCACCGGAACAAAGCAATAAACTCAATGGATACATGGAATCCTCAAATTATGGACCATCCCCTTTGGTGTCCCAAGCTGTCACCTTTGGGATCGCCGGTTCCGGACCATAATAGGTGCAAACAACTCATTGATAGGATCAAGAACACAAATATATTCATGCAAACACATAGGGTTCAGATCTGAAAACATGGCACTCAGGCCCAAAGTGACAAGCATTAAGAGCAACAAGTTGAAGGAAAGATGATAAACACCAAAGTAGATGATAGGCAACATGCCCCCGATAATCTGATAAACTATTACATGATCTAACTCATCCAATCCCTACCACCCCCTTTGCCTACAGCAGGGAATTACTCACACATGGAAGGAGAAGTCATGGAGGGAGGATGGAGTGGTGATGATGATGATGATGGTGACGATCTCCCCTCTCCGGAGGCCAAATCAGCCTCCAGATTAGCCCTCCCGAAGAAGAACAGAGGGTGGCGGCGGCTCCGCGACGGAAACTGGAAAACGACTTCTGTTCTGGGGTTTCCTCGCCACGGGAATAAATAGGAGCCAAGGTAGGGCACCAGAGGGGGGAGGACCCTCCCAAGCGGCCTCCTGGCGCGGCCAGGGGTGGGGCCGCGCCAGCAGGGCGCCTGAGGCCCCCCTGGCTGCCCTCTGGCCCCACTTCTGGCACAATGGCCCTTCGGGTGCGTGGATTTTCTGTGATTTTTCTTGGAATTTTCTGAGACACCTAAAAATCCATTTTCCTGCACACAATAAAACCATACAGGCAACTCTGCTGAAAACAGCGTCAGTCCAGGTTAGTTTAGTTCAAATCATCCAAGAATGAGGGCAAAACAATAGCAAAAGTGTTTGGAAAAGTAGATACGTTTGAGACGTATCAAGTAGCATTTCTCAAACGGTGGCATTGATTAATATTAACAGAGAGATTATATTAACAATAAAATTCGTTAAACATGTAATTTGCTTTTAACTGTTGCATTGCATCAATTTTCCAGCAGCATTATTAGGTGGTGCTTGTTTAGAGGGACATTTTGGTGGAGGGACTAAAAAAACTCCGTGTCAGTCCCATCTAAACCAAACATGAGGGACTTTTAGGGAGTAAAAGTGGGCATTTGGGACTAAAGAAAGAAGACCCCAAGGGAGAGTCTTTTGGGGACTTTTTCCAACAGTTGCCCCTGCCACGCATGTCACCTTGTCTCTATTAGTTCATTACTAGGGGTAACATGGTCTTTTAGCATGTCATTTAATAACGTCTAGTCCATGTTTAGTCCCTGGAACCAAGCAAGTAGGGACTAGGGAGTTTGTAACCAAACAGGGCCTTAGACTAACAATAGCTAAAGAGTTGCACGGGACAGTGGACACACCAGCACCATGTGCATCTACCGATGTACTGGGTGATGCACAGTCTGTTGCAACAAAGAACAAACAACCAAGGAGCATATTTGTGTTGGTCCTAGTTTTGTTATCTTTAGACAGCTTTCCCTATGTGAGCGCAGCAAATCTAGTCCTGCTCAAACTCTACAGCCTTGCCCCCCCAAAACAAAAGATCATTTCGTTACAGATGTGCGTACCACGTTTGTCATTGTTTTCCCTTTTCGTCCAACGTAGGTGTTGGATAGCCAGTCTGTACTGGTACTTTCCCCACTTCCTTTCCTCTGTGAACCACGTCCTAGATTTCCCTTTTCGACCAACGTAGGTGTTGGAGAGCCAGTCTGTACTAGTACTTTCCCCACTTCTTTTCCTCTATGAACCACGTCCTAGATTTATGCTATACAACTTTCCCCCATTCCTGTCCTCTTTGAACCACGTCTTAGATTCATGCGATACAACTTTCCCCACAACTTTCCCCCTTCCTTTCCTTTTTGAACCATGTCCTAGATTCATGCTATACAGCTTTTCCCACTACTTTCCCCATTCCTTTCCTCTTTGAACCACGTCCTAGATTCATGGTATACAACTTTCCCCACTACTTTCTTGTTTGATCCAACACCTAGATTCAAGTGCAGAAGCAGAAAAAGCCCACATGCAGCTAGAGCAATGCATGTGGAATAAGTAAATTATACCTTAAGGTTCTTGGGGTGTGGCTCAGTGGGCGACCGGAGGCCGTTCCACCCACACTATGTACGGCGAAGAAGAAGAAGCGGTCGGAGGCCCTCCCGTGCCACCGCTGGGTGTAAGTGAACAGCTGCACCGGTAGTGGATTCCCTTCCTCGCCGACGGCGACATCATTAAGCCTCCTTCTGTCACATCCCTAGCTTCTGGTAATGCTCTAGGCTAGCCTCATGTGTGCATCATGTTTAATTATTGTTAACTTGAAATGAGGATTGTTCAAAACCCTAGCACTTCAAATTCCAAGTAGGTCCAGTCAAGAAAAAAATTGCATTCTATGTTTCCAAAATGTTCCTAATATTTGTTGGATATTTTTGGCAAGGCTTTTGCAGCAAACCAAAAATAATGGACATTTCTCTGGAATATTTTGGGCATGGAAATTAAATTATTATTGTATTTGAATTTGGAAGTATATTCATAATATATAGAATATATTTTCAAATAACTTTGAAATATTTTATGTGCTTTTGGAAAAATCCATCTAGCAACATAAAATTGTTCAGAGGAGTTTTGGGCATTGTTTGAAATTGTTTAAATTTCAAAACAGTGGCTAAACTAAATCAAAACAAAAGAAGAAAATAGAAAACAGAAACAGAAAATTAGGGAGAGAGGAATTACCTGGCTTACCTAGCAGCCCGCCTGGCCCAGCTCCTGTGTGGCCCAACTGCAGGCCCGGCCCACCAGGGGCAGCGCTGTCTTCCTCCTCCTGCCAGGAGGAGAAGCAGCTACGTGCCCGGCGCACAGCCGGCCGCGGCCACGTCTCCCGCCACCTCCAGCTTCGTCGAGCCTCCCCGACCCCCCTGGAGACGCCCAGAACCCCCTGCACCTCTCCCTCTCTCCCCCGAACGATTTCCCTCCTCTGTCTCTCTCCCCCGTGAGCACCCGAACGTCGTCGTCGCCGCCGTCCTGAACCACCACGGCCACCGTCCACCTCTCGCCCCTCCGATGAGCCCTCGAGCTCCGCCGTGCTTCCCCTCTTCCTCTCCTTCATCTCATGCGACGCCAAGAGCACCCCAGCGCCTTCAACACCGTCGTTCCCCTCCTCTGCATCCGGTGATCGCCGCCGGTGATTCGCGCCGTCAAGGACGCCCCCGAACACGCCGGTCTTCCCTACGGATTCCCTGTGAGCCTCCGTCCTTCACCCTCCTCTCCGTTTGCCTTCTTGTGCACCACAGCGACCGCGCCGAGCTCAGCCGCACCCGCCGCCGCCACCGCACGTCGCCGTCGTGGCCACAGCCGCCTCTGCCCGTTTTTGAGCGCGTCACCGTGCTCACCGAGCCCCCAGGAGCCCGTAGCACCACTTCGCTCGCTTCCCTGAGCCCCGCAGCACCTACCCCGTCGATACCCGAGCTCCGGCCGCCGCCTCGCTCGACGCCGGCGACGATTCCGGCCACCCCAGGACGAACGGCTCGCACCGTTGGATGCGGCCAAGTGCCAGCTTTCCAACGGGACTAAGCGCGCCCGAAACCATCCCCTGTACGCGAAATCCGAACCACTCCGGCGAGACACCGCCGCGGATCGTGGTCGCCGGCGAGTTACTCCGGCGGGTGTTTTTTTAATTAGTGCTAATGACCCCCCCTGGGTCGATGACAGGTGGACCCAGGGCCCTACAAAATTAGTTTAGTTACTAAACCAGTTTTAGTTAACCACCGAGACACTGGCTTGTGGGCCCCAATGCCTATTTAGTTTAGTTTAATCTTTTGTTAAGTTTAGTTAAGCCTGTTTAACTGTTGTGTCACTGACGTGTGGACCTCACACGTCAGGTTTGACCTGGACCAGCCCTTTGACCTGCTGACGTCATGTTGACGCAGTGCTGACGCAATAAGTGTTTTCTGGAATTTTTAAATAAATCATAAATGATTTATTTATTTCAGAAAATAGCCAAAACTTCTAAAAATCATATAAAATCAACCGTAGCTCAGATGAAAATAATTTATATATGAAAAATGATCAGAAAAATCCAAGGAATCTGTTTATGACATTTTCATGCATGCTTGAACAAGTTAAACCTGCTGATCAGGTCAAATCAATTAAATGACAATTAAATAATCACATATGGAGTTTGAATTTGAATCTTGGGTTCAAACCAACTTCATTTAATTGTGTTGCTAGTTGCATTAGCTCAATCAACAGCATATTACCATGTCATGATCATGCATCATATTGTTGCATTGCATTGATTGTGTTCTTTCTCTGTTTGTCGGTTTTGTCCCCTCTCAGTAGACGACGTTCCGACGATGAGTTCGATGACACCAATGAAGACTCATTGATATCTTCAGAAGTGCTAGGCAAGCAAAACCCCTTTGAGCATTCCGATACAATCCCACTCTCTCGCTCTTGCTCTCTTTTACTGCATTAGGACAACAACGCTTCAACTGTTACCTGCTGCGGTAGTTGAACCCCTTTCCACTGCATGACCCGTCATTGCCACAGTAAATAGTTGAAACCCACTAGTATGAGTAGGAGTTGATTGAGCCATGTTGTGCCTACTCCTTCATGCTTTCTGGTTATGCCTGCTATTGCTTAGAGTTGTGTCAGGTCTGATTCATCGGGGATGAATTGGAATGTGGTGAGCATGTCCTACTGTTGAGAGCTAAGTGTGTGAACATGATTTGGTAAAGGTAGCGATGAGAGGCCATGTAGGAGTACATGGTGGGTTGTCTCATTGCAGCCGTCCTCAGGAACTGAGTTCTGTGTTGGTTGGTCCATGAAACAGCTACTACCACACATTGGGATCCTTAATTGACTCTCTCGACTTATTAATCAACATGATCTCTGTCCAGGAGTTGCAACTAGTTTCTGGTGTTTGTAGTTTACTGGAGGTCGTGCACAGCTCTGACCCTCGGGGTGGGCTGTGACACGGCAGGTACGTGGCACGGTGTACCGATTGCCCGTTTGGTGATGCGGGAACCCTGTACACATCGTTTGGGGCCGTGAGCGACACCCCGGCCGGATCTCCCCACGGATGGAACCCAAATAGGCGATAAACCTGGACGAGAGACTTGTGTGGTTAGTCAGGTCGTGGCCGACACCCTCGCTGTGCCTCCGCTTGAAGGTTGCCGAGTACATGTCGTGTAAACGGCGGTAAGTGGTGAGAGCGTGTGTGAAGAAGTACACCCCTGCAGGGTTATATATGATCTATTCGAATAGCCGTGTCCGCGGAAATGGACTTCTGGGTTGCCTATTACAGTTCATAGACAAGTGAAAGTGGATACCCTAAAACGCGCAAGATAAGCGTGAGTGCTATGGATGGCCTTCTCGTAGGGAGACGGGAGCGGATCCATAGTGGTGTATTGATTGGTGAATATGTGGACTCGTGTGCGCCACCTCAAAAGAGTTACTTTCAGTCGTAGTTTAGGATAGCCACCGAGTCAAAGCTGGCTTGCTGCAGTCGAACTCCACCACCCCTTTGTTGATACCGATGCATATGTAGCTAGTTCTGATGTAAGTCTTGCTGAGTACCTTTGTACTCACGTTTGCTTAATTTATGTTTTGCAGAGAGACTTCAGTGTCGCTAGTAGTTCCGCGTGGACTTCGACGTTTAGCTTGTTACCTCAGCTACGATCTTGAACCCTTGGAAGGGTCTTGTAGATAGTCAGGCTTCTTAGTCTTTTTCATTTATAGATGTCTGTACTCAGACATGTAATGCTTCCGTTGCCTGTATGCTCTGTATGTTGGGTCATGTGACCTCTGATTGTAATAAATGCTATGATGGCTCTTCTGGGCCTTTATCTATATGAGTTGTTGAGTTATGTTGTGATGCCATGTTGTACAGCACATACTTGCATGTTATGCGTACGTGTAATGTGTATTGCTATGTGTGGGATCCGACACCTAGTTGTTTACCTTTGGTAGCCTATCTTACAGGGAAATGCCTCCTAGTGTTTCCACTGAGCCTTGGTAGCTTGCTACTGCTCCGGAACACTTAGGCTGGCCGGCATGTGTCCTTCTTCGTTCCTGTGTCTGTCCCTTAGGGGAAATGTCACGCGTTGTTCCTTTAAGTCCTTGTAGCTTGCTACGACTTGGGTTCATACGTTGATGACCGACACGTTCGTTGCTGGGTCATGTATGCCTGTCTCTGTAATTTAGTGCCACTTTTGGTTTATAACTGGTCATGTCGGCCCGGGTTCTCTGTCATATGGATGCTAGCGACACTATCATATACGTGTGCCAAAATGCGCAAACGGTCCCGGGCCAGGTAAGGTGGCACCCGTGGAATACCGTGCGTGAGGCCGCAAAGTGATATGGTGTGTTACAGGCTAGACCTGTGTGACTTAGGATCGGGGTCCTGACAGCTTTGGTATCAGAGCCTGACTGCCTGTAGGATTAGCAAGCCAAACTGGTCGAAGTCGTGTCTAGAAACTCTTTAGTTATGTAAGGGAATTGTTTGTGGAAGGGAACGTAAGGCTCTTTTTACTCCTTTGCCCTATGACCTTCTGATCTGAGTCACCTTCTTATTTCTACGGGGATTAAGAACTAGGATTCTCATTCTATTTATCAGGATCACGTTATTGTGGATTCAACCCTCAGTTCAGTTTCTGCTACTTCTGTTTGTTCAACTGTTGGTCTCAGAACCTTGACATTATGATGTTAAGTGGATATGCTACCTTTTTGATTGGATCTCAAAAGTATTTTCGAGCATTTGCAGCCGTTATGCTGTCCGAGTCATTCTAGGTTTCTAAATAGTCTGATGCATTTGCAACTCATTCCTACCTGTCCTTAATGTCCTTTAGGCCAGATTAACCACACTAGACGGTGAGTTGTGGTACTTTGTTACCTCGACACATATGTTGGAGTTATTATTATGACCCTAGCTATCTTAGAGGATCAACCAGTAATCCAGCAATGTTTTATATTCCAGTGTGGTGATTTTGGCCATCATTCTTGAAAGCATCCCGTGATGTTATTTAGTTGGTAGGTATTCTATTCCTGGGTTCTTGAACCCGAGTTTCACCCTACTTACTTCATGTTGATAGTATCTGCTCGTTCCTTAGGATATTAGTAACCTTGTGATAGTCCTCGAGGTCCGTGGTTATCGTTCTTCCAAATACCATGAACCATCCTTGGCAGAAGTTCTTCTGAACCAAAAGATCACGACCCGAGTGCTTTTGAGTAGTACTCCATTCATATTGTGACTCTGCCAATTTTACTTTCTGCATGGGTTATCCGGAAGAAATATGTGGAACTCGTTCGACATACTAACCTATGCATCCACAACTCAGAAGTTATATGTCCCTTGAGTTGTCTCCTATTAGTTGTATTATGACCCTCGTCTATCAATTGATAGTCAGGAGTAGTCGTGCACTCGTGTTCATCGATGCCTTTTATTCTTGTGGTCTGTCAAGCCATTCTATTCTGGAATGACTAGGAGAAATAAACTCCAGTACCCTATCCATATCCAGGATTGGGTCAAAGAAGTTGTACCCCGCAGATGAAGGATGCTAATGCAGTTTCTAAACTATTCTATCCTGGAGTATTACCATCTTTATGTCAAGAATGTCATGAGAATTGCACCACCTCCTATGAACTTTTGATAAGGTGATACTTCTCGCCATTATCGTTCATTCCTCGGTCTCCGTGTTATTATAACCGGAATGCTGACAAGTGAATTGTGATGTGTGAAATCAATACCCCTAGCAATCTCGTTGCTTGGCGGTTAAAGGACAACAATTTCATTCTTAGTGTGTTAGTTACTAATTACCATTCTAAGATTGATTGTGCTACCTAGTCCACTTTCCTGGTGCACTCTTTGATTGACGAGTTAGGATTTTGTTAAGTCCTTGCTCATTTGATCATATCGTCTTGCCTTGAAGAGCAAGATTGTTCCCGAGCTTAGTAACATAGCGGTGGTTCGTGATTTTCCGAATATCTTCTCGGAAGTATTACCAGGTTGTCACCTGACCGCTATGTTGAGTTCGTGATCAAGTTGGTTTCTTATAAACCACTACTTCTCCAAGAATCTGTGTTGGGTACCCCGAACTAGTTG
Source organism: Secale cereale (assembly GCA_902687465.1). Taxonomy (NCBI): domain Eukaryota; kingdom Viridiplantae; phylum Streptophyta; class Magnoliopsida; order Poales; family Poaceae; genus Secale; species Secale cereale. The sequence goes on along the minus strand of LR738711.1, from coordinate 448,057,044 downwards.
GTTAAGCTAAACAACAACTTGGAGAGTTGGAAGATAAAAGCTTAACCCACATAGCTCACTCCAAAGGGATATCTTGTGTGTGTATTGAAGATAGATGATATCTTCTCCAATTGATTCCGTGATCAATTGTGGATTTATTATCTTGTCCAAAACTTTGATTTGAGTGTGGGCTATCCTCGAATCAAATCAGAACCAACGATATTCGTAACATTGTCTTACTCGTGGTTGATCCTTCGAGCATACACCGTTATTTCTTCTGGGTCTGACCAATGCTATCACTTTGTTCACATTGTCACGGATTTCCATCTCCATGGAAACCTGGATGAATTGTTGTTGAGCCCATCAGCAACATTGTTATCTTCTCCATGATCTATGTTGAACATCCAGTTAGTATTGGAAACTTTTATAAGCATTATCTTCATGACCCGTTCGTGAAGCATATGTACGGAAGAAAGAAGTGACTTCCTCTAATTCATGAGCATTTGATGCAAGTTGCCGTCGTGAATTCGAGAAAGCATGTTTCTACCTCCTCTGGAGTCATCCCAAGTCAGTCATGCATACGTGCGAAGTATTCTATGGTCTGATAGACTGATCATCTTCATTCTGTATGTATCCCTAGCACACAAAGCCACTGATTGACTTGTTCAAAGAAAAGAAGTTCAAATGCTATTCCCGAAGGGCCCGAACGGACATGCACAAGACTTCGTTATCTCCAATGATGATTCCCAATCTGAACTCGATAGTATATTATTATAAGACTACTATGTGGTCACGTTTGTCTGGGACAACGTGTTCACAGGTTTTGTAGCAGAACCAGCTCATGTTTTGGAGCTGCTATCGTAGTTCACTTCCCGAGAATCTCGCAACGCCGTCTCGTCGAATTGTGTTGCAAACATTCATTCCTTCTAGACTCGATGAGTCTGGAATATCCTGACACCAACCAGAACTGAATCTCAGGCAGATATGATGGTTGGAGCTTTTCCCAAGTTCTATAATATTGGTCTCTCGATAACCGGTAAAGTGGATGTCGTGGCCAACACACCCCGCCGGAAGACCTATTGTTGCAGTATCTTGTTTGAAGAAGTTGGCCACCTCCCCATAAGGACTTCGTAGGATTTACCTCCTAGTTGCTCCTTATGGATTCTTGTGCTTCCGAAGTCCGACCTTTTACTTGATTTTCAAGATACCAAACATATCTATGAATGGCTTACGCTAATACATCAAGGAGAACATTAGAAGCGGAGTGCTAAATGTCTCTCGGTCGGTCATCCAGATTTCGTCCCCTTGGCCTCGCCAAGGTGAAATCTGAGAAGTGTCATCTTCCTTTGCATCTGCATCATCCATCATTATTCATCATGGTAGTATGCGGTGTTGCCAGGATCCTTGACACGGATATTGGTAAAACCTTGATGGATATGGGATTACTCAAGTTCTTGAGAGCACGCACAAGCACTAGGTGTTATCACCGGCACTTACCGAGATTGCTCCTAGTGCTCTTGGTTATGCTATAACCCCTCAAGAGTAGATTTACTCTCTACTGTTGGGATTCTTCCCAGTTACCAGAATCATTCCCAGCATTTGCATTTTGTTCCCAGCTTGCATCGCCAATGTGCCTATTCTCCATGGATTACCATTCTCAATCACTGCTGTTCAGGATTATCTTCAGCAATGGACCTGCCATGGGTCCCATCCATTTCCGACGATAAGCAAAATTAACCTTGTGTTGTCTTTAACAAGATAGTCCACATCATCCATTCTGGACGGGTATGTCATTCTTTCGTACTCCGTCAAACGATCGATTGTGTTTGCCTTAGGCTGGTATAGGGAATCTCAATGATCTCTATATTAAAAGTAATTCTTTTTGCCACTTAAGGGAGTAACTCTACGAGTCACCTTCCCTAAAGGTGCCCCGCCTGGTGACATCGATCACCATTTTATTAGGTGTGGAATTATTGCCACTAGGTGAACCTTCATCGTTTGTTTCACTCCATCCCCCTGGAGGTGTACTCCATGTCTCAGCTCAAGAGATGTTACAACGTCTCACTCCAAGAGTTGATCTTGAGTTGCCCTATCTTTCACAAGATCAACTATTGCAGAGTTTCTTCTGTTATCACTGTGTTGGACAAAGATCTAGTAATCAAGGATGTCAGGATCAACATGATGCTACGAATCAACAATTTCGAGGAGGAGAACTGGATCAAGAAGATTGTGTTAGCTAGTGTCCCCTCTGATTTCTTATCTCACGTCCTGAATTTCGGGACGAGATTCTTGTTTAGTAGGGGTGAGTTATCACATCCCTAGCTTCTGGTAATGCTCTAGGCTAGCCTCATGTGTGCATCATGTTTAATTATTGTTAACTTGAAATGGGGATTGTTCAAAACCCTAGCACTTCAAATTCCAAGTAGGTCCAGTCAAGAAAAAAATTGCATTCTATGTTTCCAAAATGTTCCTAATATTTGTTGGATATTTTTGGCAAGGCTTTTGCAGCAAACCAAAAATAATGGACATTTCTGTGGAATATTTTGGGCATGGAAATTAAATTATTATTGTATTTGAATTTGGAAGTATATTCATAATATATAGAATATATTTTCAAATAACTTTGAAATATTTTATGTGCTTTTGGAAAAATCCATCTAGCAACATAAAATTGTTCACAGGAGTTTTGGGCATTGTTTGAAATTGTTTAAATTTCAAAACAGTGGCTAAACTAAATCAAAACAAAAGAAGAAAATAGAAAACAGAAACAGAAAATTAGGGAGAGAGGAATTACCTGGCTTACCTAGCAGCCCGCCTGGCCCAGCTCCTGTGTGGCCCAGCTGCAGGCCCGGCCCACCAGGGGCAGCGCTGTCTTCCTCCTCCTGCCAGGAGGAGAAGCAGCTGCGTGCCCGGCGCACAGCCGGCCGCGGCCACGTCTCCCGCCACCTCCAGCTTCGTCGAGCCTCCCCGACCCCCCTGGAGACGCCCAGAACCCCCTGCACCTCTCCCTCTCTCCCCCGAACGATTTCCCTCCTCTGTCTCTCTCCCCCGCGAGCACCCGAACGTCGTCGTCGCCGCCGTCCTGAACCACCACGGCCACCGTCCACCTCTCGCCCCTCCGGTGAGCCCTCGAGCTCCGCCGTGCTTCCCCTCTTCCTCTCCTTCATCTCATGCGACGCCAGGAGCACCCCAGCGCCTTCAACACCGTCGTTCCCCTCCTCTGCATCCGGTGATCGCCGCCGGCGATTCGCGCCGTCGAGGACGCCCCCGAGCACGCCGGCCTTCCCTACGGATTCCCTGTGAGCCTCCGTCCTTCTCCCTCCTCTCCGTTTGCCTTCTTGTGCACCACAGCGACCGCGCCGAGCTTAGCCGCACCCGCCGCCGCCACCGCACGTCGCCGTCGTGGCCATAGCCGCCTCTGCCCGTTTTTGAGCGCGTCACCGTGCTCACCGAGCCCCCAGGAGCCCGTAGCACCACTTCGCTCGCTTCCCTGAGCCCCGCAGCACCTACCCCGTCGATACCCGAGCTCCGGCCGCCGCCTCGCTCGACGCCGGCGACGATTCCGGCCACCCCAGGACGAACGGCTCGCACCGTTGGATGCGGCCAAGTGCCAGCTTTCCAACGGGACTAAGCGCGCCCGAAACCATCCCCTGTACGCGAAATCCGAACCACTCCGGCGAGACACCGCCGCGGATCGTGGTCGCCGGCGAGTTACTCCGGCGGGTGTTTTTTTAATTAGTGCTAATGACCCCCCCTGGGTCGATGACAGGTGGACCCAGGGCCCTACAAAATTAGTTTAGTTACTAAACCAGTTTTAGTTAACCACCGAGACACTGGCTTGTGGGCCCCAGTGCCTATTTAGTTTAGTTTAATCTTTTGTTAAGTTTAGTTAAGCCTGTTTAACTGTTGTGTCACTGACGTGTGGACCCCACACGTCAGGTTTGACCTGGACCAGCCCTTAGACCTGCTGACGTCATGTTGACGCAGTGCTGACGCAATAAGTGTTTTCTGGAATTTTTAAATAAATCATAAATGATTTATTTGTTTCAGAAAATAGCCAAAACTTCTAAAAATCATATAAAATCAACCGTAGCTCAGATGAAAATAATTTATATATGAAAAATGATCAGAAAAATCCAAGGAATCTGTTTATGGCATTTTCATGCATGTTTGAACAAGTTAAACCTGCTGATCAGGTCAAATCAATTAAATGACAATTAAATAATCACATATGGAGTTTGAATTTGAATCTTGGGTTCAAACCAACTTCATTTAATTGTGTTGCTAGTTGCATTAGCTCAATCAACAGCATATTACCATGTCATGATCATGCATCATATTGTTGCATTGCATTGATTGTGTTCTTTCTCTGTTTGTCGGTTTTGTCCCCTCTCAGTAGACGACGTTCCGACGATGAGTTTGATGACACCAATGAAGACTCATTGATATCTTCAGAAGTGCCAGGCAAGCAAAACCCCTTTGAGCATTCCAATACAATCCCACTCTCTCGCTCTTGCTCTCTTTTACTGCATTAGGACAACAACGCTTCAACTGTTACCTGCTGCGGTAGTTGAACCCCTTTCCACTGCATGACCCGTCATTGCCACAGTAAATAGTTGAAACCCACTAGTATGAGTAGGAGTTGATTGAGCCATGTTGTGCCTACTCCTTCATGCTTTCTGGTTATGCCTGCTATTGCTTAGAGTTGTGTCAGGTCTGATTCATCGGGGATGAATTGGAATGTGGTGAGCATGTCCTACTGTTGAGAGCTAAGTGTGTGAACACGATTTGGTAAAGGTAGCGATGAGAGGCCATGTAGGAGTACATGGTGTGTTGTGTCATTGCAGCCGTCCTCAGGAACTGAGTTCTGTGTTGGTTGGTCCATGAAACAGTTACTACCACACATTGGGATCCTTAATTGACTCTCTCGACTTATTAATCAACATGATCTCTGTCCAGGAGTTGCAACTAGTTTCTAGTGTTTGTAGTTTACTGGAGGTCGTGCGCAGCGCTGACCCTCGGGGTGGGCTGTGACACGGCAGGTACGTGGCACGGTGTACCGATTGCCCGTTTGGTGATGCGGGAACCCTGTACACATCGTTTGGGGCCGTGAGCGACACCCCGGCCGGATCTCCCCACGGATGGAACCCAAATAGGCGATAAACCTGGACGAGAGACTTGTGTGGTTAGTCAGGTCGTGGCCGACACCCTCGCTGGGCCTCCGCTTGAAGGTTGCCGAGTACATGTCGTGTAAACGGCGGTAAGTGGTGAGAGCGTGTGTGAAGAAGTACACCCCTGCAGGGTTATATATGATCTATTCGAATAGCCGTGTCCGCGGAAATGGACTTCTGGGTTGCCTATTACAGTTCATAGACAAGTGAAAGTGGATACCCTAAAACGCGTAAGATAAGCGTGAGTGCTATGGATGGCCTTCTCGTAGGGAGACGAGAGCGGATCCATAGTGGTGTATTGATTGGTGAATATGTGGACTCGTGTGCGCCACCTCAAAAGAGTTACTTTCAGTCGTAGTTTAGGATAGCCACCGAGTCAAAGCTGGCTTGCTGCAGTCGAACTCCACCACCCCTTTGTTGATACCGATGCATATGTAGCTAGTTCTGATGTAAGTCTTGCTGAGTACCTTTGTACTCACGTTTGCTTAATTTATGTTTTGCAGAGAGACTTCAGTCTCACTAGTAGTTCCGAGTGGACTTCGACGTTTAGCTTGTTACCTCAGCTACGATCTTGAACCCTTGGAAGGGTCTTGTAGATAGTCAGGCTTCTTAGTCTTTTTCATTTATAGATGTCTGTACTCAGACATGTAATGCTTCCGTTGCCTGTATGCTCTGTATGTTGGGTCATGTGACCTCTGATTGTAATAAATGCTATGATGGCTCTTCTGGGCCTTTATCTATATGAGTTGTTGAGTTATGTTGTGATGCCATGTTGTACAGCACATACTTGCATGTTATGCGTACGTGTAATGTGTATTGCTATGTGTGGGATCCGACACCTAGTTGTTTACCTTTGGTAGCCTATCTTACAGGGAAATGCCTCCTAGTGTTTCCACTGAGCCTTGGTAGCTTGCTACTGCTCCGGAACACTTAGGCTGGCCGGCATGTGTCCTTCTTCGTTCCTGTGTCTGTCCCTTAGGGGAAATGTCACGCGTTGTTCCTTTAAGTCCTTGTAGCTTGCTACGACTTGGGTTCATACGTTGATGACCGACACGTTCGTTGCTGGGTCATGTATGCCTGTCTCTGTAATTTAGTGCCACTTTTGGTTTATAACTGGTCATGTCGGCCCGGGTTCTCTGTCATATGGATGCTAGCGACACTATCATATACGTGTGCCAAAATGCGCAAACGGTCCCGGGCCAGGTAAGGTGGCACCCGTGGAATACCGTGCGTGAGGCCGTAAAGTGATATGGTGTGTTACAGGCTAGACCTCTGTGACTTAGGATCGGGGTCCTGACACCTTCCCTTCCCGGCGGATGGATCCTGCAGGCTCTTTGACCAGCATTGAGGGGAGAGAGAGAGAGGCCAATGTAGTCTTGTTTAGATCTGGAGAGGGTGAGAGAGTGTGAAGAGAGCAACTACAAGCAGACTAGCAGTGAGGGGAGAGAGACAGGCCAACGAAGTCTTGTTTTTGGAGAGGGTGAGAGAGTGTGAAGATAACAACTACAAGCGCTGGGGCTGCAGCGTGTATATATATACTGGAGAGAGTGTGAAGAGTGCAAACCCTAGAAAACAAGCGCCGAGGCTGCAACTTATACGTGATGAGGTGATTATACGGTCACTACGAGATCGTATAGCTCCGTATTCATCCATTTTGACCAGTCAAAGAATCCTCCTGGCACGAATTATGCTCAAGTGTAGTTATCGAACCCGAGACCTCAAGTTTGATGAGCGAACAGGCTAACCAGCTACACAACCCTCCCGTTATGTTCAACAAGAGGAAAATAACCTTTTATACATTATTGCATTCGTGTGACAAGCATGCCGTATTTTTCTTGTGTGTGTGGGAGTCATTGGGATTTAAATCATAATCGTGTCATGTGGCTTTGGTGGTAAGACTATCCACAGTGGTGAAAAAATAATGCAGCCTTAGTCACCTTACCTCTCTCCACGTAGTTCGTTGGGTCCCACCAGTCAGAGGGTGAAACAAACAAATTAATAAGAAAAATTAAAAGCGCCAGTGGTGTATCTTACCTCACACATCTCGCTACTGCTCGGGAACACTATCCAATTGATCCCTCTGTTCGCTCAGTACTATTTTAAGTGAATCCTTATTATAACATGCACACAATTTTGGGCACTTGTATTCAACCTAAGTCAGTGTGCCACCGTATCTCGTATGACTCCCTCCGTCTTGGTGTAATAAGTCATGTTAGGAGGTGCAGCGAGACCAAGGTGCAAGCAGATTGGAGGAGAAAGAGAAACTTGACCGATCATTCCTCCAATCAAAGCCCTGATTTCTGTCTCTAAACGCAACAATTGATCCAAACAACTAAAAGAGATGCTGTTTTAGCTACCATGCAGGGCCACATATTAACTCGCATGCAAGCCGACTTTGATTTCTTGACTGATCAACGCGTAGTTGCGCTCCATGAATTGGGTTTCCGGGGGAGATAACAAGGCAGAGTAAGGAGCGTTTGGTTACATTGCTTAGGCTGGTCATAGTTTATACGTACTCCATTTGTATCTCACTTCCCGTGGCTTCGCACTCACGTGATTTTCCTATTCTATGAACCTGTGTGTGCGTGTGCGTGTGCATGTGTGTGTTTAACAGCATGTGTGTGTTAGAGAGAGCGACAGATCGACCTACTCCTATAGAGAGATGGTGTGTAGTGTACGATTTTAGCCGCGAGAGTCGGTGCGTCCTCTCGTTTCCAGGCGTCCGGTAGGGACAGGCAGACAACTGCCACGCCCGCTCCTGACCAGCCTGGCCCACCCAAAGCCCCTCCATCGCCCGCGCGCGCTTCCCGCCCGAAACGGTCAGCGCTGCTCCAAACAATCGGTGCCGCATTCATGCCCGGGCAGAGCAGACACGACCTCTCACTGGCGCTTGCGTTGACGGGAGAAGCGGATTCAAGAGTGATGGTTGCTTCGTCCGTCCAACTTACTGCTGGGTCTATGTGATTTGACGGCTCATTGGTCATTATTAGTGAGGTGGTAGGACAGCTGGATGTCCCATGCTTTCAGCGAAAGGAGGTACTACTAGATTACAATTTTCTCCATTCTTACGGCGGAGGAGTGCAAGAGCAGTGAAAACACGCAGGCTCGGTGATTACATGGCCCACCTCACACTATCACCATATTTTCTGGACACCGTGTGACACCTAACTCTTTACATAGTACAGTCGCAAAAAAAACTCTTTACATAGTACTCCCTCTGTTCCTAAATATAAGTCTTGGTAGAGATTCCACTAGGTGGACTACATACGGAACAAAATGAATGAATCTACACTTAAAATGCATCTATATACATCCGTATGTGGTTCATGGTGAAATCTCTACAAAGACTTATATTTAGGAACGGAGGAAGTACTTGTATAATATGTACTGTAATTTATCAGCGACATAGTACAATGCTATGAAGCTTCCAGCTTCTGTTACACGTATCTTGCGTCCAAGGTTGCCCGTTGCAACATTTCATCAAATACAAAGGAGACTAACATGCATGCTATTGCATCTCAATGATTGACAAATCATAGCAAATATGTACTCCCTCCGTTCCAAAATAAGTGTCTCAACTTTATGCTACATACGGAGCAAAATGAGTGAATCTACACTCTAAAATACGTCTATATACATCAGTGTCTGGATTATGTACTAGTAGTTCATTTTGAAATCTACTAAAGGACATATATATTCCAAACAATAGATAATCTCTCTAACCAAGGTAGTAGGGACGAGGAGTAAACGGAGGTAGTAGTAAATTTTTCTCCTCGTCCTGCGAGCCACCGCGCGCGTGGGCGAGGGAGCGGGCGTAAGGCGTAGTAAGCAAGCTTCACCTCGTCGTGCGAGCCACCACGCCCGTGGGCGGGGGAGACGGCGTACTAAGCAAGCTTCTCCTCATTCTACGAGTTGACGAGACACATCAAAAGTACTCCAGTGTATAGAGCCTTGCCTCTAAGGTAGGCCCCACATGGTTTGCCTCTTTTTTAACATAACGCGTCAAGTCACAATTTGTTTGTTCACCCATGGTAGAGCAAGTATAATAGGATGTTGTAAGTGGGCTATAAGGGTTGCCACCTTAGATTTATGATGATGTGGAGGAGAGAGAAGAGGAGTGGGTTGTAAACTTGTAGCCAGCTGCAGCACAAGCTCCAATGCATTTTGTGAGAGAAGAAAGTGGGGTCAAGCATTAACTACATGATGTATAGAGCCAGCAACTATTATATGAATGGGCTTTTAGGTTGGCTATAAGTGAGGTGGCACAAATATAGAGCTAGCAGCCGGCTATGTTATTAATCTTGCTCGTAGACGATCCTCCCTCCATCTAGTGGAAAACCAGTACACGTGTCAAGTTACCACGTGGGCTGCCTTTTCGTATAGAAATGAGCTCCACCGTGTACCCGCGCGGGTGTGGTTGGGAAAGAGACGAGAGTACGTGTGCCGTGCGTGCACCTCTTCTCTTCGTGCACGTCCCCCACCTACGTGTGTGTGAGAGAGATACAAACCTAGACAAATGTCTTGTGTGCGTTCGTGAGTGTTTTTTTGGGGGGGGGGTTGATTTCGTGAATGTATTTGTGGGAATATGTGTCGATGACATCTCAAACAAAATTTTGCATGCAATGTGTGTGAAATGGAGGACTATCCATATCATATATAGAGGGTCGGGCGATCCACGAGAAGAGAGGGAGGGGTCATAGATATCGATAGAGTCGAAGAGAAGATCAAGTGGGTGGGTGCGAGATCCATGAACAGAGGCATCAAAATTGTGTGTGTGTGCAAGTCAAAGATATAGCGCGACTGACCTAGCTACCGGAACGTCAGAGGGCACAGGTCAAGTTTGTGTGTGGTAGGGAGACATGACTAGAGCGCTCGATGTATTGGTGTGTGTGTGTGTGTGGGAGGGGGTTTGGGGAGGGGTAGGCAGAGGCCTAACTATAGAGGTAGAACGACTCGTATATGTGTTCAGAAGGAGAGACCCAACTATGTCTTGAGGGAGATCGGTCGACATCCATACATAACTGAAGGACGGGAAATAGGATGGGACATAGAGAGAGAGACAGAGAGGAGAGAGAGGGAGGGAGAGGGGTAGAGTGTTGGATGTGTGATGGAGTTGCTTCTTGAAGATGGTGGGAGAGGCCTACCAGACAAACTAAGGGTGGGACTGCAATATTATCAATAAGAGTGGGGAGGTGTTTCTGTGTGTGCCTGTGCGTGATAGATCTCTCGGGACACATCCATGGATGATGAAGGGGAACCATGTGTTTGATAAGCAAACCTAACTAGATCGGTAGATCAATTGTTGTTTGTCCGAGGAAGGGAGAGACATAACTAATGAGGTAGATTGATCGACGCGTGGGAAAAATGAGTTATAAGGACCTAGCTAGCTATATGTATAGCGGGAGATCGGTCGGTGTACGTCCATTTGTTAGAGGCAAATAAGGCCCGGAGAGACTGATAGACAGAGAGAATGGAGCTAGGAGGTGGTGCGAGAGGCCCGGCTACTAGCTAGATAGGGGGAGGAGTGTGCGGTTGTGAGATCGATGAAAAGAGGGGCGAGAGTTTACACGTGTGTTGGACCGTATGAGAGACACGAGGCAAGGACACATAAAGGAGGAGATTGAAGGTGCGTGTGTATGTTGTAGGCAGACATCGCTGGAGAGGTTTATCGATCGGTGTGTGTCGGAAAGGAGTTGTGGAGACTGTGGGAGAATGACCTAAAGAAAACAAAATGAATGTGCTCGATGGATAGAATGCTGAGGGAGGGGGAGGGCGAGGAGGGCGTGTGCATGCACGAGAGAAAGTTAGTGGTAGCCAAACGTTAGAGGATTGTGTGGGTGTCAGAGACTAACAAAGTTCATAATTTGATATGAAAGTGGATTCATATATTTGAATAGGAGATCATAGTGTTTTAAACATATGCATGCATGAATATAGCGGTGATACGCGTGTTGTGGTTTTGCACATGTTATACCATAATGTGACAATGCATGGCTTTTTGCAACTCACAGCTAAATGTCGAACAATCTAAACCATACAATGCATCGAACAATCTCACATTTTATTTGAATTTGTGATAATGTGTGGCATTTGCAGCTTACAACTAAATATCGAACGATCTAAACAATACTATATATCGAACATTCTCACATTTTATTTGAATTTGTGGTAATGTGTGGTGTTTGCAACTCACATCTAAATACTTGTAGGCGTAGGGGGCGGGGCACCATACATAAATTGATAAACACATTATACATATGAGACATGGTTTAGTTTGTGAAGATCTAGCTAGAGCCTGAAATGTACTATGATTTGAAATCAACATAAAGTGGATTCAAAAAATCGAGTTCGAGTTCATATAGTACACATAGTTCATATGTAACTCGAGACAAATCATGTGGTGTGATGTGAAGATAATACACAAACGATGGTTTAACTTGACAATAATGACGATTGTAGATCTTATTAAAACAGAGAAACGAATTCAAATGCTTTGACTTCACAACAATCATTACTGTAGATCTTATTCAAATGGAGAAACGAATTCAAATTTAGTTCATATTGAAGCGGTAGTATATACGTTTGGAATGCACTAAAATGTTCATTTGAGTACTAGGTTGCATGCATTATACACTTAGCGAAATATTTTAATTGAACATAACATGAATTCAAAGTTTTGAATGACATTTGTAGTGCGAATTGATTAATAGCCCTACGTGCTGTTTGAGGCTAGATCTCATTATGATCCTCATGGCGTCGCCGATAAACCGGCTCTTTGTGTCTAGCCCTAGAAACTCGTGAGAACTTGTCTGTTGTAGCTTGTCTAAACTTGTCCCTCTTTGGGGAGCCCTGCCCCTCCTTATATATGTTGAAGGGGCGGGTTACATGACTAGTCCTAGTAGGATTAGGATTGCTTTATTACAAGGAGTCTTAGTCTTGCTTCCTTTGTAAGAGAATATTCCTTATGCTTTCTTCATAAACCGGCCACCAAACATGAAACGACCTTCTGGGCCTTGGGCCTTGTCATCCATGATCCGCCTACCGGGTTACCAGTAAATTGCTAGGTGTAAACCGTCTTAAGTCCGGCCGGGTTATACGTTCGGCCGGGTTACGCCGCAAGGTATATCCCCGACAATTCCCGACGCGCATCGTCACCTCGTCCTTCGCCAGTCTCCGCTTATTCCGCAGCTCCTGCTTTGAGTTACAAATGTGAGCAACTGCACCGGTATCAAATACCCAGGAGCTACTATGAGCACTGGTAAGGTATACATCAATAACATGTATATCACATATACCTTTGACGTTGCCGGCCTTCTTATCTGCTAAGTATTTGGGGCAGTTCCGCTTCCAGTGACCCGTTCCCTTGCAATAAAAGCACTCAGTCTCAGGCTTGGGTCCATTCTTTGGCTTCTTCCGGGCAACTGGCTTACCAGGCGCGGCAGCTCCTTTGCCGTCCTTCTTGAAGTTCTTCTTACCCTTGCCTTTCTTGAACTTAGTGGTTTTATTCACCATCAACACTTGATGTTCTTTCTTGATCTCCACCTCCGCTGATTTCAACATTGAATACACTTCAGGAATGGACTTCTCCATCCCTTGCATATTGAAGTTCATCACGAAGCTCTTTATAGCTAGGTGGGAGCGACTGAAGGATTCTGTCAACGACCGCTTCATCTGGGAGATTAATTCCCAACTGAGACAAGCGATTGTGCAACCCAGACAATTTGAGTATATGCTTGCTGACAGAACTATTCTCCTCCATCTTACAACTGTAGAAGCTGTCGGAGACGTCATATATCCCGACTCGGGCATGAGCTTGGAAAACCATTTTCAGCTCTTGGAACATCTCATGTGCTCCGTGCTACTCAAAACGCTTTTGGAGCCTCGATTCTAAGCTGTAAAGCATGCCGCACTGAACCAGGGAGTAATCATCACTACGTGACTGCCAGGCGTTCATAACGTCTTGGGATGCTGGGAAAATGGGTGCATCACCTAGCGGTGCTTCAAGGACATATGCTTTCTTGGCAGCTATGAGGATGATCCTCAAGTTATGGACCAAATCCGTATAGTTGCTACCATCATCTTTCAGCTTGGTTCTCTCTGGGAACGCGTTGAAGTTGAGGGCAACATTAGCGTGGGCCATTGGATCTACAAGACATATTGTAAAGATTGTAGACTATGTTCATGACAATTAAGTTCATCTAAACAAATTTAATGAACTCCCACTCATATAGAAATCTCTCTAGTCATCTAAGTGATACATGATCCGAATCGACTAGGCCGTGTCCGATCATCACGTGAGACGGACTAGTCATCAACGGTGAACATCTTTATGTTGATCGTATCTTCTATACGACTCATGTTCGACCTTTCGGTCTTCCGTGTTCCGAGGCCATGTCTGTACATGCTAGGCTCGTCAAGTAAACCCTAAGTGTATTGCATGTGTAAATCTAGCTTACACCCGTTGTATGCGAACGTTAGAGCCTATCACACCCGATCATCACGTGGTGCTTCGGAACAACAAACCTTAGCAATGGTGCACAGTTAGGGGGAACAAAATTCTTAAAATTTTAGTGAGAGATCATCTTATTTACTATCGTCGTTCTAAGCAAATAAGATGTAAAAACATGATAAACATCACATGCAATCAAATAGTGACATGATATGGCCAATATCATTTTGCTCCTTTTGATCTTCATCTTCGGGGCTCCATGATCATCATCGTCACCGGCATGACACCATGATCTCCATCATCATGATCTCCATCATCGTGTCTTCATGAAGTCGTCTCGCCAAACATTACTTCTACTACTATGGATAACGGTTAGCAATAAAGTAAAGTAATTACATGGCGTTTTCAGTGACACGCAGGTCATACAATAAAATAAGACAACTCCTATGGCTCCTGCCCGGTTGTCACACTCATCGACATGCAAGTCGTGATTCCTATTACAAGTACATGATCAATCTCATACATCACATATATATCATTCATCACATCCTTTTGGCCATATCACATCACACGGCACATGCTGCAAGATCAAGTTAGACGTCCTCTAATTGTTATTGCAAGTTTTTACGTGGCTGCTATAGGTTTCTAGCAAGAACATTTCTTACCTACGCCAAAACCACAACGTGATATGCCAATTTCTATTTACCCTTCATAAGGACCCTTTTCATCGAATCCGATCCGACTAAAGTGGGAGAGACAGACACCCGCTAGCCACCTTATGCAACTAGTGCATGTCAGTCGGTGGAACCTGTCTCACGTAAGCGTACGTGTAAGGTCGGTCCGGGCCGCTTCATCCCACGATGCCGCCAATCAAGATAAGACTAGTAACGGCAAGAGAATTGACAAATCGACGCCCACAACTACTTTGTGTTCTACTCGTGCAAGATACTACGCATAGACCTAGCTCATGATGCCACTGTTGGGGAACGTAGCAGAATTTTAAAATTTTCTACGCAACACCAAGATCAATCTATGGAGTCATCTAGCAACAAGGGATAGGGGAGTGCATCTACATACCCTTGTAGATCGCGAGCGAAAGCGTTCAAGAGAACGGGGTTGATGGAATCGTACTCGTCGTGATCCAAATCACCGATGACCGAGCGCCGAACGGACGACACCTCCGCGTTCAACACACGTACGGTTGGGAGAGATGTCTCCTCCTTCTTCATCGAGCAACGGGGAGGAGAGGTTGATGGAGATCCAGCAGCACGACGGCGTGGTGGTGGAAGCAGCGGGGATCTCGGCAGGGCTTCGCCAAGCTCAGCGAGAGGGAGAGGTGTAACGGGGGGAGAGGGAGGCGCCAGGGGCTTGGGTGCGCAGCCCTCCCTCCCCCCATTTATATAGGGGCCCTAGGGGGGGCGCCGGCCCCTAGAGATCCAATCTCAAGGGGGGCGGCGCCCAAGGGGGGGAACTTGCCCCCCAAGTCAGGTGGGGCGCCCCCACCCCTAGGGTTTCAAACCCTAGGCGCATGGGGAGGACCATGGGGGGTGCACCAGCCCACCAGGGGCTGGTTCCCTTCCCACTTCAGCCCATGGGGCCCTCCGGGATAGGTGGCCCCACCCGATGGACCCCCGGGACCCTTCCGGTGGTCCCAGTACAATACCGGTGACCCCCGAAACTTTCCCGGTGGCCGAAACTGGACTTCCTATATACAAATCTTTACCTCCGGACCATTACGGTACTCCTCGTGACGTCCAGGATCTCATCCAAGACTCCGAACAACTTTCGGGTTACCGCATACTAATATCTCTACAACCCTACCGTCATCGAACCTTAAGTGTGTAGACCCTACGGGTTCGGGAGACACGCAGACATGACCGAGACGACTCTCTGGTCAATAACCAACAGCGGGATCTGGATACCCATGTTGGCTCCCACATGCTCCACGATGATCTCATCGAATGAACCACGATGTCAAGGATTCAATCAATACCGTATACGATTCCCTTTGTCTATCGATATAGTACTTGCCCGAGATTCGATCGTCGGTATACCGATACCTTGTTCAATCTCGTCATGGCAAGTCTCTTTACTCGTTTCGTAACACATCATCCCGTGACCAACCCCTTAGTCACATTGAGCTCATTATGATGATGTCTTACCGAGTGGGCCCAGAGATACCTCTCTATCATACGGAGTGACAAATCCTAGTCTCGGTTCGTGTCAACCCAACAGATGCTTTCGGAGATACCCGTAATGTACCTTTATAGTCACCCAGTTACGTTGTGACGTTTGGCACACCCAAAGCATTCCTACGGTATCCGGGAGTTGCACAATCTCATGGTCTAAGGAAAAGTTACTTGACATTGGAAAAGCTTTAGCAAACAAACTACACGATCTAGTGCTAGGCTTAGGATTGGGTCTTGTCCATCACATCATTCTCTTAACGATGTGATCCCGTTATCAATGACATCCAATGTCCATGGTCAGGAAACCGTAACCATCTATTGATCAATGCGCTAGTCAACTAGAGGCTTACTAGGGACACATTGTGGTCTAAGTATTCACACTTGCATTACTGTTTCCGGATAATACAATTAAAGCATGAACAATAGACAATTATCATGAACAAGGAAATATAATAATAACCATTTTATTATTGCCTATAGGGCATATTTCCAACAACATTAATATGGTGTTTCAAGCAAGATTGAATCTGAAGGTCACAAGAAGTACAAAGGAAAAATTCCAAGAATGTCAAGGAATGTAGGATATAACCAAAACATGACCAAGTGTATATTGGCAGGAAGTCAGGGATGGTGTCGATGACAACACGAATCATCAACATGCAAGGATGGTATTTCTCCTCAAGAATTTGATTGATATCTTAGAACAAGGCAGTATATTGATGGTGATCACGACAAATTTTGTCGAGAGGCTATATGAAGATGCCATCGAGCAACAACGACATCAAGCAAAAGGAATGATGAAGCGAAGGCTATTGGAACCACGGATACGGCACTAGCTCAGATTCAAGCTTGTTGTTCAAGGTCGAATGATGAGATGAGGAAGATCGACATAAGCTTTGCTCATCGTCGAAAGTTGTGCTCCGGGAATAAGGAACAGGTAGCACAGTTAAAATTAGCACGATAATGATATAGCCGATCAGGCTAGGAATGATGTGACAGTGTCACTCCAATTAAGAATTTACAAGAGGTAGTGCAATGACGCAATATCCTCAAGATAACATGAGGCAATACTTGATGGTAGATCAAATTAGAGGTTGGACAGGTGAAATGACTTGTAGGAGACAAGTATTTTAACTTGTCAGGTAAATGTAATTAAGGAGAAACTATGGTCGGAACCACGATTATGAATGATCAAACCACCGATACAAGATGAACTTATAACAAGGGGTAATTATTTTACGAGTAGCTTCCATGATAAGTTATACATCGGGTCCATAGGCATGAACACAAAGGTTCAAGGTCGACTCCCACTTCTTCAATGCATAACCTATCATTTACTCCTCGTTTTCGAAGAATTTGTAGTGCGAAAGATTTATCTAGTGAAGCACCAAAATAGTATGACTCACATCTCTTCCGAGTTCACACAGATTAGGGAAGGCATATGTCCAACCCATAGGGGTATCTTGGAACATATACCACTAACTTCCAGAGCATATAACATCAGCTCAATAGCAGAGCATGGTTGACAATAAGCAGAGGATACAATTTACCGATGGCAATATGTATCAGAGGAAGAGCGCATGAGATTTTGAATATGAAGGACACTGCCGGATAATAATCCAACAAAGGATTCAGTGGTCCTCAATGGATCTGATGTGAGTATCAGTATTCATTCAGAAGAAGGAAAGAATGCGAAGGCATCAAATTATAGAAACAGCTGAATAATTCATAGGGGTATTCAGGCGGAAAAGAGCTGCAAGGCAGTTGAAAAAAGGATTCTCAAAAGTCGAAGAATACTTTCGGGTATCTTGTAATAACAAAAAAAAACCAGGGATAGAAGTATGAACGGCGAGGGTACGCAATTATGCATAAGGATTCAATGGATTAAGGGATTGCAAAAGCAATGAACACAAGTTCTCGGGAGTAGATCGAAGAGTATCTTCGAAGTCTTCTGGTGAAGCAGGCAACCATCCGAAATGAAGGGGCTCTTCGGGGAAAGTCGTTACGAGAACCTAATGTAGTTAGTAAATTCATTTAACCTGAATAGAAAAGAGAACAGAGTCCCAAAGTATAGTCGAGGAATAAAAGAACATAATACCACCCAATGGCGACGTGGGCCCGTAAGCCACACATCCAAGTTAGTAAATCGGTTTTCGAACACTAGACTCAACTTCGACCAAAGAGTTGGAAATGGTGTTCCTACACGCAGTCGGCTCTGATACCAACTTGTGACGCCCCTGATTTGACCGTACACTAATCATGCACGCAAACATGTACGACCAAGATTAGGGACTCACTAGAAGATATCACAACACAACTCTAGACACAAACAAAATAATACAAGCTTTATATTACAAGCCAGTGGTCTTGAGGGCTCGAATACATAAGCTCGAATACACAAGAGTCAGCGGAAGCAATAATATCTGAGTACAGACATAAGTTAAACAAGTTTTCCTTAAGAAGGCTAGCACAAAAGCAACACGATCGAAAAGGCAAGGCCTCCTACCTGGGACCTCCTAACTGCTCCTGGTCGTCAGTTGTCTCCATAAAGTAGTAGGCCTTGTCGAGGTAGTAGCCATCGTCAAGGGTGGCATCTGGCTCCTGGATTCCACCATCTGGTTGCAACAACCAGAAAGAAGAAGGAAGGGGGAAAAGGGGTAGCGAAGACTAGCATCTTCTAGAAACCATCGTCTTGCAGCAACAGGGGGAGTAGAGTATTATAACATAAGTCATATTTATGTTGGTGCCAACGCTCCGGGATCCTTTCTCGACTCCCGAAGCCACATATCCAAATCATGCCTCAGCATCCAGTTCTAGTTGTATCGATCGGGATACAACTCCAAGTGTCCGTTACCGTAGGACAGGCTATCGATATATGTTGCTTCCCTGCAGGGGTGCACCACATTACCCAGCATGCTCGATCCCCTCTGGCCGGACACACTTTCCTAGGTCATGCCCGGCCTCGAAAGATCAACACGTCGTAGCCCTACCTAAGCACAGCAGAGAGGTCAGCACGTCGGTCTAAATCCTAAGCGCGCAGGGGTCTAGGCCCATCGCTCATTGCACACCTGCACGTTGCGAGGGTGGCCGGTGAGCAGACCTAGCTACCTCCTTTAAAAAGACATGTGCTTACCAGTCCAACCCGGCTCGCGCCGCTCAGTCGCTGACGTCAAGAAGGCTTCGGCTGATACAATGACGTCGAGAGCCCATATCTATTCCCACGTTGCTGGTTAGTGCGTAAAGTACTCGGATCAAATATCCAAACTGTTAGTGTCTTGAAAGTGCGATAACGAGTAGAGACTCACGATCATGTGACCCCGTCGCCCCGTCTCGAGGACTTGCGGCAAGGGCTAAGAGTGCCCGTCCACGCCTCATACTCAACTCTCGGGTACCCTCCAGGTCAACCCGTCTCCACGTCACTCGCGGGTACCCCTCAGGGTCGACCCGCCTTTCCAAGTAACAGTTGCAAAGTCATAGTAACCACAGTAACTATGTGTCTAACACCAAGGGGGAACCCTGAGGAATCACCCTCTATGGAATTCCACCTGATGTTATCGTCAAGGCGAATGAAGGAGGAATCACCCTCGAGTTTCACGCTTGAGGAGTTGCAGAACAGTGTCGTTATCGGGAGTGGAGAAGGAGGAATCACCCTCGATGACCATAACCGATGAACTAACCTACAAGGTTAACATCAGAAGTGTTGTCGAGGTATCACCCTCGACGCTCGATAGTAACCCAGTATTTTCGAGCAACTAAGGAGAAGTGATGTGCGGTGCTAGGGCCTGGTCTTCGATCCCTTTGATCGGGTCTTCTGATAATTCAGCGGGGGCAACTGGGACAAAGTGGGGGTCACTGGTGGGTCTCAACCAACCTATACTAAGCAGTTTAGGATAAACAAGTAAGGTATGAAAGCAGGTAACAACAACAGTCTATGCATCAGAATAGGATCATACAAAAATAGTAGGAGTACTAATGCAAGCATAAGCGAGAAGGGAATGGGCGATATCGGAATGATCAAAGGGGGTTGGCTTGCCTGGTTGCTCAGACGAGAAGGAGGGGTGGTCGTCGATGGTGTCGATCACTGAGGTAGCATCAGTCTCGAGGTTTACCGGAGAGAAGAGGGGGAAGAAACAGTAAATACAAAGCACACAAATGCATGACATGACAACAAGCGGTGCTAGGGGTGCTCTAACGCAGTACTACGCGATACCGGTGAAGGGGGAAAACATCCGGGAAAGTATTCCCGGTGTTCGGCATTTTCGGACAGATGAATCGGAGGGGGAAAGTTGCATGTTCGCTATGCTAGGGGCATGTGACAGATGAACGAACATCGTATTCGGATCCTTCTCGTCGTTCTGAGCAACTTTCATGTTTAAAATATTTTCATCCGGGCTACGATTTATTTTATATTAATTTTCCAAAGTTTTAAAGATTTTCTGAAATTTCAGCATTTATTTAATCCGAATTGACCACATCAATTTGACTTGTCAAAAGGGGAGGCATGGCCCACATGTCATAGACTATACCTAAACAAAATAAATAAATTCTAACTTAACTAAATGGGGTCCACCTGCAATAGGATAGTAGCTAATCTAATTAGTAATTAACCTATACTACTATGCACATGGCTGGCCAGAGGCACAGCTAGCCTCACGGCTTATGCACACACATGCACAACACATGGGCGCTCAACCATGGCCAAGGCCACAACCGAGGCCAGTGCAGGAGCAGTCAGCCATGGTAGTGATAGAGGCGAGGGGCCCGATCTTTCGATGAGATGATAACTATCAATTTGGTGGAGACGACTTTGACGATCCGACTACAAACGTGCACGACGTTGCGCCTTAGCAATCGCTAAACCAATCTCCTGGGGTTACTAACGATGCCAGAAGCACAATCAGCCTGACCACGAAGGTCTATTCCTGCATGCAATCGAAGAACAAGCAAGAATATGATAAAGCAACCTGAATATTGCAAATATAGATGAAGTATTGATAAAGGTGGGGATCCGTAAGCGGTCTTGGTCTGGTCGTTGGACACAAACGAAGTACACGAAGTTGCAATGGCCAACTTTTGACTAAACAAATCCCAAAGAAAAAGCTACTAGATGGATCTACTTATATAGGAGCAAGGGGTGGCGGCCAAGGAGGTGGAAGGACGTCCCAAGGCAGCCTAAAACTAACCCTAGGTCGTACATGGCTCATGGGCCCAAGTGGAGGTGATGCAACACCTTTGGACTTGTAGTTTGACTCGGATTCTGCTGCACCATCAGATTGTTTCATCGATATCTCAACGATCCAGACGAATTTGAAGGTGAATCCAATTGGGTTGGAAAGTGTACGAAATCTAGTTTCCAACAAAAAAAGAAACACCCAATTCAGAGTCCGTATGAAGGAGTTCTTGCCGTTTTGAGTCAGGTATGTCTGTGCAGTCCGAATCTGGATGCAGAACGTGAGAGACTTGGACTCTATCTTCTCTTGGCCCAAAAGTGACGTGAGAGAACTTTTTGAACAGCACCTAAACTTCTCTTTTCCCTTATCTTCATATGTGGATTGTACAAATGTCCCATACACCTGGAATTAGACATGGCGCAAAAGTCTGTGAAGTATTTTTGTCCTGGATGACATAAATAAATTGTTGCATAGTTTGCATTAAAAATCACCTCACAAATATACATGTATGCAATATTTTTGGTCGTATCCAAGGTAGTCATGTCCTCATCAGGTAGTGAGCAGCGGCAGTAAAGAGCATCACCGCGCTGGTATGAGCAAAAGCAACAAGCAGAGCAGCGTAGCAAAGCAGCAATCAAAGCAGCGCTGTAGTACGCACGCAGAGCGGCAAGCGAAGCAGCAGCGCAACAAGCCGCGAGGGCAGCAACAGGAGCAGGGGCGCGGGGCTGCGCGGGCAGGGCGAGGCGAGCGCGTGCAGGGGCGGCGCAACGCGACAGTAGCCGGAGGCGGCAATAGCAAAGCAGCAGCGACGCGCAGATGCAAAGAGCAGCAACGTGGCACACACATACGTGTACGCATACGCGAAAGCTCGGGTGTGCTCGGGGACGACAAACAACGATTGAATTAAGGAGGAGGAAGAGGGATCCGGAGGAGTTGCTCACCGACAGCGCGACGATGAGGTCGGGGAGGTAGGGGACGGCTTGGAGCAGCGCCAATGGTGACGCGAGATGCCACGACCAAGACGGAGGAAGACGATTCAAGCGTTGGGGAGGGGGCGTCCCGGCTTGAGTTGGTCCCCTAAATGGACGAATCCGGCCGCGGCGGACCTCCTGGGCGTGCGCCCGCACACCGGAGACGCGGTGGCCGCGACAACTACGGCGAGGCAGCGGTGACCGCGAGTGATTTCAGGATCGGATTCGCG
>LR738711.1:447954612-448034680 GCA_902687465.1 Secale cereale | reverse complement strand
GGCTGTAGGTTTAGGTCCATAGGGAAAAGTTGGGGGGGGGGGTTTCTCCTTTTCTATTTTGGTTTTAGTTTTGCATTTTCTTTTAGTAGCAAAAGAGTTTTGTTTTGAATAAAACTTGGCACATAAATCTAACACAACACCTTGAGATGGAATAAAAAGTTTGGGGGCAAAAGGAGTTGTCTAACCATTTTTAGAAATTGAAAATGCTAATATAATTGTGGCTAGACCACCAAATTAAATCCAGGGGCATTTTGTGAATTCAAAAGAGGTTGGTTTCAACATGACAATGATCAAGTGAATTTATATAATATTGTGAACATTTTAGTTTCGACATTTAAGAATTTTTTAAGTTTGACTTGATTTTAAATTTGAAATTTGAACTGTGTGGAATCAGAGGGGTATTTAGCCACAGCGAAAGCAATGACATGGAACCATTAACATGGGATTACTCTAGCTTAATTATTCGGGCGTAACAATTTACGAATATCAGTATCATATCACAATTCATATATGAAGAAGTAAACTTTGGACTTCAGATTGGTGTGTTGTTTGGCTGGAAGAGTGGACTGCTGCTAGTGCGACACAGAGCACCAACACTGATCATAGTGTAGATATAATGGGAAAACCGTAAGAATCATAAGTAAAATCAGGAAAGTGGTACTTGCTGGAAAATATGGGCTACAATTGCCGGTATGACTAGAAAGGCTTCAGAAAACAACTCTCTTCAACTGAAGGTGCGGTACTGTTAATATCAGTGTAACACTCAAAGGCAACACAGCTCCCCGCATTTCCTTGCTAATCTTATATGAATCAAGTGGGCAGGCCACTACAATTGCTATTCCTATGTTTACAAAATCCTACTAATCAAAGAGACACGAAGAGTTGAAAGTGTCCATCACAATCGACCAAATAGACATGTAAACGGAAAATGTCCCTGCTCCTCTTCACAACAAGGAACATACTGTACTACACTATTATACTCCCTCCATTCCAAAATATAAGTCTTTGTAGAGATTTCCACTATGGATCACATCCAGATGTATACAGATACATTGCAGAGTGTAGATTCACTCATTTTGCTCCATAGGTAGTCCATGGTGGAATCTATACATATAGTTGTATTTAGGAACACAGAGAGTCCTTATTAAACAAGAACAAAAGAGGAACATGCTAAAGAAGAGCAAGTAGATTTAGGATAATAAAATATTTGTTGCGTAGTGCCCACACGTGATGAACCAGAGCACATTAAGAATGCAACTCCCTGTTGTCTCTCTATATGTGGCGCACGCGCTTTTCAAAAGTAAAGTAGGAACATGATCTGACCAATTAAACATTATCTGTTTTAGTAATATCAGCATCATATCAGATTCGTATTTGAGCCCCAAGTTTGGAATTATTAGTGGCACATTGTTTAGCTTGATGGATTGAGGAGCAATGCTAAGAAGCTACGATGATGATACTAAATATAAAGGAATGTCTGCATGCAAGTCAGGTGACTTTCGTCATTTGGGTCAGTCGACCAGTTCAGGCGGTTGGATGAAGATCCTACGTCTCCTAACCCTTCTTCTTCCTCCCCTCTGACTCTTCCCTTACGGAACACCGCACGGGCCGCCGGCCGAACCACCGGCCCCGACCCCTGCCCTCCCTTGAACTGCCCCCTACGCAGGTGTTCCTCCGCCCCCAACCCCCACCCCACCCGCATCGAGTTTTTCCCTCCATCGAGGCCCCACCACTGCCCTCACCCGAGCACCTTCTTTCCCTTCGGCAAACTCCGGCAAGCTCTCAAAAATTGTCTGACCCAATTTTGAAATTTAGTCTACTGCCATTTAGCTAGTGTGGAATATAAAAGGGGAAAACCATAAGCATTGCGAGTATAGTGTTGATCGTGCCATGGCAGCCTGAAGGTGCAAACCGGACAAAGGCAACTTCGCAACCAAGCAACTAACAAGTAAAATCCTAAGTGGTGGACATGAAATCACAGTAAAGCAGTGGTGATCTATTTTCTTGCTGCGATAAATAACTTGAGTTGATACGAAAGAGTACCGCCACTGGTGCGGCGTCGTGTATGCATGTGCTTTAAATTTGACGGTGCTACGGTAGTGATGGTTGTCGATGGTGTCGAAGCAGATGTAGGAGGGTAGATGGTGGCGGCGAGGGAAATATCCCGGCGTGGTGGACGAGACAGTCGTAGGAGCAGCCCGGGCAAGGTGGACGGGATGCAAGGATCTTGCTGGTCCGAAGCCGTGGATGAGAGAGGTCCATCTCTTGTAATGGACGAGGTCATCGGGGTATCAGCTCCGGCAAGGTGGAGGAGGACGGGGGCGGATGGGGTGGCGGACAAAGGAGGCTGGGGTGGAGAGGGTCTTTTCGCGCCCACGGAGTACGAATGGGGAAATGAATGGAGAGAGGTAGGGGGGAACCATGTCTTTGGGACACACTTGTCTCAAATGCGGGGAAAGTTACCAACTTCTCCCCCATTTAAAATTTCAGACATCACAGGAACATTGGGCTACTGGGGATAGGACGGTAATCTCGCATAGATCGAATATTTGCCGCCGAAGATTTTGGCCGAGGAGAGTTTGTTTTGGCGTCCACCGTGTATGAATCAGGGAGGTGAGAGGTGATTTCGGCTGAGGAGAAATTGTGTTTTGGCGCCCACCGTGTATGAATCCAGGGAGGTGAGAGGCGGAGGCGGTTATGTCACGTTTGAGTGAAATTACAAGCCTACCCCCATCGAAACCTATAGAAATTGAGCTGATAGGCTTTGTGTGTGAGGGATAGGCAGTAATTTCAATCTAGGAGATTTTGGTTTCGGGTGGTTACTGCGAGTTTCCCCGCTTTGTTCAAATTTTTGCAGAAAAAGAGTGCACGTTTACTGTGCCAACTCACTTCGAATCAATTTTCTTTTTTTTTCCAGGCAGGATCCAATTTGTATTCGAATACAAATCTGTAAACATCATTTTTTATATATCTCTATCTATATCTATATCTATACCAATATAAAAAGACCCAAAGGGGCAGATCCAATTAACCTCGGCCATCAAATCATGTCAATCCAACGACCTAGATTGCTTCAATGTCGAGCGCTCAACATGTTTAGCATGGAGTTAATTTCACGCCAGTGGTAATCACATAATACCACGCAAATAATATCCTAATTAATATCCACATGCACAGATTAACGTGCATTGCACGTACACATTGACTAGTACTTTCAAAAGCACACCACCGTTTCCACGTAAATATGGTTTACAGATGCCATGATCTCATATTCATAAGGCTGAATCCATCTTAAATTGAATTGAACTATTTGAAACATTTTATGTTGAAATCCAGTGTATGCATTCCTCGCTAACTAGCTCCAATTAATGTGTGTTTCATGCAGGATTTTTCTTCTTCTCAAACAAGTATAACATGTTTGGCACATGCAACATGTAGTGTAGTCTGATTTAGACATGAATTGTACCAAGCCATGCATTGTCTCTAATTGAAAAGATCTATGCATCACTAATATTGATAAACTAAATAATATTACATATGTCCCGAATTTCAAATTAATATGCATGTTTGATAGCCCAGTATTCGTTATGATATTATTGATGTCTCGATCTCTAATTTAAATATTTGAATCCCCTTTAATACAGATATTTCGTCTCATATAGCTATCACTCGCACCCTCATATATCTATCTAGACCCGTACGCCTAGACCATATGTCGGGTATGTCTTGTGCTAGTTGTATGTTGATAGCAGTCATTTCTTGTTCGTAACACTCTGGCAGTAGTCTCTCCCTCGACATTCACTATATCTCCCTTCTACACCTCTCTAACTATAACTCTCCCTGTGAAATCTCTTTCTCTCACACAAATAAAAACTTCATCTCTGGGGGTCTCATTTCTCTATGCTATTCCGCTATATGCCGCTCACACACACCCTTTCACTCTAGACATTTCTTGCGCTCCCTAAGTCTCAATAGCTACGACTCTCCCTCTTAAATATCCATCTCTCGCACTCAAACACAAACACAGTCTCCCAAGGTCTCATTTCTTTCCATCGTTCCCCTATATGCCTCTCACACACACCCTCTCTCCATAGGGATATCTCGTGTTCCCTATGTCTCTCTAGCTACGACTTGATACGGAGTATCCTAGGGTCGTCCCCATGGACCCTTCATCGCCTCATCAAGTGCCCAAAGGACCCATGACTCGAGCACGTGCAAGAGCTCTTGAGACCGAGGTGACTTCACTCCTTATTCTAAATCCTTCCGATATGCATGAGACATGGCTTCTACCCTCATCAGGAACTCTGTGCATACTCAGGTACTTGGATGAAGGCCACGGGACAGCTCTGCACAATGGTCAAGACGGCGAGTTCGACAAGTGCTGGGAACAAGAAGAGTGAAGGCTAAAGATGCTACAGGCACCGGACGTCCGGCCTGCACCGGACGACCGGCGACTTCCAGGCACCGGACGACCGGAAGACACCGGACGTCCGGCCACTCCCAGACGACCGGACGACCGGAATCCACCGGACGTCCATGACAACGACCACAGAAGAAAATAGCGGACATCCGACGATTACCGGACGTCCGGTCCCTCCGGAACCACCGGACGTCCGGTAACCAGCGGACGTCCGCCCCGACGGCGACCACTCGTGTAATATATACTCGTTGACTCCCATCCTTTGAAGGTAGCTTTTGGATAGCTCATTTCAGACCTCTGTGTGGATTCTCTCCCACGAGAATGCGCGCCTCTTCGGAGAAGATCCACCTCGGATTCAAGACCTCCACATCGGGGAAGATCCTACGGGATGACCAAGACCTCCTCCGGGAGAAGACTATCTTTGTACCACCGTTGTTGACTATGGACCGTGTATCTCTATGTGTATCGTGGATCTAGCACCTGTGTGACCATCTTTGTGTTGATTTGAGTGTTTTCCTCTCGTGTTTTCCCTCGTTTCCGCCTTGTGTTCTCCGTGTTCATCGTGGGATACTCTCCAAACGTGAAAGATCTGCTGATTAGGGTTCCACCCTATACCATCTTGGTATCCAGAGCATAGGTTGATCACGATTTTGGAGCCCCACACCCTGTCTTGTAGCTTGGTTTTGTTGTGTTCTTCCCAATTTCGAAAATCCCCCACAAAAATAGCCCCCCAAATTTTTTTTTTGTAATCTGTTGATTTGGCAAGATTTTGTTGACTTTGTTCCACGGAATTGCTGTGCCACGTGTGGATCTAGCATTTCACCACCCTTTTCACCGATTTTTCCACCACGAATTCGGGCAAGTTTGACCAATTTGTCCACGGATCCCCCAACACCAGCCTCAGACCTACCGGACGACCGACATTTACCGGACGTCCGGCACCTCATGAGACACCGGACGTCCGCTAAACACCGGACGACCGGCACCCCGCTTACAGAAACTTTTACCGGATTTCCGACAACTTCCGGACGTCCGACCCCCTCCGAGAGACCGGACGACCGGTACCTTCCGGACGTCCGACAACCCCTGACATAGCCGAACTTGTTCAGTTCCATACCACCTTCCGCTACCACCTACCTTTCATCCCACCTTCCGCAACCACCATCGCTTACCCGCTCCGAGTTTGAAAAGTGTGTCTCCCTTTGCCTTGGATACATGAGTTGTGGTTTCACCGTTTCCTTGGATGTTTAGGCTACCCTGGAACGGCAAGACTACGACAACACCACCGCTCAACTTTGGCAAGGACGGTAACATCGACGACACTTCGCTCATCCTACCTTGCAATTGCATTGTCACCATATGAACCATCTTTGCGTAGCTTTCCCTTTGAGACTAGCCATTTGAGTATTGCTGGGCCACGACACTTGTGCACATTAGTGATAGTCATAGATATTGCATACTACATCATCTTGGTATCTTGCATATCTCCGTGTGCCGCAAGAGTGATCCGCATACACAATAGCTACCTTGATCCGAGAAGCATGCATAAGTATCCGAAGAAAGAGCTCACAAGCTTCTAAGCAAAAGAGCCAACCAAAGAAAAAAGACAATAGCATCATACACTCATAGCATACTTGTGATAGTTAGTCGTTACATTTTGCCTCTTATAGGTCGTGCACAAGTGCGTATCCGCCTATTAAGCAATCGGTTAGCGTCTTTCTAGTGTTGTGCAACACGAGCATTTTCCGTGGTTTTCCACATTTTCGCTCATCTTTGGTTGCACAACCACATCTATCTATCCGTGCGTGTGTTCCGCGTGCTACTTTGCTAGTGATCAACTTGTTGCATGAGCAAATTGTGAACCATTTTCAACATCTTTGAGTCATTTTGACGATTGCATTGAATTTGTGCCACATCCTAACCAAGCTCCTCTCAAAGCTTTACTTGTGTAGGTGTGAGAATCGACACGAAGTGGTACCAATAGTGCTATTTCCGGGTTACATTATTGAGTGATCATTGATCCATTTTCAACTTCGGTTAAGGTACATTTGGTATTGTCTTCTCCTTTCTCCCACTCACATACTTGTTTGTGATGATGGATAGGCCAAGTACATCTTCCAACCCGATCTTCGACGATCCTCAAGAAGCGAACAACTACGTCACCAAACTACATCTTTTCGGTGTCCAACGAGCTCTACATCAAGAGAGTGAAGCTATGCGCGAGTACATTGGTCAAGTCGCCGAGGACGCGCGCCAATTTCAAGAAAGAAATAAAGAGGAATTCGACCTCATCAACACCAACATGTCTACTCAATACAACGAGCTCCAGACATTGATAATCAACCAACGTTCTTCCTCAACATCCTCTCAAAGACGTAGCCACTCAAGTCGACATTCCGACTCCATGCAAGACTCAAGTACACCTACGTCAAACACTCTTCGTCAAGCCGCACGTCAAGATCGACATGACAACCGGCAACCTCTTCATGACAAGAGTTCACAAGAGCTATTCGACGAGCAAGGAAGCCGCCGTCGTCACAACCAAGCTACACTTGAGCAAGCACAAGAACGGCAACGACTACGCCAACAACAACAAGAGCGAGCACGTCAACACCAAGAAGAACTAGATGCCGAGGCTAATCACCAAGCACAACAACGTCGAGAAGCTCAAGCTATGGAGGCGCAACGAGCGTTACAAGATGCACATCGAAATGTGGCATCCTGCACTCGACAAACTCGTCAAGAAGAGGATTTCCTTCGCGATGAGATGCAAGAGGGACGTCACCAAGCAAGAATGCAACGAGAAGCTCCTCCTCAAGCGCGACAAGAGCAACAACCCCAACAATAACATCTACATCAACAAGAGCAACGCGATAATGCCAACCGCCAATATCAAGACCGCCCTCCCAATAGGCAAGGTAACAATGACGAGCATCGCTATGGCAAGCTCAAATTCACCATGCCAAAATTTTCCAGAAGCATCGATCCCGAAGACTATCTCTCATGGGCATTGAAGGTTGACAAGATATTTTGCCTTCACAACTTTGATGAAGAGAAGAAGATTGCTATGGCATCCCTTGAGTTCCAAGACTATGTTCTCATTTGGTGGGAGCAAATCATTGAAAGAAGAGAAGCAAAAGGCGAACCTACTATCACCACTTGGGCTCAAATGAAGGAAGTCATGAGAGCACGATTTGTGCCTACCCACTACAACCGTGACTTATTCAAGAAGCTACAACTCCTCAAGCAATGTACCAAGTCCGTTGAAGAGTACTACAAGGAGATGGAGATTGCCATGATACGAGCCAACATCACGGAAGATGAAGAGCAAACAATGGCGAGATTCTTGAATGGACTCAACTATCCTATCAAGAAGATTGCGGACTTCCAACCATACAACAATCTCCTCGAGCTAGTACATCAAGCAACAAAAGCGGAGCGACAAGTTCAAGAGGACTACAAGTACTCCAAGTTCAACTCCAAGAACTTCGGCTCCTACAACCAAGTTTCAACGACTTCGGCTACTCCTCCTACCTCTACCAAGCCATCTACAATCTTCGGCGACAAGCCAAGCTACAAGAATGCGACTACATCGAGTCGTCCACCTTCTACCAACAACTTCAAGCCAAGAGCTTCCTCAAATACAACTCCAACCGAAGAAAACAACAAGACGAGCTCCATCAAATGCTTCAAGTGCCAAGGCCGAGGCCACAAGTCATTTGAGTGCAAGACCGTTCGCACCATGATCATAAACGACGACGGATCTTATGACTCCATGAGCGATGATGAGATGGAAGCACTTGAGCATGTCGCTATGCATCGCCAAGTGAATGAAGAAGAAGACCGTCAAGTGTTTTGCGACAATGACTCAAGCCCCAATCTTGTTGTCTCCAAAGTCTTGACACTACAACACCAACAAGATGACGACAAATGATGCCACATTTTCCATACGAAGGCCGGCATCAATGGACGTTCCATCAAGGTTATCATTGATGGAGGAAGTTGTCATAACTTG
This sequence comes from Secale cereale, assembly GCA_902687465.1. NCBI lineage: Eukaryota > Viridiplantae > Streptophyta > Magnoliopsida > Poales > Poaceae > Secale > Secale cereale. The sequence continues at coordinate 448,026,245 of LR738711.1, read as the reverse complement.
GCAAGCGAAGAGCTATGCGACAAGCTTCATTTGGTCAAGACGAAGCATCCTCACCCATACAAGGTCCAATGGCTCAACGACGCCGGAATTCTTCGAGTCGAGCACACCGTGCAAGTCTCTTTCAAGATTGGCACCTACGAGGACACTCTTGAATGTGATGTGATACCCATGTCCGTGTGCCACCTTATTCTTGGACGTCCATGGCAATATGATCGTGGAGTCACACACAATGGACGGACACATCACTATCATTTCAAGATGAAGGGCAAGGAATTCGTGCTCCGACCAATGACTCCAAGTCAAGTAGCCGCCGACAAGCTTTTACCTACCAACCATCATGGAGAGAATGGTGAGAGAGTGAGCCACCAAAAGGAGAGTGAGAGCCACACGCCAAATATGAGCGACTCCACGATGAGCGACAAGAAGCAACTAGTGCTATTTGCCACCAAAAGTGAGATGAGAGAAGTGTGTGAGAACCCATCGAGCGTCTTTCACCTTGTGCTCTTATGCAAAGGGGAAGCCAAACCTACTAACACTTCACCACCTCTACCTTTAGTGTTATCTAATTTGTTCCAGGAATTCTCGGATGTCTTACCCGATGAGCTACCTCCGGGTCTACCTCCACTTCGCGGAATCGAACACCGCATCGACCTCATACCCGGTGCACCACTTCCAAACAAGGCTCCTTACCGTGTCAACCCCGAGGAAACAAAGGAGATACAATGGCAAGTACAACAACTCATCGACAAGGGTCATGTACGTGAAAGCCTAAGCCCTTGTGTCGTTCCGATTATTCTTGTGCCTAAGAAAGATGGAAGTTTTTGCATGTGCTCCGATTGTAGACCTATTAATGCTATCACCGTTAGATACCGTTACCCTATTCCACGCTTAGACGACATGCTTGATGAATTATGTGGTGCCACCATCTTTTCAAAAATTGATCTTGAAAGTGGTTACTACCAAATTCGCATTCAAGAGGGTGATGAGTGGAAAACGGCTTTCAAAACCAAGTTTGGGTTATATGAGTGGCTTGTTATGCCAATGGGCCTATCGGAAGCACCCGGTTCTTTTATGCGTCTTATGCATTTTTGTCTACGACCCTACATAGGCATCTTTGTAGTGGTTTACTTTGACGACATCCTTGTTTTTAGCAAGACGCTAGAGGACCATGTGACACACATCCGTTTGGTTTTACAAACCCTTCAGAAAGAGCGCTTATATGCTAATATGGAAAAATGCACTTTTGGCGTTGATAAGGTTGTCTTTCTAGGATTTGTCGTTTCTTCTCAAGGTGTTCACGTTGATGAAACTAAAATTGAAGCAATTAAAACTTGGCCTCAACCAACGAATCTCATGCAAGTGCGTAGTTTCCTTGGTCTAGCCGGTTTCTATCGACGTTTTGTCAAGGACTTTAGCACCATTGCTATGCCTCTACACGCTTTGAGCAAGAAGAACGCACCCTTCATTTTGGGTCCTTCACAAGACACAGCGTTCAATGAGCTTAAGAGCTTGCTTACACACGCACCACTTCTAGCCCTACCAAACTTTGACAAACCGTTTGAGATTCATTGTGATGCTAGTGGTACCGGCATAGGTGGCGAGCTAATGCAAGAAAAGCGCCCAATTGCGTACTTAAGCGAGAAGCTATCGGGAGCGCAACTTAACTATCCCATCTATGATAAAGAGCTTTATGCCTTGGTGAGAGTTTTATGTGTTTGGGAACACCATCTTCGACCTCATGAATTCATTCTTCATACGGACCATGAGACACTCAAGTATCTCAAATGTCAAACTAAGTTGAACAAGCGTCATGCTAAATGGAGTGAGTTCATTGAGTCTTTTCCCTATGTCATCAAATACATCAAGGGCAAAGAAAATGTTGTGGCGGACGCGCTTTCCCGCAAATGCATGCTTGTAACACAACTTGAGTTGAATGTGATTGGCTTTGAGCATATTAAAGATTTATATGAGCATGATCGTTTCTTTGCAAATGCTTATGCTAAGTGCTTGGCTCACACTTCTTGGGAACATTATTACATCAAGGATGGATATCTTATGAGAGCTAACAAACTTTGCATTCCCGAGTCTTCGCTTCGTTTGCTCCTTTTGCAGGAATCGCATGGAGGAGGACTCATGGGACACTTTGGACGCGACAAGACGTTTGCTACCCTCTCTAAGAACTATTTTTGGCCCAAGATGCTCCGTGACGTCTCACGCCTCACCAACCGATGTTCTACATGCCGCAAAGCTAAGTCCAAAGCTCAATCTTATGGTCTTTACATGCCTCTTCCTATTCCATACCATCCATGGGAAGACATAAGCATGGATTTCATACTTGGCTTGCCTAGGACTCGAAATGGCAGAGATTTCGTGCTTGTCGTGGTAGATAGATTCTCTAAAATGGCTCATTTCATTCCTTGTAACAAGATCGACGATGCTTCACATGTTGCTAATCTCTTTTGTAGGGAGATACTTCGTCTACACGGCGTGCCCAAAACGATCGTGTCGGACCGGGACGTCAAGTTCTTGAGTTACTTTTGGAAAACCCTATGTGCCAAGCTCAGAATCAAGCTTCTATTCTCTTCGGCGTACCATCCACAAACGGACGGCCAAACGGAGGAGACGAACCGCACGCTATCGACGCTTCTTCGCGTGTTGATCAAGAAGAACATCAAGGAATGGGAGCATTGCTTGCCCATCGCCGAGTACGCCTACAACCGCGCAAGACATTCGACCACCGGCAAGTCCCCCTTCGAGATCGTCTACGGCTTCAACCCGTTGTCCCCATTGGACATCCTACCTCTTCCTCTCCAAGAGCGCACGAACATGGACGCAAGTGCACGAGCAAGCTATCTCAAGAAGGTGCACGAAGATACAAGGGCAATGATCGAGCGACAAGTCCATCGTCTCGCCAACAAGCGCAACGTCAACAAGGCACCAATGGTGTTCAATCCGGGAGATCTTGTTTGGCTTCATCTTCGCAAGGACCGTTTCCCGCACGCGCGCAAGTCCAAACTTCTACCTCGCGCCGACGGACCCTTCAAGGTGCTCGCACGCTACAACGACAACGCCTACAAGATTGACATCCCACGAGACAAGTACTCCGTGAGCGATACTTTCAACATCAAGGACCTCTCTCCTTTGCATGGTGATGAAGATTTCGATCCGAGGTCGGATCTTTCCCAAGGGAGGGGAGATGATACGGAGTATCCTAGGGTCATCCCCATGGACCCTTCATCGCCTCATCAAGTGCCCAAAGGACCCATGACTCGAGCACGTGCAAGAGCTCTTGAGACCGAGGTGACTTCACTCCTTGCTCTAAATCCTTCCGATATGCATGAGACATGGCTTCTACCCTCATCAGGAACTCTGTGCATACTCAGGTACTTGGATGAAGGCCACGGGACAGCTCTGCACAATGGTCAAGATGGCGAGTTCGACAAGTGCCGGGAACAAGAAGAGCGAAGGCTGAAGATGCTACAGGCACCGGACGTCCGGCCTGCACCAGACGACCGGCGACTTCCAGGCACCGGACGGCCGGAAGACACCGGACGTCCGGCCACTCCCAGACGACCGGACAACCGGAATCCACCGGACGTCCGTGACAACGACCACAGAAGAAAATAGCGGACATCCGACGATTACCGGACGTCCGGTCCCTCCGGAACCACCGGACGTCCGGTAACCAGCGGACGTCCGCCCCGACGGCGACCACTCGTGTAATATATACTCGTTGACTCCCATCCTTTGGAGGTAGCTTTTGGATAGCTCATTTCAGACGTCTGTGTGGATTCTCTCCCACGAGACTGCGCGCCTCTTCGGAGAAGATCCACCTCTGATTCAAGACCTCCACATCGGGGAAGATCCTACGGGATGACCAAGACCTCCTCCGGGCGAAGACTATCTTTGTACCACCGTTGTTGACTATGGACCGTGTATCTCTATGTGTATCGTGGATCTAGCACCTGTGTGACCATCTTTGTGTTGATTTGAGTGTTTTCCTCTCGTGTTTTCCCTCGTTTCCGCCTTGTGTTCTCCGTGTTCATCGTGGGATACTCTCCAAACGTGAAAGATCTGCTGATTAGGGTTCCACCCTATACCACGACTCTCCCTCCGAAAAGTCTCACTCTTTCTCGCAAACACAAACTCTGTCTCTCGGGGTCTCATTTCTCTCTAATATTCGTTTGTATGTCACTCACACACACCCTCTCTCTCTCTCTCTCACACACACACACACACACTCACACATATAGCCTACTATTATGATCTACTCAACTCTTATCTATAACAAACACACTAGCCGATCTCCCTCTAAGTAGCATCTCTATCTCCCTATTTCTATGTTTCTCCATCAACTTCCTTTCTCGGCCGCACTCTTGCTTCCTATCATGCACTCTATATCTCTCTTAAAGACAAAAAACATACTAGCCGATCTCCATCTAACTAGTATCTCTATCTTCCGATGTTTGTGTTTCTCCATCAACCTTCTTTCTTGGACACACTCTTGCTTCCTATCACACACGCTATATATGTTTTCTCTACATGCATCTACTGGTCGGTCTCTTTTGCACACACATTTGTGTCTCACTCTCTCTGGTCGCAATATATGCATGCTCCACCCCACGCCACTCTCTCTTAAAGACAAAAACACACGCTCCAGCATCGCACCTTCTTCCCTCCGCTCTCACATGGATGCATATTGTCATATCGATCCATATCTCCCGCCATGTTGATCTTATGACTTATGTCCTCTCTTTTATCTCAATCATGCGCGTGGGCACACAAACCCCCCACGTATATATCTATACGTCCCGCACATGCACGTCCAAGATCTCATCTCTCTCCATACCTAGTTAATTACCCCTAGCTCCCACCCCACATCAAATGTTTCTCTTCTTGTGTGCACATGGCTTCCGTCTAGATGCGTCTCTAATCTAAAACACACACTCACACTTAACTATCTCCTTTGGCTACCCCATTCTGTCACTCCCTACCTATATCCCTAAAACCGGTAAGACTTTCACTTCGTTTAATTCTCGCCTATATGCACCATCAATAGTAGTTTTGCTCAGTGTCTCTCGAACAAACGTGTTATCTCGATGTCCACTCATCTCACACGCACACACAATTCATCCATATCTACGGGCCTCTTATCTCTCGCCTGCCCTCCCTTGTTGGAGGCCTCTACTTTACACATCAACTATCTACGATGAAGCCACGCACACTTAATTACTTTCCTTGCCAAAGACTCCATCACACACACACGATCTCTTTATACACACATGGTCTCTCTATACTACAACACACACATGCTTTAGGTGGACTATTTTTTCCTACCACCCTTCGTCCAACCTTATCCGTATGATAATCAGCACATTAATTTACTTATAACATGGACAAATTCCACTTTATTTTACTAGTTAGAAAACTTTGGATAATTACATAACACAAATCACGAGCAGGAAGTGACATTCTTTATTACAAAAAACTGATTAATATGGCCAGTTAAATTACAAGGTAAGGTACTGTTATACTTATATCTCGATGCGGAAAGTGGACTACATGTCCGAAGAGTAGAGGGGCACACACACACTTCCTAACAAACACACCATTCGTGCATGCGCATGCAAGTTACGCGAAACACCCTAAAAAGACCCGTATGTGTACAATTTGTGCACCCGCGGGTACACCTGATGGACCGCATTTATTTAAGCCGGACGGTGAACCCAAACAGTAGCCGTATTCATATCCCTCCCACTACCTCTATCTCCGCTCGCCGTCGATCGATAGCCATGGCCTGGCCGAAGGTAACGACATACGCCATGCTCCCGCCGGAGCAGTGCCTTGAGTTGCTTCCAGAGATCTAGAGGCAGCACAAAGCCCGAATCCCAGCCATCCTGCCACCGGACTAGCCGGAGTAGGAGGAGGAGGCGGAGCAGCATGCAGTCATGGAGGACACTGACCCGGAGGAGGATGAGGACAACGTGGGCGAGGCGGAGCCGGAACAGGAGGAGGAGGACGCGGGCGAAGGGGAGCTGGAGGAGGAGGACGACAAAGCTGGTGAGACGGAGCCGGAACAGGAGGAGGACGACGCGGGCTAAGTGGAGATGGAGGAGGAGGAGGACGATGCGGGTGAGGCGGAGCCAGTGCCACAAGCTGCATGCTTCACCACGGCGTAGCCCAAGAGGAGGGCTGGCGGAACAGTAGGCCATCCTCGAGTCCATCCAGTCAGAGGCCGAGGTGGAGGCCAACCGCCGCTTCCTCCGGCAACGGGAGTGGGGATCAACTAGATGTTCGCCGAGCTGGAGGAGGAGTAGGAGGAGCTGGAGTTGTAGCATGCGGCTGCCTACCCATCTCCGATGATGAGTACTGTGGTCTAGCTTAGGTTATGTGCGTAGTACTAATACTAGTTAGTACTCCTATTGCATGGTTTGTATGGATTTGAGATAGTACTATCTAATAGTAGTAGTACTCAATGGGGACCGTACTTAATGTATACTACTTTTAAGGTGAACTAGTCAATGTGTACGTGCAATGCACGTTAATTTGTGCATGTGAATATTAATTAGGATATTATCTGCGTGTTATTATATGATTAGCACTATATTTGGCATGAAATTAACTACACGCTAAAGATGTTGAGCGCTCGACATTGAAGCAGTCTAGGTCATTGGATTGACATGATTTGATGGCCGAGATTAATTGGATCTGCCCCTTTGGGTCTTTTGATATTGTAGAGATATAGATATAGATGAATGAAATTAGTGGTCATGCATGCATCTTTTTGTAGCACTAGTAGACCTGTCGTTTCCCGCGGACGTGCCCGCCTGCTCGGGCGACGAAAGAGGAAGGAGAAGAGAAGCGGGTTGTGGAGTACAACTGCTGTAGCACGAGCTTCAAGGAACTTTCGTGCCAAACAATGCATAGTATACTAGTATCATGCATATGCATGGTACTAGTGTATGATACTACTACTAGTACCTCCCTAAGCATAGTACAATATCATATACTCCCTTCGCCACAAAATAAGTGAGTCAACATTGTACTAACTTTAGTACAAAGTTAGTACAAACTTGAGTCACTTATTTTGGAATGGAGGGAGTATTAGTATCGTATAATATGATACAGTATGTTGATATGACACGCGACCCTCTTTCTTCATATAATTCAATGCCACCTCATCAAAGATACTCCCATTGCGACCGGCTAGTACTCCATCCGATCCAATTTAGTCTGCGTATAACTTTTTCCTAAAAAATAAGGAATGATCTGCGCATTCTGATCTTAGCCCATTCTTTCCAGGAATAGGCCTCCACTTCTGCTTCGCCTCCTGCTCTCGAATTGATTAAGCCAGCTAGATCGCCTCCTTTTTCTTCCTTGTACAGTACGCCTACACGCATGCGTACGTCCTCCCCCCATCTCAGCTTTATACGACAACTTCTTCTCCCCCTGTACGTACACCAGCTTAGTATGAATTGCCCTTAGGTTGCGTGTGGAGACATGGCTACAACATGCAGGTTGTAGTTCGACAACCTACCTCTCTGGCTCGCATGGTTTGGCCACGCAAGATATTGCATGTAGGCATGTCATGCACGTAGTTGTCGAAGTCGTGCTCGAAAAAGGACGACGAGGTCTGTAGTCCGCGTTGGTCCGTGCGCCCGGAAAACTACTAGTCCAGTCGCTTTGAATGCCGTGCATGTTTTAATTCCGGGGTAGTAGATGAACGCTACATGCCACATAACAAACCACCTGTCGGCCCCCTATTATCAAGTAGTATACACTAGTGCGCACCGGCAGAACATCATTTCCTAAGGGACTAAGCCCTATAGTTACCATCCTCTCTCGTCTACAAGTTCCCCAAGGGACAAGACCGTTTGTAGCCATTTCCATGGAATCGCAAGGCGGTGGTGCTTCTCGTCCTCGTCGAGGTTGGGACACTTTGGACACCGATCCTTTGGGGGAAATCGTAAGTCACTCCGACTTCCTCACATCCGCAAGACTCAGCGGTACTTGCACCAAATATTTTAAGAAGGTGCGTAAATATGTGTGGGAGAAGGCCATGCTAGTTGGTCTTCCTCAAGAACGAGGATGTTTCCTGGGGGGTCTCTCCAGGGCGGCATGGCCGTAGTTGCAAGTTTACGCCCCTTGAGATGCCGACACTGAGGGGCAACCGGATTTTGTTCGATGAACAGGTATGTGAGATGAGTTTAATCACGTCAATGTATTCTAAATGCTACTTATGTATTCCATTTTATTCTAAAGGCTACTTCTGTATTCCATTTCATAATTCCCCCATTGCCCGTTGTTTCACAGATTTGGCTAGGTGCCAATGGAGGTTGTTGCATATGTACGGGAGGGTACCAACATCAATTTGCACAACATCCAGAACGGTGACATCGTTCCCGTCGAACCTTTATCCACCATTGGGATCGGCCATGCAATGGGCCATCACCTAAATTTGTACGATGGAACCACGGTGAGATTGAAGAAGATATCAATCTCGGAAGCCCTAGTAAGATCATCCGCCAACAAAAATTACAGTCTCATCGCGGTGTTCAACATCGCGATTGGTTTCACGAACAATCCTGAACGTGGCGGTCAAAGGTGGACCATGTTGTCTGCGACCGATTTGTTGTCGTACGAGTATGAAGACGCCGTGCTACTTTTTAAACGCATATTCGCGGTGACAAACCAGGGGCCTTGTTTTGTATGGGACACATCCTACGGTATACTGACTGATGAGGACATCACTAACAAGGTTACACCCACAACTCCAACTGACACATATACAGGACCAATTACTAGAGCTCGCGCACGCCAATTAAATTACCAGGTACTTTCGTTTCTTGGTAATGAATCTAATGTTCATGAGAATATGATGCTGCCTAAATTGGATACATTTGTCTTGTTTACAAATGAAGGGCCTAGCTTCGACAAGAAGGATGAACATTGGAGCAAGATCAAGCATGGAGATGATGGCATGCGCATGGGGAACAAGAATGGAGTTACAAGTGATGATTTCAGGACTTTGAAGCCACCATAATGAGTGCGTGAAGCCTTGGACGAAATATACAAGATGTGACTTCATAAATTTCGTCCAGAGGCTATTATAGGTGTTGCGTCACATTATTATTGGGCCAGACCCATGTAATTTCGAAATACTTGAGTATAGGCTGTTTTTAGAGTCCGTATGTGTGGGGAAACAAGAGTTAGGGTTGGTTTCAGACCCCTCCACCAAGGTCCACTAAATTCCCCCCTCTTTCCCCCATATATACAGCCCTTAGGGCGTCGTTTAGACTTTGGGGGGTTTTGTTTAGATTAAAGTTCGCCATAGCTGCAACTTCACGTACTTCGTTTGTGTTCAACGACTAGACAAAGACGTTACAGAATCCCACTTGATCAATAAAGCTTTCCTTTTGAATTCGCAATATCCAGATTGCAATCTCAGTTTCTTGCTTGTTCTTCGTTTGCCTGCAGGAAATAGACCTTCGTGGTCAGGTTGATCGTGCTCCGGCGTGGTCAATAACCTCTCGGAGTTGGTTTAGCGATTGCTAAGGCGCGACGTCCACGCACGTTCGTAGTCGGATTGTCCAAGTCGACATCCTCCAAAACAATAGCCACCATCTCATCGAAAGACGGGACACCTTTGCCTCTATCAAGTGGTATCAGATTTCCAGGTTGCTCGGTGCGATTTTACAGTTTTTCCTAGATTAGATCGAGTCTGTTCTTCATACCTACAGTCCACGAAAAAGCAAAAAACATAGGGTTAGTTCATCATATCCGAACCAGTGTGAGCCATTGCATAATCTTTTCCGTGTTTGCTTAGTTGAATTTGCGGTTGCATCGTCGTGTCAAGATGCTGGTCTTAGCGTCTAGGCTTTTAGAGTTTCGAGTTCTGGTCATGAGTTGTCATGCCGCCGCCGCAACATCTTCATCGCTACTGCCATATACCACCACCGATCCGTATCCATATACCACCACCAATCCGTATCCATATACCACCACCGCTGCCATATACCACCACCGCTGCCATATTCTACCACCACATATCCACCACCAATCCGAGTTCTTTTCATTTTAGATTGGCTTTCGAGATCCATCTAGTTTCGGTTTCATGTTTTCTTGCTTGAGTAGGTCTCGAAAAAAAGAGTCCGGAGACCCGCGGGCAGTTTTTAGGCCAAAATTTCGACAGGTGAAAATATTTTTTCCCTATCCTATTTTTGGGCTTTTCGGAGTCGCTTGAGACACGTGCCACCATACTATTTTTTTACCGCACTTTTTCGTCGTCGCTGCCCTGATTCCGAAAAAAAACATCGTCAAAAAAATTTCGTGCCTATCATCTTAGTTTGACTTGGGAAGTGTTTTGAGACACTCGCCATTATAGTGATTTTCGGCAAAAAAAAGGAGCGAAAAAAGAGAGCGAAAAAAGGCGAAAAAAAAAATCAGAGTGTGCTTTCCCCTTGATTACGTGCAGCGCCGTGATTTTGTTAGTGTTCTAGGCTCGCGTCCCTAGTACGGTCTAGCCTAGGACCAGCACAGTACCGTCGTTGAGCGTTTATTCAACTTTGCATCTCTGAATTGATTATTGCTGACCCTTTTTGCTACCATCTTATAAGCCTTCCCAGCTCCACATACATCTACGTCGTGCGTTTTGACTCTCCCTGGTAATCGCTTTATCCAACCTTTGAGAGTTTTGACTACCACGGTTGCCGATCACCACCTGCTGCTGGGTAAGAACTGGTAAGAATTAGAGATTTGCTTGACAGATTTGTGACGCCCGACCACCACCATTTTCTAGTAGTCTGTAGGATCATATTCTTGTGTGTTCCTATTGCTGCTAACCATGCCAGGATCACAAGCCGACGAGACTGATTGGGAGAACTTGACGAACAAGGAGCTTCATGATAAGTTTCAGCAAATGATGAGTGGACAGGTGCAAGATGTGCTAAACAGATTTGACGAGGCCATGGAGAAGATAGATGGCATGGAGAAGACGTTTGAAACAAAGCTCGATAACAAGTTTGCTGAATTGCTTTCGTGTTTTCCACCACCACCGGCTGCTGCAGCTGTCGCACCTCTACAACAACAACAACAACAAGATCGCCTTCCAAATCAAGTGGGACGAGCACAACGCGTTCCCCTTGAGCTTGGTCAAACTTCTGGTGCCGCTTTTGATGTTTCTATAGCTCCTGCTGCTACTGCAGAGGTGGAGGACCATTACGAGGATGAGGTTGACCAAAATCAAAACTACATGCAACCACCAGCACCACCACCGCCACGTCGTCCTCATGCATATCATCGCAACGGTAGGGCCGCACCACCACCTGAGGTACATGATCATCTTCCTAAACTGAAATTGAATATTCCACCATTCGAGGGTAGATATGTTCCTGATATATATCTTACTTGGGAGTTAGAAACTGAACAATGTTTTACATGTTTACACTATCCTGAGGAGAGACGTGTTCCTGCTGCTGTTTGTGCTTTCACTAGTTTTGCATGTGTTTGGTGGTCTGAACATTGTAGATTATATCCTATTCCAGCTACTTGGGCTGCTTTGAAAACTGCTATGCGTACTCGTTGGGTTCCACCATATTATCAACGTGAATTACTTCAAAAATTGCAGCGCTTAAGACAAGGAAAAAAATTCTGTAGAAGAATATTATCAGCAATTACAAACTGGCCTGATTAGGTGTGGTATTGTTGAGGAGAATGAAGCTATGCTTGCACGTTTTATGGGTGGATTAAATAGAGAGGTTCAGACCATTCTAGAGTATAAGGATTATAATAATATCACTCGTTTATTCAATCTTGCTTGTAAAGCTAAACGTGAAGTGCAGGATCGACAGGCATTGGCGCGAACTAACTTTTCTGCAAGTCGACCTTCATCATGGACACCGCGTGCATCCTGTACTTCCACACATTCTACTGCACCGACACCTTCATCAGCTGTTACCTCCAGCCGTGATACAAGGAAGCAGGCACAACCACCATTATCTGCCAAGAGCACACCTATTGGGCCTGCACAAAGTTCTTCTTCTTCCATGGCATCAACAGGGCACACCAGTGATATTATTTGTCGTCATTGTAAGGGAAGAGGACATTTTGCGAGAGAATGCAAATCTCAGTATGTGATGATTGCTACTGAGGATGGTGGATATGACTCCGCTAGTGACTATGATGAGGAGACTTTGGCTCTTATTACACGTGAAGAACACGGTGGAGACGATTCTGATCATGAGACGCAATACATGGTTCCTGAAGATGCTGACAGGTATGAATGTTTAGTTGCTCAACGTGTTTTGAGTGTGCAGGTTACACAAGCTGAGCAAAATATGAGGCATAATTTGTTCCATACAAAGGGAGTTGTGAAGGAACGTTCTGTTCGCGTGATCATAGATGGAGGGAGTTGCAACAACTTGGCTAGCATGGAGATGGTGGATGTAACACCCCAAAAATTTAATCTTGTTTTATTAATTAGAATTTTGTCAGAAAGATTTATTTACTATTTTCTGGCTTTTCTATTAATTTCAGAACTGCTTCTTTTCCCTGGATTTTTAAATTTTTCCCTCTTATCTGAAACTTTTGGATAATATTGAGGGGCTTGGATGCTTTTTTAAAACATTTGATTTTTGTTGGGTATGCAAGTGGAAGCATTTTTATAATACTTTTGCCAAGCATCAATTCTTTAAAAATGGCTTTTCCAAGGGCTCCCATTGCACTACAACCTATTTAAATATTTCTTTAAAAATTCCACCAAAAATTTGGAGATGACAGTAGATGCATATAACTCATTTTTATGCAAAAATCCAGCTTTGTGTTTTATGAATTTTGAGCAAAACATCCTCTTTTTCATTCTGGTCCAGTTTGGTGTTTTGCACTGCAACCCTACTTTAAATTCCTCTAGTGATCTTGGGATCTTTCATGCTATTAGTGCTTGCTACCAAACCCTTAAGTCCAGGAGATTGGACCCATTTGAATAAATTTGGTCCATGCAATAATAGCCTACATTTTCTGTCCAGATTTGGTTTTCTCAAAGACTTGCACTAACAAGTTTTTGGTTTTGCCAAACTAACCTTGCCACCATCACCTACACCTAAAGAGACCCCAACCTGGAGTTGTTGGCCACCAGAAGAGATCTCTAGATGCCCATGGCATTCTGTCGAGCACCTTGTGCGCCTGGACAGAATTGGCATGGTTTTTAGTTTGCATTATGGAGTTGCTTTCTGTGCCAAAACAGCATGTCCCCTAGCCTCCTTATGCCCACTAACCTAACCCTGGGTAGTTCCAACAGCACCAGAGCAATTTGGGTCGCCCTAGCTTTTCGTCGAGCATGTGGTGGGCATGCCGAGAGCACGAGCAGAGCGTGCGTTTTGCACGCGCCTGCCCGAGCCGCCTCACCAACCCCCGAGCTTATCCCAGCCCTCTGCCGCCCGCAGCATAGCGCCAAGGTCAGTCCTGTTTCGTTCACGAGCACCGCAGCCTTTCCTCGCCTCCTCCGCAAGCTGCCACAGCCGCCGACTGCTGTCTCTGCTGTGGCCGGCGCCGCCCAGACCATCCCCGCGCGCCAGCTAGCCCCTGGAGCAGTCGCAGCTTGTCCTCTAGCTCCTGGCACACTCCCAGAGCTCCGCCACGTCGCCCCGGCTACAGAGGCGACGAACCGCCATCGCCGCCGCCGTGCTTATCCACGGGAAGCCGCGGAACCGACATCACGCGCCTATAAAAGGGCCTCTTCCTTGCTTCCCCAGCATGGCGCAGCGCCCCGCCTCTCCCTTAGAGCCTCTCCAAGCCACCAAACGGCTGGTAGTGGTCTTCCTCCCCGCCTCCGGTCAGGATTCCGCCACCACCGTCGTGGTCAAACCTGGAGCCCCCTACTGCTCTTCCCCTTGCCTAGTGCCTTCCAACCGAGTCCCTCAGATGCAGAGGACCCGTCCCCATTCCCTCTTCCCGCCTAAGACCACCGTAGGAAAAATTCCCCGAGGCCCGAAGCTTCCCCTCCGCCATGGAGGAAAGTGCTCTCACCCTCGAGCTCCCCCGCGCTCCTAACCACCGCAGATGGATGCGGTGCCTCCTCCCGATCATCCCCATATCAAGAGCGCGTCGAATGGTGACTTGTGTCGCCGGGGATCGCCGCGGGAACTCGCCTCTGCCTCTGTACCAGCGCGCGCGAGAGGAGGGAGATGAACCTGACAGCGCGGGCCCCGCTTGTCGGTGAGTCAGCACCGCTCCAGCTCGTCCTAAGTGGAGGCGCACTTCTGTAAGTACGCCTTCTCGTTCAGGAAAGCGTAAGCCAGACCGAACCGTTTTCTTTTTCAGTTTTTATTTTAAAACCAGAGTTGACCACATCTTTGACTGGGCATATCTTTTTAAATAAAACTCCAAATGAGTTGATTCTTTTTCCTACCTCTCTCAAATTTCACCTAGTTTATTTTAAGAATTATTTCAAAAATAATTATGACAACTTTTTGTACTGTTTTTAGATTATGTGTTAATTTGCATTTTTTCAAAATTAGGAATTGGAGGGAAGATCAAAACTTTCAAAAGTTTTGAAGTGCACCTCACCTCTCTGCACCTTGAAGGCAAGCATCTTGAACTCCATTATGACATAAGTTGTGTGATGTTTGCTAGAACATATGAACTCCATCAATATGCTAAAATGGAGTAGCGTTATTTCATGTGGTAGTCATACTCATGCATATCATCGTATGGTGAAAAATCTTTTCTGTTATATGTGTGACATTGGTGACAGTAGCCACTTCTCATGCCACATGTGCCTGGTGACAGTTCGGATGGAGTCCGAAGGAAGTTTGTGTTCCGGTGAACACAACCACGTGACGGACATCTCGTTGTGGCGAGGATGTGCCGTGAGGCATGATGGGGCATGATGAGTGGTGACCCTGTCAGGAAAACTGTGAAAGTACCTGTTGTGCTAACCATGCAGGGAACACATAAGCCTCCTGAGTCGACCATAGATCGAGTCTTGTTCCAGTAACCCCCATGCTTGTTTTCGTACTACCACTTGTCCCTGCCGCGGGCAGGGTACGGTTCAGTAAGTTGTCAACCCCTTTCTTGGCACACACCGTACAGAGAGGCCATGGTGGAAGATACCGGGTGCATCCGGTAGGCATGCCACATGGTCCGGGGGCATGGGTGTTTCCGGTTGGGGCCGAGAGGGGGGCACCCCTTAGTAGCGCGCGATATAAATTTGATCCCATGCTAATCGAGGTTGTAGCCTCCCCACTTAGAGTTTTGCTTAACAGGTGTCTTGGGTGATTCCAGGCACCGGTAAGTTGAGCTGGTGTGTGCTGGTTGGGTGTGTTTTCAATTCAAAGACCGTAAGCGGAATTAGTCCCGGTGGACTGAAGGAATCCGTTACTCGTGGGCAAAGAGTACACCCTCTGCAGAGTTTATATCTATTCGAATAGCCGTATCCGCAGTTAAGGATTTCAGTCTGGGAAGGGTCAAGTGTCGGTCTTAGTGTCGGTCTTCGGAGGAAAACTTCTAAACCAGAATATTGATCTTGACGCGTGACGAATGATGATTGTGATTATTATTATTGTGGACTAACTATTTATATTGTTGTTGAATTATTGAGTATCCTTAGGATGGTTCTACCTCCAGAATACTCATTGTGATTATTGTTATATAAGCCCTTTATGTGGTGTCGCTGAGACGCCCGACTGTGGCATGCTTGTTATTTAATTTCCTTATAAGCCCTTTATGTGGCGTCGCTCAGACACCCGACTGTGGCATGTTGATTATTTATTTTCCTTATAAGCCCTTTAGGTGGCGTCGCTCCGACGCCCGACTGTGGCACGCATGTGATTTATTTTTCTTATAAGCCCTTTATGTGGCGTCGCTCAGACGCCCGACTGAGGCATGCTTTACATTATTATCCTTTCGAGGCGTCGCTTCAGACACCCGATCGGTTTATTTTATCTTCATTCTCTGATTGCTTATTCCTGTTTAATACAAATGACCTGCTCATGTGCATCATGAATTTTATTTCGGCACTGACTAAGTGATCGTGGATTATTTCAGTGCATGATTATCACCTGCTATGTTATACTTGTTTTCATGATGTTTGCGAGTACATTCAAAGTACTCACAGGATTGTCCCTGGCTATTGTCTTGGCCAGATTTCTTGCTTGGAGAGGAGCACTACGACGACAGCCCCGAAACCTAGGCAATGGAGATAGCAGACGCGCGAAGATAGGAGTTATCCAGGTCAGCTGTTCCTGTGGGAAATGGAGTCCCATAGACACTGATGATCCGCAAACCGCTTCCGCCATCAACCATTAGAGACCTTTTGTTGTACTCATGGACCAGAATGGTCTTGTACTACATATTTTACATTTTGCTTGGAATTTCTGTATCAAGTTTGTGCCTCATCAGCTAACAGTAATCCTGGGGCTGGTGAGCACAAGGGCCATTTACTGGGAAATTAATATCCCGGAAAACCGGTCCTGACAACCTTGGTATCAGAGCCAGGCTGACCATTGGCTAATCCTATCTTGGACGGGTCGATGAACCTAGGTTAAACCACCCACCAGACCTTAACCTCACCACAACCAAGCCTATCCTACCCGATAGCCCCCACTGTGACCCCGACAGCTTTTGGCAGTCGGTGCCCAACCTATCAGACTAGCCCAGTAAGCTACACACCCGTGATCGACACCTGAGTTGCCCCATTCGCAAGTGTGCGAGGGAAGACTCCTTTTTCTTTATTTAAAGGGAACGTTTGCCCCAACCGACAACCACAATAATACATCACATTTTGCGATATATATATCTGTGACAATGACCCCGACCACCAGAGAACAGAACCGGCAATTAATATTGCCACCACAACACGACATGTCATCCTGCCCAGATGCTATACATGAGGCCACTCCGTGACCTTACCAAGCATCCCTCACATTGTGCACTGCCTTCACAGCCAGTTGTTTCTCAGGTCGCACCTTGGGATTCATATAAAAACCCCAGATGCAACCCCGGGGGATTTTTGTGAGATTTTGACCACAGTACCATGGGTTTTCTCCAGCCATCCTGGTACAACCTGTTCAAATTGAGGGTCACTCTCATATTATACAGCCAGGCACACCCCGCAGGTAGACCCAAACCAAGACCCTACGGAAGTTCCCTTCATCGGGAAAATCCATGCCCACTCCAGTAATGACCATAAAGATCGCTGCTTATGGAGCGGTGACCCATCTTCAATTCATGGTACCCTATGCTAGTGGACGTGGCTATTATTATCTTCCCCGAATAGTGCAGCAACCAGAGAAGCCGCATCCTTTCCCTACACCTGAGTAGAGAAAGGTCCGATGCTAAATAAGCTGGTGCACTATCTCATCGCTCGAGAGCACTTGACCCAGCAGGTGATGGATTTTCTCCAGACCCTTGCTGTGTAAAACCCTAGTCGCTATTAGTAGACCCCTGAGGCCAGACTAAGAGAGACGCATTTTGTGAGTTCCCCATCCACTCCCAGTAGGCGAAGGATATATCGCACTGCAGGGAATGATTCCTCGTGAAGTATGGCTTATTACCTGAACCGTCAGCACCATGGTTATATCAGTTTGTAGGAATTGACTGCTTGTTGTGATAGCTGTGTTGTGCTTAAAAATTTTCTGTATTAGTATATTGCATTGGTTGAAGTTGTTTCTTGTGATTACAAAAATTGATTGTTTTTAACTATAGCAAATTTCATAGTAAGGTTTTTCTTAAAAGACCACTGCCATGAAAAATGTTTTCCTTAATAAAAATTTGTTTTGCATGTCCTCTCATTATATGACTCGCAGACCACGTGCACTTAATGCAGACCCCGCGCGCTTTTATCACCTAACCAATTACCTCCCTAGTATACCACAGCTGCACACTGGTCAGCGATTTTTCTATAGCCCCGTCCTATCATGCGTGTGGTGTATCTGTTTTCAGGTGACGGTTACCGCGTGGTACGAGTAATAATTTTTGCAACTTACGTTCTTAGCAAATCTCGAGGACGAGATTTTTCTTAAGGGGGGTAGTGTTGTAACACCCCAAAAATTTAATCTTGTTTTATTAATTAGAATTTTGTCAGAAAGATTTAATTTCTATTTTCTGGCCTTTATATTAATTTCAGAACTGCTTCTTTTCTCTGGATTTTTAAAATTTTTCCTCTTATCTGAAACTTTTGGATAATATTGAGGGACTTGAATGCTTTCTTAAAACATTTGATTCTTGTTGGGTATGCAAGTGGAAGCATTTCTATAATACTTTTGCCAAGCATCAATCCTTTTAAAATGGCTTTTCTATTCTTTCAAGGGCTCCCATTGCACTGCAACCTATTTAAATATTTCTTTAAAAACTCCACCAAAATTTGGAGATGACAGTAGATGCATATAACTCATTTTTATGCAAAAATCCAGCTTTGTGTTTTATAAATTTTGAGCAAAACATCCTCTTTTTCATTCTGGTCCAGTTTGGTATTTTGCACTGCAACCCTATTTTAAATTTCTCTAGTGACCTTGGGATTTTTCCTGCTATTAGTGCTTGCTACCAAACCCTTAAGTCCAGGAGATTGGACCCATTTGAATAAATTTGGTCCATGCAATAATAGCCTACATTTTCTGTCCAGATTTGGTTTTCTCAAAGACTTGCACTAACAAGTTTTTGGTTTTGCCAAACTAACCTTGCCACCATCACCTACACCTAAAGAGACCCCAACCTGGAGTTGTTGGCCACCAGAAGAGATCTCTAGATGCCCATGGCATTCTGTCGAGCACCTTGTGCGCCTGGACAGAATTGGCATGGTTTTTAGTTTGCATTATGGAGTTGCTTTCTGTGCCAAAACAGCATGTCCCCTAGCCTCCTTATGCCCACTAACCTAACCCTGGGTAGTTCCAACAGCACCAGAGCAATTTGGGTCGCCCTAGCTTTTCGTCGAGCATGTGGTGGGCATGCCGAGAGCACGAGCAGAGCGTGCGTTTTGCACGCGCCTGCCCGAGCCGCCTCACCAACCCCCGAGCTTATCCCAGCCCTCTGCCGCCCGCAGCATAGCGCCAAGGTCAGTCCTGTTTCGTTCACGAGCACCGCAGCCTTTCCTCGCCTCCTCCGCAAGCTGCCACAGCCGCCGACTGCTGTCTCTGCTGTGGCCGGCGCCGCCCAGACCATCCCCGCGCGCCAGCTAGCCCCTGGAGCAGTCGCAGCTTGTCCTCTAGCTCCCGGCACACTCCCAGAGCTCCGCCACGTCGCCCCGGCTACAGAGGCGACGAACCGCCATCGCCGCCGCCGTGCTTATCCACGGGAAGCCGCGGAACCGACATCACGCGCCTATAAAAGGGCCTCTTCCTTGCTTCCCCAGCATGGCGCAGCGCCCCGCCTCTCCCTTAGAGCCTCTCCAAGCCACCAAACGGCTGGTAGTGGTCTTCCTCCCCGCCTCCGGTCAGGATTCCGCCACCACCGTCGTGGTCAAACCTGGAGCCCCCTACTGCTCTTCCCCTTGCCTAGTGCCTTCCAACCGAGTCCCTCAGATGCAGAGGACCCGTCCCCATTCCCTCTTCCCGCCTAAGACCACCGTAGGAAAAATTCCCCGAGGCCCGAAGCTTCCCCTCCGCCATGGAGGAAAGTGCTCTCACCCTCGAGCTCCCCCGCGCTCCTAACCACCGCAGATGGATGCGGTGCCTCCTCCCGATCATCCCCATATCAAGAGCGCGTCGAATGGTGACTTGTGTCGCCGGGGATCGCCGCGGGAACTCGCCTCTGCCTCTGTACCAGCGCGCGCGAGAGGAGGGAGATGAACCTGACAGCGCGGGCCCCGCTTGTCGGTGAGTCAGCACCGCTCCAGCTCGTCCTAAGTGGAGGCGCACTTCTGTAAGTACGCCTTCTCGTTCAGGAAAGCGTAAGCCAGACCGAACCGTTTTCTTTTTCAGTTTTTATTTTAAAACCAGAGTTGACCACATCTTTGACTGGGCATATCTTTTTAAATAAAACTCCAAATGAGTTGATTCTTTTTCCTACCTCTCTCAAATTTCACCTAGTTTATTTTAAGAATTATTTCAAAAATAATTATGACAACTTTTTGTACTGTTTTTAGATTATGTGTTAATTTGCATTTTTTCAAAATTAGGAATTGGAGGGAAGATCAAAACTTTCAAAAGTTTTGAAGTGCACCTCACCTCTCTGCACCTTGAAGGCAAGCATCTTGAACTCCATTATGACATAAGTTGTGTGATGTTTGCTAGAACATATGAACTCCATCAATATGCTAAAATGGAGTAGCGTTATTTCATGTGGTAGTCATACTCATGCATATCATCGTATGGTGAAAAATCTTTTCTGTTATATGTGTGACATTGGTGACAGTAGCCACTTCTCATGCCACATGTGCCTGGTGACAGTTCGGATGGAGTCCGAAGGAAGTTTGTGTTCCGGTGAACACAACCACGTGACGGACATCTCGTTGTGGCGAGGATGTGCCGTGAGGCATGATGGGGCATGATGAGTGGTGACCCTGTCAGGAAAACTGTGAAAAGTACCTGTTGTGCTAACCATGCAGGGAACACATAAGCCTCCTGAGTCGACCATAGATCGAGTCTTGTTCCAGTAACCCCCATGCTTGTTTTCGTACTACCACTTGTCCCTGCCGCGGGCAGGGTACGGTTCAGTAAGTTGTCAACCCCTTTCTTGGCACACACCGTACAGAGAGGCCATGGTGGAAGATACCGGGTGCATCCGGTAGGCATGCCACATGGTCCGGGGGCATGGGTGTTTCCGGTTGGGGCCGAGAGGGGGGCACCCCTTAGTAGCGCGCGATATAAATTTGATCCCATGCTAATCGAGGTTGTAGCCTCCCCACTTAGAGTTTTGCTTAACAGGTGTCTTGGGTGATTCCAGGCACCGGTAAGTTGAGCTGGTGTGTGCTGGTTGGGTGTGTTTTCAATTCAAAGACCGTAAGCGGAATTAGTCCCGGTGGACTGAAGGAATCCGTTACTCGTGGGCAAAGAGTACACCCTCTGCAGAGTTTATATCTATTCGAATAGCCGTATCCGCGGTTAAGGATTTCAGTCTGGGAAGGGTCAAGTGTCGGTCTTAGTGTCGGTCTTCGGAGGAAAACTTCTAAACCAGAATATTGATCTTGACGCGTGACGAATGATGATTGTGATTATTATTATTGTGGACTAACTATTTATATTGTTGTTGAATTATTGAGTATCCTTAGGATGGTTCTACCTCCAGAATACTCATTGTGATTATTGTTATATAAGCCCTTTATGTGGTGTCGCTGAGACGCCCGACTGTGGCATGCTTGTTATTTAATTTCCTTATAAGCCCTTTATGTGGCGTCGCTCAGACACCCGACTGTGGCATGTTGATTATTTATTTTCCTTATAAGCCCTTTAGGTGGCGTCGCTCCGACGCCCGACTGTGGCACGCATGTGATTTATTTTTCTTATAAGCCCTTTATGTGGCGTCGCTCAGACGCCCGACTGAGGCATGCTTTACATTATTATCCTTTCGAGGCGTCGCTTCAGACACCCGATCGGTTTATTTTATTTTCATTCTCTGATTGCTTATTCCTGTTTAATACAAATGACCTGCTCATGTGCATCATGAATTTTATTCCGGGACTGACTAAGTGATCGTGGATTATTTCAGTGCATGATTATCACCTGCTATGTTATACTTGTTTTCATGATGTTTGCGAGTACATTCAAAAGTACTCACAGGATTGTCCCTGGCTATTGTCTTGGCCAGATTTCTTGCTTGGAGAGGAGCACTACGACGATAGCCCCGAAACCTAGGCAATGGAGATAGCAGACGCGCGAAGATAGGAGTTATCCAGGTCAGCTGTTCCTGTGGGAAATGGAGTCCCATAGACACTGATGATCCACAGACCGCTTCCGCCATCAACCATTAGAGACTTTTTTTTTGTACTCATGGACCAGAATGGTCTTGTACTACATATTTTATTTCTTGCTTGGAATTTCTGTATCAAGATTGTGTCTCATCAGCTAACAGTAATCCTGGGGCTGGTGAGCACAAGGGCCATTTACTGGGAAATTAATATCCCGGAAAACCGGTCCTGACAACCTTGGTATCAGAGCCAGGCTGACCATTGGCTAATCCTATCTTGGCCAGGTCGATGAACCTAGGTTAAACCACCCACCAGACCTTAACCTCACCACAACCAAGCCTATCCTACCCGATAGCCCCCACTGTGACCCCGACAGCTTTTGGCAGTCGGTGCCCAACCTATCAGACCAGCCCAGTAAGCTACACACCCGTGATCGACACCTGAGTTGCCCCACTCGCAAAGGTGCGAAGGAAGACTCCTTTTTCTTTATAGATATGGAGCGTTTGCACAACCGACAACCACAGTAATACATCGCATTTTGCGATATATATATCTGTGACAATGACCCCGACCACCAGAGAACAGAACCGACAATTAATATTACCCCCACAACACGACATGTCGTCCTGCCCAGATGCTATACATGAGGCCACTCCGTGACCTTACCAAGCATCCCTCACATTGTGCACTGCCTTCACAGCCAGTTGTTTCTCAGGTCGCACCTTGGGATTCATATAAAAACCCCAGATGCAACCCCGGGGGATTTTTGTGAGATTTTGACCACAGTACCATGGGTTTTCTCCAGCCATCCTGGTACAACCTGTTCAAATTGAGGGTCACTCTCATATTATACAGCCAGGCACACCCCGCAGGTAGACCCAAACCAAGACCCTACGGAAGTTCCCTTCATCGGGAAAATCCATGCCCACTCCAATAATGACCATCTAGATCGCTGCTTATGGAGCGGTGACCCATCTTCAATTCATGGTACCCTTTGCCAGTGAACGTGGCTATTATTATTTCCCCGAATAGTGCAGCAGCCAGAGAAGCCGCACCCTTTCCCTACACCTGAAAAGAGAAAGGTCCGATAAGCTGGTGCACTATCTCATCGCTCGAGAGCGCTTGACCCAGCAAATGATGGACTTTCTCCAGACCCTTGCCGTATAAAGCCCTAGTCGCTATTAGTAGACCCCTGAGGCCAGACTAAGAGAGAGACACATTTTGTGAGTTCCCCATCCACTCCCAGTAGGCGAAGGATATATCGCACTGCAGGAAATATTTCCTCGTGAAATATAGCTTATTACCTGAACCGTCAGCACCATGGTTATATCAGTTTGTGTAGGAATTGACTGCTTGCTGTGATAGCTGGGTTGTGCTTAAAAACTTTCTGTATTAGTATATTGCATTGGTTGAAGTTGTTGTTTGTGATTACAAATAAATTGATTGTTTTTAATTATAGCAAATTTCATAGTAAGGTTTTTCTTAAAAAAACCACTGCCATGAAAAATGTTTTCCTTAATAAAAATTTGTTTTGCATGTCCTCTCATTATATGACTCGCAGACCACGTGCACTTAATGCAGACCCCCCGCGCTTTTATCACCTAACCAATTACCTCCCTAGTATACCACAGCTGCACGCTGGTCAGCGATTTTTCTATAGCCCCGTCCTATCATGCGTGTGGTGTATCTGTTTTCAGGTGACGGTTACCGCGTGGTACGAGTAATAATTTTTGCAACTTACGTTCTTAGCAAATCTCGAGGACGAGATTTTTCTTAAGGGGGGTAGTGTTGTAACACCCCAAAAATTTAATCTTGTTTTATTAATTAGAATTTTGTCAGAAAGATTTATTTACTATTTTCTGGCTTTTCTATTAATTTCAGAACTGCTTCTTTTCCCTGGATTTTTAAATTTTTCCCTCTTATCTGAAACTTTTGGATAATATTGAGGGGCTTGGATGCTTTTTTAAAACATTTGATTTTTGTTGGGTATGCAAGTGGAAGCATTTTTATAATACTTTTGCCAAGCATCAATTCTTTTAAAATGGCTTTTCCAAGGGCTCCCATTGCACTACAACCTATTTAAATATTTCTTTAAAAATTCCACCAAAAATTTGGAGATGACAGTAGATGCATATAACTCATTTTTATGCAAAAATCCAGCTTTGTGTTTTATGAATTTTGAGCAAAACATCCTCTTTTTCATTCTGG
This sequence comes from Secale cereale, assembly GCA_902687465.1. Classification (NCBI taxonomy): domain Eukaryota; kingdom Viridiplantae; phylum Streptophyta; class Magnoliopsida; order Poales; family Poaceae; genus Secale; species Secale cereale. The sequence goes on along the minus strand of LR738711.1, from coordinate 448,002,202 downwards.
TCCAGTTTGGTGTTTTGCACTGCAACCCTACTTTAAATTCCTCTAGTGATCTTGGGATCTTTCATGCTATTAGTGCTTGCTACCAAACCCTTAAGTCCAGGAGATTGGACCCATTTGAATAAATTTGGTCCATGCAATAATAGCCTACATTTTCTGTCCAGATTTGGTTTTCTCAAAGACTTGCACTAACAAGTTTTTGGTTTTGCCAAACTAACCTTGCCACCATCACCTACACCTAAAGAGACCCCAACCTGGAGTTGTTGGCCACCAGAAGAGATCTCTAGATGCCCATGGCATTCTGTCGAGCACCTTGTGCGCCTGGACAGAATTGGCATGGTTTTTAGTTTGCATTATGGAGTTGCTTTCTGTGCCAAAACAGCATGTCCCCTAGCCTCCTTATGCCCACTAACCTAACCCTGGGTAGTTCCAACAGCACCAGAGCAATTTGGGTCGCCCTAGCTTTTCGTCGAGCATGTGGTGGGCATGCCGAGAGCACGAGCAGAGCGTGCGTTTTGCACGCGCCTGCCCGAGCCGCCTCACCAACCCCCGAGCTTATCCCAGCCCTCTGCCGCCCGCAGCATAGCGCCAAGGTCAGTCCTGTTTCGTTCACGAGCACCGCAGCCTTTCCTCGCCTCCTCCGCAAGCTGCCACAGCCGCCGACTGCTGTCTCTGCTGTGGCCGGCGCCGCCCAGACCATCCCCGCGCGCCAGCTAGCCCCTGGAGCAGTCGCAGCTTGTCCTCTAGCTCCTGGCACACTCCCAGAGCTCCGCCACGTCGCCCCGGCTACAGAGGCGACGAACCGCCATCGCCGCCGCCGTGCTTATCCACGGGAAGCCGCGGAACCGACATCACGCACCTATAAAAGGGCCTCTTCCTTGCTTCCCCAGCATGGCGCAGCGCCCCGCCTCTCCCTTAGAGCCTCTCCAAGCCACCAAACGGCTGGTAGTGGTCTTCCTCCCCGCCTCCGGTCAGGATTCCGCCACCACCGTCGTGGTCAAACCTGGAGCCCCCTACTGCTCTTCCCCTTGCCTAGTGCCTTCCAACCGAGTCCCTCAGATGCAGAGGACCCGTCCCCATTCCCTCTTCCCGCCTAAGACCACCGTAGGAAAAATTCCCCGAGGCCCGAAGCTTCCCCTCCGCCATGGAGGAAAGTGCTCTCACCCTCGAGCTCCCCCGCGCTCCTAACCACCGCAGATGGATGCGGTGCCTCCTCCCGATCATCCCCATATCAAGAGCGCGTCGAATGGTGACTTGTGTCGCCGGGGATCGCCGCGGGAACTCGCCTCTGCCTCTGTACCAGCGCGCGCGAGAGGAGGGAGATGAACCTGACAGCGCGGGCCCCGCTTGTCGGTGAGTCAGCACCGCTCCAGCTCGTCCTAAGTGGAGGCGCACTTCTGTAAGTACGCCTTCTCGTTCAGGAAAGCGTAAGCCAGACCGAACCGTTTTCTTTTTCAGTTTTTATTTTAAAACCAGAGTTGACCACATCTTTGACTGGGCATATCTTTTTAAATAAAACTCCAAATGAGTTGATTCTTTTTCCTACCTCTCTCAAATTTCACCTAGTTTATTTTAAGAATTATTTCAAAAATAATTATGACAACTTTTTGTACTGTTTTTAGATTATGTGTTAATTTGCATTTTTTCAAAATTAGGAATTGGAGGGAAGATCAAAACTTTCAAAAGTTTTGAAGTGCACCTCACCTCTCTGCACCTTGAAGGCAAGCATCTTGAACTCCATTATGACATAAGTTGTGTGATGTTTGCTAGAACATATGAACTCCATCAATATGCTAAAATGGAGTAGCGTTATTTCATGTGGTAGTCATACTCATGCATATCATCGTATGGTGAAAAATCTTTTCTGTTATATGTGTGACATTGGTGACAGTAGCCACTTCTCATGCCACATGTGCCTGGTGACAGTTCGGATGGAGTCCGAAGGAAGTTTGTGTTCCGGTGAACACAACCACGTGACGGACATCTCGTTGTGGCGAGGATGTGCCGTGAGGCATGATGGGGCATGATGAGTGGTGACCCTGTCAGGAAAACTGTGAAAAGTACCTGTTGTGCTAACCATGCAGGGAACACATAAGCCTCCTGAGTCGACCATAGATCGAGTCTTGTTCCAGTAACCCCCATGCTTGTTTTTGTACTACCACTTGTCCCTGCCGCGGGCAGGGTACGGTTCAGTAAGTTGTCAACCCCTTTCTTGGCACACACCGTACAGAGAGGCCATGGTGGAAGATACCGGGTGCATCCGGTAGGCATGCCACATGGTCCGGGGGCATGGGTGTTTCCGGTTGGGGCCGAGAGGGGGGCACCCCTTAGTAGCGCGCGATATAAATTTGATCCCATGCTAATCGAGGTTGTAGCCTCCCCACTTAGAGTTTTGCTTAACAGGTGTCTTGGGTGATTCCAGGCACCGGTAAGTTGAGCTGGTGTGTGCTGGTTGGGTGTGTTTTCAATTCAAAGACCGTAAGCGGAATTAGTCCCGGTGGACTGAAGGAATCCGTTACTCGTGGGCAAAGAGTACACCCTCTGCAGAGTTTATATCTATTCGAATAGCCGTATCCGCGGTTAAGGATTTCAGTCTGGGAAGGGTCAAGTGTCGGTCTTAGTGTCGGTCTTCGGAGGAAAACTTCTAAACCAGAATATTGATCTTGACGCGTGACGAATGATGATTGTGATTATTATTATTGTGGACTAACTATTTATATTGTTGTTGAATTATTGAGTATCCTTAGGATGGTTCTACCTCCAGAATACTCATTGTGATTATTGTTATATAAGCCCTTTATGTGGTGTCGCTGAGACGCCCGACTGTGGCATGCTTGTTATTTAATTTCCTTATAAGCCCTTTATGTGGCGTCGCTCAGACACCCGACTGTGGCATGTTGATTATTTATTTTCCTTATAAGCCCTTTAGGTGGCGTCGCTCCGACGCCCGACTGTGGCACGCATGTGATTTATTTTTCTTATAAGCCCTTTATGTGGCGTCGCTCAGACGCCCGACTGAGGCATGCTTTACATTATTATCCTTTCGAGGCGTCGCTTCAGACACCCGATCGGTTTATTTTATTTTCATTCTCTGATTGCTTATTCCTGTTTAATACAAATGACCTGCTCATGTGCATCATGAATTTTATTCCGGGACTGACTAAGTGATCGTGGATTATTTCAGTGCATGATTATCACCTGCTATGTTATACTTGTTTTCATGATGTTTGCGAGTACATTCAAAAGTACTCACAGGATTGTCCCTGGCTATTGTCTTGGCCAGATTTCTTGCTTGGAGAGGAGCACTACGACGATAGCCCCGAAACCTAGGCAATGGAGATAGCAGACGCGCGAAGATAGGAGTTATCCAGGTCAGCTGTTCCTGTGGGAAATGGAGTCCCATAGACACTGATGATCCACAGACCGCTTCCGCCATCAACCATTAGAGACTTTTTTTTTGTACTCATGGACCAGAATGGTCTTGTACTACATATTTTATTTCTTGCTTGGAATTTCTGTATCAAGATTGTGTCTCATCAGCTAACAGTAATCCTGGGGCTGGTGAGCACAAGGGCCATTTACTGGGAAATTAATATCCCGGAAAACCGGTCCTGACAGTGGAGAAGTTATCTCTCACCACAAGACCACATCCACATCCTTACTACATCCAATGGTTCAACAACAGCGGCAAGGTTAAGGTAACACGTACTGTTCGTGTGCATTTTAGTATCTCTACATATGCTGATTATGTTGATTGTGACGTGGTACCTATGCAAGCATGTTCCTTATTACTTGGTAGACCATGGCAATTTGATAAAAATTCTGTACACCATGGTAGAAACAATCAGTATACTCTTGTTCATAAGGATAAAAATATTACTTTGCTTCCTATGACTCCTGATTCCATTTTGAAAGATGATATTAATAGAGCTAATAAAGCAAAACAGGAGAAAAATAAGAGTGAAAATCAGATTGTGGCAAAAGAATTTGAGCAACAAACGAAGCCTAATAATAAACAATCTACTATTGCTTTTGAAATTAAATTGAAAAGTGCATGTTTATTTGCCACCAAATCTGATATTGATGAGCTAGATTTTAACAAATCTGTTTGCTATGCTTTTGTGTGCAAAGAGGCATTACTTTCATTCGAGGACGTGCCTTCCTCTTTGCCTCCTGCTGTCACTAACATTTTGCAGGAGTTCGCCGACATCTTTCCACAAGACGTGCCACCGGGATTACCACCTACCCGAGGGATTGAGCATCAGATTCACTTAATTCCCGGTGCATCGCTACCCAACCGCGCACCATATCGTACCAATCCAGAAGAGATGAAGGAGATTATGCGTCAAGTACAAGAGCTACTCGACAAAGGTTATATACGCGAATCCCTTAGTCCTTGTGCTGTTCCTATTATTCTAGTGCCGAAAAAGGATGGTACATCGCGTATGTGTGTTGATTGTAGAGGCATTAATAACATTACTATTCGTTATCGTCATCCTATTCTTAGGCTAGATGATATTCTTGATGAATTGACTGGCTCTACAATATTCTCCAATGTTGATTTGCGTAGTGGATACCATCAAATTGGGAGATGAATGGAAAACAACATTTAAAACTAAGTTTGGATTATATGAGTGGTTAGTCATGCCTTTTGGGTTAACTAATGCACCTAGTACTTTCATGAGATTAATGAATGAAGTTTTATGTGCTTTCATTGGACGATTTGTGGTAGTTTACTTTGACGATATATTGATTTTTAGCAGATCTTTGGAGGAACATTTGGAACATTTACGTGCTGTTTTTATTGCTCTACGTGATGCATGTTTGTTTGGTAACCTTGGAAAGTGCACCTTTTGCACCAACCAGGTATCTTTTCTTGGCTATGTTGTTACTACACAGGGAATTGAGGTTGATAAAGCCAAGATTGAAGCTATTGAGAGTTGGCCGCAGCCCAAAACGGTCACACACGTGAGGAGTTTCCTTGGCCTCACTGGATCCTATCGGTGTTTTGTGAGAGATTTTAGCACCATTGCTGCACCTCTCAATGAGCTTACAAAGAAGGATGTGCCTTTTATTTGGGGTACTGCACAGGAAGAAGCATTCACGGTATTGAAAGATAAGTTGACACATGCTCCTTTACTCCAACTTCCTGATTTTAATAAGACTTTTGAGCTTGAATGTGATGCTAGTGGAATTGGGTTAGGAGGTGTGTTATTACAAGATGGTAAACCTGTTGCATACTTATCTGAAAAATTGAGTGGGCCTAGTCTGAATTATTGTAATTATGATAAGGAATTATATGCTCTTGTTCGGACTTTGGAGACATGGCAACATTATTTATGGCCCAAAGAATTTGTTATACATTCTGATTATGAATCTTTGAAGCACATTAAAAGTCAAGCAAAACTGAACCGTAGACATGCTAAATGGGTTGAATTCATAGAGACTTTCCCTTATGTTATTAAACACAAGAAGGGAAAAGAAAATGTTATTGCTGATGCATTGTCTCGTCGTTATACTATGCTTTCACAACTTGACTTTAAAATATTTGGTTTGGAGACCATCAAAGATCAATATGTGCATGATGCTGAATTTAATGATGTATTGCAGAACTGTAAAGAAGGGAGAACATGGAACAAGTTTGTCGTTAATGATGGATTTGTGTTTCGTACTAACAAGCTATGCATTCCAGCTAGCTCTGTTCGTCTTTTGTTGTTGCAGGAGGCGCATGGAGGAGGATTAATGGGACACTTTGGCGTGAAGAAGACGAAGGACGTACTTGCTACACATTTCTTTTGGCCGAAGATGCGACGGGATGTTGAGCGTTTTGTTGGTCGCTGCACTACATGTCAAAAAGCTAAGTCACGACTCAATCCTCATGGTTTATATATGCCTTTGCCTGTTCCTAATGTTCCTTGGGAAGATATATCTATGGACTTTGTTTTGGGTTTACCTCGAACAAAGAAGGGGAGGGATAGCATATTTGTTGTCGTGGATAGGTTCTCGAAGATGGCACACTTTATACCATGTCATAAAAGCGATGATGCTGCTAGTGTTGCTGATTTGTTATTTCGTGAAATTATTCGCTAGCATGATGTGCCAAATACTATTGTTTCAGATCGTGATACTAAATTTCTTAACCACTTTTGGAGATGTTTATGGGCTAAGTTGGGGACTAAACTGCTTTTTAGTACTACTTGTCACCCCCAAACTGATGGTCAAACTGAAGTAGTCAACAGAACTTTGTCTACTATGCTTAGGGCTGTTTTGAAGAATAATAAGAAAATGTGGGAAGAATGCTTGCCTCATATTGAATTTGCTTATAATCTTTCGTTGCATTCTACTACTAAGATGTGCCCTTTTGAAATTGTCTATGGTTTCCTACCTCGTGCACCTATTGATTTGTTGCCTCTTCCATCTTCGGAGAAGGTTAATTTTGATGCTAAACAATGTGCTGAATTGATCTTAAAAATGCATGAGTTAACTAAGGAAAATATTGAGCGCATGAATGCTAAATATAAACTTGTTGGAGATAAGGGTAGAAAACGTGTTGTCTTTGCACCAGGAGATCTTGTTTGGTTACATTTGCGTAAGGATAGGTTTCCTAATTTACGCAAGTCAAAGCTAATGCCACGTGCTGATGGTCCTTTCAAGGTGTTAGAGAAATTAAATGATAATGCATATAAACTTGAGTTGCCTGCAGATTTTGGGGTTAGTACCACATTTAACATTGCAGATTTGAATCCTTACTTGGGTGAGGAAGATGAGCTTCCGTCGAGGACGACTTCAATTCAAGAAGGGGAGGATGATGAGGACATCACTAACAAGGTTACACCCATAGCTCCAACTGACACATATACATGACCAATTACTAGAGCTCGCGCACGCCAATTAAATTACCAGGTACTTTCGTTTCTTGGTAATGAATCTAATCTTCATGAGAATATGATGCTGCCTAAATTGGATACATTTGTCTTGCTTACAAATGAAGGTCCTAGCTTGGACAAGAAGGATGAACATTGGAGCAAGATCAAGCATGGAGATGATGGCATGCGCATGGGGAACAAGAATTGAGTTACAAGTGATGATTTCAGGACTTTGAAGCCACCATAATGAGTGCGTGAAGCCTTGGACGAAATATACAAGATGCCACTTCATAAATTTCGTCCAGAGGCTATTATAGGTGTTGCATCACCTTATTATTGGGCCAGGCCCATGTAATTTCGAAATACTTGAGTATAGGCTGTTTTTAGAGTCCGTATGTGTGGGGAAACAAGAGTTAGGGTTGGTTTCGGACCCCTCCACCAAAGGCCACGAAATTCCCCCCTGTTTCGCCCATATATACAACCCTTAGGGCGTCGTTTAGACTTTTGGGGGTTTTGTTTAGATTAAAGTTCGCCATAGCTGCAACTTCGCGTACTTCGTTTGTGTTCAACGACCAGACAAAGACGTCACAGAACCCCACTTGATCAATAAAGCTTTCCTCTTGAATTCGCAATATCCAGATTGCAATCTCAGTTTCTTGCTTGTTCTTTGTTTGCCTGCAGGAAACAGACCTTCGTGGTCAGGTTGATCGTGCTCCGGCGTGGTCAATAACCGCTCGGAGTTGGTTTAGCGATTGCTAAGGCGCGACGTCCACGCACGTTCGTAGTCGGATCGTCCAAGTCGACTTCCTCCAAAACGATAGCCACCATCTCATCGAAAGACGGGACACCTTTGCCTCTATCACTGACTCTCTTCCAGTTTACTAGTATACGTTTAGTTTTTCTGTTTTATAAGTGTCAAATTTAGAGCCCCCCATCACATGTTCAAATTTCAATGTGCATTAAATCATTGCATGAAAGGATTAAGAGTAAACTCACAAATGAATGTACTTTTGCAAATTAAAATTACAACTGAAAGGGTACAAAAATCAATACCACCACTCAGGCTGGCAATGGGGATTACCCAGGCGGGTATTGGACTCCCGTCCCCGTCCCCGCGAGAGTCACCCCATGCCCGTCCCCGTCCCCATACCTGCCCGTGGGGAACAAATGTTTCCCATCCCCATCCCCGTCAGGTTTTTCATCCCCATGGAGAAACTCATACATGCAATCAACAATCGCCTCCAGTAGCGTTTAAGTAGAAAAAACAATGTTCAACACAATAAACAATATGTTGTGGCTAGGTTAGCGATTTCTTTGGGCTTTTTGGGCCCAAGGGGTGGGATTAGTGGAATTTAGGTGGGTATGATCAGGAATTACCTAGGTCTACCAATTTTAGGGCCCAAAAGTAAGGCACTAACGGGTAAGGTGGGTAACGGGTATGGGTAATGCTATCCCATCCCCATCCTCATCTTATGCGATGGGTAATATATTTGATCCACCAGCTTCCCCGTGGGCAAAAAACTCGGCACATCCCCGTCCCCTAATAGAGTAATTACCCATGGGGACGCGGGTAACGGTTAACCATTGCCAGCTTGAACCACCACCACGCCCGTGGCTGACCACCCTGGCCCACCCAAACCCCATCCTGCACCGGTGCGGCCTTTCCGCCTGAAATGGTTAGCACCGCCCCACAACTTCAGTGAAGCATTAATCCTCGGCAAAGAATGGAGGTGATACCTCACATGCGATGGCTTTGAACCTGCGCGACCGCTGAGAGAGCGCCACTTCCAGGTGCACGCGACTGCTCCGCATTGAAACGACAGCACGGCCGACCGTTCGTCCGTGTCGCCAACATTAATGACATGCGGTTGCCGAGGAACCTAGTCCGACATCACCCGTCCAGCTACCCTAACAGTCATGGTGTTATCCTAAGAGTGCTCCATTATTTCGCAGGGCGAAGTCATCCCCCGATCAAAATCAGATCGCCGATCGACGATGTGCATGGGGCATTTGGTCTAACTTGGAACCTTGTAGCTGACGACATCGAGTTGGGACGTACTATCTTAGCGGTCATTACCCATGGCACCATTGAAGGGCAACAAGGTGCCATGATCTACCACGATCGGACCTTGATCATGTACCCAGGTAATCCATTCTCTCCGATCTAAGAGTTGTAGAGCCGGGAGCTCAGTATATACACCCTCTGCCTAGGTGTATAAGTCACCCTACAAACATCAAATAATCTCAAAATACTTGGCGTGATGCATTAACTTCCACCTCGTTTCTAGTTTCTTGACATAAATAAATGAATCAACCAATGTGGGATGTGTCTGCTTTTAATGACTTGAAACTACCAAACACGACATGAAGAATAGTATATCTTACTATATAACATTTCAGTGCATGTCTCTTTAGAGCATGGTTAATAGTATAGCCAACTGCTGGCTATAAGCCATTGCCATGTCATCTATAGCCCATCTTATAGCCAACATGTACAGTAGTTGATTAGAAGAGTATACTACCTTTTTATTATGTGGCCCACCATTCACCCTCACAAAGTGCCTAGGAGCACGTGGTAGAGCTGGCTCTTCACCAAGAGCCTGCTTACCTTCTCTCTCCTCTTTTCTTTCCTCCAACTAAGCAAGAATATACTATTTTATTTCTTATAGTCAGCCGACTAAGCTCTATTGTACTTGCTCTTACACTCTAGGACCAGGAGTAGTTCTTTCCTTCTTATCATAGAGTAGTATCATAGATGATCTTATTTGTTGCCATGCATGACACAAAGTAGCATTGCATTTAACATGATACGATATCTACCTATGTGCACAACATTATCATGCATGGACCTTGACCATGCACGTCATCATGTGTCCAGATCTGAGATGCCGCGTGTACTAGATGAACGACGCCTAGTTCGATCCCCGTGATGCTACCTGGGTAAGGATGAACACATTTGGAGAGTACTCGATTTTCATTAGGGACAGCTATCCCATAGTGAAAATGATGCCACCTTCCATGCACGACGCCGTCGGCCTGCCATTCATGCAGAACGGGTGCATTTTCATTGCGCACCGACAGATTCATATCTTGAACGCCCCTATCCCTGATGTATGCCGGTTCACTTTGGATGAGTCTCCATCATGGGGAGCCGCGCTAAAGAGCTGCGATGATATGGATTCCCGTTTCCCACTGTTCCATCTATGAAGAACATGTGGGACTGGATCTACGAGACGGACATGTACTCAGGGAGGTGCGAACATGAGTAATATGTAGCACAATAATTGAAGTAGCCAGGCAAAAATAGTATGAACTTGCGTGGCATGTTGGCACTTGTATTTTACTACTCGCACCACTATGTTACGTGCAATGCACGGTGATATTATGATGCAGTGCATGCTGATGGCGGCTTCGGGCGTTAATTATGCCATGGAGGTTCCTCTTTGTCAATGTGATATGTACATAATTTCATGGATGGAAGGAGTAGTGCACATGCCAAGTTCACTGGCTGTCGTGTTTCACACTCCTCCATCGTAAGAGTGGAGACAATAGCTTTGATCAAAAATAAAAAATGAATAGTACTGCAAAAGAGCAGTGACACTATCCCACCCGGCTTCCTTGCTCATCCACAATATCTAAAAGAATACTTTCATTCGCTATCGATGCAACAAACCATGGGTCCGTTGTCCCAGACTGTGCACAGGCCCTCCTTACCGGGCATGCGAGCCTCACGGGATGGGATCGCCCCGGAAGCAAGCCTCCAACATTCCACCGGCAGGCCTGCCGAAGGGCTGACGTGGGCAAACCATCACATCACAATGACGCCCATCATGAATCAGTGCGGTGTCAAGCCCCCCAAGTGGCTCAGTGGCAGCCCCCTGCCACATGGCAGCCACTTCCTATAGAAAGATCCTGCAAATGACACCCGTCCTGCGACGTGTCAAGCAAGTGGGCGCGAAGCTGGCAAAATAGCCTGACAAGGTCTGCCGGGCGAGCTGTGATGTGACAATGAGCGGCCCATTTAATGCACTTTGTCAGCCTACCGAGTTAGGTATGATAGCACTTTTTGCTATTGAATCAGCCTAGAAAGACTAGTAATTTGGATATCGTGGAATGGTGGTTTGAGTGGAAAGCAACTTGGGGAAGGTTAGCAAACAAGATTCTTGTGATAGGATTGGTTTATCTTGGTCTCAACACATGAGTAGGTGGTTCTCTGTCAGAATATATATGCTATAAGTGTAGGCACATTCTGATGGTTCTCTCACAAATGAAGAAGTGGTGGAGGTGTATATATAGCCTCCAGACAAAATCCAACCGTTACACACATTTGACCCAACTCGGTCAGACCGAATAGAAGAACTCGGTGAGACAAATTCAGTTCAAAAAGTGAACATTAGGAATCTCAGTGCGACCGATTGGAACAACTCGGTGGGACCATTGTGCTAGTGTTTAGGGAAAACATCAACTCGGTGGCACGGATTGCATCAACTCGATGAGACCAAAGTAAAGCAATAAGGCAATAGAGAAAATGTCAAGCCAGCTTGGTGTGACCAATTGTTATCTAGGTGAGACCGAAATAATTGCAATAGGCAACAGAGAATTGGCAAGGCCATCTCAGTGAGACCGAGATCCGTATCACTGAGACCGAACTGTTAGGGTTTCTGGCAGTGGCTATAACATGAGAACTCGGTGGCACCAGATAGATAGAATCGGTGGGGCCGAGTGTGACTTCGGGTTTTGGACATATTTCAAATGAAAAAGTGGCTTAGGGTTTTGGAGAAATATTACTAATCACTTGAGCAAGTAGACCATTAAGCAACACCTGATCCCCTTTTCATAGTATTGGCTTTCCTATGGACTCAATGTGATCTTGGATCACTAAAATAGAAAAAAAGAGTCTTGAGCTTTTGCCAATATGTGTCCTTAGCATTTTGAGGGGTCCACATCTCTAGTCCATGCCATGCCAATCATTGAACTTTATTAAACTTGAATGAATATTAGTTAAATGAGCTATATGTTGTTATGAATTACCAAAACCACCCGGGATTAGTTGCACTTTCAACTACTCTATCAGCCCGAGCCACCAAGTTCATCTACCATCATGAAAGTCTCGTATTCCACCAAAGGATCTCATCTACTACTCCAAGATATCTATTATCGCCTCGTCAAATCATTCATATATCCCCAAAATGATCTTCCCTATGGCATCACCAAATCAAGTGCTAGCTTAAGGATGTAATGTGTTTGTCCACTATGACTACCAGTTCCATAATGAACCCATGCTAGGCAAGGTTATTGAAGCTTAAATGGTTCTCTTGCAATTACGTAGGTTAAGCACACGCTTAAGGGTTTAAGCTGAGGCAACACGTGAAGTCTAGAATGGGTTTCCAGTCTTGAGGGGTAAATATAACTCTATGGGGTTGCACTTGGCCGAGGAGGTTGTAGCAAAATTCTTCAGTGCTGGTTGGTTGCCGTGGTGGAATCCTTGGTGCATCTTGTCTTTCTGGTCTTCAGATGATGAGATATATGAGAGGGAAAGTAGCATAGAGGAGGTGCCTAAAGGGGTTCTCTAGTGCAAGTGCAAACAAATAGGTGCCAAAAGGGCCAAACACAAGGATTAAGATAAGGTAGGTGATATAGTCGCATACTTGTTGCCTAGGGAAAAAGTGTGACTTATAGCAAGGCACAAACAAATAAAACAAGCAACATACAATCATGGTTATATTTGAACCATCACACAGACTCGACTTCGCATAGGTGGTACACGAGTCATCCTACCCTAGGGCTTCTCAGACTTAGTAGTCGTGCTTGATTCATGACTCGTGCAGTCTTCTGGGTTTTCCCCAGGTGTCGCTACGTCTCTTGTAGTTGTTCGATGAAATGATCCGGGTTGGGCCTAAAGAATCTTCAACAATTTATCACCCGATGAGCTGACGGGGTGAAGGAGGTTCCTGGCATTGACTCGTTCTTCTATTGTCTTCTTAATCATGACGGTCCCTTTTGCCTTCTAAGGCGCCGAGGGAATGTACCAGGTAGGCAATCCTTTATGCAATGATAATCACAAAGCTTTCTCAAAGTCCCACGTGTTAGTCACATTGATGACAACATCATCACCAAGAGTGGGGCATGCAGAGAACCGTTTTCCTTCTTACTATAGTGAGGCATACCAAATGCCGAGGTTCTCATCCACTAGTGTTTGCCGATACAACAATGGTAAGGATAGGGTTGCTCTATTAGTGATGTATATCATGATCTTGCATATCCTACACCCTGAACATCATAGGAGAAGGTTGCATCATCATGGGGTAGTGTCAAGGGTGTCACCATGTTTTGGGTCTTGATGTCCACATTTCTCGAGACGGTATCTTCTGTTGGTATCGTCTTGCTATGGTGTCGCTAAACTTGTTTTCAGAAAATGTGGGCGAACATCTGGCAAGGCGTATTCCTTCTAGGTTATCCATGAGGATTACAAGGAATCAAGTGGTTTGTGGCATAAGGGCACTAGCGACCATTTACATAAGTTTTGAAGGGGAAGAGATCAATAAGGAAAATATATCTTAGTTTTCGAAAACTTCATAAGGGAATAGAAGTATAGATAGTTTTGAAAAATTATTGATAGTTTAGAAAATAGTTTCACCCTAACTAACGACCAAGCTAACTAAGGCTTCCTACAGTCATGATGCTCCGATACTAGCTTTGTGGGGACCCCGACCAAGACAGACGAAGCCACCGGTTACATGTGCATAGTGATCCCTAGAATCAATGCTCACTATACACCACAAACTGAACATCAAGAGTTTACATCCATTACATACCGTCTAGCACAAATAGTACCATTATGGTCAAGTATCGAGTATAACATTGCAGCGGAAACCTTCGTCGCTAACTTGGACCCATGCCATCTGCCTCAACCCTACATGCATTCTGACGGGGAAATCGTCCTAGCTCGCATGTTCGTCACCAAAGAACTCTTCATCCCATTCCCGTTCTTCCAAGCCGACCAAGTAAATAGCCAGGGACAAGCCAGTGAGTATGTTTGAATGTGCTTGCAAGCAACCCATGTTTTGGAACAAGGTACAACAATGCATGGTATAGCACCAAGTAGGTAATTTTGCAGAAAGCTAGTTTGAGTGCAATGACATGTCCTAACACCTTGTAAAGAATGCATCACAAGAATCCAGATATCCATGTGAACATGTCACGTATATCAACATAAAGAGAGTTTTATTCAACTCCATCTTAATCGACATGTCAATTCATTCGCCTGAACTCAAGTGGTTGTCTCCCTCTCTCTCTCTCTCTCTCTCTCACACACACCAGGTTTCATAAACAATTGTAGCCCAAGAGCGATCATCCAATTGTCCTTGACCGTGGACCTGGCTATTCGAATAGTTTTACACTTTACAGAGGTAGTATACTTTACCCACAAGAATTCGGGAAGCTTTTGTGTCATCCACAATCCCACGGTACCTCAAGTACTCGGGGGAAGCACCCGGTCACTATCTTTCCCTAGGCGACACTAACATAGATTCTACTCGTTGGTACACATCCCTCGTGTCATGATCGTAAAAGATCTAGGGTCTCTGCCCTTTTTATTGACACATCTACACGAAGGGACCAACGGTGTGTCCGTGACCTGTAAAAACAGTCATGGCCACCTATCCAAGCACGACCCCGTCCCGAGAGTGAATTCACGTCACAACCATCACTAGTAATGTGGGCACCATTCCAGCATCAGACTAGGTAATCAGTAATGCCCCATCCCATAAGGGGTTGTGTGGTTGTATATGTAGGGTTGGAGTATGCTACCTCTTGAGCTTGCGTTGTTTTTCCCTTGAAGAGGAAAGGGTGATGTAGCATAGTAGCGTAAGTATTTCCCTTAGTTTTTGAGAACCAATGTATCAATCCAGTTGGAGACCACGCGCGAGTCCCTCGTACCTACACAAACAAATAAGAACCTTGCAACCAACGCGATAAAGGGGTTGCCAATCCCTTCTCAGCCACTAGCAAAAGTGAGATCTGATAGAGATAATAAGATAATATTTTTGGTATTTTGGTTATAGATTGAAAGTAAAGATTGCAAAGTAAAAGTAAAGTAAAGATAAATAGTTGCTGGAAGATTGATGTGATAGATGATAGACCCGGGGGCCATAGGTTTCACTAGTAGCTTCTCTCATGATAGCAGATTTCTACGGTGGGTGAACAAATTACTGTCAAGCAATTGATAAAAAAGTGCATAGTTATGAGAATATCAAGGCATGATCATTGTATATAGGCATCACGTCCGTGGCAAGTAGACCGAAACGATTCTGCATCAACTACTATTACTCCACACATCGACGGCTATCCAGCATGCATCTAGAGTATTAAGTTCATAAGAACAGAGTAACGCCTTAAGCAAGATGACATGATGTAGAGGGATAAACTCATGCAATATGATGTAAACCCCATCTTTTTATCATCGATGGCAACAATACAATATGTGCCTTGCTGCCCCTACTATCACTGTGAAAGGACACCACAAGATTGAACCCAAAGCTAAGCACTTCTGATGCGGAGCATCCCAATGTCATCCCCATGGACATACCGTCGACTCACCAAGTGCCCAAAGGACCAATGACACGAGCCCGTGCAAGAGCTCTCAAAGCCGAGGTGAACTCGCTCCTTTATCAATTTCCTCTTGAGTCGCATGGGACATGGCTTCTACCCTCATCTAGAAACTCTATGCATACTCAGGTACTTGGATGAAGGCCACGGGACAGCTCTGCATAGTGGACAAGGCGGCGGGATCGACAATTGCTTGGAACAAGAAGAAGTGCGGCTGAAGACGCTACACGCACCGGACGTCCAGCCCCTACCGGACGACCGGTCACCCCCAGGCATCGGACGTCCGACGATCACCGGTGGACCGACACTTCCAGACGACCGAACGACCAGAGGCCACCGGACGTCCGTGACACCGACTACATAATGTAATTAGCGGAAATCCTAAGATTACCGGACGTCCGGTCCCTCCCTAGCCACCGGACGTCCGGTGACCCAGCGGACGTCCGACCCGACGGCGTCATCCCATGTAATATATACTCGTTGACTTCCTTCGTGCTAGGTAGATTTGTGATAGCTCATCTAAACACCCCAGTGGTTCCTCTCCTACGAGACCGCGGCCTCTTCGGAGAAGATCCACCGGATTCAAGACCTCCTTCATGGAGAAGAACATCAAGACCTCCTCATGGAGATGACTACCGCCACTTGTATCGTCCTTAGTTGATCGTGTATCGTGTATCACACTTTGTGTACCCGAATCTAGCATTTGTGTGACCTAAACGTGTTGGTTTGAGTGTTTTCTTCTTGTCCCTCTTGTGTTTTCCCCTCGTGTATCACGTGTTCGTCCTTGGGATCCCTCCTTTTCGTGAAAGATTGGCCACTTAGGGTTCCGCCCTACATCATATGGTATCAAGAGCGAGGTTTCTCACGAAATTGGATCCCCTACCCGTGTTTTCTAGCTTGTTTTTGTTGTGTTCTTCCCAATTTCGAAAATTCCCCACCAAAAATAGCCCCCAATTATTTTGTGATCTGTTGATTTGGCAAGATTTTGTTGAATTTGTTCCATGGATTTGTTGTGCCACGAGTGGATCTAGCTTTTCCCCACCTTTTCACCAATTTTCTTCTGCAAATTCGACCATGTTTGACCAATTTCTCCACGGATACATCGAACCCTAAGCCAGACCTACCGGACGACAGACGTTCTACGGGACGTCCGACCACCCGCGAAGCACCGGACGTCCGTCACCCACCGGACGACCGGAACTTTCTATAGAGAAGTTATTTCCGGATTTCCGAGACTTACCGGACGTCCGGCGACCAGACGACCGGCGTTCCTCCGGACGTCCGACGAACCTGATGAAACTGAACTTCCTCAATTTTGTTCCACCTTCCGCAAACACTTACCCATTCATACACCCACATACACCATACCACCACCACCCTTGCCTAACCAAACTCACTACGGTCTTACATCTTTGTGTCTTGGATAATTTGAGTTGTGGTTTTCCCGTTTCCTTGTGTGTTTCGGCTATCTTGGAATGGAACGACATCGACAAGACCACCTCTCAACTTCGCCAAGGACGGTAACATCGACGACGCTTTGTCATTCTACCTTGCAATTGCATTGTCACGCCTATAGACCATTTTTGCGTAGCTTTCCCATCGAGACTAGCCATATGAGTATTGCCGGGCCACGACACTTGTGCACATTAGTGATAGTCATAGATATTGCATACTACATCATCATATCTACGTGTGACACAAGAGTGTTTTGCATACACAATAGCTACCTTGATCCGAGAAGCATGCATAAGTGGCCAAAGAAAGAGCTCACAAGCTTTTAAGCAAAAGAGCCACCCAAAGCTTATAAGCGAAAGGAAAATAGCATCATACGCCTTGCATCAAAAGAGATCAGATGAGATAGCAATACATCATCTTGTGCTTAAGCATCGGCACATCATACACTCATAGCATACTTGTGATAGGAAGTCGTCACATTTGCCTCTTATAGGTCGTGCACAAGTGCGTATCCGCCTATTAAGCAATCGGTTAGCGTATCTCTAGTGTTGTGCAACAAGAGCATTTTCCGTGGATTCCACATTTTCGCTCACCCTTGGTTGCACAACCACATTTATCTATCCGTGCGTGTGTTCCGCGTGCTAGTTATTGCTTGTGATCTACTTGTTGCATGAGCAAATTGTGAATCATTTTCAACATCATTGAGTCACTTTGACAATTGCATTGAATTTGTGCCACCATCCTAACCAAGCTCCTCTCAAAGCTTTACTCGTGTAGGTTTGAGATTCGACACGAAGTGGTACCAATAGTGCTATTTCCGGGTTACATTATTGAGTGATCATTGATCCATTTTCAACTTCGGTCAAGGTACATTTGGTATTGTCTTCTCCTTTCTCCCACTCACACTCTTGCTTGCAATGATGGATAGGCCAAGTACATCTTCGAACCTGCTCTTCGATGATCCTCAAGAATCGAACAACTACGTCACCAAACTACATCTCTTTGGCGTCCAACGAGCTCTACATCAAGAAAGTGAAGCTATGCGAGAGCACATTGAGCAAGTCGCCGCCGACACACGACAATTTGAAGCAAGAACAAGAGAGCAATTCGACATCATCAACACCAACATGTCTACTCAATTCGACGAGCTACGGACTTTGATAGTCAACCGACGTTCTTCTTCTACATCTTCCCATAGACGAAGCCGCTCAAGTCGACATACCGACTCCACGGAAGGCTCAAGTACCCCTACATCAAACACTCTTCGTCAAGCCGCACGTCAAGCTCGACATGACAACCGGAACCCCCTTCACGACAAAAGCTCCCAAGAGCTATTTGAAGAGCAAGAAAGTCGGCATCGTCAAAACCAAGCTACACATGACCAAGCGCAAGAACGGCAACGACTATGCCAAAAACAACAAGAGCGAGCGCGTCAACATCAAGAAGAACAAGATGCCGAAGCTCATCATCAAGCACAACACCGCCGAGAAGCTCAAGCTCTTGAGGCGCAACGAGCATTACATGATTCACATCGCAATGTGGCAGCTCGCACTCGACACACTCGTCAAGAAGAGGATTTCCTTCGCGATGAGATGAAAGAGAGGCGCCACCAAGCAAGAACGCAAGACGAAGTCCCTCCTCAAGTGCGAGAAGAGCAACAACCTCAACAAGAACAACAAGCTCGACAAGTACACCATGACAATGAACATCTACTCCGCCAAGAGCAACATGTGATTGACAATTGTCCCAATCAAGAACGCCCTCCCAATAGGCAAGCAAACAATGAAGAGCATCGCTATGGCAAGCTTAAGTTCACCATGCCAAAGTTTTTCGGAAGCATTGATCCCGAAGACTACCTCTCATGGGCATTGAAAGTTGATAAGATCTTCCGCTTACACAACTTCGATGAAGAGAAGAAAATTGCAATGGCCTCCCTTGAGTTCCAAGACTATGTTCTCATTTGGTGGGAGCAAATCATAGAGAGAAGAGAAGCAAAAGGCGAACCTCCTATCACTACTTGGACTCAAATGAAGGAAGTCATGAGAGCACGCTTCGTGCCAACACACTACAACCGTGACTTGTTCAAGAAGCTACAACTCCTCAAGCAAGGTACCAAGTCCATTGAAGAGAATTACAAGGAGATGGAGATTGCCATGATAAGAGCAAATATCACGGAAGATGAAGAACAAACGATGGCGAGATTCTTGAATGGACTCAACTATCCTATCAAGAATATTGCGGACTTTCAACCCTACATGACCCTCCTCGAGCTAGTACACCAAGCAACCAAAGCGGAGAGACAAGTTCAAGAGGACTACAAGTAATCCAAGTTCAACTCCAAGAACTTCGGCTCCTACAACCAAGCCATCTAAAACATTCGAAGACAAGTCAAGCTACAAGAATACGACTACATCAAGTCGCCCACCTTCTACAAACAACTTCAAGCCAAGAACTTCATCATCACAACTCCAACCGAGGACAACTCCAAGACAAGTTCCATAAAGTGTTTCAAGTGCCAAGGGCGAGACCACAAGTCATTTGAGAGGAAGACCGTTCTGTCAGGCCCAAGATGCGATTCTATCCCGATCACGTGACTCATACGTGATTGGGGCACAACCGCATCTCAGGCGCTTAGCAAGATGGATATCATTACATTGTACCATTACATAAATACACGGGGATACAAAAATACATACAAGTCACATGAATACAACAACATCAATACAAGGCATCCGACTACGGATGCAAACATGAAAAGCACAATGACATCCATCTGCTATCCCAGGCTGCCAACCAGGAACCTAACCCAGGACTAACGAAGAAGAAGAAGAAAGAACTCCAACACAAAAGACATCGCTCTCGCGTCAAGTCATCGGAAACCTGCACCTGCAACTGTTGTTGTAGTATCTGTGAGCCACGAGGACTCAGAAATCCCATAACCATGGGTATCAAGACTAGCAAAGATTAATGGGTAAGGAAAAGGATAGTGCTGAGGTTGCAGCAGCGGCTAAGCAATATGTGGTGGCGAACTTACGAGTACAAGAATAAGAAGAGCATCTACGCAAACGGTCGCAAACTAGTATTGATCGTTAAAGATCCTGAACTACCTATGAGTCAAACATAACCCCACCGTGTTCTCTTCTCAAAGTGAAAAGAGACAGTCACGGTTACTGACGCGGTTGTGTGTTTTACTACGGATCCTCTACCAAGTTTTCTACAACCGGACATTAACCAATTCCAATCTGCCACATAACCGCGGGCACGGCTTTCGAAAGATCATAACCCTGTAGGGGTGTCCCAACTTATCCCATCACAAACTCTCACGATCAGCAAAGATAATAATTATATTACCCCTTATCTTAGGGAAGGCCCGATCAGACTCGGAATTCCCGGCGCACAAGACATTTCGACAATGGTAAAACAAGTCCAGCAAGACCTCCCGACGTGCCGACACGCTGATAGTAGCCGCGCGTATCTCGTCTCAGGCCACGTCCGGATAGGTGAGCCTATAGGAAAATACCAGACCTAGAGTTTCCCCATGGTGGCCCTGTAGTCTCCCCGTTTGGGACCAACACAATCAGCACTGGCCCCCCTTGTTATGTAGAAAGATCCTCGGGGACGCGATCCCCTATGCAATTTAATTATTTAATTAAGTTGTTATTATGAGGCAAATTAAAAACCAATGTTGGGCCTTGTTGGAGGAGTTTTATTCAAAGGCGAGCTGTCAAGGGGTCCCCATATACCCAACCGTGTAAGGAACGCAAAATCAAGGAACATAACGCCGGTTTATCGGCTCCTAAGGCGGCATGAGTGGAACAAAACACCGAGGAAAAGGCCAAGCCTTCCACCCATTGCCAAGTATATAGGTGTGTTAAGATATATAAGATATATTGTGATATTCCCAAAACTTCAAGTTCCAACATGGAACGATCTTCATCTTCACCTGCAACTAACAACGCTGTAAGAGGGGCTGGGCAAGCGGGTAACATAGCCAAACAACGGTTTGCTGGGAAGGTGTCAAAGGTTAGAGGTTTCATGGCAACAAGGAGAGGGGCTGACAATAATGATGGGTAGCGTGACATATAGCGATAGCATCGAGACATCTGGCATATCAATGATAGTAAAGATATCCAAGGTGATGGTCATCTTGCCTGAGATCCCGCAAGGAAGAAGAACGAATCCGTGAAGAAGACGAAGAAGCCTCGAAGACGAACGACGTGAAGTCGAACGAATCCTCACGATCGCAACGGAACAAGCACCAACGAGAAGAAGCAAGCAACACGGTAAACACACCACTCAAGAACATGACAAGATGCTCAACCAAGTATGATGCAAGGCAAGTCTATATGATGCAATATATGGCAAGGGATGATGCACTCAATAACAACACAAACCAACAAGTTTAAATGAGGCCGGAATCAACATATAACATTTCCGATAAGTCCTCATATGCACATTTTGAATTTGGTCCAGATCTGAACAAACCTTAAGTTAAAGTTGTTAAACAGCAAGTTAACATGCACCATGATGATCCACTTGAAATTCTAGTGAAGTTTCATATAAAGTTTGTTTAGTTCGGAGCTACGGCCTAGAAGATATGAGCAAAACAAGACAAGCATGACAAATAAGCAAGATGCATCCAACCAACAAGCAAACACACTCCAAGCATGTAAACAACATAATATTATGCTTCTACATGCAAAATCACACAAGTTTCATATATAGCACGCTCAAAATGGAGCAACGGTTCAACACATATACACGAAACAAGATATAACAACAAGATGTCCAAAATCAGCAACATAGCAACTTTGGAGCAAGGTATATATATGCTACAGCACCCAAACATGATAACAAGAGGCATGGATGTGAAGTAGACATAATACTTAACAAGCATGAACTTACAACACACCCAAAAGCTTGCTGGAACACAATTAACCAAACATGGCAAGCTGCAATAAATTTATCCAGACTTAGTCAAAATCTGGGAAGGCAAAAACATCATCACGATGCTGTCTTCGGAGGCAGAAAACAACAAGCATATCAACTCCACTAAGTATATAAAGATCATGTACATGTAATAGACATAGCATACATCAAACAACTCTATTGGAGCAACTCCATAGGAGGCATGGATCAATAACAACAAGCTTCACCAAATTGATCATGCTGATAAAAAGCTGACAGGTAAATTTATAGCAACTTGAGAGCAAGAAATAAATAAGCTATAGCAGGCCATATGTGCAAATGAGGGCTTGGATGGATAGAGCATAACATGGACAACAAGACATGATCATTGGGGACTCCATAACATGCAAGGATTTGAGTGGGGCATCAAGCAAACATGGCATTAGGTTTAACAGATTCCAGACAGCAGTTTTTTCACTAAGAATAAAACAACAACATTAGCATGGCATGTTTACAAGCTTGTTTAAGTCACCTCAAGGCATATCATGGAAAGTGGATTGCACCATAGCAAAGACCATATGATTGTGCTTCTAAAACATATTGACATGTGGCATGAAG
This sequence comes from Secale cereale, assembly GCA_902687465.1. Classification (NCBI taxonomy): domain Eukaryota; kingdom Viridiplantae; phylum Streptophyta; class Magnoliopsida; order Poales; family Poaceae; genus Secale; species Secale cereale. The sequence goes on along the minus strand of LR738711.1, from coordinate 447,979,751 downwards.
ACAAACACATCAATAGCAATGAGCAAGTCAAAACAGCATCTCATAACAAGTCTCAACACTTAACAGCCACATGCACTTTTGCAACAGAGATTAACATGGCAAGATGGCACCTAACATGAATGCTACAACAACGGACATGTAGAGCACTTCACAATGAACATTTAGACATATCATATGCTCCATTTGGACCAACATGCACAAAGTTATCATCACCACAAGCATGCAACAATTTTATAGTTATCAGCAGTTTTAAACAAGTAGTACTCTTGCAACAGGGATTAGGGCATCAATATGAACTCAAACAAGCATGCCACAATGGAACAAAATGAAGAGCATATCACCACTATCATTTTGACATATCGTATGCATCATTCGGATAAGCACACAAAAAGTTACAACCACTCAAAGTATGCAACATTTTTACAATTCTCAGGGACTTGGAGGGAAAATAGACCTCGGGGTGGACATGTCCGGGCATGGACGGACATGTCCGTCGGTGGCGTGGGCACGGGCCCACCTGTCAGTGGCACGGGAAGGAAGACCTGGACATGTCCGGCTCCTAAGGTGGACACGTCCAGCCTGGCGGGAGCGTTTGGTTCAGGGGTCGACGGGATCCGGGATGCCGGGGTGGACGAGGCCGTCCCAGCGGCAGGGAAGCAGCGGCGGGGTCGTCGAGGCCGTGGTGCGGCGATGCCGGCGGCCGGTGGCGAGGGGAATGTCGGAGGTGGCGGATCCGGCTGTCGGACCACCGGATCTAGTCGGGGAATGGGACAGGAGGTCGGCGGCGACGCAGAGGGAGGGTCCGGCGACCCTGTGGCGGCAGAGGAGGGCGGCGAGGCGACGGCGTGCTGGCTGGAGGCGTGCGGGGAGCGGGCGCTCGGAGGCGGCGAGCGACGGCGCAGTGCTCGGGCCTGAGGCCTAGATCGGGCCTGGGGCAGGCTAGCTGCGGGCTGCGGCGGGCCACGACTGCGGGGAGGCGTGGGGAGGACGTGGAGATGCCAAGTGGCGGCTCGGGATTGGCCCGAGGCGCTGGTTGAGGCTGCACTAGCCAATCAGGGGCTGCCAAGTGGCGTTAGTGAGGTGGAGGGCGCCGGATTTGGAGGAGGAGGGGGTTGGCTGCGCGGAATTTGAGGCAGGGGAGGCTAGAGGTAGGGGAAGATGTAGGGGATGCCAAAAATGGTAAGGGGGGTCTATATATAGGCATAGGGCTAGGGTTAGGGGGGTTTTTAGGCCGTTTCGGACCGTACGATCTCGATCGTGCGGCTTCGAGCGGAGGGGGAGTTAGGCAGGCCTAGTGGGCTGTGTAGATGGGTCTCGGGCTGCGAGGAGAGAAGGGAAAAGAGGCCCGCGGGGTTTTCGGAGACCGAAAACGTCCGACGATTTAACCGGCTACTAGTGCCGCTATATTTAACGGTTGGGCTATCAAACAAGCTCCGAATGCGATGAAATTTGGCAGGCGGCCTGCCTACACTATAATAAGACCACATGCCAAGTATCATCCCATTCCGAGAACATTTTCCGGCCACACATAAAATAAATATTCGGAGGCGCCGCAGGCGTGTGCAAGTGTGTCTCGGCTCAGAACGGACAATGGAAAGGACGGGTGGACTCAGATGGATGCAAGTTTTGAAAACATGAGGATGCAATGCACATGATGACAAGGCAAAGTGCAACACGCAAGCAGATGACATGGCAACAACGACGAATAACTGGCTGACACCTGGCGCACCGGTCTCGGGGTGTCACAACACTCCCCTACTAACAAGAGATCTCGTCCCGAGATCTTAGGAACGAGACGGAAGAGGAAAAAGGAAGAACAAAGCTCTTCGATGACAAAAGAGTGAAACCAAAGAATGTTTAGAGGATGAGCCACTTGAAAGGACGAACACGACGGAGAAAACAAAGTTGCAAACACTTCGTTAGGCAAGAAGAACAAGGGATACGACGAGAACCAAGAGCTTAAGTGACAAAAGAGACAATGAAACCACTCCGGTTAAAAGAGGTAGAAAAGGAATTTGAACGAAGTAATTCGGGCAGCACTCCGACTGAAACTAAAAGAAATAGCACACCGGTTGAGCATGAATGGAATGGAACAAGAACTTGAAAAGATGAAATGATACTCAATGAGAGCAACAACACAATGCCTCCAGAAGAATTAAAAGAGTGGAATGACACGAACAGATAAGAGAACAACAAGTTCTACCATGAATGAATTCAACGCATCCTTGCGAAGAAAGGATGAACGGAGTTGTTGAAATTCAACAACGAAAAGAATAAGCTTGTTGTGGACTTATGGACATCTTCCCAAACTTGAGGTGAAATACCGCCGCAACGAAAAGATGGATTAGCTGAGAATGAAGAAATGCAAAACTCCACTTCAAAAGAATACGGAGAATTATTTGCACTTGGGAGGTAAAAGAATAATAATGCTTAAGCTGCTCCAGAAGAATTTGATGAATATTTGAGGAATGAATTTAATCGTGATGAACCACCAGGAAGAACTCCGGTAACCAAAAAGTATGATGATATAGAAATGACGGATGAAAAGAATAAGATTAAAGCCTTGTGATGATTAGTCGGGGTTCCGACGAAATAGCCGAGAAAAACTTTGAACTCCGGGGAAGAAAAGATGAAAGGACTTGGGGATAGAATTTATTCATCAAGAATAAACTCCAAAGGAAGGAATAATCAGGTTGACGAGAATGAATAAGAATTATTGTATGCTTATCCTCCACCAATTAAATTGATGAGAAACAATGGATTCGCATACTACTTATTCTCGTTGAAATGATTAAAGAGGGATATATCGCGAACTTGCGAAAATATTCATGAAACACCGGTAGGATTGGAATAAAAATGAATGGATTGATATGATGACACCGAAAAAGAACTCTTGAGCGAACCACCATAAGAATTAAGGCCGAGTGAAGAAAAAGAACAAACCACCGTGAATAATTGAAATTGAACGCATAAAAGAGAATGAATCACCGGGAAGAATATAACACTTGAGGAAATTAGAATGACGAGAACGAAGAGAGCATGAACTAATTAAAGAATACTTGAACAAAGCACCGGACAGAATGTGAGACGAACCAAGAGGCATCAAAGAAGAATATTTGGAGGACGAAGTTGAAAACTAAGAACGAAGAAATCTTCTGAAATGATGGACTTTGGAGGAACACAATGAAAAAGAATTCATGAAAAACTCCGGAAGAATGAAAAAAGAAAGATTGAACCAATGATGAAAAGATTTTGAAAGCGATCTTGGAGAAGGCACATGACTGATGGGATCCATACTTACGTCACATTTGAAAAGAATTACGAAACACTCCGAGAAATTAGAAGAGTGAGGTAAGATCCTGGAAAAAAAACCTGTGGGTTATGAGCCCACCGAAGAGAAACACTGTTGAAAAGGATCTAAAAGGAGATGATGCACCGGAATGATTGAAAAAACTCGAATGAGGTGACGACCTCGAATTAATTGGAAGACAGGCAAATATCCTGAGATTTCTTCGGAACTCCGGAACAATTAAATGGCGAGAGGCGAACGAGCCAAGGAAAAACATTTGAGCAGATGAAAGAATAAGAACAACACCGAGATATTGGAATTGAATCCGCCGGTAAAGAAAAAGAGATGAATAATGACGACAAGGCGAGAATTCACCGGTTGAAATAACTGAGAAAAGAATGCAAAGGATTCACACAAGTAGGATAGATACTCAATTGAGGACTCTGGCTCCGAGAAGCAAAAGGGTGCGAGGGTGGGAAAAAGAAAGACCACAACGGACGGGGAAAACGACACTGGTCGGAAAGAAATGAGGATTGAAGCAAAAGACGAGGAGGGTCAAATCGACTTCATGAGAGATGCACCAGATGAAAGAACTGACAACGCAATGAACGAAAACTAACCGCGCGATCCTAAAACAATTTGAAGGGGAAGAGGAGCAATTCAAAACACCTACGTTAAGATTCCTCACCAGAGCGACGAAGGGCACGGGAGTAAAAAGAATTCCTACTCTCCGATATAACTAGACTCCAAAAAAGAGTTTTCTGCTAGACTCGACAACGGCCAGACTACGATCAATCAAGGGGGCTCCTATGGTCGGTCGAGGCTCTGATACCAACTTGTCAGGCCCAAGATGCGATTCTATCCCGATCACGTGACTCATACGTGATTGGGGCACAACCGCATCTCAGGCGCTTAGCAAGATGGATATCATTACATCGTACCATTACATAAATACATGGGGATACAACAATACATACAAGTCACATGAATACAACAACATCAATACAAGGCTTCCGACTACGGATGCAAACATGAAAAGCACAACGACATCTATCTGCTATCCCAGGCTGCCGACCAGGAACCTAACCCAAGACTGACGAAGAAGAAGAAGAAAGAACTCCAACACAAAGGACATCGCTCTCGCGTCAAGTCACGAGGACTCAGCAATCCCATAACCATGGGTATCAAGACTAGCAAAATCTTAATGGGTAAGGAAAAGGATAGTGGTGAGGTTGCAACAGCGGCTAAGCAATATGTGGTGGCTAACTTGCGAGTACAAGAATAACAAGAGCATCTACGCAAACGGTCACAAACTAGTATTGATCGCTAAAGATCCTGAACTACCTACGAGTCAAACATAACCCCACCGTGTTCTCTTCTCAAAGTGAAAAGAGACAGTCACGGTTACTCATGCGGTTGTGTGTTTTACTTCAGATCCTCTGTCAAGTTTTCTACAATCGGACATTAACAAATTCCAATCTGCCACATAACCACGGGCGCGGCTTTCGAAAGATCATAACCCTGTAGGGGTGTCCCAACTTAGCCCATCACAAGCTCTCACGATCAGCAGAGATAATAATTATATTACCCCTTATCTTAGGGAAGGCCCGATCAGTCTCGGACTTCCCGGTGCACAAGACATTTCGACAATGGTAAAACAAGTCTAGCAAGACCTCCCGGCGTGCCGACACCCTGATAGTAGCCGTGCGTATCTCGTCTCAGGCCACGTCCGGATAGGTGAGCCTACAGGAAAATACCAGACCTCGAGTTTCCCCGTGGTGGCCCTGTAGTCTCCCCATATGGGACCAACACCATCAGCACTGGCCCCCTGTTATGTAGATAGAATCCTCGAGGACGTGACCCCCTATGCAATTTAATTATTTAATTAAGTTGTTATTATGAGGCAAATTAAAAACCAATGTTGGGCCTTGCTGGAGGAGTTTTATTCAAAGACGAACTGTCAAGGGGTCCCCATATACCCAACCGTCTAAGGAACGCAAAATCAAGGAACATAACGCCGGTTTATCGGCTCCTAAGGCGGCATGAGTGGAACAAAACACCGAGCAAAAGGCCAAGCCTTCCACCCATTGCCAAGTATATAGGTGTGTTAAGATATATAAGATATATTGTGATATTCCCAAAACTTCAAGTTCCAACATGGAACGATCTTCATCTTCACCTGCAACTAACAACGCTATAAGAGGGGCTGAGCAAGCGGGTAACATAGCCAAAAAGCGCTTTGCTGGGAAGGTGTCAAAGGTTAGAGGTTTCATGGCAACAAGGAGAGGGGCTGATAATAATGATGGGTAGCGCGACATATAACGATAGCATCGAGACATCTAGCATAGCAATGATAGTAAAGGTATCCAAGGTGATTGTCATCTTGCCTGAGATCCCGCAAGGAAGAAGAACGAATCCGTGAAGAAGACGAAGAAGAAGCCTCAAAGACGAACCACGTGAAGTCGAACGAATCCTCACGATCGCAACGGAACAAGCACTAACGAGAAGAAGCAAGCAACACGGTAAACACACCACTTGATGAGGACATCACTAACAAGGTTACACCCACAGCTCCAACTGACACATATACATGACCACTTACTAGAGCTCGCGCACGCCAATTAAATTACCAGGTACTTTCGTTTCTTGGTAATGATTCTAATGTTCATGAGAATATGATGCTACCTAAATTGGATACATTTGTCTTGCTTACAAATGAAGGGCCTAGCTTGGACAAGAAGGATGAACATTGGAGCAAGATCAAGCATGGAGATGATGGCATGAGCAAGGGGAACAAGAATGGAGTTACAAGTGATGATTTCAGGACTTTGAAGCCACCATAATGAGTGCGTGAAGCCTTGGACGAAATATACAAGATGCCACTTCATAAATTTCGTCTAGAGGCTATTATAGGTGCTGCGTCACCTTATTATTGGGCCAGGCCCATGTAATTTCGAAATACTTGAGTATAGGCTGTTTTTGGAGTCCGTATGTGTGGGGAAACAAGAGTTAGGGTTGGTTTTGGACCCCTCCACCAAGGGCCACGAAATTCCCCCCTCTTCCCCCCATATATACAACACTTAGGGTGTCGTTTATACTTTGGGTTTTGTTTAGATTAAAGTTCGCCATAGCTGCAACTTCGCGTACTTCGTTTGTGTTCAACAACCAGACAAAGACGTCACATAACCCCACCTTTGATCTTTAAAGCTTTCCTCTTATATTCGCAATATCCAGATTGCAATCTTAGTTTCTTGCTTGTTCTTCGTTTGCCTGTAGGAAATAGACCCTCATGGTCAGGTTGATCGTGCTCCGGCGTGGTCAATAACCTCTCGAAGTTGGTTTAGTGATTGCTAAGGCACGACGTCCTCACACGTTCGAAGTCGGATCGTCAAAGTCTACTCCCACGAAAAGGAGAGCCACCATCTCATCGAAAGATGGGACACCTTTGCCTCTATCAAGTGGTATCAGATTTCCAGGATGCTCGGTGAGATTTTACAATTTTTCGTAGATTAGATCGAGTCTGTTCTTCATACCTACAGTCCACGAAAAAGCCAAAAAAATTAGGATTAGTTCATCATATCAGAACCAGTCTGAGCCATTGCATAATCTTTTCCGTGTTTGCTTAGTTGAATTTGCGGTTGCATCGTTGTGTCAAGTTGCTAGTTTTAGCGTCTAGTCTTTTAGAGTTTCGAGTTCTGGTCATAAGTTGTCACGCCGCCGCCGCAACTTCATCATCGCTACTGCCACATACCACCACCGATCCGTATCCATATACCACCACCAATCCGTATCCATATACCGCCACCGCTGCCATATACCACCACCGCTGCCATATTCTACCACCACATATCCACCACCAATCCGAGTTCTTTTCGTTTTAGATTGACTTTCGAGATCCATCTAGTTTCGGTTTCGTGTTTTCTTGCCTGAGTAGGTCTCGGAAAAAAAAACGAGTCCGGAGACCCCCGGGCAGTTTTTAGGCCAAAATTTCGGCAGGTGAAAATATTTTTTCCCTATCCTATTTTTGGGCTTTTCCGAGTCTTTTGAGACACGTGCCACCATACTATTTTTTACCGCACTTTTTCGTCATCGCTGCCCTGATTCCGAAAAAAAATTCATCAAAAATATTTCGTGCCTATCATCTTAGTTTGACTTGGGAAGTGTTTTGAGACACTCGCCATTATAGTGATTTTCGGCAAAAAAAAGGGAGCGAATAAAAAGAGCGCAAAAAAAGAGGCGTTTTTTTTTCAGAGTGTGCTTTCCCCTTGATTACGTGCAGCGCCGTGATTTTGTTAGTGTTCTAGGCTTGCGTCTCTAGTACGGTCTAGCCTAGGACCAGCACAGTACCGTCGTTGAGCGTTTATTCAACTTTACATCTCTGAATTGATTATTGCTGACCCTTTTTCCTACCATCTTATAAGCCTTCCCAACTCCACATACATTTACGTCGTGCGTTTTGACTCTCCCTGGTAATTGCTTTATCCAACCTTTGAGAGTTTTGACTAGCACGGTTGCCGATCACCACCTGCTGCTGGGTAAGAACTGGTAAGAATTTGAGATTTGCTTGACGGATTTGTGACGCCCGACCACCACCATTTTCTAGTAGTCTGTAGGATCATATTCTTGTGTGTTTCTATTGCTGCCAACCATGCCAGGATCACAAGCCGACGAGACTGACTGGGAGAACTTGACGAACAAGGAGCTTCATGATAAGTTTCAGCAAATGATGAGTGGACAGGTGCAAGATGTGCTAAACAGATTTGACGAGGCCATGGAGAAGATAGATGGCATGGAGAAGACGTTTGAAACAAAGCTCGATAACAAGTTTGCTGAATTGCTTTCGCGTTTTCCACCACCACCGGCTGCTGCAGCTGTCGCACCTCTACAACAACAACAACAACAACAACATCGCCTTCCAAATCAAGTGGGACGAGCACAACGCGTTCCCCTTGAGCCTGGTCAAACTTCTGGTGCCGCTGTAGATGTTTTTGTAGCTCCTGCTGCTACTGCAGAGGTGGAGGACCATTACGAGGATGAGGTGGACCAAAATCAGAACTACGTGCAACCACTAGCACCACTACCACTAGGTCGTCCTCATGCATATCATCGCAACGGTAGGGCTGGACCACCACCTGAGGTACATGACCATCTTCCTAAACTGAAATTGAATATTCCACCATTTGAGGGTAGATATGTTCCTGATATATATCTTACTTGGGAGTTAGAAACTGAACAACGTTTTACATGTTTACACTATCCCGGGGAGAGACGTGTTCCTGCTGCTGTTTGTGCTTTCACTAGTTTTGCATGTGTTTGCTGGTTTGAACATTGTAGATTATATCCTATTCCAGCTAGTTGGGCTGCTTTGAAAACTGATATGCGTACTTGTTGGGTTCCACCATATTATCAATGTGAATTACTTCAAAAATTGCAGCGCTTAAGACAAGGAAAAAGTTATGTAGAAGAATATTATCAGCAATTACAAACTGGCCTGATTAGATGTGGTATTGTTGAGGAGAATGAAGCTATGCTTGCACGTTTTATGGGTGGATTAAATAGAGAGATTCAGACCATTCTAGAGTATAAGGATTATAATAATATCACTCGTTTATTCCATCTTGCTTGTAAAGCTGAACGTGAAGTGCAGGATCGACAAGCATTGGCGCGGACAAACTTTTCTACAGGCCGACCTTCATCATGGACACCGCGTGCATCCTCTACTTCCACACATTCTACTGCACCGACACCTCCATCAGCTGTTACCTCCAGCCGTGATGCAAGGAAGCAGGCACAACCACCATTATCTGCCAAGAGCACACCTATTGGGCCTGCACAGAGTTCTTCTTCTTCCATGGCATCAACAGGGCACACCAGTGATATTATTTGTCGTCGTTGTAAGGGAAGAGGACATTTTGCGAGAGAATGCAAATCTCAGCGTGTGATGATTGCTACTGAGGATGGTGGATATGAGTCCGCTAGTGACTATGATGAGGAGACTTTGGCTCTTATTACACGTGAAGAACACGGTGGAGACGATTCTGATCATGAGACGCAATACATGGCTCCTGAAGATGCTAACAGGTATGAATGTTTAGTTGCTCAACGTGTTTTGAGTGTGCAGGTTACACAAGCTGAGAAAAATCAGAGGCATAATTTGTTCCATACAAAGGGAGTTGTGAAGGAACGTTCTATTTGCGTGATCATAGATGGAGGGAGTTGCAACAACTTGGTTTGCATGGAGATGGTGGAGAAGCTATCTCTCACCACAAGACCACATCCACATCCTTACTACATCCAATGGTTCAACAACAGCGGCAAGGTTAAGGTAACACGTACTGTTCGTGTGCATTTTAGTATCTCTACAGAGGATGATTATGTTGATTGTGATGTGGTACCTATGCAAGCATGTTCCTTATTACTTGGTAAAACATGGCAATTTGATAAAAATTCTGTACACCATGGTAGAAACAATCAGTATACTCTTGTTCATAAGGATAAAAATATTACTTTGCTTCCTGATTCCATTCTGAAAGATGATATTAATTTTGCTAATAAAGCAAAACAGGAGAAAAATAAGAGTGAACATCAGATTGTGGCAAAAGAATTTGAGCAACAAATGAAGCCTAATAATAAACCATCTACTGTTGCTTCTAAAATTAAATTGAAAAGTGCATGTTTATTTGCCACCAAATCTGATATTGATGAGCTAGATTTTAGCAAATCTGTTTGCTATGCTTTTGTGTGCAAAGAGGCATTATTTTCATTCGAGGACGTGCCTTCCTCTTTGCCTCCTTCTATCACTAACATTTTGCAGGAGTTTGCCGACGTCTTTCCACAAGACGTGCCACCGGGATTACCACCTATTCGAGGGATTGAGCATCAGATTGACTTAATTCCTGGTGCATCGCTACCCAACCGCGCACCATACCGTACCAATCCAGAAGAGACGAAGGAGATTATGCGTCAAGTACAGGAGCTACTCGACAAAGGTTATATACGCGAATCCCTTAGTCCTTGTGTTGTTCCTATTATTCTTGTGCCGAAAAAGGATGGTACATCGCGTATCTGTGTTGATTGTAGAGGCATTAATAATATTACTATTCGTTATCGCCATCCTATTCCTAGGCTAGATGATATGCTTGATGAATTGAGTGGTTCTACAATATTCTCCAAAGTTGATTTGCGTAGTGGATACCATCAAATTCGTATGAAATTGGGAGATGAATGGAAAACAGCATTTAAAACTAAGTTTGGATTATATGAGTGGTTAGTCATGCCTTTTGGGTTAACTAATGCACCTAGTACTTTCATGAGATTAATGAATGAAGTTTTACGTGCTTTCATTGGACGATTTGTGGTAGTATACTTTGATGATATATTGATTTATAGCAGATCTTTGGAGGAACATTTGGAACATTTACGTGCTGTTTTTATCGCTCTACGTGATGCACGTTTGTTTGGTAACCTTGGAAAGTGCACCTTTTGCACCGACCGAGTCTCTTTTCTTGGCTATGTTGTTACTCCACAGGGAATTGAGGTTGATAAAGCCAATATTAAAGCTATTGAGAGTTGGCCGCAGCCCAAAACGGTCACACACGTGAGGAGTTTACTTGGCCTCGCTGGATTCTATCGGCGTTTTGTGAGAGATTTCAGCACCATTGCTGCACCTCTCAATGAGATTACAAAGAAGGATGTGCCTTTTGTTTGGGGTACTGCACAGGAAGAAGCATTCACGGTATTGAAATATAAGTTTACACATGCTCCTTTACTCCAACTTCCTGAATTTAATAAGACTTCTGAGCTTGAATGTGATGCTAGTGGAATTGGGTTAGGAGGTGTGTTATTACAAGATGGTAAACCTGTTGCATACTTTTCTGAAAAATTGAGTGAGCCTAGTCTGAATTATTCTACTTATGATAAGGAATTATGTGCTCTTGTTCGGACTTTGGAGACCACATTATTTATGGCCCAAAGAATTTGTTATACATTCTGATCATGAATCTTTGAAGCACACTAAAAGTCAAGCAAAACTGAACTGTAGACATGCTAAATGGGTTGAATTCATAGAGACTTTCCCTTATGTTATTAAACACAAGAAGGGAAAATAAAATGTTATTGCTGATGCTTTGTCTCGTCGTTATACTATGCTTTCACAACTTGACTTTAAAATATTTGGTTTGGAGACCATCAAAGATCAATATGTGCATGATGTTGAATTTAAAGATGTATTGCAGAATTGTAAAGAAGGGAGAACATGGAACAAGTTCGTCGTTAATGATGGATTTGTGTTTCGTGCTAACAAGCTATGCATTCCAGCTAGCTCTGTTTGTCTTTTGTTGTTGCAGGAGGTACATGGAGGAGGATTAATGGGACACTTTGGCGTGAAGAAGACGGAGGAAGTACTTGCTACGCATTTCTTTTGGCCAAAGATGCGACGGGATGTTGAGCGTTTTGTTGGTCGCTGCACTACATGTCAAAAAGCTAAGTCACGACTCAATCCTCATGGTTTATATATGCCTTTGCCTGTCCCTAGTGTTCCTTGGGAAGATATATCTATGGACTTTGTTTTGGGTTTACCTCGAACAAAGAAGGGGAGGGATAGCATATTTGTTGTCGTGGATAGGTTCTCGAAGATGGCACACTTTGTACCATGTCATAAAAGCGATGATGCTGCTAATGTTGCTGATTTGTTCTTTCGTGAAATTATTCGCTTGCATGGTGTGCCAAATACTATTGTTTCAGATCGTGATACTAAATTTCTTAGCCACTTTTGGAGATGTTTATGGGCTAAGTTCGGGACTAAACTGCTTTTTAGTACTACATGTCACCCCCAAACTGATGGACAAACTGAAGTAGTCAATAGAACTTTGTCTACTATGCTTAGGGCTGTTTTGAAGAATAACAAGAAAATGTGGGAAGAATGCTTGCCTCATATTGAATTTGCTTATAATCGTTCATTGCATTCTACTACTAAGATGTGCCCTTTTGAAATTGTCTATGGTTTCCTACCTCGTGCACCTATTGATTTGTTGCCTCTTCCATCTTCGGAGAAGGTTAATTTTGATGCTAAACAACGTGCTGAATTGATCTTAAAAATGCATGAGTTAACTAAGGAAAATATTGAGCGCATGAATGCTAAATATAAACTTATTGGAGATAAGGGTAGAAAACGTGTTGTCTTTGCACCTGGAGATCTTGTTTGGTTACATTTGCGTAAGGATAGGTTTCCTAATTTGCACAAGTCAAAGCTAATGCCACGTGGTGATGGTTCTTTCAAGGTGTTAGAGAAAATAAATGATAATGCATATAAACTTGAGTTGCCTAGAGATTTTGGGGTTAGTCCCACATTTAACATTGCAGATTTGAAGCCTTACTTGGGTGAGGAAGATGAGATTCCGTCGAGGACGACTTCAATTCAAGAAGGGGAGGATGATGAGGACATCACTAACAAGGTTACACCCACAGCTCCAACTGACACATATACATGACCAATTACTAGAGCTCGCGCACGCCAATTAAATTACCAGGTACTTTTGTTTCTTGGTAATGATTCTAATGTTCATGAGAATATGATACTACCTAAATTGGATACATTTGTCTTGCTTAGAAATGAAGGGCCTAGCTTGGACAAGAAGGATGAACATTGGAGCAAGATCAAGCATGGAGATGATGGGATGCGCAAGGGGAACAAGAATGGAGTTACAAGTGATGATTTCAGGACTTTGAAGCCACCATAATGAGTGCGTGAAGCCTTGGATGAAATATACAAGATGCCACTTCATAAATTTGTCCAGAGGCTATTATAGGTGCTGCGTCTGATAGAGGCAAAGGTGTCCCGTCTTTCGATGAGATGGTGGTTATCGTTTTGGAGGAAGTCGACTTTGACGATCCGACTACGAACGTGCGAGGACGTCGCGCCTTAGCAATCGCTAAACCAACTCCGAGAGGTTGTTGACCACGCCGGAGCACGATCAACCTGACCACGAAGGTCTGTTTCCTGCAGGCAAACGAAGAACAAGCAAGAAACTAAGATTGCAATCTGGATATTGCGAATATAAGAGGAAAGCTTTATTGATCAAGGTGGGGTTCTGTGACGCCTTGGTCTGGTCGTTGAACACAAACGAAGTACGCGAAGTTGCAGCTATGGCGAACTTTTAATCTAAACAAAACCCAAAGTCTAAACGACGCCCTAAGGGCTGTATATATGAGGGAAAGAGGGGGGGAATTTCGTGGCCCTTGGTGGAGGGGTCCGAAACCAACCCTAACTCATGTTTCCCCACACATACGGACTCTAAAAACAGCCTATACTCAAGTATTTCGAAATTACATGGGCCTGGCCCAATAATAAGGTGACGCAGCACCTAAAATAGCCTCTGGACGAAATTTATGAAGTGGCATCTTGTATATTTCGTCCAAGGCTTCTCGCACTCATTATGGTGGCTTCAAAGTCCTGAAATCATCCATTGTAACTCCATTCTTGTCCCCCTTGCGCATGCCATCATCTCCATGCTTGATCTTGCTCCAATGTTCATCATTCTTGTCCAAGCTAGGCCCTTCATTTGTAAGCAAGACAAATGTATCCAATTTAGGCAGCATCATATTCTCATGAACATTAGATTCATTACCAAGAAACGGAAGTACCTGGTAATTTAATTGGCGTGCCCGAGCTCTAGTAATTGGTCCTGTATATGTGTCAGTTGGAGCTGTGGGTGTAACCTTGTTAGTGATGTCCTCATCATCCTCCCCTTCTTGAATTGAAGTCGTCCTCGACGGAAGCTCATCTTCCTCACCCAAGTAAGGCTTCAAATCTGCAATGTTAAATGTGGGACTAACCCCAAAATCTGCAGGCAGCTCAAGTTTATATGCATTATCATTTATTTTCTCTAACACCTTGAAAGGACCATCAGCACGTGGCATTAGCTTTGACTTGCGCAAATTAGGAAACCTATCCTTACGCAAATGTAACCAAACAAGATCTCCAGGTGCAAAGACAACACGTTTTCTACCCTTATCTCCAACAAGTTTATATTTAGCATTCATGCGCTCAATATTTTCCTTAGTTAACTCATGCATTTTTAAGATCAATTCAGCACGTTGTTTAGCATCAATATTAACCTTCTCCGAAGATGGAAGAGGCAACAAATCAATAGGTGCACGAGGTAGGAAACCATAGACAATTTCAAAAGGGCACATTTTAGTAGTAGAATGCAACGAACGATTATAAGCAAATTCAATATGAGGCAAGCTGATACAGGGTGGAACCCTAATCAGCAGATCTTTCACGAAATGGAGTGGATCCCACGATGAACACGAAGAACACGAGAGGGAACACGAGGGAAAACACGAGAGAATCACTCAAACCAACAAGAACAAGTCACACATATGCTAGATCCTCGAAACACAAAGAGATACAAGATCCATGATCAACAAGGGACGATACAAAGGGTAACCGGTTCTTCTCCGTGAGGAGGTCTTGATGATATCCCGTAGGATCTTCCCGCGAGGGGCCTTGAATCCCGTAGGATCTTCTCCGCAGAGGTCTTGAATCCGTGTGGATCTTCTCCGTGGAGGGGCCGCAGTCACTCACAAGGAGATGAACCACTAGATGAGCAAAGCTCTAGGTATCAAATGAGCTATCTCTCAGCTAACCCTCAAATGGAGGAGGGGGAGGAGTATATATAGTCTAGGTCCACGAAGGGGTAAGTGGGAGAGGGATACATGGGCCTCAGGCCCGATACACTGTGCGCAGACAGGGGCCGGATGTCCGGGCGGGGGCCGGATGTCCGGGCCTTCCCGAGACGCCGGATGTCCGGGCCGAGGGGCCGGATGTCCGGGCTGGAGGGGTTGAGCCACGGGTGTCTTCTGGACAGTGGCGCCGGATTTCCGGCCAGGGCCCGGATGTCTGGGGCGCCGGATGTCCGGGCCTGGGGGCCGGATGTCCGGGGCCTGTAGGTGCTGGCCCTTCTTCCTTCTCTTCCGCGCGCACTTGGCCTTGGTTCTTGGGTTCTCCATGGTCTCCTTGGGTGTTCCTGAACATGCATAGCACATATATTTGAGGTAGTAGGCATGTCTCACATGTAGAAAGTGGAGGTTCAGAGAGGAGCGAGTGAACCTTGTGTCCAATTGTGTGTAGTTGAGGTCTCGTCGAGTGAACATGGGGATGATCATGGGATACTCCGTATCACTTGGAAAGTGCACCTTTTGCACCGACCGAGTATCTTTTCTTGGCTATGTTGTTACTCCACAGGGAATTGAGGTTGATAAAGCCAAGATTGAAGCTATTGAGAGTTGGCCGCAGCCCAAAACGGTCACACACGTGAGGAGTTTCCTTGGCCTCGCTGGATTCTATCGGCGTTTTGTGAGAGATTTCAGCACCATTGCTGCACCTCTCAATGAGCTTACAAAGAAGGATGTGCCTTTTGTTTGGGGTACTGCACAGGAAGAAGCATTCACGGTATTGAAAGATAAGTTGACACATGCTCCTTTACTCCAACTTCCTGATTTTAATAAGACTTTTGAGCTTGAATGTGATGCTAGTGGAATTGGGTTAGGAGGGGTGTTATTACAAGATGGTAAACCTGTTGCATATTTTTCTGAAAAATTGAGTGGGCCTAGTCTGAATTATTCTACTTATGATAAGGAATTATATGCTCTTGTTCGGACTTTGGAGACATGGCAACATTATTTATGGCCCAAAGAATTTGTTATACATTCTGATCATGAATCTTTAAAGCACATTAAAAGTCAAGCAAAACTGAACCGTAGACATGCTAAATGGGTTGAATTCATAGAGACTTTCCCTTATGTTATTAAACACAAGAAGGGAAAAGAAAATGTTATTGCTGATGCATTGTCTCGTCGTTATACTATGCCTTCACAACTTGACTTTAAAATATTTGGTTTGGAGACCATCAAAGATCAATATGTGCATGATGCTGAATTTAAAGATGTATTGCAGAATTGTAAAGAAGGGAGAACATGGAACAAGTTCGTCGTTAGTGATGGATTTGTGTTTCGAGCTAACAAGCTATGCATTCCAGCTAGCTCTGTTCGTCTTTTGTTGTTGCAGGAGGCGCATGGAGGAGGATTAATGGGACACTTTGGCGTGAAGAAGACGGAGGACGTACTTGCTACACATTTCTTTTGGCCAAAGATGCGACGGGATGTTGAGCGTTTTGTTGCTCGCTGCACTACATGTCAAAAAGCTAAGTCATGACTCAATCCTCATGGTTTATATATGCCTTTGCCTGTCCCTAGTGTTCCTTGGGAAGATATATCTATGGACTTTGTTTTGGGTTTACCTCGAACAAAGAAGGGGAGGGATAGCATATTTGTTGTCGTGGATAGGTTCTCGAAGATGGCACACTTTATACCATGTCATAAAAGCTATGATGCTGCTAATGTTGCTGATTTGTTCTTTCGTGAAATTATTCGCTTGCATGGTGTGCCAAATACTATTGTTTCAGATCGTGATACTAAATTTCTTAGCCACTTTTGGAGATGTTTATGGGCTAAGTTGGGGACTAAACTGCTTTTTAGTACTACTTGTCACCCCCAAACTGATGGACAAACTGAAGTAGTCAACAGAACTTTGTCTACTATGCTTAGGGCTGTTTTGAAGAATAATAAGAAAATGTGGGAAGAATGCTTGCCTCATATTGAATTTGCTTATAATCGTTCGTTGCATTCTACTACTAAAATGTGCCCTTTAAAGCATAGTATAACGACGAGACAATGCATCAGCAATAACATTTTCTTTTCCCTTCTTGTGTTTAATAACATAAGGGAAAGTCTCTATGAATTCAACCCATTTAGCATGTCTACGGTTCAGTTTTGCTTGACTTTTAATGTGCTTTAAAGATTCATGATCAGAATGTATAACAAATTCTTTGGGCCATAAATAATGTTGCCATGTCTCCAAAGTCCGAACAAGAGCATATAATTCCTTATCGTAAGTAGAATAATTCAGACTAGGCCCACTCAATTTTTCAGAAAAATATGCAACAGGTTTACCATCTTGTAATAACACACCTCCTAACCCAATTCCACTAGCATCACATTCAAGCTCAAAAGTCTTATTAAAATCAGGAAGTTGGAGTAAAGGAGCATGTGTCAACTTATCTTTCAATACCGTGAATGCTTCTTCCTGTGCAGTACCCCAAACAAAAGGCACATCCTTCTTTGTAAGCTCATTGAGAGGTGCAGCAATGGTGCTGAAATCTCTCACAAAACGCCGATAGAATCCAGCGAGGCCAAGGAAACTCCTCACGTGTGTGACCGTTTTGGGCTGCGGCCAACTCTCAATAGCTTCAATCTTGGCTTTATCAACCTCAATTCCCTGTGGAGTAACAACATAGCCAAGAAAAGATACTCGGTAGGTGCAAAAGGTGCACTTTCTAAGGTTACCAAATAAACGTGCATCACGTAGAGCAATAAAAACAGCACGTAAATGTTCCAAATGTTGCTCCAAAGATCTGCTAAAAATCAATATATCATCAAAGTATACTACCACAAATCGTCCAATGAAAGCACGTAAAACTTCATTCATTAATCTCATGAAAGTACTAGGTGCATTAGTTAACCCAAAAGGCATGACTAACCACTCATATAATCCAAACTTAGTTTTAAATGCTGTTTTCCATTCATCTCCCAATTTCATACGAATTTGATGGTATCCACTACGCAAATCAACTTTGGAGAATATTGTAGAGCCACTCAATTCATCAAGCATATCATCTAGCCTAGGAATAGGATGACGATAACGAATAGTAATATTATTAATGGCTCTACAATCAACACACATACGCGATGTACCATCCTTTTTCGGCACTAGAATAATAGGAACAACACAAGGACTAAGGGATTCGCGTATATAACCTTTGTCGAGTAGCTCCTGTACTTGACGCATAATCTCCTTCGTCTCTTCGGGATTGGTACGGTATGGTGCGCGGTTGGGTAGTGATGCACCGGGAATTAAGTCAATCTGATGCTCAATCCCTCGAATAGGTGGTAATCCCGGTGGCACGTCTTGTGGAAAGACGTCGGCGAACTCCTGCAAAATGTTAGTGACAGCAGGAGGCAAAGAGGAAGGCACGTCCTCGAATGAAAATAATGCCTCTTTGCATACAACAGCATAGCAAACAGATTTGCTAAAATCTAGCTCATCAATATCAGATTTGGTGGCAAATAAACATGCACTTTTCAATTTAATTTCAGAAGCAACAGTAGATGGTTTATTATTAGGCTTCATTTGTTGCTCAAATTCTTTTGCCACAATCTGATTTTCACTCTTATTTTTCTCCTGTTTTGCTTTATTAGCTCTATTAATATCATCTTTTAAAATGGAATCAGGAGTCATAGGAAGCAAAGTAATATTTTTATCCTTATGAACAAGAGTATAGTGATTATTTCTACCATGGTGTACAGAATTTTTATCAAATTGCCATGGTCTACCAAGTAATAAGGAACATGCTTGCATAGGTACCACATCACAATCAACATAATCAGCATATGTAGAGATACTAAAATGCACACGAACAGTACGTGTTACCTTAACCTTGCCGCTGTTGTTGAACCATTGGATGTAGTAAGGATGTGGATGTGGTCTTGTGGTGAGAGATAGCTTCTCCACCATCTCCATGCTAGCCAAGTTGTTGCAACTCCCTCCATCTATGATCACGCGAACAGAACGTTCCTTCACAACTCCCTTTGTATGGAACAAATTATGCCTCTGATTTTGCTCAGCTTGTGTAACCTGCACACTCAAAACACGTTGAGCAACTAAACATTCATACCTGTCAGCATCTTCAGGAGCCATGTATTGCGTCTCATGATCAGAATCGTCTCCGCCGTGTTCTTCACGTGTAATAAGAGCCAAATTCTCCTCATCATAGTCACTAGCGGATTCATATCCACCATCCTCAGTAGCAATCATCACACGCTGAGATTTGCAATCTCTCGCTAAATGTCCTCTTCCCTTACAACGACGACAAATAATATCACTGGTGTGCCCTGTTGATGCCATGGAAGAAGAAGAACTCTGTGCAGGCCCAATAGGTGTGCTCTTGGCAGATAATGGTGGTTGTGCCTGCTTCCTTGTATCATGGCTGGAGGTAACAGCTGATGGAGGTGTCGGTGCAGTAGAATGTGAGGAAGTAGAGGATGCACGCGGTGTCCATGATGAAGGTCGTCCTGCAGAAAAGTTAGTCCGCGCCAATGCCTGTCGATCCTGCACTTCACGTTCAGCTTTACAAGCAAGATGGAATAAACGAGTGATAGTAGTATAATCCTTATACTCTAGAATGGTATGAATCTCTCTATTTAATCCACCCATAAAACGTGCAAGCATAGCTTCATTCTCCTCAACAATACCACATCTAATCAGGCCAGTTTGTAATTGCTGATAATATTCTTCTACAGAATTTTTTCCTTGTCTTAAGCGCTGCAGTTTTTGAAGTAATTCACGTTGATAATATGGTGGAACCCAACGAGTACGCATAGCAGTTTTCAAAGCAGTCCAAGTAGCTGGAATATGATATAATCTACAATGTTCAGACCACCAAACACATGCAAAACCAGTGAAAGCACAAACAGCAGCAGGAACACGTCTCTCCTCGGGATAGTTTAAACATGTAAAACGTTGTTCAGTTTGTAACTCCCAAGTAAGATATATATCAGGAACATATCTACCCTCAAATGGTGGAATATTCAATTTCAGTTTAGGAAGATGGTCATGTACCTCAGGTGGTGGTGCAGCCCTACCGTTGCGATGATATGCATGAGGACGACCTGGTGGTGGTGGTGCTGGTTGTTGCACGTAGTTCTGATTTTGGTCAACCTCATCCTCGTAATGGTCCTCCACCTCTGCAGTAGCAGCAGGAGCTACAGAAACATCAACAGCAGCACCAGAAGCTTGACCAGTCTCAAGGGGAACGCGCTGTGCTCGTCCCACTTGATTCGGAAGGCGCCGTTGTTGTTGTTGTTGTTGAAGAGGTGGGACAGCTGCAGCAGCCGGTGGTGGTGGAAAATGCGCAAGCAATTCAGCAAACTTGTTATCGAGCTTTGTGTCAAACGTCTTCTCCATGCCCTCTATCTTCTCCATGGCCTCGTCAAATCTGTTTAGCACATCTTGCACCTGTTCACTCATCATTTGCTGAAACTTATCATGAAGCTCCTTGTTCGTCAAGTTCTCCCAGTCAGTCTCGTCGACTTGTGATCCTGGCATGGTTAGCAGCAATAGAAACACACAAGAATATGATCCTACAGACTACTAAGAAGTGGTGGGGGTGGCGGGTGTCACAAATCCGACAAGCAAATCTCAAATTCTTACCAGTTCTTACCCAGCAGCAGGCGGTGATCGGCAACCGATGTAGTCAAAACTCTCAAAGCTTGGATAGAGCGATTACCAGGGAGAGTCAAACGCACGATGTAGATGTATGTGGAGCTGGGAAGGCTTATAATATGGTAGCAAAAAGGGTCAGCAATAATCAATTCAGAGATGCAAAGGTGAATAAACGCTCAACGGCGGTACTGTGCTGGTCCTAGGCTAGACCGTACTAGAGACGCGAGCCTAGAACACTAACGAAATCACGGCGCTGCACGTAATCAAGGGGAAAGCACACTCTGAAAATTTTTTTCGCCTCTTTTTTTTTTTTTTGCGCTGCTTTTTTTTTTTGCCGAAAATCACTATAATGGCGAGTGTCTCAAAACACTTCCCAAGTCAAACTAAGATGATAGGCACGGAATTTTTTTGATGAATTTTTTTTTCGGAATCAGGGCAGCGACAACGAAAAAGTGCGGGAAAAAAATCAGTATGGTGGCACGTGTCTCAAAAGACTCAGAAAAGCCCAAAAGTAGGATAGGAAAAAAATATTTTCACCTGTCGAAATTTTGGCCTAAAAACTGCCCGGGGGTCTCCAGACTCTTTTTTTTTTCCGAGACCTACGTAGGCAAGGAAACACAAATCCGAAACCTAGATGGATTTCGAGAACAAACCTAATATGAAAAGAACTCGGATTGGTGGTGGATATATGGTGGTAGGATATGGCAGCGGTGGTAGGTTATGGCAGCGGTGGTGGTATATGGATTCGGATTGGTGGTGGTATATGGATACGGATCGGTGGTGGTATGTGGCAGTAGTGATGAAGATGTTGCGGCGGCGGCGTGACAACTTATGACCAGAACTCGAAACTCTAAAAGACTAGACGCTAAGACCAGCAACTGGACGGTTTACGATGCAACCTCAAATTCAACAAAGCAAATACAGAAAAGATTATGCAAAGGCTCAGATTGGTTCGGATGGGATGAACTAACCCTAATTTTTTTTTTGGCTTTTTCGTGGACTATAGGTATGAAGAACAGACTCGATCTAAACTATGAAAAACTGTAAAATCTCACCGAGCAACCTGGAAATCTGATACCACTTGATAGAGGCAAAGGTGTCCCGTCTTTCGATGAGATGGTGGTTATCGTTTTGGAGGAAGTCGACTACGAACGTACGAGGACGTCGCGCCTTAGCAATCGCTAAACCAACTCCGAGAGGTTGTTGACCACGCCGGAGCACGATCAACCTGACCACGAAGGTCTGTTTCCTGCAGGCAAACGAAGAACAAGCAAGAAACTAAGATTGCAATCTGGATATTGCGAATATAAGAGGAAAGCTTTATTGATCAAGGTGGGGTTCTGTGACGCCTTGGTCTGGTCGTTGAACACAAACGAAGTACGCGATGTTGCAGCTATGGCGAACTTTTAATCTAAACAAAACCCAAAGTCTAAACGACGCCCTAAGGGCTGTATATATGAGGGAAAGAGGGGGGGAATTTCGTGGCCCTTGGTGGAGGGGTCCGAAACCAACCCTAACTCATGTTTCCCCACACATACGGACTCTAAAAACAGCCTATACTCAAGTATTTCGAAATTACATGGGCCTGGCCCAATAATAAGGTGACGCAGCACCTAAAATAGCCTCTGGACGAAATTTATGAAGTGGCATCTTGTATATTTCGTCCAAGGCTTCTCGCACTCATTATGGTGGCTTCAAAGTCCTGAAATCATCCATTGTAACTCCATTCTTGTCCCCCTTGCGCATGCCATCATCTCCATGCTTGATCTTGCTCCAATGTTCATCATTCTTGTCCAAGCTAGGCCCTTCATTTGTAAGCAAGACAAATGTATCCAATTTAGGCAGCATCATATTCTCATGAACATTAGATTCATTACCAAGAAACGAAAGTACCTAGTAATTTAATTGGCGTGCGCGAGCTCTAGTAATTGGTCCTGTATATGTGTCAGTTGGAGCTGTGGGTGTAACCTTGTTAGTGATGTCCTCATCAGCGTCACCTTATTATTAGGCCAGGCCCATGTAATTTCGAAATAGTTGAATATAGGCTATTTTTAGAGTCCGTATGTGTGGGGAAACAAGAGTTAGGGTTGGTTTCGGACCCCTCCACCAAGGGCCACGAAATTCCCCCCTCTTCCCCCCATATATACAGCCCTTAGGGCGTCGTTTAGACTTTGGGTTTTGTGTAGATTAAAGTTCGCCATAGCTGCAACTTCGCGTACTTCGTTTGTGTTCAACGACCAGACAAAGACATCACAGAACCCCAACTTTGATCAATAAATCTTTCCTCTTATATTCGCAATATCCAGATTGCAATCTTAGTTTCTTGCTTGTTCTCCGTTTGCCTGCAGGAAATAGACCCTCGTGGTCAGGTTGATCGTGCTCCGGCGTGGTCAATAGCCTCTCGGAGTTGGTTTAGCGATTGCTAAGGCACGACGTCCTCGCACGTTCGAAGTCGGATCGTCTAAGTCTACTCCAACAAAAATGATAGCCACCATCTCATCGAAAGACGGGACACCTTTGCCTCTATCACCACTCAAGAACATGACATGATGCTCAACCAAGTATGATGCAAGACAAGTCGATATGATGCAATATATGGCAAGGGATGATGCCCTCAAGAACAACACAAACCAACAAGTTTAAATGAGGCCGGAATCAACATATAACATTTCCGGTAATTCCTCATATGCACATTCTGAATTTGGTCAAGATCTGAAAAAACCTTAAGTTAAAGTTGTTAAATAGCAAGTTAACATGCACCATGATGATCTACTCAAAATTCTAGTCAAGTTTCATATAAAGTTTGTTTAATTCAGAGCTACGGCCTAGAAGATATGAGCAAAACAAGACAAGCATGGAAAATAAGCAAGATGCATCCAAACAACAAGAAAACACACTCCAAACATGTAGACAACATAATATTATGCTTCTACATGCAAAATCACACAGGTTTCATATATAGCACGCTCAAAACGGAGCAACGGTTCAACACATACACACGAAACAAGATATAACAACAAGCTCTCCAAAGTCAGCAACATAGCAACTTTGGAGCAAGGTATATATATGCTACAGCACCCAAACATGATAACAAGAGGCATGGATGTGAAGTAGACATGATACTTAACAAGCATGAACTTAGAACACACCCAAAAGCTTGCTGAAACACAATTAACCAAACATGGCAAGTTGCAATAAATTTATCCAGACTTGGTCAAAATCTGGGAAGGCAAAAACATCATCACGATGCTGTCTTCGGAGGCACAAAACAACAAGCATATAAACTCCACTAAGTATATAAAGATCATGGACATGTAATAGACATAGCATACATCAAACAACTCCATAGAAGGCATGGATCAATAACAACAAGCTTCATCAAATTGATCATGCTGATAAAAAGCTGACATGTAAATTTATAGCAACTTGAGAGCAAGAAATAAATATGCTACAGCTGGCCATATGTGCAAATGAGGGCATGGATGGATAGAGCATAACATGGACAACAAGACATGATCATGTAGGAAATATGCCCTAGAGCCAATAATAAAGATGTTATTTGTATTTCCTTATATCATGATAAATGTCTTTTATTCATGCTAGAATTGTATTAACCGGAAACTTGATACATGTGTGAATACATAAGACAAAACAGTATGTCCATAGTATGCCTCTACTAGACTAGCTCATTGGTCAAAGATGGCTATGTATCCTAGCCATAGACATGAGTTGTCATTTGATCAACGGGATCACATCATTAGGAGAATGATGTGATGGACTAGACCCATCTGTTAGCTTAGCACTATGATCGTTTAGTTTTACTGCTATTGCTTTCTTCATGACTTATACATGTTCCTATGACTATGAGATTATGCAACTCCCGGATACCGTAGGAACACCTTGTGTGCTATCAAACGTCACAACGTAACTGGGTGATCATAAAGATGCTCTACATGTGTCTCCGAAAGTGTTCGTGGTGTTGGCATAGATCAAGACTAGGATTTGTCACTCCGAGTGTCGGAGAGGTATCTCTGGGCCCTCTCGGTAATGCACATCATAATAAGCCTTGGAAGCAAAAGACTAATGAGTTAGTCACAAGATGATATATTACGGGACGAGTAAAGAGACTTGCCGGTAACGAGATTGAACTAGGTATAGAGATACCGACGATCGAATCTCGGGCAAGTAACATACCGATGACAAAAGGAACAACGTATGTTGTTATACGGTTTGACCGATAAGGATCTTCGTAGAATATGTAGGATCCAATATGAGCATCCAGGTTCCGCTATTGGTTATTGACCGGAGCTGAGTCTCGGTCATGTCTACATAGTTCTCGAACCCGTAGGGTCCGCACGCTTAACGTTTGATGACGATCGGTATTATGAGTTTATGAGTTTTGATGTACCGAAGGTAGTTCGGAGTCCCAGATGAGATCACGGACATGACGAGGACTCTCGGAATGTCCGAGACATAAAGATTGATATATTGGACGACTATATTCGGACA
>LR738711.1:447880404-447954520 GCA_902687465.1 Secale cereale | reverse complement strand
GCGGGGGGGGGGGGGGTTACCGGAACCCCTGGGGAAGCTATGGGCCTTAATGGGCCGTAGGAGAAAGAGGGAAGGAGGGCCAGGGTTGGGCCGCGCGCCCCCACCCCTTGGTCCGAATTGGACAAGGAGGGAGGGGGGCCGGCGCCCCTTTCCTTCTCCTTCTCCCTCTCCTTCCTTCCCTCCTTCTCCCTTTTGGTAGTTCCTACTAGGAATAGGATTGCAATCCTATTCCTAGTAGGATTGCACCTCCTAGGCGCGCCACAAAGGGCCGGCCGGCCTCCCCCTTGCTCCTTTATATACGGGGGCAGGGGGGCAACCAAAGACACACAAGTTGAATTGTTTTAGCCGTGTGCGGTGCCCCCCTCCACAGAAACACACCTCGGTCATACAGTTGCAGTGCTTAGGCGAAGCCCTGCGTCGGTAAATACATCATATCCGTCACCACACCGTCGTGCTGACGAAACTCTCCCGTGAAGCTCAACTGGATCAAGAGCTCGTGGGACGTCATCAAGCTGAACGTGTGCTGGACGCGGAGGTGCCGTACGTTCGGTACTTGATCGGTTGGATTGCGAAGAAGTTCGACTACATCAACCGCGTCACTGGACGCTTCCGCTCCCGGTCTACGAGGGTACATAGACACACTCTCCCTCTCGTTGCTATACATCTGGTAGCTAGATCTTGCGTGATCGTAGGAAAATTTTAAAATACTACGTTCCCCAACAGTGGCATCATGAGCCAGGTCTATGCGTAGATGATATGCACGAGTAGAACACAATGAGTTGTGGGCGATACTAGTCATACTGCTTACCAGCATGTCATACTTTGCTTCGGCGGTATTGTGAGATGAAGCGGCCCGGACCGACATTACGCGTACGCTTACGCGAGACTGGTTTCACCGTTATGAGCACTCGTTGCTTAAAGGTGACTGGCGGGTGTTTGTCTCTCTCACTTTAGCTGAATCAAGTGTGGCTACGCCCGGTCCTTGTGAAGGTTAAAACAGCACATACTTGACGAAACATCGTTGTGGTTTTGTATGCGTAGGTAAGAACGGTTCTTGCTAAGCCCGTAGCAGCCACGTAAAACTTGCAACAACAAAGTAGAGGACATCTAACTTGTTTTTGCAGGGCATGTTGTGATGTGATATGGTCAAGACATGATGAGATATACGGTTTTGTATGAGATGATCATGTTTTGTAAAATTATCGGCAACTGGCAGGAGCCATATGGTTGTCGCTTTATTGTATGAAATGCAATCGCCATGTAATTGCTTTACTTTATCACTAAGCGGTAGCGATAGTTGTAGAAGCAATAGTTGGCGAGACGACAACGATGCTACGATGGAGATCAAGGTGTCGCGCCGGTGACGAAGGTGATCATGACGGTGCTTTGGAGATGGAGATCAAAAGCACAAGATGATGATGGCCATATCATGTCACATATTTTGATTGCATGTGATGTTTATCTTATTATGCTTCTTATTTTGCTTAGAACGACGGTAGCATTATAAGATGATCCCTTACTAAATTTCAAGGTATAAGTGTTCTCCCTGAGTATGCACCCTTGCGAAAGTTCGTCGTGCCGAGACACCACGTGATGATCGGGTGTGATAAGCTCTACGTTCAAATACAACGGGTGTAATCCAGTTTTGCACACGCAGAATACTCGGGTTAAACTTGACGAGCCTAGCATATGCAGATATGGCATCGGAACACTGGAAACCGAAAGGTTGGGCGTGAATCATATAGTAGATATGATCAACATAAGATGTTCACCATTGAAACTACTCCACCTCACGTGATGATTGGACATGGTTTAGTTGATTTGTATCACGTGATCATTTAGATAATCGGAGGGATGTCTATCTAAGTGGGAGTTCATTAAGTAATTAATTGAACTTTAATTTATCATGAACTTAGTCCTGATAGTTTTTGCATATCTATGTTGTTGTAGATCAATGGCCCGTGCTATCGTTCCTTTGAATTTTAATGCATTCCTAGAGAAAGCTAAGTTGAAATATGATGGTAGCAATTACACGGACTGGGTCCGTAACTTGAGGATTATCCTCATTGCTGCACAGAAGAATTATGTCCTTGAAGCACCGCTAGGTGACAAGCCCCCTCCCGCCAATGTAGACGCTTTGAACGTCTGGCAGACGCGGTCTGATGACTACACGGTAGTTCAGTGTGCCATGCTTTACGGCTTAGAACCGGGACTTCAACGACGTTTTGAACGTCATGGACCATATGAGATGTTCCAGGAGTTGAAGTTAATATACCAAGCAAATGCCCGAATTGAGAAATATGAGATTTCCAATAAGTTATACAGCTGCAAGATGGAGGAGAATAGTTCTATCAGTGAACACTTGCTCAGAATGTCTGGGTACTACAATCATATGACTCAACTTGGTTGCAAAGTTGACGAGGATAGTGTTATTGATAGAGTTCTTCAATCACTGCCACCAAGCTATAAAGGCTTCGTGATGAACTATAATATGCAAGGGATGCAGAAGACTATTCCCGAGCTCTTCGCTATGCTCAAAGCTGCGGAGGTAGAAATCAAAAAGGAGCATCAAGTGTTGATGGTTAACAAGACCACTAGTTTCAAGAAAAAGGGCAAAGGAAAGAAGGGGAACTTCAAGAAGAATAGCAAGACAGTTGCTACTCCCACGAAGAAACCCAAGTCTGGAGCCAAGCCTGAAACTGAGTACTTCTACTGCAAAGGGACTGGACACTGGAAGCGGAACTGCCCCAAGTATTTGGCGGATAAGAAGGATGGCAAGGTGAACAAAGGTATATGTGATATACATGTTATTGATGTGTACCTTACTAATGCTCGTAGTAGTACCTGGGTATTTGATACCGGTTCGGTTGCTAATATTTGTAACTCGAAACAGGGACTACGGATTAAACGAAGATTAGCTAAGGACGAGGTGACGATGCGCGTGGGAAATGGTTCCAAAGTCGATGTGATCGTCGTCGGCACGCTACCTCTACATCTACCTTCTGGATTAGTTTTAGACCTAAATAATTGTTATTTGGTGCCAGCGTTGAGCATGAACATTATATCTGGATCTTGTTTGTTGCGAGACGGTTATTCATTTAAGTCATAGAATAATGGTTGTTCTATTTTTATGAATAATATCTTTTATGGTCATGCACCCTTGAAGAGTGGTCTATTCTTATTGGATCTCGATTGTAGTGATACACATATTCATAATATTGAAGCCAAAAGATGCAAGGTTAATAATGATAGTGCAACTTATTTGTGGCACTGCCGTTTAGGTCATATTGGTGTAAAGCGCATGAAGAAACTCCATAGTGATGGACTTTTGGAATCACTTGATTATGAATCACTTGGTGCTTGCGAACCATGCCTCATGGGCAAGATGACTAAAACTCTGTTCTCTGGAACTATGGAGCGAGCAACAGATTTGTTGGAAATCATACATACTGAAGTATGTGGGCCAATGAGTGTTGAAGCTCGCGGCGGGTATCGTTATTTTCTGACCTTCACTGATGATTTGAGCAGATATGGGTATATCTACTTAATGAAGCACAAGTCTGAAACATTTGAAATGTTCAAAGAATTTCAGAGTGAAGTAGAGAATCATCGTAACAAGAAAATAAAGTTTCTACGATCTGATCGTGGAGGAGAATATTTGAGTTACGAGTTTGGTCTTCATTTGAAACAATGTGGAATAGTTTCACAACTCACGCCACCCGGAACACCACAGCGTAATGGTGTGTCCGAACGTCGTAACCGTACTTTATTGGATATGGTGCGATCTATGATGTCTCTTACCAATTTATCACTATCGTTTTGGGGTTATGCTTTAGAGACAGCTGCATTCACGTTAAATAGGGCACCATCTAAATCCGTTGAGACGACACCTTATGAACTATGGTTTGGCAAGAAACCAAAGTTGTCGTTTCTTAAAGTTTGGGGCTGCGATGCTTATGTGAAAAAGCTTCAACCTGATAAGCTCGAACCCAAGTCAGAGAAATGTGTCTTCATAGGATACCCAAAAGAGACTGTTGGGTATACCTTCTATCACAGATCCGAAGGCAAGATATTCGTTGCTAAGAATGGATCCTTTCTAGAGAAGGAGTTTCTCTCGAAAGAAGTGAGTGGGAGGAAAGTAGAACTTGATGAGGTAATTGTACCTTCTCCTGAATTGGAAAGTAGTACATCACAGAAAATTGTTCCAGTGATTCCTACAGCAATTAGTGAGGAAGCTACTGATGATGATCATGAAACTTCAGACCAAGTTTCTGCTGAACGTCGTAGATCAACCAGAGTACGTTCCGCACCAGAGTGGTATGACAACCCAGTTCTGGAAGTCATGTTATTAGACCATGATGAACCTACAAACTATGAGGAAGCGATGATGAGCCCAGATTCCACAAAATGGCTTGAGGCCATGAAATCTGAGATGGGATCCATGTATGAGAACAAAGTGTGGACTTTGGTTGACTTGCCCGATGATCGGCAAGCCATCGAAAATAAATGGATCTTCAAGAGGAAGACCGACGCAGACGGTAATGTTACTGTTTACAAAGCTCGACCTGTTGCGAAAGGGTTTCGACAAGTTCAAGGAGTTGACTATGATGAGACGTTCTCACCTGTGGCGATGCTTAAGTCTGTCCGAATCATGTTAGCAATTGCCGCATTTTATGATTATGAAATATGGCAAATGGATGTCAAAACTACATTCCTGAATGGATATCTCAAAGAAGAGTTGTATATGATGCAACCAGAAGGTTTTGTCGATCCAAAAGGTGCTAACAAAGTATGCAAGCTCCAGCGATCCATATATGGACTGGTGCAAGCATCTCGGAGTTGGAATATACGCTTTGATGAGGTGATCAAAGCATATGGTTTTATACAGACTTTTGGAGAAGCCTGTATTTACAAGAAAATGAGTGGGAGCTTTGTAGCATTTCTGATATTATATGTGGATGACATATTGTTGATTGGAAATGATATAGAATTTCTGGATAGCATAAAAGGATACTTCAATAAGAGTTTTTCAATGAAAGACCTCGGTGAAGCTGCTTATATATTAGGCATCAAGATCTGTAGAGATAGATCAAGACGCTTAATTGGACTTTCACAAAGCACATACCTTGATAAAGTTTTGAAGAAGTTCAAAATGGATCAGTAGAAGAAAGGGTTCTTGCTTGTGTTACAAGGTATGAAGTTGAGTAAGACTCAATGCCCGACCACTGCAGAAGATAGAGAGAAAATGAAAGTAATTCCCTATGCCTCAGCCATAGGATCTATCATGTATGCAATGCTGTGTACCAGACCTGATGCGTGCCTTGCTATAAGTCTAGCAGCCTTGCTATAAGTCTAGCAGGGAGGTACCAAAGTAATCCAGGAGTGGATCACTGGATAGCGGTCAAGAACATCCTGAAGTACTTGAAAAGGACAAAGGATATGTTTCTCATATATGGAGGTGACAAAGAGCTCGTCGTAAACGGTTACGTCGATTCTAGCTTTGACACTGATCCGGATGACTCTAAGTCACAAACCGGATATGTATTTTTATTGAACGGTGGAGTTGTCAGTTGGTGCAGTTCCAAGCAGAGCGTCGTGGCGGGATCTACGTGTGAAGCGGAATACATAGCTGCTTCGGAAGCAGCAAATGAAGGAGTCTGGATGAAGGAGTTCATATCCGATCTAGGTGTAATACCTAGTGCATCGGGTCCAATGAAAATCTTTTGTGACAACACTGGAGCAATAGCCTTGGCGAAGGAATCCAGGTTTCACAAGAGAACAAAGCACATCAAAAGACGCTTCAATTCAATCTGCGATCTAGTCTAGGAAGGAGACATAGAGATTTGCAAGATACATATGGATCTGAATGTTGCAGACCCGTTGACTAAGCCTCTTCCACGGGCAAAACATGATCAGCACCAGGACTCCATGGGTGTGAGGATCATCACTTTGTAATCTAGATTATTGACTCTAGTTCAAGTGGGAGACTGAAGGAAATATGCCCTAGAGGCAATAATAAAGATGTTATTTGTATTTCGTTATATCATGATAAGTGTCTTTTATTCATGCTAGAATTGTATTAACCGGAAACTTGATACATGTGTGAATACATAAGACAAAACAGTATGTCCCTAGTATGCCTCTACTAGACTAGCTCATTGGTCAAAGATAGCTATGTTTCCTAGCCATAGACATGAGTTGTCATTTGATCAACGGGATCACATCATTAGGAGAATGATGTGATGGACTAGACCCATCCGTTAGCTTAGCACTATGATCGTTTAGTTTTACTGCTATTGCTTTCTTCATGACTTATACATGTTCCTATGACTATGAGATTATGCAACTCCCGGATACCGTAGGAACACCTTGTGTGCTATCAAACGTCACAACGTAACTGGGTGATCATAAAGATGCTCTACAGGTGTCTCCGAAAGTGTTCGTGGTGTTGGCATAGATCAAGACTAGGATTTGTCACTCCGAGTGTCGGAGAGGTATCTCTGGGCCCTCTCGGTAATGCACATCATAATAAGCCTTGCAAGCAAAAGACTAATGAGTTAGTCACGAGATGATGTATTATGGAACGAGTAAAGAGACTTGCCGGTAACGAGATTGAACTAGGTATAGAGATACCGACGATCGAATCTCGGGCAAGTAACATACCGATGACAAAAGGAACAACGTATGTTGTTATACGGTTTGACCGATAAGGATCTTCGTAGAATATGTAGGAGCCAATATGAGCATCCAGGTTCCGCTATTGGTTATTGACCGGAGATGAGTCTCGGTCATGTCTACATAGTTCTCGAACCCGTAGGGTCCGCACGCTTAACGTTTGATGACGATCGGTATTATGAGTTTATGAGTTTTGATGTACCGAAGGTAATTCGGAGTCCCAGATGAGATCACGGCCATGACGAGGAGTCTCGGAATGTACGAGACATAAAGATTGATATATTGGACGACTATATTCGGTCAACGGAAGTGTTCCATAAAGTTTCGGAATTTACCGGAGTACCGGGTGGGTTACCGGAACCCCTGGGGAAGCTATGGGCCTTAATGGGCCATTGGAGAAAGAGGGAAGGAGGGCCAGGGCTGGGCCGTGCGCCCCACCCCTTGGTCCGAATTGGACAAGGAGGGAGGGGGGGGGGGGGCGGCGCCCCTTTCCTTCTCCTTCTCCCTCTCCTTCCTTTCCCCCTTCTCCCTTTTGGTAGTTCCTACTAGGAATAGGATTGCAATCCTATTCCTAGTAGGATTGCACCTCCTAGGCGCGCCACAAGGGGCCGGCCGGCCTCCCCCCTTGCTCCTTTATATACAGAGGTAGGGGCGCACCCAAAGACACACAAGTTGAATTGTTTTAGCCATGTGCGGTGCCCCCCTCCACAGAAACACACCTCGATCATATCGTTGCAGTGCTTAGGCGAAGCCCTGCACCGGTAAATACATCATATCTGTCACCACGCCATCGTGCTGACGAAACTCTCCCGTGAAGCTCAACTGGATCAAGAGCTCGTGGGACGTCATCAAGCTGAACTTGTGCTGAATGCGGAGGTGCCGTACGTTCGGTACTTGATCGGTTGGATCGCGAAGAAGTTCGACTACATCAACCGCGTCACTAGACGCTTCCGCTCCCGGTCCACGAGGGTACGTAGACACACTCTCCCTCTCGTTGCTATACATCTGGTAGATAGGTCTTGCGTGATCGTAGGAATTTTTTAAAATACTATGTTCCCCAACAGAAGCATGCAACAATTTTACAACATGCACAAAGTTATCATCACCACAAGCATGCAACAATTTTACAGTTATCAGCAGTTTTAAACAAGTAGCACTCTTGCAACAGGGATTAGGGCATCAATATAAACTCAAACAAGCATGCCACAATGGAACAAAATGAAAAGCATATCACCACGATCATTTTGACATATCATATGCATCATTTGGATAAGCACACAAAAAGTTACAACCACTCAAAGTATGCAACATTTTTACAATTCTCAGGGACTTAGAGGGAAAATAGACCTCGGGGTGGACATGTCCGGGCATGGACGGACATGTCCGTCGGTGGCGTGGGAACGGGCTCACCTGTCAGTGGCACGGGGAGGAAGACCTGGACATGTCCCGCTCCTAAGGTGGACACGTCCGGCCCGGCGGGAGCGTTTGGTTCAGGGGTCGACGGGATCTGGGACGCCGGGGTGGACGAGGCCGTCCCGGCAGCAGAGAAGCAGCGGCGGGGTCATCGAGGCCGTGGTGCGGCGATGCCGGCGGCCGGCGGCGAGGGGAATGACGGAAGCGGCGGATCCGGCTAGCGGACCATCGGATCTGGTCGGGGAAGGGGACAGGAGGCCGGCGGCGACGCAGAGGGAGGGTCCGGCGACCCTGTGGGGGCGGAGGAGGGCGACGAGGCGACGACGAGCTGGCTGGAGGCGTGCGGGGTGCGGGCGCTCGGAGGCGGGGAGCGACGGTGCAGTGCTCGGGCCTGAGGCCCAGGTCGGGCCCGGGGCGGGCCAGCTGCAGGATGCGGCAGGCCATGGCTGCGGGGAGGCGTGGGGAGGACGTGGAGATGCCAAGTGGAGGCTCGGGATTGGCCTGAGGCGTTGGTTGAGGCTGCGCTAGCCAGGGGCTGCCAAGTGGCGTTGGTGAGGTGGAGGGCGCCGGATTTGGAGGAGGAGGGGGTTGGCTGCGCAAAATTTGAGGCAGGGGAGGCTAGTGGTAGGGGAAGATGTAGGGGATGCCAAAAATGGCAAGGGGGGGTCTATATATAGGCATAGGGCTAGGATTAGGGGGGTTTTTAGGCCGTTTCGGACCGTACGATCTCGATCGTGCGGATCCGAGCGGAGGGGGAGTTAGGCAGGCCTAGTGGGCTGTTTAGATGGGTCTCGGGCTGCGAGGAGAGAAGGGAAAAGAGGCCCGCGGGGTTTTCGGAGACCGAAAACGTGCGACGATTTAACCGGCTACTAGTGCCGCTATATTTAACGGTTGGGCTATCACACGAGCTCCAAATGCGATGAAATTTGGCAGGAGGCCTGTCTACACTATAATAAGACCACATGCCAAGTTTCATCCCATTCCGAGAATATTTTCCGGCCACACATAAAACAAATATTCGGAGGCGCCGCGGGCGCGTGCAAGTGTGTCTGGGCTCAGAACGGACAACGGAAAGGACGGGCGGACTCGGACGGATGCAAGTTTTGAAAACATGAGGATGCAATGCATATGATGACAAGGAAAAGTGCAACACGCAAGCAGATGACATGGCAACAACGATGAATAACTGGCTCACACCTGGCGCACCGGTCTCGCGGTGTCACACATTCGTACCATGATCATCAATGATGACGGATCTTATGACTCAATGAGCGACGATGAGATGGACGCCCTTGAGCATGTAGCTATGCATCGACAAGTGAATGAAGATGAAGACCATCAAGTGTTTTGCGACAATGATTCGAGTCCCAATCTCGTTGTCTCCAAGGTCTTGACACTCCAACATCAACAAGATGACGACCAACGATGTCACATTTTCCATACCAAGGCCGACATCAATGGACGCTCCATCAAGGTTATCATCGATGGAGGAAGCTGTCATAACTTGGCAAGCGAAGAGCTATGCGACAAGCTACATTTGGTCAAGACGAAGCACCCTCATCCTTACAAGGTCTAATGGCTTAATGATAGAGGCAAAGGTGTCCCATCTTTCGATGAGATGGTGGCTATCGTTTGGAGGAAGTCGACTTTGACGATCCGACTACGAACGTGCGAGGACATCGCGCCTTAGCAATCGCTAAACCAACTCCGAGAGGTTATTGACCACGCCGCAGCACGATCAACCTGACCACGAAGGTCTGTTTCCTGCAGGCAAACGAAGAACAAGCAAGAAACTGAGATTGCAATCTGGATATTGCGAATTCAAGAGGAAAACTTTATTGATCAAGTGGGGTTCTGTGACGTCTTTGTCTGGTCGTTGAACACAAACGAAGTACGCGAAGTTGCAGCTATGGCGAACGTTAATCTAAACAAAACCCAAAGTCTAAACGACGCCCTAAGGGTTGTATATATGGGGAAAAGAGGGGGGAATTTCGTGGCCCTTGGTGGAGGGGTCCGAAACAAACCCTAACTCTTGTTTCCCCCATACATACGGACTCTAAAAATAGCCTATACTCAAGTATTTCGAAATTACATGGGCCTGGCCCAATAATAAGGTGACGCAGCACCTATAATAGCATCTGGACGAAATTTATGAAGTGGAATCTTGTATATTTCGTCCAAGGCTTCACACACTCATTATGGTGGCTTCAAAGTCCTGAAATCATCATTTGTAACTCCATTCTTATTCCCCTTGCGCATGCCATCATCTCCATGCTTGATCTTGCTCCAATGTTCATCCTTCTTGTCCATGCTAGGCCCTTCATTTGTAAGCAAGACAAATGTATCCAATTTAGGCAGCATCATATTCTCATGAACATTAGATTCATTACCAAGAAACGAAAGTACCTGGTAATTTAATTGGCGTGCGCGAGCTCTAGTAATTGGTCCTGTATATGTGTTAGTTGGAGCTGTGGGTGTAACCTTGTTAGTGATGTCCTCATCATCCTCCCCTTCTTGAATTGAAGTCGTCCTCGACGGAAGCTCACCTTCCTCACCCAAGTAAGGCTTCAAATCTGCAATGTTAAATGTGGGACTAACCCCAAAATCTGCAGGCAACTCAAGTTTATATGCATTATCATTTATTTTCTCTAACACCTTGAAAGGACCATCAGCACGTGCCATTAGCTTTGACTTCCGCAAATTAGGAAACCTATCCTTACGCAAATGTAACCAAACAAGATCTCCAGGTGCAAAGACAACACGTTTTCTACCCTTATCTCCAACAAGTTTATATTTAGCATTCATGCGCTCAATATTTTCCTTAGTTAACTCATGCATTTTTAAGATTAATTCAGCACGTTGTTTAGCATCAAAATTAACCTTCTCTGAAGATGGAAGAGGCAACAAATCAATAGGTGCACGAGGTAGGAAACCATAGACAATTTCAAAAGGGCACATCTTAGTAGTAGAATGCAACGAACGATTATAAGCAAATTCAATATGTGGCAAGCATTCTTCCCACATTTTCTTGTTATTCTTCAAGACAACCTTAAGCATAGTAGACAAAGTTCTATTGACTACTTCAGTTTGTCCATCAGTTTGGGGGTGACATGAAGTACTAAAAAGCAGTTTAGTCCCCAACTTAGCCCATAAACATCTCCAAAAGTGGCTAAGAAATCTACTATCACGATCTGAAACAATAGTACTTGGCACACCATGCAAGCGAATAATTTCACGAAAGAACAAATCAGCAACATTAGCAGCATCATCGCTTTTATGACATGGTATAAAGTGTGCCATCTTCGAGAACCTATCCACGACAACAAATATGATATCCCTCCCCTTCTTTGTTCGAGGTAAACCCAAAACAAAGTCCATAGATATATCTTCCCAAGGAACACTAGGGACAAGCAAAGGCATATATAAACCATGAGGATTGAGTCGTGACTTAGCTTTTTGACATGTAGTGCAGCGACCAACAAATCGCTCAACATCCCGTCGCATGTTTGGCCAAAAGGAATGTGTAGCAAGTACGTCCTCCGTCTTCTTCATGCTAAAGTGTCCCATTAATCCTCCTCCATGCGCCTCCTGCAACAACAAAAGACGAACAGAGCTAGCTGGAATGCATAGCTTGTTAGCACGAAACACAAATCCATCGTTAACGACGAACTTGTTCCATGTTCTCCCTTCTTTACAATTCTGCAAAACATCTTTAAATTCAGCATCATGTACATATTGATCTTTGATGGTCTCCAAACCAAATATTTTAAAGTCAAGTTGTGAAAGCATAGTATAACGACGAGACAATGCATCAGCAATAACATTTTCTTTTCCCTTCTTGTGTTTAATAACATAAGGGAAAGTCTCTATGAATTCAAACCATTTAGCATGCCTACGGTTCAGTTTTGCTTGACTTTTAATGTGCTTCAAAGATTCATGATCAGAATGTATAACAAATTCTTTGGGCCATAAATAATGTTGCCATATTTCCAAAGTCCGAACAAGAGCATATAATTCCTTATCATAAGTAGAATAATTCAAACTAGGCCCACTCAATTTTTTAGAAAAGTATGCAACAAGTTTACCATCTTGTAATAACACACCTCCTAACCCAATTCCACTAGCATCACATTCAAGCTCAAAAGTCTTATTAAAATCAGGAAGTTGGAGTAAAGGAGCATGTGTCAACTTATCTTTCAATACCGTGAATGCTTCTTCCTGTGCAGTACCCCAAACAAAAGGCACATCCTTCTTTGTAAGCTCATTGAGAGGTGCAGCAATGGTGCTGAAATCTCTCACAAAACGCCGATAGAATCCATCGAGGCCAAGGAAACTCCTCACGTGTGTGACCGTTTTGGGCTGCGGCCAACTCTCAATAGCTTCAATCTTGGCTTTATCAACCTCAATTCCCTGTGGAGTAACAACATAGCCAAGAAAAGAGACTCGGTCGGTGCAAAAGGTGCACTTTCCAAGGTTACCAAACAAACGTGCATCACATAGAGCAATAAAAACATCACGTAAATGTTCCAAATGTTGCTCCAAAGATCTGCTAAAAATCAATATATCATCAAAGTATACTACCACAAATCGTCCAATGAAAGCACGTAAAACTTCATTCATTAATCTCATGAAAGTACTAGGTGCATTAGTTGACCCAAAAGGTATGACTAACCACTCATATAATCCAAACTTAGTTTTAAATGCTGTTTTCCATTCATCTCCCAATTTCATACGAATTTGATGGTATCCACTACGCAAATCAACTTTGGAGAATATTGTAGAGCCACTCAATTCATCAAGCAAATCATCTAGCCTAGGAATAGGATGACGATAACGAATAGAAATATTATTAATGCCTCTACAATCAACACACATACGCGATGTACCATCCTTTTTCGGCACTAGAATAATAGGAACAGCACAAGGACTAAGGGATTCGCGTATATAACCTTTGTCGAGTAGCTCCTGTACTTGACGCATAATCTCCTTCGTCTCTTCTGGATTGGTACGGTATGGTGCGCGGTTGGGTAGCGATGCATCGGGAATTAAGTCAATCTGATGCTCAATCCCTCGAATAGGTGGTAATCTCGGTGGCACGTCTTGTGGAAAGACGTCGACGAACTCCTGCAAAATGTTAGTGACAGCAGGAGGCAAAGAGGACGACACGTCCTCGAATGAAAATAATGCCTCATTGCACACAAAAGCATAGCAAACAGATTTGCTAAAATCTAATTCATCAATATCAGATTTGGTGGCAAGTAAACATGCACTTTTCAATTTAATTTCAGAAGCAACAGTACATGGTTTACTATTAGGCTTCATTTGTTGCTCAAATTATTTTGCCACAATCTGATTTTCACTCTTATTTTTCTCCTGTTTTGCTTTATTAGCTCTATTAATACCATCTTTCAAAATGGAATCAGGAGTCATAGGAAGCAAAGTAATATTTTTATCCTTATGAACAAGAGTATACTGATTGTTTCTACCATGGTGTACAGAATTTTTATCAAATTGCCATGGTCTACCAAGTAATAAGGAACATGCTTGCATAGGTACCACATCACAATCAACATAATCAGCATATGTTGAGATACTAAAATGCACACGAACAATACGTGTTACCTTAACCTTGCCGCTGCTGTTGAACCATTGGATGTAGTAAGGATGTGGATGTGGTCTTGTGGTGAGAGACAGCTTCTCCACCATCTCTATGCTAGCCAAATTGTTGCAACTCCCTCCATCTATGATCACCCGAACAGAACGTTCCTTCACAACTCCCTTTGTATGGAACAAATTATGCCTCTGATTTTGCTCAGCTTATGTAACCTGCACACTCAAAACACGTTGAGCAACTAAACATTCATACCTGTCAGCATCTTCAGGAGCCATGTATTGCGTCTCATGATCAGAATCGTCTCCACCGTGTTCTTCACGTGTAATAAGAGCCAAAGTCTCCTCATCATAGTCACTAGCGGACTCATATCCACCATCCTCAGTAGCAACCATCACATGCTGAGATTTGCATTCTCTCGCAAAATGTCCTCTTCCCTTACAACGACGACAAATAATATCACTGGTGTGCCCTGTTGATGCCATGGAAGAAGAAGAACTCTGTGTAGGCCCAATAGGTGTTCTCTTGGCAGATAATGGTGGTTGTGTCTGCTTCCTTGTATCACGGCTGGAGGTAACAGCTGATGGAGGTGTCGGTGCAGTAGAATGTGTGGATTTAGAGGATGCACGCGGTGTCCATGATGAAGGTCGACCTGCAGAAAAGTTAGTCCGCGCCAATGCCTGTCGATCTTGCACTTCACGTTCAGCTTTACAAGCAAGATGGAATAAACGACTCCCAAGTAAGATATATATCAGGAACATATCTACCCTCAAATGATGGAATATTCAATTTCAGTTTAGGAAGATGGTCATGTACCTCAGGTGGTGGTGCAGCCCTACCATTGCGATGATATGCATGAGGACGACCTGGTGGTGGTGGTGCTGGTGGTTGCACGTAGTTCTGATTTTGGTCAACCGCATCCTCGTAATGGTCCTCCACCTCTGCAGTAGCAGCAGGAGCAACAGAAACATCAACAACGGCACCAGAAGATTGACCAGGCTCAAGGGGAACGCGCTGTGCTCGTCCCACTTGATTTGGAAGGTGTTGTTGTTGTTGTTGTTGTTGTTGTTGTTGTTGTTGTTGTAGAGGTGCAACAGCTGCAGTAGCCGGTGGTGGTGGAAAACGCGAAAGCAATTTAGCAAACTTGTTATCGAGCTTTGTTTTAAACATCTTCTCCATGCCATCTATCTTCTCCATGGCCTCGTCAACTCTGTTTAGCACATCTTGCACCTGTTCACTCATCATTTGCTGAAACTTATCATGAATCTCCTTGTTCGTCAAGTTCTCCCAGTCAGTCTCGTCGGCTTGTGATCCTGGCATGGTTAGCAGCAACAGAAACACACAAGAATATGATCCTATAGACTACTAGAAAATGGTGGTGGTCGGGCGTCACAAATCCGTCAAGCAAATCTCAAATTCTTACCAGTTCTTACCCAGCAGCAGGTGGTGATCGGCAACCGTGGTAGTCAAAACTCTCAAAGGTTGGATAAAGCGATTACCAGGGAGAGTCAAAACGCACGACATAGATGTATGTGGAGCTGGGAAGGCTTATAAGATGGTAGGAAAAAGGGTCAGCAATAATCAATTCAGAGATGCAAAGTTGAATAAACGCTCAACTACGGTACCGTGTTGGTTCTAGGCTAGACCGTAGTAGAGACGCGAGCCTAGAACACTAAAAAATCACGGCGCTGCACGTAATCAAGGGGAAAGAACACTCTGAAATCTTTTTTTTCGCCTTTTTTGGCGCTCTTTTTTGG
Organism: Secale cereale; assembly: GCA_902687465.1. Taxonomy (NCBI): domain Eukaryota; kingdom Viridiplantae; phylum Streptophyta; class Magnoliopsida; order Poales; family Poaceae; genus Secale; species Secale cereale. Next base: position 447,939,064 of record LR738711.1, on the reverse strand, counting down.
TGCTCCTTTTTTTTGCCGAAAATCACTATAATGGCGAGTGTCTCAAAACACTTCCCAAGTCAAACTAAGATGATAGGCATGAAATTTTTTTGACGATTTTTTTCGGAATCAGGCAGCGACGACGAAAAAGTGCGGTAAAAAATAGTATGGTGGCACGTGTCTCAAAAGACTCAGAAAAGCCCAAAAATAGGATAGGGAAAAATATGTTCACCTGCCGAAATTTTGGCCTAAAAACTGCCCGGGGGTCTCCAGACTCTTTTTTTTTCTTCCGAGACCTACGCAGGCAAGGAAACACAAATCCGAAACCTAGATGGATCTCGAGAACAAACCTAATATTAAAAGAACTCGGATTGGTGGTGGATATATGGTGGTAGGATATGGCAGCGGTGGTAGGTTATGGCAGCGGTGGTAGGTTATGGCAGCGGTGGTGGTATGTGGTGGTGGTGGTGGGATATGGCAGCGGTGGTGGTATGGCAGCGGCGATGAATATGGTGCGGCAGTGGCGTGACATACTGTGAACAGAACTCGAAACTCTAAAGAACTAGACGCTAAGACCAGCAACTTGACACGACGATGCAACCGCAAATTCAACAAAGCAAATACAGAAAAGATTATGCAAAGGCTCAGATTGGTTCGGATGGGATGAACTAACCCTAATTTTTTTTGGCTTTTTCATGGAGTATAGGTATGAAGAACAAACTCGATCGAAACTATGAAAAACGGTAAAATCTCACCGAGCAACCTAAAAATCTGATACCACTTGATAGAGGCAAAGTTGTCCCGTCTTTCGATGAGATGGTGATACGTCCAAAATGTATCTATAATTTCTGCTTGCTCCATGCTTCTTTTGTGTGATATTGCTATGATATTTATGCACTTCCATACACTTTTGATCATATTTGGACTAACCTATTAACTCAGTGCACCACAGTGCCAGTTCCTGTTTTCTGCTGTTTTTCTATTTCAGATTTCCCCCATATTAAAAGTGCTCCAAAAATTCCGGGAAAAATACAGAAAAAATCAGCGTATAGGAAGCTTCGAGAAAAGCCAAGGTGGGGCCAGAGGGGAGCCAGGGGCGGCCCAGGCGGCCACCCGGGGCGGCCCCACCCCTGGCCGCCCTAGGGGGGCGCCTGGGGCCCCCTCTCCGCCTCTGGTGACCCCCTTTTGCATATATACTCCTCGCGTCCCGAAACCCTCGAGGACGGAACCCTTTTTCGCGATCTCGCCTCTGTTCCGCCGCTGCAACGCTTCCAAGATCGGGAGGACCAGGAGAACTCTTCCCGGCACCCTGCTGGAGGGGAGAACCACCACCGGGAGCTTCTCCACCACCATGGACGCTTCCCGGATGAGTTGTGAGTAGTCCCCCTTGGACCATGGGTCCATGACCAGTAGCTATGTGATGTTCTCCTCCCCTCTTTGTTCTTCATGGAATAGACCTCGTGAGCTGCCCTACATGATCGAGGCACATATGTAATCTTTATGCTGTTGCTCTGCTGAGTTTGCTGGGATTCGATGGATTATGAGATTATGTTCAGATTGTGTGTGAGTAATATATTTGATTTACCTCTTTTATATATTTGTTCTTGAGTAATTCTTGCATGTTCTCCGTTGCTGTTTATTGCTTTGGCCAAGTAGTAGGTAGTAACTCCAAGAGGGAACGTTATGCTTGATTGTGGGTTCATGCCCCCTGATGACTAGCTTGAGTGACAGAAACATGAGTCTAGGGGATGTGTTTTTGCCACAAGGGGGAAAACAACGGTGCTTGTACTTGCGGGTGCAAGGATAGTTTACTTTACGCAAAGTTCTTTTAATGCAGTTGTCCGTTGCTTTGAGTTTACACTTTGTGTGGGACTCGCAACTTAATACCAGCGAGATGTTCTGGATAGATATCTCAAGGTGGATGATTAGTAGTAGATGCAGATGGATTTCGGTCTACTTGCCTTGGCGTACCGCCCATGCTTTTGAGCCTCTACCTTTCTTTGCAGCATAGTTAGCATTGGTTTGCGCACATAATCCTGTCAATTGCCCAGCTGTAATTTGTTTACCTCGCTTAGCTGTTTTATCGTCTTTTGGGAGAGAGACATCACTAGTGAACATCATGGGACCTCGGTCCATATTATCACCACTGATCACACCTTATATTTACTTCCTGTTTCTATTTCCTAGTTGCAGTCATAGCTATCATTACTACCTCTTGCGTTTGATCCTTTGTAAACAGCAAGGCCGGAGGATTGACAACCTCTCTGTACTCGTTGGGAGCAAAGTTATTTGTATCTGTGTGTAGGTCCTGTCAGCCGCTAAGTATCTGGCGCCGTTAGCCGTTGACACCTACTTGTCGACCCTCGGAGTCTCACGGGATTCGATCCTTGGTATCTTTGCCAAGGGAAACTTGCCGTTACGCTACATCTCAAACCTTCCACTTGGGGTAACCAACGAGGGGCGAGAAGCCATCAAGCAAAGTTTCTGGCGCCGTTGCCGGGGACTCCACTCTTCAAGATAGGGGAGTTTCACGCTATCTTTTATCTTTGCTTTTTAGTCTTGTTAGTTTACCTTTCAGTTTTTGCTTTAGTGTCCTTTATAAAAAATCACAAAAATAGTTATCTTGCTTGCTGCTGCTATGGGTTCCACCGAGAACACCAAGTTGTGTGACTTCACTAGTCATAACAACAATGACTTTATCTGCACGCCTATTGCTACATCTGCCACTTCAACACCTTCTTATGAGATTAAACCTGCTTTACTGAACCTAGTTATGAAAGATCAATTCTCCGGTGCTGGAGATGATGCTGCTTTGTACTTAAATAATTTTGTTGAGCTCTGTGATATGCAAAAGTACAAAGAAGTAGATAGTGATATTGTTAAGCTTAAGCTTTTTCCTTTCTCCTTGAGAGGAGGAGCTAAAATCTGGTTTCAATCCTTGCCTAGAAATAGTATAGTTTCTTGGGACAAGTGCAAGGATGCCTTTATTGGGAAGTACTATCCCCCTGCTAAAATTATCCAACTAAGGAGTAACATAATGAATTTTTAACAATTGGATAATGAACACGTTGCCCAAGCTTGGGAACGCATGAAATCTCTTGTCAAGAACTGCCCTACTCATGGTTTGACTACTTGGATGGTTATCCAAACTTTTTATGCAGGCTTGAACTTTACCTCGCGGAACTTGTTAGATTCGGCCGCGGGAGGAACCTTTATGTCAACTACACTTGGTGCTGCCACGAAGCTTCTCGATGAGATGATGACCAATTATTCCCAATGGCACACCGAACGCGCTCCAACAGGTAGGAAGGTAAACTCAGTCGAGGAGATTTCCTCCCTAAATGAAAAAGTTGACTTGATCATGTCTCTACTTTCCAAGCAATCTTCTATTGATCCTCATGATGTTCCTTTAAATTCTTTGATTGCTCAAGATCAAGTAGATGTGAACTTTATCTCTAGAAACAATTTCAATAACAATGCTTATAGGAGTAATTTTGGTAGCAACCCTAGACCGTTCCCCTCTAATTCCTATGGGAACAACAATGCTTATCCTAGCACCAAGAACTCCACCCCTAGAGATAGAGACATGCCTAGTTATGAGAAACTTCTAGAAATAGGGAAGGCCACTAAGAACTACATGCACACACAATACGAACAAAACAAGACCTTCTCGAGGCAATTAGATGAGCATACTGCTATCTTGCAAGACATTGGTAGACAACTGGAGAGCCTAAATATTGAGATTTCTAACCTCCAGACTAGGCTCACCACCACTGAGACCCAAGTTTCCAATATGTCCCACACACAAGCCACTTTGATAAACCGAATGGCAGCCAAACCTGAAGTGATTGCACCCCTAAAGGAGGAAGAAGATAGAATTAAGAACCTTCCTACCCACCACACTGTTGCTACTATCCAAGTTGTTGAAGATATCCAAACTCTTAGCACCCAATGCACTCCTAGTCCCATTGGACCTATTAATGGTGATGCTATGACCTCAACCGTAAAAGAAGAAACTCCCATGGCCATAGAAGCTACCAAACAAGTGAGCCTAAAGGACACCACTACCACTTTACTTGATAGTAGTGACCTTGATTTTGATAATTGCACCCTTTCTGAAGTTATTAGTTTTCTTCACAAGATGTCTAGAGATCCCCACACTAGCACACTTAACCTTGCCTTCACGGAGCATATCACTAATGCTCTCATCAAAGCTAGGGAGGAGAAGCTTAGGGTAGAAGCCTCCATACCTAGAAAGCTAGAAGATGGTTGGGATCCTATGATTAAAATTAAGTTGAATAACTTCGCTTGCTATGCTTTATGTGATGTTGGAGCTAGTACCTCCGTTATGCCCAAAAGAATGTATGATATGCTTAAATTGAAACCTTTTGATCCTTGTTCTTTTGGTGTTCGTCTTGTTGATTCTTCCGTAAAGAAACCCTTGGGGAAGATCGATGATGTTCTTATCATTGTCAATGACAATTATGTTCCCGTTGATTTTACTATTATGGATATTGAATGTGAACCTTCTTGTCCAATTATTTTGGGACGTCCTTTTCTTCGCACCGTTGGTGCTATCATTGACATGAAAGAGGGGAATATAAAATTCCAATTTCCTCTCAAGAAAGGGATGGAACACTTCCCTAGAAAGAAGATTAAGTTGCCTTTCGAGTCCGTTACACGGGCTAGCTATTCTCTTACTCTTGATAAAACTTGATCTTCTCTCTTTGCATTATGCCTAGCTTAAAGGCATAAAAGAAAGTGCTTTTGGGAGGCAGCCCACAACGAATAAAGTTTTATTTTGATTTTGTTGTGTCTTGATGGTTGTTACTACAGTAGCATCATCATTGTATCTTTTCTTTTCAGCTTTGTGCCAAGTTTAGCCTCTGATTGCAAGAAAGTGCAAAAGTTGTGACGTGCTGTCCAGGAAACAGATTCTGTCCTTGGACAGAAAAATTCGTATAAAATCACCAGATCATCTTTTTGATCTGAATTGTTTTGACAGCATGCTCTATACAATTGGCTTTCGAGCGTCTGTTCTGAGTTTTTTGATTTGAGTTGCAGAAGTGCCCCGAAAAAATTATTTACTACCTGCTGGTCTGTTTTTCACAGATTCTGTCCTGTTTTGCCTTTTCTTCGTTTTGCAAACCTTGAGCTTACTTTTTATTTGCAAAAACCTTTTGGCAATCTTGAGAAACAGTAGCTCTTCAAGATTATCCTTATTTCCAGTAGGGAAACATTATTTTATTGTGGGTACTAACCTCGCTAATCAGATTATGATGAGTTATGTATGAAGGGAGTTTTGAAGTGTGCGAGGGAAGATGATAAAAGAAGATTCAGGAGGGTCAAATGCTCAAGCTTGGGAATGCCCCCGTGCACCCCCAAGAAATATTCAAGAAGACTCAAGCGTCTAAGCTTGGGGATGCCCCCGTGCATCCCCTTCTCCATCAACAATTATCAGTTCGTCTTTCGTTCCACTATATTTTAATCACTTCATGCGTTATGTGCTATGCTTGGAGCGTCTTGCTCTTAGTTTCATTTTTAGTTTTCTTTAGCTTTGCTTGCTGTTCATAACGAGTTAGAACCCAGCTTTCTTTGTGTGGGAGAGAAACACGCTCCACTTCAACCTAGAACACAACATAGGATTTTCATGCTTATCTGCGCTGTGTGTGTTCTTTGTCTTTCCATAGCTGCTGTCATGTTTAGCTCTTAGTTTTCATGCTTTTCTTTTTAAAGAGCTTTTGTTTAGTTGGTTGTTGAACTCTCTTGAGTTTTCATGTTTATCTTGTTAAGAGAGTTTGCCTGTTGCACTGAGTTGTGTGTCTTAACTTAAAGTAGGTAATTGAGGTTGCTATTTAATTTTAGTAGTAACTTGCATTAGTTTTGAGGTATTGCCATGAGTAATGTCTGAACTTTTGGTGTCAAGAGCTTTAGCCTATTAGTGATAGATGTCGTATTTTGGGCAATCCGTGTTTATTTTCGAAAACCTACAAAATAGTTGAGAACTTTAGCTACTAAATGGATCACTAATCTTTGGAGGGATCGAATATTAGAGTACACTCACGTACCATGGGTCGAGGATGCGCAAGGGTAACCAAACCCCCATACACTCCTCCTCGGGGTACTTGTCTCTTTGTGAACCTCCTAATTAGATTGAGAGTTACCGATAATAAGTGCATGAGTTCTTCGGATTAATGTGAGTATTCGAAAGTTGACACTTCCACCTAACCATATTTTTCTAGCCTCTTCGGTGTCGTGCATTGCCCTTTCTCACCTCGAGAGTTGGCGCATACTTCGCCGGTGCATCCAAATCCTTGGCACAATACGCTCTGTCATCATAAGCCTCATTATATCCTTCCTCAAAACAGCCACCATACCTACCTATCAAGGCATTTCCATAGCCTTTCCGAGATACATTGCCATGCAACATCCATCTTCTCATGACTTGATCTTCATGTCATACATGCTTTTTGCTTGATCGATGAGCCGCATGCTAGTTGGGCCTTGCCCTAATCATTGCTACATGATGCGCTAGTATCATTGCATTTCCTGCTACACTGGCAAAGGCATACATTTGCATACATCACGATAGTTTCATTTTCTTTATGTTGAGTACTTTTGTAAAGTGTGAAAGATCTTCTATACTTCTTGTAATACATAGAGTGTTGCCCCTAAAGTGAGGAAAAGATCCCAAAGAGGACAAATCAAAAGATCCCAAAGAGGACAAAATCAAAAGATCCCAAAGAGGACAAATGAGAGTTAAATAGAAAGAGCCATTGAGGCCACAAAAAAAATAAAAAAAAATAAAAAAAAGAGAAAAAAAAATAAAAAGAGAGAAGGGGGCACACTACTATTTCTTTTGAGAGATCCACACTCGTACTCCATCTTATACCTTGTACTCCATAGAGATTATCATTTATGCATATAGCTATGTGGGGACCTTTACACTATAGAACTTGGCTTGTATATTCCAATGATGAGCCTCCTCAAAAGAGCTCTAGGTCTTCTTGAGCAAGCAAGTTGGATGCACCCCCACTAGGATCATTGGAGAGCTTACCTTAGCTCATATGTGCATCCGTTGTATGGCAATCCCTACTCCTCACATCATATCTATCGTTTGGCTTTCTCTCGCCGATGATTGTCCTCATTGATGTGAGCCTTTCACACCTTTTTTGTCTTCCCCCTCCATCATTTTTCTCTCTTTGCCATCCTAAGTGTCGACTTTCTTGCTTACGCTCATCCATTGCATGAGTGCTCAAAATATCGAAAGGGAGTGGATCATTTTGACTTGTACCTGACTGACGGTCTGGGGATGAGTCAAGATAAGATTCCAAAGAAGACCAAGTGTGAAACTTTAGTAGATTAAGTTCTCAACAATACAAAAACTATGTTTTACTCTCCCATATATCCCTATCCCCTTTCTTGCACGCAAACACCATTTGGAGACATTCGAGTCACGGACAGCGAGAGCTCTTGCACCTTTATGTTCTTATGTTACTTGTTACAATGCTAATATAGACTCTTGCTTGTTATGACTTGAATTGAATTACATGCCTTGATTGCTTTACTTAAAAAGTTCGTATATGGTTGGTAGCATGTCACCACAGAAATTATGCTTGTTATCATTTACCTACTCGAGGACGACCAGGAATTAAGCTTGGGGATGTTGATACGTCCAAAACGTATCTATAATTTCTGCTTGCTCCATGCTTCTTTTGTGTGATATTGCTATGATATTTATGCACTTCCATACACTTTTGATCATATTTGGACTAACCTATTAACTCAGTGCACCACAGTGCCAGTTCCTATTTTCTGCTGTTTTTCTATTTCAGATTTCCCCCATATTAAAAGTGCTCCAAAAATTCCGGGAAAAATACAGAAAAAAATCAGCGTACAGGAAGCTTCGAGAAAAGCCAAGGTGGGGCCAGAGGGGAGCCAGGGGCGGCCCAGGCGGTCACCCGGGGCGGCCCCACCCCTGGCCGCCCTAGGGGGGCGCCTGGGGCCCCCTCTCCGCCTCTGGTGACCCCCTTTTGCATATATACTCCTCGTGTCCCGAAACCCTCGAGGACGGAACACTTTTTCGCGATCTCGCCTCTGTTCCGCCGCCGCAACGCTTCCAAGATCGGGAGCACCAGGAGAACTCTTCCCGGCACCCTGCCGGAGGGGAGAACCACCACCGGGAGCTTCTCCACCACCATGGACGCTTCCCGGATGAGTTGTGAGTAGTCCCCCTTGGACCATGGGTCCATGACCAGTAGCTATGTGATGTTCTCCTCCCCTCTTTGTTCTTCATGGATTAGACCTCATGAGCTGCCCTACATGATCGAGGCACATATGTAATCTTTATGCTGTTGCTCTGCTGAGTTTGCTGGGATCCGATGGATTATGATATTATGTTCAGATTGTGTGTGAGTAATATATTTGATTTACCTCTTTTATATATTTGTTCTTGAGTAATTCTTGCATGTTCTCCGTTGCTGTTTATTGCTTTGGCCAAGTAGTAGGTAGTAACTCCAAGAGGGAACATTATGCTTGATTGTGGGTTCATGCCCCCTGATGACTAGCTTGAGTGATAGAAACATGAGTCTAGGGGATGTGCTGTTGCCACAAGGGGGAAAACAACGGTGCTTGTACTTGCGGGTGCAAGGATAGTTTACTTTACGCAAAGTTCTTTTAATGCAGTTGTCCGTTGCTTTGAGTTTACACTTTGGGTGGGACTCGCAACTTAATACCAGCGAGATGTTCTGGATAGATATCTCAAGGTGGATGATTAGTAGTAGATGTAGATGGATTTCGGTCTACTTGCCTTGGCGTACCGCCCATGCTTTTGAGCCTCTACCTTTCTTTGCAGCATAGTTAGCATTGGTTTGCGCACATAATCCTGTCAATTGCCCAGCTGTAATTTGTTTACCTCGCTTAGCTGTTTTATCGTCTTTTGGGAGAGAGACATCACTAGTGAACATCATGGGACCCCGGTCCATATTATCACCACTGATCACACCTTATATTTACTTCCTATTTCTATTTCCTAGTTGCAGTCATAGCTATCATTACTACCTCTTGCGTTTGATCCTTTGTAAACAGCAAGGCCGGAGGGATTGACAACCTCTCTGTACTCGTTGGGAGCAAAGTTATTTGTATCTGTGTGCAGGTCCTGTCAGCCGCTAAGTATCTGGCGCCGTTAGCCGTTGACACCTACTTGTCGACCCTCGGAGTCTCACGGGATTCGATCCTTGGTATCTTTGCCAAGGGAAACTTGCCGTTACGCTACATCTCAAACCTTCCACTTGGGGTAACAAACGAGGGGCGAGAAGCCATCAGATGGTGGCTATCGTTTTGGAGGAAGTCGACTTTGACGATCCGAGTAGGAACGTGCGAGGACGTCGCGCCTTAGCAATCGCTAAACCAACTCCGAGAGGTTATTGACCACGCCGGAGCACGATCAACTTGACCACGAAGGTCTGTTTCCTGCAGGCAAACAAAGAACAAGCAAGAAACCTAGATTGCAATCGGGATATTGTGAATTCAAGAGGAAAACTTTATTGATCAAGTGGGGTTCTGTGACGTCTTTGTCTGGTCGTTGAACACAAACGAAGTACGCGAAGTTGCAGCTATGGCGAACGTTAATCTAAACAAAACCCAAAGTCTAAACGACGCCCTAAGGGCTGTATATATGGGGAAAAGAGGGAGGAATTTCGTGGCCCTAGGTAGAGGGGTCCGAAACCAACCCTAACTCTTGTTTCCCCACACATACGGACTCTAAAAACAGCCTATACTCAAGTATTTCGAAATTACATGGGCCTAGACCAATAATAAGGTGACGCAGCACGTATAATAGCCTCTGGACGAAATTTATGAAGTGGCATCTTGTATATTTCGTCCAAGGCTTCACGCACTCATTATGGTGGCTTCAAAGTCCTGAAATCATCACTTGTAACTCCATTCTTATTCCCATTGCGCATGCCATCGTCTCCATGCTTGATCTTGCTCCAATGTTCATCCTTCTTGTCCAAGCTAGGCCCTTCATTTGTAAGCAAGACAAATGTATCCAATTTAGGCAACATCATATTCTCATGAACATTAGATTCATTACCAAGAAACGAAAGTACCTGGTAATTTAATTGGCGTGCGCGAGCTCTAGTAATTGGTCCTGTATATATGTCAGTTGGAGCTATGGGTGTAACCTTGTTAGTGATGTCCTCATCACTTAACGACGCCGGAATTCTTCGAGTCGAGCATACCGTACAAGTCTCCTTCAAGATAGGCGCCTACGAGGACACACTTGAGTGTGATGTGGTCCCTATGCCCGTGTGCCACCTTCTACTTGGACGACCATGGCAATACGATCATGGAGTCACGCACAATGGACGGAGAAACCACTATAGCTTCCAGATGAAGAGCAAGGAATTCATGCTACGTTCCATGTCACCAAGTCAAGTAGCCGCCGACAAACACTTACCTGCCAACCATCACGGAGAGAATGGTGAGAGAGTGAACCACCAAAAGGAGAGTGAGAGCCACAAGCCAAATATGAGCGACTCCACGATGAGCGACAAGAAGCAACTAGTGCTATTTGCAAAAAGTGAGATGAGAGAAGTGTGTGAGTACCCATCGAGAGTATGCAAAGGGGAAGCCAAACCTACTAACACTTCACCACATGTACCTTTAGTGTTGTCTCAATTGTTGCAGGAATTCTCGGACGTCTTTCCCGATGAGTTACATCCGGGTCTACCTCCACTTCGCGGAATCGAACACCGCATCAACCTCATTCCCGGTGCACCACTTCCAAACAAGGCTCCTTACCGCGTCAACCCCGAGGAAACCAAGGAGATACAACGGCAAGTACAACAACTCATCGACAAAGGTCATGTACGTGAAAGCTTGAGCCGTTGTGCCATTCCGGTTATTCTCGTGCCTAAGAAAGATGGAATTTTTCGCATGTGCTCCGATTGTCGTCCGATAAATGCTATAACCGTTAGATACCGTCACCCTATCCCACGCTTAGACGACATGCTTGATGAATTATGTGGTGCCACCATCTTTTCGAAAATTGATCTTAAAAGTGGCTACTACCAAAATTGCATTCAAGAGGGTGATGAGTGGAAAACGGCTTTCAACACCAAGTTTGGGTTATATGAGTGGTTGGTCATGCCAATGGGTTTATCGAAAGCGCCCGGTGCATTTATGTGTCTTATGCATTTCGTTCTCCGACCCTACATAGGCGTCTTTGTAGTGGTTTACTTTGATGACATCCTCATTTTTAGCAAGTCGCTTGAGGACCATGTGACACACATCCGTATGGTTTTACAAACCCTTCGGAAAGAGCGCTTATATGCTAACATGGATAAATGCACTTTTGGCATTGATAAGGTCGTTTTCTTAGGATTTGTCGTTTCTTCCCAAGGTGTTCACGTTGATGAAACTAAAATTGAAGCAATTAAAACTTGGCCACAACCAACGAATCTTCAACAAGTGCGTAGCTTTCTTGGTTTAGCCGGTTTCTATAGACGTTTTGTGAAGGACTTTAGCACCATTGCTATGCCTCTACATGCCTTGAGCAAGAAGAACGCACCCTTCATTTGGGGTCCTTCGCACGACACCGCGTTCAATGAGCTAAAAAGCTTGCTTACGCACGCACCACTTCTTGCCCGACCAAACTTTGACAAACCTTTTGAGATTCATTGTGACGCTAGCGGTACCGGCATAGGTGGCATGCTAATGCAAGAAAAACGCCCAATTGCGTACTTTAGCGAGAAGCTATCCGGAGCGCAACTTAACTACCCCATATATGATAAAGAGCTCTATGCCTTGGTGAGAGTTTTGCGTGTTTGGAAGCATTACCTTAGACCTCATGAATTCATTCTTCATACGGACCATGAGACGCTCAAGTATCTCAAGGGTCAAACTAAGTTGAACAAGCGTCATGCTAAGTGGAGTGAGTTCATTGAGTCTTTTCCCTATGTCATCAAATACATCAAAGGCAAAGAGAATGTTCTGGCGGATGCGCTTTCCCGTAAATGCATGCTTGTTACACAACTTGAGTTGAATGTTATCGGTTTTGAGCATATCAAGGATTTATATGAGCATGATCCTTTCTTTGCACATCCTTATGCTATGTGTTTGACTCGCACCTCTTGGGAACGTTACTACATAAAGGATGGATATCTTATGAGAGCTAACAAACTTTGCATCCCCGAGTCTTTGCTTTGTTTGCTCCTTTTGCAGGAATCTCATGGCAGAGGACTCATGGGACACTTTGGACGCGACAAGACATTTGCTACACTCTCAAAGAACTACTTTTGGCCCAAGATGCTCCGTGACGTCTCACGCCTCACCAACCGATGCTCTACATGTCGCAAAGCTAAGTCAAAAGCTCAATTTCATGGTCTTTATATGCCACTTCCTATTCCATTCCATCCATGGGAAGACATAAGCATGGACTTTATACTTGGATTGCCTAGGACTCAAAATGGAAAAGATTCCGTGTTTGTTGTCGTGGATAGAATGGCTCACTTCATTCCATGTAACAAGATCGACGATGCTTCACATGTTGCAAATCTCTTTTGAGGGAAATCATTCGTCTACATGGAGTACCCAAGACGATCGTGTCGGACCGAGACGTCAAGTTCTTGATCTACTTTTGGAAGACTCTATGCGCCAAACTCGGCATCAAGCTCCTCTTCTCTTCGTCAAATCATCCACAAACCGACGGCCAAACAGAGGTGACGAACCGCACACTTTCGATGCTTCTTCGTGTGTTGATCAAGAAGAACATCAAGGAATGGGAACAATGCTTGCCCATCGCCGAGTACGCCTACAACCGCGCAAGACATTCGACTATCGGCAAGTCCCCCTTCGAGGTCATCTACGGCTTCAACCCATTGTCCCCATTGGACATCCTACCTCTACCTCTACAAGAACGCATCAACATGGACGCAAGTGCACGAGCAAGCTATCTCAAGTAGGTGCATGAAGATACAAGGGTAACGATCGAGCGACAAGTCCATCGCCTCACCACCAAGCTCAAGGTCAACAAGGCACCAATGGTGTTCCAACCGGGAGATCTCGTATGGCTTCATCTTCGAAAGGACCGCTTCCCCAATGAACGCAAGTCGAAACTACTACCTCGAGCCGACGGACCTTTCAAGGTGCTAGCACGCTACAACAACAATGCATACAAGATCGACATTCCGCGAGACAAGTACAACGTGAGCAATACCGTCAACATCAAGGACCTATCTCCTTTACATGGTGCTGAAGATTTTGATCCAAGGTCGGATCTTTCCCAAGGGAGGGGAGATGATGCGGAGCATCCCAAGGTCATCCCAATGGACATACCGTCGACTCACCAAGTGCCCAAAGGACCAATGACAAGAGCCCGTGCTAGAGCTCTCAAAGCCGAGGTGAACTCGCTCCTTTATCAATTTCCTCTCGAGTCGCATGGGACATGGCTTCTACCCTCATCAGAAACTCTATGCATACTCAGGTACTTGGATGAAGGTCGCGGGACAGCTCTGCATAGTGGACAAGGTGGCGGGATCGACAAGTGCTTGGAATAAGAAGAAGTGCGGCTGAAGACGCTATAGGCACCGGACGTCCGGCCCCTACCGGACGACCGGTCACCCCAGGCATCGGATGTCCGACGATCACCGGACGACCGGCGACTCCCACACGACCGGACGACCGGAGGCCACCGGACGTCCGTGACACCGACTACAGAACGTAATTAGCGGAAATCCGAGGATTACAGGACGTCCGGTCCCTCCCGAGCCACCGGACGTCCGGTGACCCAGCGGATGTCCGACCCGATGGCGTCATCCCATGTAATTTATACTCGTTGACTTCCTTCGTGCTAGGTAGCTTTGTGATAGCTCATCTAAACACCCTAGTGGCTCCTCTCCTATGAGACCGCGGCCTCTTCGGAGAAGATCCACCGGATTCAAGACCTCCATCACGGAGAAGAACATCAAGACCTCCTCATGGAGATGACTACCGCCACTTGTATCGTGCTTAGTTGATCGTGTATCGTGTATCGCACTTTGTGTACCCGGATCTAGCATTTGTGTGACCTAAACGTGTTGGTTTGAGTGTTTTCTTCTTGTCCCTCTTGTGTTTTTCCCCTCGTGTATCACGTGTTCGTCCTTGGGATCCCTCCTTTTTGTGAAAGATCGGCCACTTAGGGTTCCGCCCTACATCAACTTCTCCCATTGCAAGAAAGATCAATCTAGTAGGCCACACCAAAATGATAATTCGAAGAGACTTGCAAAGATATTTAAATCATGCATAAAAGATTTCAGAGAGGAATCAAATATTGTTCATAGATAATCTTGATCATAAACCCCACAATTCACCGGATCTCGACAAACACACCGCAAAAGAATTACATCGAATAGATCTCCAAGAAGATCGAGGAGAACTTTGTATTGAGATCCAAAGAGAGATAAGAAGCCATCTAGCTAATAACTATGGACCGGAAGGTCTGCGGCAAACTACTCACAACTCATCAGAGAGGCTATGGTGTTGATGTAGAATCCCTCCGTTATCGATGCCCCCTCCGGTGGAGCTCCAGAACAGGCCCCAAGATGGGATCTCACGGGTATAGAAGGTTGCGGCGGTGGAATTAGGGTTTCATGGTGCCCTCGAATGTTTTCAGGGTACGTGGATATATATAAGAAGAAGAGGCACGTCGGTGGAGCAACGAGGGGCCCATGAGGGTGGGGGAGCACCTACCCCCTGAGCGCGCCCCTACCCTCGTGGCCGCCTCGTTTCTTCCCTGGCGTGTACTCCAAGTCTTCCGTGTTGTATTTGTTCCAAAAACGACTCTCCCGAAGGTTTCCATTTGGACTCCGTTTGATATTCCTTTTCTGTGAAACACTCAAATAGGCAAAAAACAACAATTTACACTGGGCCTTGGGTTAGTAGGTTAGTCCCCAAAATAATATAAAAGTGTATAATAAAGCCCATTAAACATCCAAAACAAATAATATAATAGCATGGAACAATAAAAATTATAAATACATTGGAGACGTATCAAGCATCCCCAAGCTTAATTCCTGCTCATCCTCGAGTAGGTAAATGATAAAAACAGAATTTTTGATGTGGAATGCTACCCAACATAATTCTCAATGTAATTTTCTTTATTATGGCATGAATGTTCAGATCCGAAAGATTCAAGACAAAAGTTTAATACTGGAAAGAGAATAGTAATACTTCAAGCATACTAACAAAGCAATCATGTCTTCTCAAAATAACATGGCCAAAGAAAGTTATCCCTACAAAATCATATAGTCTGGCTATGCTCTATCTTCATCACACAAAATATTTAAATCATGCACAACCCCGGTTTCAGCCAAGCAATTGTTTCACACTTCAGTTTTTTCAAACCTTTCAACTTTCACGCAATACATGAGCGTGAGCCATGGATATAGCACTATATGTGGAACGGAGTGGTGGTTGTGGAGAAGACAAAAGCGGAAGATAGTCTCACATCAACTAGGCCTATTAAGGGGCTATGGAGATGCCCATCAATAGATATCAACGTGAGTGAGTAGGGATTGCCATGCAACAGATGCACTAGAGCTATAAGTGTATGAAAGCTCAACAAAGGAAACTAAGTGGGTGTGCATCCAACTTGCTTGCTCACGAAGACCTAAGGCATTTTGAGGAAGCCCATCATTGGAATATACAAGCCAAGTTTTATAATGAAAATTCCCACTAGTATATGAAAGTGACAAAACAAGAGATTCTCTATCATGAAGATCATGGTGCTACTTTGAAGCACAAGTTTGGAAAAAGGATAGTAGCATTGCCCCTTCTCTCTTTTTCTCTCATTTTTTCTCTATTTTTTTCTTTTGGGCCTTTTCTCTCCCCTTTTTTTATGGCCTCCTTTTTTTTTGTCCGGAGTCTCATCCCGACTTGTGGGGGAATCATAGTCTCCATCATCCTTTCCTCACTGGGACAATGCTCTAGTAATGAAGATCATCACACTTTTATTTACTTACAACTCAAAGATTACAACTCGAAGCTAGAACAAAATATCAGTCTATGTGAATGCCTCCGGCGGTGTACCGAGATGTGCAATAAATCAAGAGTGACATGTATGAAAAATTGTGCATGGTGGACTTGCCACAAATACGATGTCAACTACATGATCATGCATGGCAATATGACAATGATGAAGAATGTCATAATAAACGGAACGGTGGAAAGTTGCATGGAAATATATCTCATAATGGCTATGGAAATGCGATAATAGGTAGGTATGGTGGCTGTTTTGAGGAAGGTATATGGTGGAATGGTGAGAGTGCATATAATCCATGGACTCAACATTAGTCATAAAGAACTCATATACTTATTGCAAAAATCTACAAGTTATCAAAACAAAGTATTCAACGCACGCTCCTAGGGGAAGGGTTGGTAGGAGTTAACCATCGCGCGATCCCGACCTCCACACAAAGGATGACAATCAATAAATAAATCATGCTCCAACTTCATCACATAACGGTTCACCATACGTGCATGCTACGGGAGTCACAAACTTTAACACAAGTGTTTCTCAAATTCACAATTACTCCACTAGCATGACTCTAATATCACCATCCTCATATCTCAAAACAATCATCAAGTATCAAACTTCTCATAATATTCAATGCACTTTTATGAAAGTTTTTATTATACCCATCTTGGATGCCTATCATATTAGGACTAATTATATAACCAAAGCAAATAACCATTCTGTTCTAAAAGACCCTCAAAATAATATAAGTGAAGCACGAGAGATCAATAATTTCTATAAAATAAAACCACCGCCATGCTCTAAAAAGATATAAGTGAAGCAATAGAGCAAAACTATCTAGCCCAAAAGATATAAGTGAGGCACATAGAGTATTATAATAAATTCCAATTCATGTGTATCTCTCTCAAAAGGTGTGTACAGTAAGGATGATTGTGGTAAACTAAAAAGCAAAGACTCAAATCATACATGATGCTCTAAGCAAAACACATATCATGTGGTGAATAAAAATATAGTCTCAAGTAAAGTTACCGATAGACAAAGACGAAAGAGGGGATGCCTTCCCGGGGCATCCCCAAGCTTAGGCTTTTGGTTGTCCTTGAATTTTACCTTGGGGTGCCTTGGGCATCCCCAAGCTTAGGCTCCTGCCACTCTTTGTTCCATAGTCCATCAAATCCTTACCCAAAACTTGAAAACTTCACAACACAAAACTTAGCAAAAATCTCGTGAGCTCCGTTAGTATAAGAAAAGAAACCACCACTTTAAGGTACTGTGATGAACTCATTCTTTATTTATTTTGGTGTTAAACCTACTGTATTACAACTTTTCTATGATTCACACCCCCCGATACTACTCATAGATTCATCAAAATAAGCAAACAACACATGAAAAATAGAATCTGTCAAAAATATAACAGTCTGTAGCAATCTGTAACTTTCGAATACTTATGTAACTCTATTTTTTTGAAATAATTTGGAGGACGTGAGGAATTTGTCTATTAATCATCTGCAAAAAGAATCAACTAAAAAGCACTCTCCAGTAAAAAATGGTAGCTAATCTCGTGAGCGCAAAAGTTTCTATTTTTTACAGCATGATCGCAAAGACTCCACGCAAGTCTTCCCAAAGGTTCTACTTGGCACAAACACTAATTAAAACGCAAAACCACATCTAACCAGAAGCTAGATGAATTATTTATTACTAAACAGAAGCAAAAGCAAATAAAATAAAATTGGGTTGCCTCCCAACAAGCGCTATTGTTTAACGCCCCTAGCTGGGCATGATACAAGAATAGATCTAGGTATTGCCATAATGATAAGGTAAATCGCGAAAACTTATCTCATATTCCCTACGTTCAGCAGCAAGTTTTCTTTGTGGCAACCAAAAGTAATCAAAAGGACTAAATTTAATAGGATAAAAGTCCCTTTTCATGCGAGTCCACCAGTAAGATTGCTTGATGTCCTGGTACATCTTGGAACTTCCGGGATGAATCGAGAGGAGGGAGTCATGTGCTTTGTTCATTATGAGCTTCCTGAGATCACCCTTGGGAACCACAAGTCTGTCCTCAAAGAACAAGGTGTCTTTCTCATCAACGCGATAACACTTGTATTTGGGAGTACCCTTTGCAATACCATGTTTCACTTTCTGCACCATAGCATCACTAAGCTGGGCCTCACGAATATGATCTTCCAAGGTAGGAGCCACTTGAACATTTGCAAGAAAGCCTTGCGAAACAACTTGGAGGTTGAGCTTCCTGAATGATTCACAAAGCTCAGGCTGGAGCGGCTTGAGAAGGAGACTGTTGCAATATGCCTTTCTGCTCAAGGCATCTGCAATGACATTGGCCTTGCCAGGTGTGTATTCGATGCTTGGATCATACTCTTGGATCATCTCAACCCAACGAGTCTGGCGAAGGTTCAGGTTCGGCTGTGTGAAGATGTACTTCAAGCTCTTGTGATCGGTGAAGATGTCCACTTTTCTACCCAACAGAAGGTGTCTCCACGTGATCAAGGCATGTACCACTGCTGCTAGCTCAAGATCATGTGTGGGGTAGTTCTTCTCATTTGGCTTCAATTGACGCGAAGTGTATGCCACAATTTTCATGTCTTGCATTAGAACACCACCAAGTCCTTGTAGAGAAGCATCGCAGAATACTTCGTAGGGCTTGGACTCATCCGGAGGAGTAAGAACCGGAGCAGAGATGAGCTTTTCTTTGAGTGTTTTGAATGCCACATCACAATCCGGAGTCCAGTTGTACTTGACATTCTTCTGCAGCAACTTGGAGAGAGGCTTGGCAATCTTGGAGAAGTTCTCAACGAACCTTCTGCAATAGCTAGCGAGACCAAGGAAGCTTCGGAGTTGCTTGACGTTCTGCGGGGGTTCCCAGTTGACAATCGCTTCAACTTTCTCGGGGTTGACAGAAATACCCTCAGCAAAGATGATATGGCCAAGATATAAGACCTTATCCAGCCAGAATTCGCATTTAGAGAACTTCGCATAGAACTTGTGTTCACGAAGTCTGTCCATAATCAAACGGAGGTGCTTGGCATGGTCTTCTTCATTCTTGGAGAATACCAAGATGTCATCCAGATAGACGAGAACAAATTCATTGGTGTAGGGGTTGAATATGTAGTGCATCATTCTCGAGAAGGTGGGTGGAGCATTTGCGAGGCCAAAAGACATGACTGTGTATTCATAGGAACCATAGCTCGTTCTGAATGCAGTATTGTGAATATCTTCTTCACGGATACGGATCTGGTGGTAACCCATCCGGAGATCGAGCTTTGAGAACACTTTTGCTCCTTTGAGCTGCTTGAACAATTCATTGATATTGGGGAGCGGATACTTGTTCTTTATTGTCTTCTTGTTCAATGGCCGGTAATCAACGCAAAGGCGTTCCGTGCCATCCTTCTTCTTGACAAATAGAACACCACAGCCCCAAGGAGAAGTGCTAGGCCTGATTAGACCTATACGCTCTTGCTCATCGAGTTGTCTCTTCAGCTCCTTCAACTTTTCAGGGGAAAGCTTGTACGGACGCCGACATGCCGGCTCGGTATCGGGCTCGAGTTCAATGACGAATTCAACTTGACGATGCGGAGGCATGCCTGGAAGCTCTTCAGGGAAAACATCTTCATATTCATTGACCACCGGAATTTGAGAGATGGCATTAATCTCGCCCTTGTCATTGAGAGAGAATAGCCTGATTGTGTTATCTCGAGAGGCGAAGATAATCACATCTTCGTCAGGATGAGTAAGCTTGACTTCCTTATTTGCACAATCAGTGTGAGCATCATGATTGGAAAGCCAATCCATCCCAAGAATAAGATCAATGTCGGAGTTGCCAAGAACAACCGGAGAAGCCAGAAAGCGGTAATCACCCATACAAATAGATACATCCGGAGCATACAATCTAGAAGTCATGTGTTTGCCCGGAGAAATAATTTGTAACTCACTTGGCAAGGCCACTGTGCCCACATTATGCTTAGATGCAAATGGAAATGACATGAAGGAATGTGATGCACCAGAATCAAACAACACTTTAGCAGGTTTAAGGTTGACTGGAAGGTTACCAAGTATCACATCTAAAGAATTCTCTGCTTGAGCTGCATTCATCAGATTCACTCTTGCTGCCTTGGGATTGTGCTTGACAATAGCAGTGCTGACAGGTGGAGGAGGCGGAAGGCGTCTTTGAGTACACTTGTTGGCATAGTGACCCTTCTGGCCACACTTGTTGCAAACCACTTCTGAGAGAGGACGGTGATAAGGAGCACTTGACTTCGAAGATTGAAAGTGATTCTTGGACTGATTGCTTGGGTTGGGTGGGTGGGAGAAGCCACGGCCACCAGAATGCTTGTTGTTGTTGTTGGGAGGACGAAGCACTGGAGGAGGTGGAAGCCAAAACTTCTGCTACTTTGCGACCACTTGGGAAGAAGAGGAGGAGTTGACGGCATCTCTGATTCTCTTTTTGGAAGCTTCCATCTTGAGTTGGGCTGCCTCTTGCTTAAGTGCCATGTTATAGAATTGATCAAATTCTTTCGGCTCAAACAAGGTGAGAGCTAGTTGGAGTTCATCCTTCAGACCACCACGGAACTGATAAATCTTGCTCTTGGAATCTGGGATGTCTTTCTTGGCATAGCGGGCAAGGTTCTGGAACTTGACATTGTATTGATGAACGAACATGGCGCCTTGCTTCAAGTTGTGGAATTGCTCACGCATACCTTCGATGACACTAGTTGGAATGTGGTGAGAGCGGAAATCCTTGCAGAAGTCAGTCCACAAGATTTCACGTCCTTCCCTGGAATCTTTGTACTGCTGCCACCAATCAGCGGCTTGGTCCTTGAGTTGGAAGGCGACAAACTTGACATAATCCTTAGGTCTCACGTTACTGCACTCGAAATGCTTCTTGATATCTGTTATCCAGTCTTCAACATCTAGCGGATCCACACAGTAACTGAATGCCTTCGGTTGGTTTGCCAGGAATTGGTTGAGAGTTGCAAAGTGAGGTTGGTTGAACAAATTGCCTTGGCCTTGGTTCCCATGACCACCTTGATTTTCTTGAATGTTCTGCATCATTTGCATAAGCATCTGGGTGTTCTGGTTCGTCGCTTGCATAATTGCTCTCTAGGCCTCAGACGGAGGAGGAGGGGAAGAAGGACGATCAGGAACTTCTTCACCCTCTGGGTTAGCGTTGGGAATCCTTTTAGGAGCCATCCTGAATGAGATGACAACTATTAGCCATTGATTGAAAATATATAAGCTGAATCAACGGCTAGAAATTGCAACATAAGTCTTCACAAGAACATTCGAACAAAATGAACGAATGTAATCCACAGTTTAATGGTACAACAATCTTCTTGAGAAGCCACTTGGGAGAACAAGAGATAAATAAAAACAACAAGGAGCAGATAGAACAAATACAAGATAGAAGCTTCGTTCGACATATATGTGCTGAAAGCTTATGGAACATGTTACAAAAGGGTTTTGCAATCCCCAGATCAGCATAGCCAAGGACCCTTTAATATGCAACTCCCGATCGGAACAAACGCCCATAAAACTACTTCACTCAATGTAGAACCCCGAACTCCATATCATGCATTCGTTGGAAGAATGCCTACGAGCTACTAGATGAACCCACCTATTAATTTCCGAAAGTTTCCAGTTATGCAATCAGGTGTTGGGGATACAGGGGAAGCATCGCGCACTCAAATCTAATCCTACATCCAGCTGTATCCATCCTTCAACACATAACCAATTATTTCCGGAAACCGTTTACCTCGGACCTTCGAAAAGCATCTGCTATACAAGCTATGGCAATACTCTCGAACTACCTCCCCAGTACTGGGTGATGTCGGGGTTATCTTGCCACTAACCGCATAGGAGAGTTTTCGATGTCGGCCGTCTTAAGTATTCCAGAACTGTTGCGATATATTTGTGACGACAACACCTCGGAGCTCAACTCCCCGGGACACTGCCACAACCCCTAAATGACAGGAGGCATCGAGAACAATGTTCTCGTCACAAAGACATCGGAACAATCCAAACAATACTCGCGTGATCCTAAATTTTTTTTTGTGAATTTTTGAGAGTAGAAGAGATAAGCAATCGTCAGGAGTCCTCACTAGAGTGAAAAGGGATGAGGAGAAAAAGAAATCCTACTCTCCGATATATATATATATATATAGGACTCAAAACATTTTCCAAGTGTGTGCCTAGACTCAACCGTCAACGATTCGATCAATCAGTGGGGGCTTCTAGGTCGGAGAAGGCTCTGATTACCAACTTGTAATGCCCAGTATGAGACAATACCTCCTACGTGTCGAGGCACGACTTAAAGGTATAAGCTCATACTAGAATGATCTCAAGTATGGTATCTTTGCGCAACTCATGTAAAAGAGGGATGAAATTGCAAAAGAGTAGTTGGCTTACACTCGCCACGTCACATAATACATTACATAAGCAATCATCATCCAAATAACATCACAGTCCGACTATGGACGAAGATCCAAATGAAAGATACCATAAATAGATAACACAAGGTCCGATCGCCCCTAGTAGAAGCCACTACGGATCATCGGGATAGTACACATAGTATCGCCCACGTTCTTCGTCGAACTCCCAGTACAGCTCTGTGTTGTCTCCTGTGTAGTTCACCATAGTACCTGCATCTGGTGGTATGTTGAATCTGTGAGCCACGGAGGACTCAGCAATCCCGTTCCCGGGTAGCAAAACTATCTAAGCCTTGGGTGTCGAACAAGGCTGAAGAACAAAGGTTGCAGCTGCACTAGCACTAGCTTACGTGTTTAGAGCGAGAAGAGAAGTGCGACGAGCGTCAAAATGATCACAAAGTAATCCTATCTAAACACGTCAATCATAACCCCACCGTGTTCACTTCCCGAACCCCTTTCGGAAAATGACCGTCACAGTTACTCACGCTGGTAGTGTATTCTGAACATGGTGTCAAGTTTTCTACAACTGGATATTAACAAATTCCCATCTGCCACATAACCGCGGGCTCGGCTTTCGAAAGATCAAACCCTGCAGGGGTGTTCCAACTTATCCCATCACAAGCTCACGATCTGCGGAGTCGCAACTCCAAGGTGGGAAGACCCGAGTATTCCCGGAATCCCGTGCTCAAGATATTCCGACTAAGGTAAAACTAATCCAGCAAGACCTCCCGGCGTGCCGACACCCTGACAGTAGCCGTGCGTATCTAGTCTCAGGCCACGACCGGATGGGACGTCCTACAGGTAATACCAGATACCTCAGGTTTCCCCGAGGCGGCCCTACAGTCCGCCCAGTTCGGACCAACACTCATGTGGAGCACTGGCCCGGGGTTGTTAATTAAGATCATGGGATAGCTAGTCCCTATGCAAGTTTTGGTTATTAGGAAATGGAGTAGCAATGTTGGGCCTTGCTGGAAAAGCTTTAGCGCTAAGCGGGTTATCGAGGGGGTCCCATAACCCCAACCGTGTTAGGAACGCAAAATCAAGGAACATAACACCGGTTTAAACGGTTCCTAGGGCGGCATGAGTGGAACAAAACACCAAGCAAGAGGCTTAGCCTTCCACCCATTACCAACTATATAGATGATTTAGTTTAACAGATTATATAGTGTGATATCCCAACAATAACTTCAACATGAAGCAAGAATCTTCAAATCTTCTCCTGCAACTAGCAATGCTATAAGAAGGGGCTGAGCGAAGCTTACGTAGCCAAACAACGGTTTGCTAGGTTGGGTGGTTAGAGAGATTCATGGTTACAATAGGAGGCTGACAAACAAACATGGGCATCGAGGCAATAAGCTAAAGAGCGAGACATGTAGCAATAGGCAAAGATAGTAATGATATCGGGGTCAGGTCATCTTGCCCGTCGATTCGTCGATGGGATCGTAAGACGGCTCCTCGTACTCAACCTCGGTAGGAACCTCGCACTCGGTCTCGGCTTCCAGTTCTACTCAACACAAGAACACAACATGGCACAACATCAAACAAGGTGCAATGCACAATCGACATGATCAATTATGATGCATTTCATGGAAAGGGATGAAGCACACAAGAACAACACAAACCACAAGTTTAAATGGGGCCGGAATCATCATATAGCAAATCCGGTAAGTCCTCATATGTATATTTTGAAATTGGTCCAGATCTGAACAAACCTTAAGTTAAAGTTGTTAAACAGCAAGTTAACATGCACCATGATGATCTACACGAAATTCTAGTCAAGTTTCATATAAAGTTTGTTTAATTCGGAGCTACGGTCTAGAAGATATGAGCAAAACAAGACAAGCATGGCAACGGTGCAAGATGCACACAAACATCAAGCAAACACACTCCAAATATGTAAACAACATGATATTATGATTCTACATGCAAAATCACACAAGTTTCATATAGGGCACGCTCAAAACGGAGCAACGGTTCGGCACATACACACGAAACAAGATACAATGCAAAGCTGAAATTAACAGCCACATAACAACTTTGGAGCAAGAGAAATATACTCTACAGCACCCAAACATGATGACAAGAAGCATGGACATGAAGTAGACATGTTCTACAGCAAACAACTCCATTGGAGCAACTCCATAGGAGGCATGGATCAATAGCAACAAGCTACACCAAATTGATCATGCTGTTAAAAACCTGACAGATATAATTTATAGCAACTTGAGAGCAAGAAATAAATAAGCTACAGCAAGCCATATGTGCAAGTGAGGGCATGGATGGATAGACAATAACATGGACCACAAGGAATGATCATTGGCCACTCCAAAACAAGCATGGATTTGAGTGAGGCATCATGCAAACATAGCATCAGGTTAACAAGTAACAACAGTTTATAACAAGTAGCACTCTTGTCACGAAGATTAGGACCTCTAGATGATCTCAAACAAGCATGCCACAATGGAACAAAATTTAGAGCATCTCACCATGATCATTTTGACATATCATATGCACAATTTGGACAAGCACACTAAAAGTTACAGCCATGCAAAGATGTCAACATAATGTTGCAGATCTGGGACTTAGTGAAATTTATACCTCACAAAAGTCAAACGTGGATGGAGATGTCCCGGGACGGAGGGATCTGATGGGGACGCGTGTTTGGATGGGCGGATGGGTGGATCTGGTCCCGTCTTCTAGATCCACCGGAGTGCTCATCGGAGCACTCGCCGGCGATGGAGGAGACGGAGGGAACGACGGCGGCGGGGTGCTCCGGCCGGCGGAGGAGAGCGGCGGCGACGGGGTGCTCCGGCCGGCGGAGGAGAGCGGCGGCGGCGGGGCGCTCCGGATGCGGACGGCGGGAGGCGGCTCGCCGTCGCCGGGCGGCGGCGGAGGCGGCCGGCGGCACGGCTGCCCGACGGGAGGTGGCGGTTGCCGCGGAGGAGAGGCGGCGGCGGCCTTCGGGGCGGAGGAGCCTGCGGCGGCGGCGATGCCGCGTGGAGGCGGGCGGCGGTTAGCCGGGGCGGCGGGGCCGGCGAGAGAGCCCGGGGCGGCGGACGGCGGCGGCCGGCGGCCTGCCGCGGCTGGAGGCGGGCGAGGGAGACGGCGACGGAGGCGCGGGCCTAGCGAAGTGGGTGCGGGGACGATGACGTGGCACGACGCGATTCGCTGAGGGGCGCGGACGGACCGCCCTCGGGGAAGAGCTCGGGGCTAGGGTTTTTGCCCGAAAATGGACGTGGGAGGTTGTTTATATAGATTCTGGGAGCTAGGAAGGTCCAAATGAGGAGCGGTTTTCGGCCACGCGATCACGATCCGACGACCGAGATGATGGGAAGGGTTGTGCTGGGTTTGTGGGCTGCTGTGGAGGGGGTCTTGGGCCAAAAGAAAGGGGTACTTTTAGCCCACTAGGTTAACCGTTGGAGTAACAAACGAACTCCAAACGCGACGAAACTTGACAGGCGGCCTACACGTACCAAAACAACAATGCACGACAAGTCTCACGTCATTCCGGAAACGTTACACGGCCACACATGAAAGAAGGACTCGGGGATGCCACGGGCACGTGTGTGAGTGTCGGAGCTCGAAACGGACAACGGGAAGAGACGAGTGAAACCGGGTGCAAGTGACAACACGAATGCAATGCAATGAACATGACAACACGTCATGGATGAAATGCACACACGCACACGACAAAACGAAGAAACCCGAAATGAAAGAAGAGCCCAGAATGGAATTGATGAAGTCAAAGTTTCATATATTGCCATAATTGGAAAGTGTTACATCTGGGGCATTACATATTGCTCCACACATGGACCGTTGTCCAGCATGCATCCAGAGTATTAAGTTCATAAGAACAGAGTAACGCCTTAAGCAAGATGAGATGATGTAGAGGCATAAACTCATGCAATATGATGTAGACCCCATCTTTTTATCCTCGATGGCAACAATACAATACATGCCTTCCTGCCCCTGCTGTCACTGGGAAAGGACACCGCAAGATTGAACCCAAAGCTAAGCACTTCTCCCATTGCAAGAAGGATCAATCTAGTAGGCCACACCAAACTGATAATTCGAAGAGACTTGCAAAGATATTTAAATCATGCATAAAAGATTTTAGAGAGGAATCAAATATTGTTCATAGATAATCTTGATCATAAACCCACAATTCGTCGGATCTCGACAAACACACCGCAAAAGAATTACATCGAATAGATCTCCAAGAAGATCAAGGAGAACTTTGTATTGAGATCCAAAGAGAGAGAAGAAGCCATCTAGCTAATAACTATGGTCCCGAAGGTCTGTGGTAAACTACTCACAACTCATCGGAGAGGCTATGGTGTTGATGTAGAAGCCCTCCGTGATCGATGCCCCCTCTGGTGGAGCTCCGGAACAGGCCCCAAGATGGGATCTCACGGGTACAGAAGGTTGCGGCAGTGGAATTAGGGTTTTGTGGTCCTCTCATATGTTTTCAGGGTACGCGGATATATATAGGAGGAAGAGGCACGTCGGTGGAGCAACGAGGGGTCCACGAGGGTGGGGGCGCGCCTACCCCCCTGGGCGCTCCCCTGCCGTCGTGGCCGCCTCGTTTCTTCCCTGGCATGTACTCCAAGTCTTCTGTGTTGTATTTGTTCCAAAAACGACTCTCCCGAAGGTTTCATTCCATTTGGACTCCGTTTGATATTCCTTTTCTATGAAACACTCAAATAGGCAAAAAAAAACAACAATTTGCATTGGGCCTTGGGTTAGTAGGTTAGTCCAAAAAATAATATAAAAGTGTATAATAAAGCCCATTAAACATGCAAAACAGATAATATAATAGCATGGAACAATCAAAAATTATAGATACGTTGGAGACGTATCAGAGTAACGGTCGCAACTTAAACAAATCCATTTTCGAAAACATCACACTCACTTGCCTTGGTACACCACTTCATAATCAAGTGGTTACCTAGCAAAACATCTCCCTCGGGCATTAGTGGCACCCGACGGTGTTTTCAAGAAGTATTTGGAAGTACTTTTATCTCCATCACCATGCATGTACCCGTCCCATTTGCATAGCAACTACTTTAGAAACCTATCTACTCGCACAGACATAACCCTCATATGAATGTTGGGTATCAAAGAGGAAGTAACGGAGGCATCCCGCCAAAGTGGTTACCTTCTCATCATAATTCTGAATGCAACAATAATAAAGTGCTATATGACATGCATAAAAAGGGTTTCATTGAGATGGTCAAGGGGCTGCTTGCCTAGCTCCACAAAGTCTTCATTTCGTCTGGTCCATCTCCAAGTACTTCGTCCACTATCATCGAAAGCAATCACAATAAGAAACACAACAAGGCAAAATTAAAAGTGCTCTAAAATATGGATTTGACTTTTCCAGGATAGCTTTGGTCATATGAAAAATGACCAAAGTGGTTTCATGGGATTTGGATCAAAGATCACATTGAGTCCCTTAGGAAGACCAATATTATTAATAGGGAGTGAGGTATTGTTGTTGAGGTTGTTTCTCAAAGTGCTTAGTGATATTGCTACAAAAACTCTCAGTCACTTTCCGAAAACACATCTGTCCAAAACCTTAATTCATCATTTTGTTCCCATTGAATTCTACCTAGCCGGACTCATCGAGATGACCCTTCTACTGCCACAGCCAAAACCCAACATTTCGGTCTGACAGAAATGGCTCTCGGTACCACCGAGATGGTCGTGCAAAGTTTTTGTGATGTAGTCATTTCATTTCGGAATCACCGAGTGAATCTGATTGGAATTATCAAAATGTGGCTCCGCCTTTGCCATTGCACTTCGGTCCCATTAAGATGGTATATGGGTCTCATCGAAAATGCTAACTCTGAAGTCTTTTTCACTAGTCGATTTCACCGAGTTTATCACTTTGGTCCCACCAAGTTAGGTCGAAAGCTTGTAAAGGTTGGATTTTTAGTACTGCCTATTATACCCCTCCACCACAATCTACTCTCAATGGAGAGCCATCAGAACGAAACATAACTTCCACCATTCATTTTCTGAGAGAGAACCACCTACTCATGTGTTGACATCAGGAGATTCCAATCCTACCATTTGAACCTTGATTTCTAGCTTCTTCAAGTTTCTTTCCACTCCAATCCTTCTCCTACCAAAGCCAAATATGTGTGAGAGAGATTGATTGTTGAGGAGACTATCATTTCAAGCACAAGAACAAGGAGTTCATGACCAACACAACATCTATTACCTTTTGTAGAGTGTTATCTCCTAGATTGGTTAGGTGTCGCCTGGGAGCCTCCGAGATCATATGGAGTTGAACCAAGATATTTGTAAGGGCAAGGAGATCGCCTAGTTCATGAAGATCTACCCAAGTGAGGCTAGTCCTTCATGGAATGAAACCATGGTGGAAAAGAGCAGGTTTCTTCTTCCTTGACCGTTCGTGGGTGGAGACCTCCATGGACTCACGCATCCATTACCCTCCGTGGGTTGAAGTATCCATCAAAGTGGACGTATGATATCATAACCTATCAGAACCACGCCAAAAATCTCCATAAATACTTTGTGTTTGCACTTTCAAACTCCCATCCCATTTAGATTCTTTTACTTGCATGCTTTCTATTGCTCATACTCTTTGTATGCTTGTGTAGAATGTCCCATGTGCACCACATGTGCTAAAATCAACTACAACCTAGGGGAAATTAATATCTGCAACGTTATCTTGTGTACGGTCTAATCACCCCCTCTAGAACTATTTGCTTGATCATACACGGGGGAAATGAGATCGTGATTGTTGGTGTTGTTGTCTTCTTACTCTTATAAGGCTGTTGAAAGGCCAATAGACTCCCACTGGTACAGCGAGCTGCTATTCATATTTTAACTACATGCACATGCTCCAGTGCAGAAAAATGGGTTGAAAATAAAATGTGTGTCCTTGGGTGCATGCTTAGGTCCCATGCAAGAAATGGGAATGAATTTCAAACACCAGGGCACCGTTGCTTGCCGGCAAAATGTTGAGATACTTTGTTTATAAATTCTAGTAAATCCAAAACTCATCTGAAATTCATTAAACTTGGCATGCTATCATGGAATGGCACCCGACATGCTCTGGTATTTTTCTTTTCCAATTTGACAGAAGGCGCACTCAAATAACATCCAACAATGGCATTTTGAAACAAATAGCTGCCACTTTAACATCTCAAATGTTTGTATAAAATAAACCATGTGCGTTCTTTTAACCATTCACGTGACGCCACGCGTCACACTTTTAATGTCTATGAGGTACCATGCTGACAGTTGCTTGAGTAGATAGGAAGCGTGTGAGTGTAGGCCACTGCGTAGGCTGACAGGGAGGCGTGCAACCTATCCTCGAATTCGTGGGCTCACCGGGAAGCGTCCGAGCTGTACGCTGCGCAGGCTCACTAGGAAGCGAGCCCGTTGACTCCCATGGCCGCCTGCCTTGCTCACATCCTCTCCAATAATGGCGCCCGAGCCGCTGTTTAATAAAGGCGGCCATACTATTCGCCTCCCATTCCTCTCCCGCAGACCTCCACCAATGCCATGGCACAGAAGGATCATTTGCCACTAGTTTTCCAGTTTGGTGAAGTCGACTCCAAGCTGGACGAGATAGAAAATAAGCAGGAATGGGGCCTCCTGGACATGGCCCTAAACGAGCTAGCCGCGGAGGTTGCTGCCCCCGCGCCCGTCCCAGCTCCCATCCCCGCGCCCGCATCAACGACCATCCCCCTAACATTGACGGGCAAGTTGCCGAGCACTATCGCAAGCTGGAAGCCGTGGGCGTCAGCGAGGTCGCCGCGGACCCGCGCGAACTCGTGTACATGCTTGCACTAGCGCCCGTGCCTGTACGCGCCCCTACACCCACCGCAGCATTGGTCCCCGTGTGTTTGACTGCACCCGCCGCGCCCGGGCTTGTGCGCGCGACCCCCTAAGCGTCACGGGATGCCATCGTCGACCAGTACCTCGCAGCGCCGCGAGTTGCCATCCTCCCGCGCCCCGCCCGTCAGCACGCGACGACATGATGTTTGATTTCCAAGTGAAGACCATGTTGTGCTGCCTTGAAGACTTGAATGATGGCGTCTCGGAGGACGAGAACGACAATGCCAGCGTGGCACGCTGCCACCAGAATTAATTGTTTTGGGTTTAATACAATATCTCGATCGTATGAATGTAAAGTCGTAGTGTGACTGAATGAAGGGTATGGTTTTAACGAACTTGCATTTTTCTCTCTGAACGTACAAACTTATCAAATGTTTCTTTAAATTTAAAACACCCATATGAACTTGCTTGTTTTTGCATGTAGATGCATAATATCATGTTGTATACATGTTTGGAGTGTGTTTGCTTGTTGTTTGAATGCATCTTGCATTCTTGCCATGCTTAACTTGTTTTGCTCATATCTTCTAGGCCGTAGCTCCGAATTAAATGAACTTTATATGTAACTTGACTAGAATTTTGAGTAGATCATCATGGTGCATGTTACCTTTCTGTTTAACTACTTTAACATAAGGTTTGTTCACATCTGGACCATTTTCGAAATTTTGCATATGAGGACTTACCAGAATTGTTATATGTTGCTTCCGGCCTCATTTAAACTTGCTTGGTTGTGTTGTTCTTGTATGCATCATCTCTTGCCATGTTTTGCATCGTGTAGCCTTGTCATGCATCATACTTGGTTGAGCATCATGTCTTGTTATGTGTTGGGTGTTTACCGTGTTGCTTGCTTCTTCTCATTAGTGCTTGTTTCGTTGCGATCATGAGGATTCGTTCGACTACGCTTGGTTCGTCTACGTGGCTTCTTCTTCGTCTTCATCATGGACTCGCTCTTCTTCCTTGCGGGATCTCAGGCAAGATGAACGTAACCTTGGATCTCATTACTATCATTGCTATGCTAGTTCTCTCGATGCTATCGCTATATGTCTCGCTACCCATCTATTTGTTGTCAGCCTCTCCTTGTTTCCATGCAACCTCTAACCTTTGACACCATCCCAACAAACCGTTGAATGGCTATGTTACTCCTTGCTCAGCCCCTCTTATAGCGTTATTAGTTGCAGGTGAAGATGAAGATTGCTCCATGTCGGAACTTGGATATTTTGGGAATATCACAATATTTATTACTATAATTAACACACCTATATACTTGGCAATGGGAGGAAGCTTGGCCTTTTGCTCGGAGTTTTGTTCCACTAATGCCGCCTTAAGAACCGATAAACCGGTATTATGTTCCATGATTTTACGTTCCTAACACGGTTGGGTATATGGGGACCCCTTGACAGTTCGCTTTGAATAAAACTCCTCCAACAAGGCCCAACATTGGTTTTAATTTGCCAACATAATAGAACTATTAATTAATTAATTTTGCATAGGGGGTCGCGTCCTCGGGGATCTTTTCAACATAATACTAGGGGCCAGTGTTGTTGGTGCTGGTCCAAACTAGGTGATGTTCGGCGACCCCTAGGCAACCAGGGTCTCAGCCAACCCGACGTCTTGCCCATCCGGTGTGACCTGAGAATGAGATACGTGCGACTCCTATCAGGATTGTCGACACATCGGGCGGTCTTGCTGGACTTGTTTTACCATTGTCGAAATGTCTTGTGCACCGGGATTCCGAGTCTGACCGGGTTGTTTCTAAGATATGTTTTTTTTACCTCTGTTGATCTTGAGAGCTTGTGATGGGCTAAGTTGGGAAACCCCTGCAGGGTTATGATCATTCGAAAGCCGTGCCTGCGGTTATGTGGAAGATTGGAATTTGTTAATGTTCGGTTGTAGGAAACTTGACAGAGGATCCGAGATAAAATACACAACCGTGTGAGTAACCGTGACCGTCTCTTTTCATTTTGAGAAGAGAACACGGTGGGGTTATGTTTGACTCGTAGGCAGTTCAGGGTCCCTTAGCGATCATTACTAGTTTGCGACCGTTTGCGTAGATACTCATCTTATTCTTGTACTTGTAAGTTAGCCACCATACATTGCTTAGCCGCTGCTGAAACCACACCACTTACCCTCTCCATACCCATTAAGCTTTGGTAGTCTTGATACCCATGGTTATGGGATTGCTGAGTCCTCGTGGCTCACAGATACTACAACACCAATTGTAGATGCAGGTTTTCGATGACTTGATGTGAGAGCGATGTTTACTTGTTGGAGTTCTTTCTTCTTCTTCTTCATCAATCTTGGGATAGGTTCATGGTCGACAGCCTGGGATAGCAGGATGGATGTCGTTGAGCTTTTCATGTTTTCATCCATAGTCGGATGTCTTGTATATGATATGGTGTATCATGAGGATTTGTATGACTTGTATGTATCCCCATCTATTTATGTAATGGTACGATGTAATGGTGTCCATCTTGCTAAGCGCCCGAAATGCGATTGTGCCCTAATCACGAGGTGTTCATGTGATCGGGATAGAATCACATCTTGGGCGTTACAAGTTGGTATTAGAGCCTCGACCGACCATAGGAGCCCCCTTGATTTGATCGTAGTTTGGCCGTTGTCGAGTCTAGAAGAAAACTATTTTGGAGTCTAGTTATATCGGAGAGTAGGAATTCTTTTTACTCCTCAGCCCCTTCGTCGCTCTGGTGAGGAATCTTGACGTAGGTGTTTTGAATTACTCTTCTTCCCCTTCAAATTGTTTAGGATCACACAATTAGTTTTCCGATCATTGCGTTGTCAGCCTTTCATCCGGTGCAATTCTCGTCATGTTGATCCGATCCCCTTCGTTGTTTTGCAAGATCGATCCTCAGTTCTTTCTCAACCGACGTTGTTTCCCCATTTGAAGTGGTATTTCTTTTTCCCACCCGCCCACCCTTTTCTTCTCGGAGTCGGAGTCATTAATCAAGTATCCATCTTACTCGTGTGAAGTCGTTGAACTCCTTTCATTAATTATTTTTTCAACATGTGAATTCTCGTCTAGTTCGTCATCCTTCATCTCTTTTCTTCTCCGATGAATTCTCCTCTCGTTCGATATTCTTCACCTCTTCTTCTTTTCTGGTGGATCCAATTCAATTTGTATTCGGTGCTCATCATATTCTTTCCCTCGACTCAATTGTTTCCCCTTGCTCGTTCGCTTCTCGCCATTTAATTGTTCTGGTGTTTCTAAGTCATCTCAGGAGATTCGTCTCAGTTCCAATTTATTCGAGGTTGTCACCTCATTCGAGTCATTTAATTGTTCCGGTGCATCATGTCTCTTTCAAACATTCCATTTCAACGGAGTTTTCTCTTTGGTGGGCTCAAAACCCACAGGTTTATTCCCAGGATCTTACCTGACTCTTCTAATATTTCCGGAGTGATTCCCAAATTCTTTCAAGTGTGACATAAGAATGGATTCCATCAGTCATATGCCTTCTCCAAGATCGCTTTCAGATTCTTCTCATTGTTGGTTTAACCTTCCATCTTTCCATTTTTCCGGAGTATCTCAGCCATTCTTGGTGGTGTTCCTCGTCGTCATTTGAAGACCGAATAAGTGTTTTACTCTAAATCTTGTCCGTTCTATCGAAGATTCGTGGTTCTAGCTTCATGTTATCCTCTCGAAGTATTCCATTGTCATAAATTCTTTTGTTTAACCATCCGGAGCATGTCATGAATTATTCCATTATGTTCCTCCGAAGGCCAGCATTTCAGAAGATTTCTTCGTTCTCAGTTTTTCAACTTCGTCCTCCAAATATTCTAAATTGATGCCTCTTCGTTCGTCTCCATATTTTTTCCGGTGCTTCGTTCAAGCATTCTTTAATCAGTTCACGATCTCTTCGTTCTCTTGTATCTAATTTTCCTCAGGTGCTTTATTCTTCTGGCAATTCATTCTCTTGTATTCGCTCAATTTCAATTCTTCTCGGTGGTTTGTTCCTTTTCATCACTCGGTTTAGTTCCTTATGGTGGTTCGCTCAGGAGTTCTTTTCTTTGTTATCACATCAATTCATTCGTTCTTTCCAATCCTACCGGTGTTTCAGGAAGACTTTCTCGAGTTTTGTGCTATATACCTCTTTAATCAATTCAACGAGAATAAGTAGTATGCGAGTCCATTGTTTCTCATCAATTTAGTTGATGGAGAATAAGTATAACATAAATCTTATTCTTTAAGTTGATTTATCCTTTCCTTCGGAATTTGTTCTTGATGAATAAATTCTAGTCCCAAGTGTTTTTGTCTTTTCTTTTACGGAGTTCAAAGTTTCCTCGGCCATCTCATCAGACCCCTATCTAAATCATTGCAAGGCCTTGTTCTTATTCTTTTCATCCTTCATCCTCCTTTTGCTACCGGAGTTCTTCATGGTGGTTCATCACGAGTTAATTCATTCATGGTGTAAGTTGTCACTGTCTTCTCCAATCTTTTATTCCATCCTTTCAATTCTTCCGAAGGCATTGTGTTGTTCCTCTCATCGTATATCATTCCATCTTGTGAAGATCATGTCCTATTCATTCCATTTTCAGCAGGAGTGCTGCCAAATTCATTCGTCCAAATTCCTTTCCTATATCATTTAACTGGAGTGGTTTCGAATTCATTCTTGTTCCTTCAACTCTTGTCATTAAGCTCTTGATTCTCGTCGTATGTCTTGTTTCCTCATTTTACCGGAGCTTCTCAGTCTCGTTCATCTCCGTTGTATTCTTCCTTTAAAGTGGCTCAACCTCTCAACATTCTTTGGTTTCACCTTTTTCCCTTCGGTCTCGTTCCTAAGATCTCGGGACGAGATCTCATGTTAGTAGGGGAGTGTTGTGACGCCCTGAGACCGATGCGCCAGGTATCCTCCAGTTATTCGTTGTTGTTGCCATGTCATTTTCTTGCGTGTTGCATTTTGCCATGTCATCAGCATGTTTTCAAAACTTGCATCCGTCTGAGTCCCCTCATCCTTTTCGTTGTCCTTCTGAGCCCAGACACACTCGCACGCGCCCGCGGCACCCCCAAATCCTCCTTTTGTAAGTGGCCAAATTTTTTTCTCGGAATGAGATGAAATTTGGTGTGTGGTCTTGTTATAGTGTAAGTAGACCGCCTGTCAAATTTCGTCACATTCGGAGCTCATTTGATAGTCCAACGGATAACTATAGCGACTCTATAACCGGTTAAAAACGTCGGACGTTTTCAGTCTCTGAAAACCCCGCCGGGCCACTCTCTCTCTTCTCTCCTCTCAGCCCGAGGCCCTCTTTGCTCAGCCACAACCAGCCGGCTAGGCCTGCCTAACTCCCCTCCACTCGGAGCCGCACGATCGAGATCGTATGGTCCGAAAACGGAGTTAAAACCCTCTAACCTAGCCCCCTTGCCTATTTAAGCACCTTCCCCATGCCAAATTTGGCCTAACCTAGCCTAACTCTAGCCCCCTAGTCTTCTCCCTCGGATCCGGCGCCTCTACCTCCCCCTCCACTTGGCTCAGCCGCCAGCCGCCGCTCTCACCCTATCCCGCGAAGCCACGTGGCCTCTACCCCGCTCCCACCGCCGCCAGCCTGCCAGGCCCGCGGGGAGCCGCCCTGGGTCGCGCCGGGCCCGAGCCGCCCCGCTCCTCCCGCAGCCGAGCCCCGTTGGCTTGCCCTGCCTCGCGCCGCCGCTCAAGGCCTGATCCCCATCGCCGGAGTTCCTGCCGCCGTCGCCCCACCGCCTCCGGTCGTGCCCGCCTCCATGTCCGGCGAGCCCGGCGCCGCCCGCTCCTCCTCCCTCGTCCGCTCCTTGCCAGCGAGCTCCAGGTCGCCGCCGCCCCGAGCTCCTCTCCTCCATGCCAGCCCCTTTGAGCCACCATCGCCGGCCAGTTCGGCCTCAGTCCGGCGAGCCACCGCCGAGATCCGCGTCGACCGCGGCCGTCTCTGGCCTCGTCCGCATCACGAGTCGCCAGCCGTCGCCGCGCCAAGTTCCGGCCTCGCCGGAATCCTACGCCACCGCCCTGCCACGTCCCGGCGGGATCGATCCGATCTGGATCGGTCACCGCGTTGACCCCCCACGAGCCACTGTCGCATGCTCGTCGCACGTGTCTGACCCAGCCCGGACATGTCCGCCCTCCGCCTCGCCTGTGTGACCGACAGGTGGGCCACAGCTGTCGGACATGTCCGCCCGAGTCCGGACAGTGTCCACCCTTCCTGAGGTTGTTTTTCTTCTAAGTCCCCAAGAAATCATAACATGTTGCATACTTTGTGTGGCCGTATCTTTGTGCTTGTTTATCCAAATATGATGTATGATATGTCAAAATGTTCGTCTCTCTGTGCTCTACATGTTAGTTGCATTTTCATATATGTTACTGTTCATCTTGATGCCTTAATCTTCGTTGCAAAACTGCTATGTGATGTTACTGTCAAGTCCTTGTTTTCTGTCAACAATATGTATGCATGTTTAACATGGTGTAACTTTGTGCATGCTGGTCCAAATGGAGTGTATGATATGTCAAAATGTTCATTGTGAAGTGATCTACATGATGGTGGCTGTTGCATTCATGTTAGGTGCCATATTGCCATGTTTAACTCTCTTGCAAAAGTGAATGTTGCTGTTAAGTGCTGAAAACTGTTATAAGAGGCTGATTTGTCTTTTTCATATCTTTATGTGTGATTTTTGTTTGAGCAACATGTCAACATGTTTTAGAAGCACAATCATGTCATCCTTGCTGTGGTGCAATCCACTTTTCATGATATGCCTTGTGGTGAGTGGAACAAGCTTGCAAAGTGACCTACTCACTGTTTGTTATTTCCCGAGACTTGTTGAAAACTGCTAAGTCTGAAACTGTTATATTGTGATGCCATGTTTGCTTGATGCTATAGTCATATCCATGCACATTTGGAGTTATCCAATGACCATGTCTTGGAGTCCATGTTATGCTCTATCCATCCATGCCCTTGTTTGCAATTATAGGTTGTTGTAGCTTGTCTCTTCCTTGCTCTCAACTTGCTATAAAATGTTTCTGTCAGCCTGTTATCAGTAAGTTCAGTTTTTCCATGTGAATAGCTAGTGTTCTATGCATCCTATGACCATGTTTTTGCCATGAGTAGCTTCATAAAGATGTCTTATTGATGTTGGTTCTATTCACATGCCATGTTATGCTTTGAGATGAGTTGCAAAAGCTTGCAAACATGCCTACTTGTCGTTGTTGCTGCCATGTTCATTTTATTTCACTAAGTCTGCAAAACTGTTATTATTTGCAATCTTACCATGATGTTTTAAGCATGTTATACTGGTGTTTGGTAGTAGCTCAGTGGTCATTCTTGTAGTGCTTGACATGTACATGCTTGCCATGCCCTTTGATGCCATGAAATGTTCCTGTAGCATGTTGTTTTGATGATTGCAAAGTGCTTAGTGGCTGTTTTGGGACAGCTTGTCCTTTAATTTTGTTTTGTGTGTATGTGTTGAACCGTTGCTTCGTTTTGAGCGTGTCCTATATGAAACTTGCTTGTTTTTACATGTAGATGCATAATATCATGTTGTATACATGTTTGGAATGTGTTTGCGTGTTGTTCGAATGCATCTTGAAGACTTCCTAAGCGTCATGGGATGCCGCCGTCGACTACTACCTCGCAGCGCCGCGAGTTGCCATCCTCCCGCGCCCCGCCCGTCAATCACGCGATGACATGATGTTTGATTTCCAAGTGAAGACCATGTTGTGCTGTCTTGAAGACTTCAATGACGGCGTCCCGGAGGACGACAACGACAATGCCGGCGTGGCACGCTGCCGCCAGAATTAATTGTTTTGGGTTTAATGCAATATCTCGATCATATGAATATAAAGTCGCAGCGTGACTGAATGAAAGGTATGGTTTCAACGAACTTGCATTTTTCTCTCTGAACGTACAAACTTATCAAATGTTTCTTTAAATTTAAAACACCCATATGAACTTGCTTGTTTTTGCATGTACATGCATAATATCTTGTTGTATACATGTTTGGAGTGTGTTTGCTTATTGTTTGAATGCATCTTGCATCCTTGCCATGCTTAACTTGTTTTGCTCATATCTTCTAGGCCGTAGCTCCGAATTAAATGAACTTTATATGTAACTTGACTAGAATTTCGAGTAGATCATCAAGGTGCATGTTAACTTGCTGTCTAACTACTTTAACATAAGGTTTTTTTCAGATCTGGATCATTTTCGAAAATTTGCATATGAGGACTTAATGGAATTGTTATATGTTGTTTCCGGCCTCATTTAAACTTGCTTGGTTGTGTTGTTCTTGTATGCATCATCTCTTTCCATGTTTTGCATCGTGTAGCCTTGTCATGCATCATACTTAGTTGAGCATCATGTCTTGTTATGTGTTGGGTGTTTACCGTGTTGCCTGCTTCTTCTTGTCAGTGCTTGTTTCGTTGCGATCGTGAGGATTTGTTCGACTATGCTTGGTTCATCTACGTCGCTTCTTCGTCTTCGTCTTCATCATGGACTCATTCTTATTCCTTGTGGGATCTCAGGCAAGATGACCGTAACCTAGGATCTCATTACTATCATTGCTTTGATAGTTGTCTCGATGCTATTGCTATATGTCTCGCTACCCATCTATTTGTTGTCAGCCTCTCCTTGTTGCCATGAAACCTCTAAACTTTGACACCATCCTAGCAAACCATTGAATATTTTGGGAATATCACCGCTTGCTCAGCCCCTCTTATAGCGTTGTTATTTGCAGGTGAAGATGAAGATTGCTCCATGTCAGAACTTGGATATTTTGGAAATATCACAATATCTATTACTATAATTAACACACCTATATACTTGGCAATGGGTGGAAGACTTGGCATTTTGCTCGGTGTTTTGTTCCACTCATGCCGCCTTAAGAACTGATAAACCGGTGTTATGTTCCTTGAGTTTGTGTTCCTAACACGGTTGGGTATATGGGGACCCCTTGATAGTTTGCTTTGAATAAAACTCCTCCAGCAAGGCCCGACATTGGTTTTAATTTGCCAACATAATAAAACTATTAATTAATTAATTAATTTTGCATAGGGGGTCGCGTCCCCGGGGATCTTTTCAACATAATTCATGGGGCCAGTGTTGTTGGTGCTGGTCCAAACTGGGCG
The DNA here is from genome assembly GCA_902687465.1 of Secale cereale. Lineage (NCBI taxonomy): Eukaryota > Viridiplantae > Streptophyta > Magnoliopsida > Poales > Poaceae > Secale > Secale cereale. Next base: position 447,899,669 of record LR738711.1, on the reverse strand, counting down.
ATGTCCGGCGCCCCCTGGGCAACCAGGGTCTCAGCCAACCCGACATCTTGCCCATCCAGTGTGTCCTGAGAACGAGATACGTGCGACACCTATCGGGATTGTCGACACATCAGCCAGTCTTGCTGGACTTGTTTTTACCATTGTTGAAATGTCTTGTGCATCGGGATTCCAAGTCTGATCGGGTTGTCCCTAAGATATGTGTTTTTTTACCTCTGCTGATCGTGAGAGCTTGTGACAGGCTAAGTTGGGACACCCCTGCAGGGTTATGATCTTTCGAAAGTCGTGTCCGCGGTTATGTGGCAGATTGGAATTTGTTAATGTCCGTTTGTAGAAAACTTGACAAAGGATCCGAGATAAAATACACAACCGTGTGAGTAACCGTGACCGTCTCTTTTCATTTTGAGAAGAGAGCACGGTGGGGTTATGTTTGACTCGTAGGTAGTTCAGGGTCCCTTAGCGATTACTACTAGTTTGCGACCGTTTGCGTAGATGCTCATCTTATTCTTGTACTCGTAAGTTAGCCACCATACATTGTTTAGTCGCTGCTGCAACCACACCCCTTACCCTCTCCATACCCATTAAGCTTTGCTAGTCTTGATACCCATGGTTATGTGATTGCTGAGTACTCGTGGCTCACAGATACTACAACAACAGTTGCAGGTGTAGGTTTCCAATGACTTGAGGTGAGAGCGATGTTTACTTGTTGGAGTTCTTCTTCTTCTTCTTCGTCAATCTTGGGACATGTTCCTGGTCGGCAACCTGCGATAGCAGGATGGATGTCATTTAGCTTGTCATGTTTTCATTCGTAGTCGGATGTCTTGTATATGATGTGTTGTATTCATGAGGAGTTGTATGACTTGTATGTATCCCCATCTATTTATGTAATGGTACGATGTAATGATATCCATCTTGCTAAGCGCCCGAAATGCGGTTGTGCCCCAATCACGAGGTGTTCACGTGATCGGGATATAATCGCATCTTGGGAATTACAAAGGAGCCCACCGATGACCTGGACAACTGGAATCCGGTGGCTGCCGCTGCTGCACCTTTAGCGACGCTGACCTCGAATGCCCTTTGCCGCTCCAGTCGACCCCTCTTGAAGCGGCGGGACTCCTCGCATGTCTCCTCATTCCTCACCTCCGTGGCGGCATGTGCTGCGGCCACAGCGGCTGTAAGACTCTTTGCATTCTTGACGAGGTGCTCCTCCTCCCCCACGAGAAATCGGTGTAGCGCACATGGTCGATGACGCACATGTGGGGCTCCACCTCCACCTCCTGCCTTCGAGCGGCAGTGGCGGAGCGAGTGATGCCCCCGATGGTCGACTGTGGGCTGGCAGCCATGGCGACCGACTATGGGGTGGCGGCCACGACCGCCACCTCCCTCCTTCGGACCGCGGTGGCAGTGCGTGTGATGGCCACGGTGTCCGACAGTGTGGTGGCAGCCATAATGTCCACCTCCCGCCTTTGGGCTGCGGTGGTGGAGCGGGCGATGAACTTGGCATTCGATGATGGAGTGGTGGCCACGGTGGTAGAAAGTGGGGTGGCGGCAACGATGGCCGGGAATAGCTGCCTACGAGCAGCGGCGGTGGAGCATGTGGTGGGTGTAACGCGCAAACCCAATAGGACACCATGCGCACTACACTACGCTGGGGACTGAGCCACCGCCGAAGTGTAGCCTTCCAGGTGTAGCTATCCTCTGATGACGGCGGACTGATTGAGCGACGACGACGGACCGGTGCCATTGGCGATTGTGGGAGAAGTAGACGAGATAATTTACAAGGAGGAGGGGAAAATGCGACGCATGACTCGCCGGCCGTGAGGGTTCATATAGTAGGTCGGTAAGCATTGGGATTTGGGGGGATTTTGCCGAGTCATGAGGGCAGCTTGCACAGCTATGCACGGGGACCTGCGCAGTTGTGCGGGAACGGGATCATCGACGATTCATTGGTGCCACTTTGAACCACCGTTTGGCCAAAATAATGCCCACGCGCCCTGCTCAAGCTTGCGCTCGAAGCTATTTGCGACATCGGGGTGAGAAGATGTGCGAGAGGTGTACGAAACGACACTACACATACAGTTTATAAAAAAACATTTGCGATTTAATTAGCTACTACCCCCATCCTGGTTTATATGTCCTCTTTGTATTTTTGTGCCAAATTTTGATTAGAGATTTAACTAATAAAATACGAATGTACATCGCCAAAGATTATATCGTTGGATTCATATTTGAACATAGTTTCCAATTATATTATTTTTATAACATGCATTAACATTTTGTTAGCTCAATTTAAGGTCAAAATATGGCACAAAATATAAAGGGGACTAATAGAACAAGATGGAGTTAGTAGCACACTGTCGCTCTCTACGCAGCGTCGCAAACGATTGTTCGACCACCGTGTGATGTGGAACGCGATGTAGTTTCATATCATGCCATTGGCTCGCAACTGCTGGCCAGCCGTCTTGTAGACGACCATTCCATGAGTGTTCAACTGATATATGCGTGTGGTTTCTTATGGTTGAGCGGCCGCGGTGCGCTCTGCTCATGTGCCACCGCGCACGCTCTGCTCTCGCGCCCCTCCACGCGTGCTGCCAGTGTTTGGGGCCGGCGCACGATCACGTAACGTCGTGCTGCCTTTATACATGTGGCTACGCAGGGCGTGGCGCCACGATGCAGTTACCCACTGCAAAAACGTCCATGTGGACGTGCCAAGAATCCAGGCCGCCCGACCCCCATTTATTCCCGCGGCCATTTACCTTCGTCTCTCGCGTCACATGACACAATAAGCAAACCCATGACAATACATGCAGCGAGGACATGCAACGGTTCCAATGGCCCTCCCAGCTGTCGACGACGACAATGGGCAGCAGTTAACCACGCATCATGTAGTGGACACCCACGTGAGGGGGAAGGACCTCTCGGTGGTGTACACAAACGAGTCGGTTTCGGTGGAGAGCTCCATCCAAACCATGGAGCATTTGCTTGCTGAAGACAAGTACCAAGTGGTCGGCTTCGACCTTTAGTTCACCAGCAGTCATGCCGGGCATGATCATAACGTTGTCATTGCCCAGTTGTGTGTGCAACATGAAGTGCTCGTCTACCACTACCACCTGGCCACAAGGCCTTGCGAGCATTTTACCAGGTTTATCAACAGCACCGACTACAGTTTCGCTATGGTGGACACCACCAACGATCTAAAGGTGCTCGATGCTTCGGGCTTGACGTGCCAGAATCTTGTCAACGTCCATGACCACTACAAGGTCTGGGGTAGCAACAAGAACTAACATAACTCCCTCATTGAGCTCGCCTCGGCCATCATCGACCCATACTACATAAAGATGTAGGATGAGATCAAGAAGAACAAGATCGCCTGGCACAGTGCCTCGGATTAGAGACTGGATGAAGAACACGTCAAGTACGCGGCCAAGGACGTGTTCACAAGCTACGAGATGTATAGGTAGATCGTTGACATGAGGAAGTTTCTTCGTCTTGCCCCAGACGAGGGATAGAGCCATAGAGCTGGGGCAGGAGCTTCACAGGAAGTAGATGACTAGATGACCGTTTCTCCTAGTTTAGAATGCCTGCAATTGTTTATTGAGGTGTGTGCGAACGATCTATATAGTCACTTATGTAATTGGATGTTTATTTTAGTTATATATATGTTGTTCCTCTCTAGATATAGCAAATCACACGGCTTATTAGCAGCAATCGTCTATGTTATTATTGGTCTTCGCACTCAAATTTGATGGCGGACTTGTTTGCCGCGTATCACACACATATTGTTCAGTTCAACCGTTTCTGTTGTCTTGGATCATCGCAAACAGTTCATCCGAGTGAAGTGTATGCCCTCCATCGCACATACCTTGACTTGGCTGACTGTTTCTGTTGTGTTGCATAATCACAGACAGTTCATCCTAATGAACTGTATGCCATATATCGCACAAACCTCATCCAGCTAACCGTTTTTGTTGTTCTGCATCATCACAAATAGTTTGTATGGATTAACCGTAAGCCACGCATCGCACACATAGCTCTGATCTGAATCATGTTTGATGTGTGCACCATCGCAAACAATTCATCTCATTTTGACAGTTTTCATACACCAACGTTTGCGATTAATGCATCACACACAGTTTCGTCGAAGGGTCTCTAATTGGATTGTTGTGTTTGGACCATCCTGCAGTCGTGTCCACAAGTCACCACCCCTTTGAAGAGCGGTTCAGAGATCTTTAAGTCATAAAGGGGAACTCGTCTATCAAGCCAAGGGCTTTGGATCCGAGGTAATCTTCATCAAAGAACCCATCCTCGGTGTAGAAGACCAGTTCGGGGGCTACCGACGTTGTCCCAGACTAGGGGTTGTCAACCTAGTCAGCCCAAACTCCCAAGGATGGGTTGGTGGGCCCTCATTCTCGTCAAGATGGACACTGGAAACCGCACACTGGAGGCATAATCAAGACTGCATCTGCCGAAGACTTGCCGTGTACTCCAAGACCTCTCCTTCCACCTCCACGCCTATATACTAACCTTGACCCTAGATACCCAAACTGGTGTGTATATAAGCTGAAGGGTTTAGCCCACAGAGTGGACTTCAACACAATCACATTCGCCTAGCCCTAGAATTAGAACACGTCTTACGATCTTGAGGTAGATCAACTCTGTACTCGATACATCTCCATCAATATAAACAAGATCAAGACATAGGGTTTTACCTCCATCAAGAGGGCCCGAACCTGGTTAAGAATTGTATCCTTATTCGTGTTACCATCTATCCGAGATCCACAGCTTAGGACCCCCTACCCTGAGGTATGTTGGTTTTCATACGGACAACTAGGTTTGTCGTTGCTTGTTCGGTGGTAACTTTTTTGTTGTGTTTGGTACGTTTTGCACCTGGTAGAGTAAGGGATACTATATTTCTAGATTTTTCGGGGGACTCTGACCTCTATTGCACTATTAGTACCGGTAGAATCTACAGAGATGTTTCGATTCCATTTCGGCGCGTCCAGACGAAGAACACCATCCCCTACCATATCCATGACGGGGAACATTGCAAGAAAATAAATAAAAAATCCTACGAAACACCCAAGATCTAATCTAGGAGATCTATAGCTACGAGAGGGGAGTGTGTTTACATACCCTTGTAGACCAAAAGCGGAAGCGTATATAACACTGTTGATGTAGTCGTACTCTTCGCGACCTGATCACGATCCAACCTCATCAAGCACCAAACAGGAAGCACCTCCGCATTCAGCATATGTGCGGCTCGATGACGTCTCCTCCTTCTGAATCCAGCAACCAAGAGAGGAGAAGTAGATGTGATTTCAACCAGCACGACGGCATGGTGGAGGTGGTGGTGGTGGTGTAGTGTCGGCAGGTGATGACCCACAAGTATAGGGGATCAATTGTAGTCCTTTCGATAAGTAAGAGTGTCGAACCATGACAAGTGGTTTTTAGCAAGGTAATGTCTGCAAGCACTGAAATTGTCGGTAATAGATAGTTTGATAGCAAGATAATTTGTAACGAGCAAGTAACGGTAGTGGTAAATAGTATGCATCAAGGTAACCCAATCCTTTTGTGGCAAAGGACAGGCCAAAACGGTGTCTTATAATAAGCAAAGTGTTCTTGATGGCACACGGGAATTTCATCTAGTCATTTTCACCATATTGGCTTGATTTGTGTTCGTTACTTCGATAATTTGATATGTGGATGGACCGGTGCTTAGGTGTTGTTCTTAGTTGAACGAACCTCCTACTTGTGATTTACCCCCTCGCAAGCATCCGCAACTACGAGAAAAGTATTGAGATAAAATCTAACCATAGCATTAAACATTTGGGTCAAAATCGGCCCCTTACAAATTAGCGCATAAACTAGGGTTTAAGCTTCTGTCACGATAGCAACCCATCATCTACTAACTACTCCATAATGCAGTCCTTTACGACCAAATATGGTGAAGTGTCATGTAGTCGACGTTCACATGGCACCACTAAGGGAATCAAAACATACATATCATCGAAATATCAAACACATATCATGTTCATATGATTACTTGCAACATGATTTCTCTCGTGACCTCAAGAACTAAAGTAACTACTCACAAGTGATAAACATGCTCAAGATCAGAGGGGTATTAAATAGCATAATGGATCTAGAAATATAATCTTCCACCAAATAAACCATATAGTTATCAACTACAAGATGTAATCAACACTACTAGTCACCAACACGTACGAATCTGAGGTTCTGGTACAAAGATTGAACACAAGAGATGAACTAGGGTTTGAGATGAGATGGTGTTGTTGAAGATGTTGATGAAGATTGGCCTCCCAAAGACGAGAGGGTTGTTGATGATGACGATGACGATGATTTCCCCCTCCGGGAGGGAAGTTCCCCCGGCGGAATCGCTCCGCCAGAGGGCAAAAGTGCTCCTGCCCAATTTCCACCTCGATACAACGGCGCTCCATCCCGAAAGTCCTCTCCTCAATTATTTTATGTCAGAATGACTTATATACAGAAGATGGGCACCGGAGGTGGGCGGAGAAGGGCACAACCCACCATGACGCGCGTGGGGGCCCTGGCGTGCCCGGGTGGGTTGTGCCCACCTGATGACCCCCTCTGATACTTATTTGCTCCAATAATTCTTAAATATTTCATAAAAAATCCCCGTAAAGTTTCATCTCATTTGGAGTTGTGTAGAATAGGTATTTTGACGTTGCTTTTTCAGGTCCAGAATTCCATCTGCCTGTATTCTCCCTCTTGATGTAAACCTTGGATATTATGAGAGAAAAGGCATTAGAATTACTCCAAAAGGCATTATTATGCATAAAAACATTATGAATTATAGTAGGAATACATGATGCAAAATGGACGTATCAACTCCCCGAAGGTTAGACCTCGCTTGTCCTCAAGCGAAAAACCGAAATCAAAAAGCATGTCCACATGCTTACAGAGAGAGGTGTCGATAAAAAAAATACGGACATAGAAGCATCATGTATATTATTTTAACAACAACAACAAATTCATTAGAACATAATATAACATAGCTCTATCATATAACTTCTCATGATCAAGTAACTATTCATCACACTATTGAAGTATAAATCATAAACTCTATTGAAAACCAACAAACTATGTTATCAGTCAACTTTGCAACAACAATTCATCATCTTTTCAAGAAGGGTCACGTATCAGAGCCTTTAGGCAAGTCCACCTACCCAACCATCATATAGTCTTCTATGATTGTTGACACTCACCGCATACACATGAGCAAAAAGTTTCAAGCGGACACATAGGAAGATAGGGGCTTATGGTTTCGCCACCCAGCATATTCACCTCAAGGGTGATGTCAACAATAATAATTCATGCTCACCCATATTCAACTGGATATATGTGCCTAGATCTTTCCTCGCCATATGATGCTTGCCAAAAGAGAAAATAAAAAAGGAAAGAGAGAATACTTTGGCTCTTTGCATAAAAGTAAATACATAAAGTAAAAAGATAGGCCCTATTAAAAACATAGGCCCTTCGTAGAGGGAAGCAGAGGTTTCCATGCACTTTTTGGTTGTATGCTCGATCTCTTAGTGCAAAAGAACGTCACATTATATTGACCCTTATGATGTCAACCTTTATTATGCAGTTTGTCGCCTTTATTATTTTGCCATCACAAGTTCGTACAACGCTCAATTTTCTCTTACACTAAATGATCTAACACGTTTAGAAGCAATTTTAATTGCCTTATTGCACCAATGACAACTTACTTGAAGGATCTTATTCAATCCATAGGTAGGTATGGTGAACTCTTGAAAAAGATTTGGGTTTAAAGGTTTTTGGATGCACAAGTAGTATCTCTACTTAGTGCAGAATTTTTGGCTAGAAAAGATATTGAGCAAGCACCACATGTTAAAGGATCAATGATAATATAACTTCTATGTGAATATGAAAAACATAAGTCATTACATTGTCTTCCTTGTCCAACTAAACTGTTTTGGCATATAATATTTTGATGGGGGCTCACAATCACAAAAGAAGTCCAAGATAGTATATTTGCATGTGAATCTTCTCTTCTCTTATTAATTCTTTCATGAATTGCACCATTGACCAATGCTATGTTTGTCAATCTCCAATAGATTTTACTAATTATACTTTTCCTTATGTGATGTCATTACTTACCATAATATTAGCATATGATCTTTTTCATTTATTTTCATTCTTTCTATTGCAATAAGGAAGTAAAGAAAGCAAAACTAAAACTAAACTTTATTATGTATCTCGCACACGATTACATAGATAGATAGCTAAGCAAACTTTCAAAGAAAGATCGAACTAGACTTTTATTCAACTAATGCAAAAGATAACTAAAGATCGAACTATGGTAGATAAAGGCAAAATATAGTGATGTGATATGATACCGGGGCAACTCCCCCAAGCTTGGCTCAAGCCAAGGGGAGTTACCTTACCCGATACTCAATTCTCCTTTGGTGGTGAAGAAGGTGTTGGTGGTAGTGATGAGGTAGTAGTGAGCTTGTCTTCCGGCTTCCATGGCAGTGGCTCACCATCATAAGATGAAACAATAGTCTCACGAGTCCTCCAACTGGCAGCCAAACTCATACATTTGAACCTTGCCTCATATTTAAAGACTTGGTTTTGGAGATCATAGATTTGACTTTTTTTGAAACTTGATCCACTCGGCGAGGGCGAATATGACATCCTTCATGGGCTGGCCATCCACCTTGTGATCAGAGGTGAAACCCGTAATCATGCGGTGGTTGGCATCAAGTCCATGCTCCACCATCCCATTGCACTTGAAGACTTCTTGATCAATGGATTCAAGCCTGACCTCCATGGTTCCCTTCCCCTTGGGTCCCTGGATGTCTCGGATGTGGAGCACCCCCTCATGCATCTCAATGGATTGAGGGTGCTTCACCACCTCCGACAAGTAGGGGTTAATTACCCTCTCAAAGAACTTATCCTTGGAGGACCCTAGAGCGGCCATGATGGTATAGATCTCTCAGAAGATAGCAAGAAAGAAGAACAGAGGACTTATCCGTGATACGGTGGTCAATAGGTTCGGGGGGGGGGGGGTATATACAGATTTTTTATCTTGGGAAACAAGAAAACGGGAGAAAAACAGAATCTGGAAGGTACCCGAGGTGGGAACAACCCACCTAGGGACGCCTTGCTAGGCACGCCCTGGTGTCTTGTGCCCACCAGGGGTGCCTTCCTGGTTGCTTCTTATTTTCCTAATTGTTCTAATATTCCTAAAGTGACAAAAATATTTTGATGGATTTTTCAGAGTTGGTTTACTTACCATATCGCGTACCTCCTTTATTTCACGATTCTGGAGTTTTCCGGAAGGTTTCTTTTATATGTTCCTCCGGTGTCATGGTTTGAATAATATTGCTTTCAATATTAATAGGAGTACCTGATATGTAATGTTTGATTCTTTGACCATTGACCACCTTCAGGTTTGTACATTCAACATTATTTATTTTGATTACTCCAGAATGATAAAACTCTTCGATAACATATGGTCCTTCCCATTTAGAGAGAAGTTTTCCTGCAAAGAATCTAAAACGAGAGTTGTACAATAAAACATATTCACCCACTTTGAATTATCGCTTTTGAATTCTTTTATCATGCCACCTCTTACCTTTTTCTTTGAAAAGCTTGGCATTTTGATAGGCATGGGTTCTGCATTCATCTAAAGAGATAATATCAAATAACCTCTATTCACCGGCAAGTTTGAAATCATAATTGAGTTCTTTAATTGCCTAGTATGCTTTATGTTCTAACTCAAGAGGTAAATGTCAAGCCTTTCCATAAACCATTTTATAAGGAGACATGCCCATCGGATTTCTGTAAGCTGTTTAGTAGGCCCAAAGTGCATCATCCAATTTCTTGGACCAATTCTTTCGAGACCTATTGACAGTCTTTTGTAATATTAATTTTATTTCTAAATTGCTAAGTTGAACTTGACCACTAGACTGAGGACGATAGGGGGGGGTGCAATTCTATGGTTAACATCATACTTGGCAAGCATTTTATGGAAAGCACCATGAATAAAGTGTGAACCACAGTCAGTCATTAAATATCTAGGGACTCCAAACCTTGGGAAAATAACTTCCTTAAGCATTTTAATAGAGGTGTTGTGATCATCACTACTAGTTGGAATAGCTTCTACCCACTTAGTAACATAATCAACAACAACCAAAATATGAGTATACCCATTAGAGGAAGGAAAATATCCCATGTAATCAAATCCCCAAACATCAAATGGTTCAATAGCAATTGAATAATTCATAGGCATTCTTGACGCTTACCGATATTACCTATTCTTTGACACTCATCACAAGATAAGACAAACTTACGAGCTTCTTTGAAGAGAGTAGGCCAATAAAAACCAGATTGCAATACCTTGTGAGCAGTTCTGTCTCCTGCATGATGTCCTCCATAAGCTTCGGAGTGGCATTTCCGTAGGATTTGTTCCTGTTCATGCTCGGGTACATAACGTCTAATAATAATATCTACTCCTTCTTTATAAAGATATGGGTCATCCCAAAAGTAATGTCTTAAATCATAGAAGAATTTTTCTTTTGTTGGTAAGTGAAACTAGGAGGTATGTATTTATCAACAATATAATTAGCATAGTCAGCATACCAAGGTGTGCTATTAGAAACATTTATTGCAGCCAATTGCTCATCATGAAAACTATCATCAATAGGTAGTGGGTCATCAAGAATATTTTCCAACCTAGACAAGTTATCAGCTACATGGTTCTCAGCTCCTTTCCTATCAATAATATGTAAATCAAATTATTGTAGCAATAGAACCCACCTAATGAGTCTAGGTTTAGCATGTTTCTTTTCCATAAGATGTTGTATAGCAGCATGATCGGTGTGACCAATTACTTTTGAGTCCACATTATAGATCTAAATTTATCACAAGCAAACAGAGTGGCTAGAAATTCTTTTTCAGTAGTAGCATAATTTCTTTGTGCACTGTCTAGAGTTTTACTTGCATATTGAATAACATTTTGTTTCTTATCTACTCTTTGTCCTAGAACAACACCTACAACATAGTCACTAGCATCACTCATGATTTCAAAAGGCAAGTTCCAATCAGGTGGTTGAACAATAGGTGCAGAAATTAAGGCTTTCTCGAGTGTTTCAAAGGCTTCTACACAGTCATCATAAAAAACAAATGGAATACCCTTTTGCAAAAGATTTGTAAGAGGCCTAGAAATTTTATAAAATTCTTTGATAAATCTGCTATAGAAACCAGCATGACCAAGGAAACTACAAATACCTTTATTATCTTTAGGACATGGCATTTTCTCAACTGCATCAACCTTAGCTCAGTCGTCCTCAATACCCATTTCAGAAATTTTATGGCCCAAAACAATACCTTCGTTAACCATAAAGTGCACTTCTCCCAATTCAATACAAGATTAGTTTGCTCACATCTCTGCAAAACTCAATCAAGTTTGCTTAAACAATCATCAAAAGACTTCACATAAACAGAAAAGTCATCCATGAAAACCTCAACAATCTTTTCACAAAAATCAGAGAATATAGCAGTCATACATCTTTGAAATGTAGCAGGTGCATTGCATAAACCAAAAGGCATACTTCTATAAGCATAGGTTCCAAAGGGACAAGTAAAAGTGGTCTTTTCTTGATCAGGTTGTGAGACAGGTATTTGAGAGAAACCAGAATATCCATCAAGAAAGCAAAAGTGTGTGTGCTTAGATAATCTCTCGAGGATTTGATCAATAAAAGGCAAAGTGTAATGATCTTTTCTCGTTGCTTTGTTTAATTTCCTGAAGTCAATTACCATTCTATAGCCTGTAACAATTCTTTATGGAATTAGTTCATTTTTATCATTAGGAACAACGGTAATACCGCCCTTATTCGGGACACAATGAACATGACTTACCCATCTACTATCAGCTATGGGATATATTATACATGCTTCCAGAAGTTTTAATATTTTTCGTTCTTACCACTTCTTTCATCTTTGGATTTAATCGATGTTGGTGATCAACAATGGGTTTAGCATCAGGTTCCATATTAATCTTATGCTGACATAGAGTAAAACTAATGCCCTTAAGATCATCAAGAGTATATCCAATAGTATGGTGCTTCCTCATAATTTTCAATAATCTTTCTTCTTCATGTTCTGAAAGGTTAGCATTAATAATAACAGTATATATCTTCTTCTCATCAAGATAAGCATATTTCAAAGTGTCAGGCAATTGCTTTAATTCAAACACATCATCACCTTTAGGTGGAGGAGGACCTCCTAGAGTTTCAATCACTGTTCAAGAAATCTTCCGATTCAGCGATTTATCGTCCGATTTATCGCTACTCTTGGGGTGACCGATAAGATTATGCCTTATCTTCATCATTTATCGTTTGGGCTGATTTATCGCTATGACAAGCGATTTATCGGGAATCTACCGATAAATCGGGCCTATTCGTAGCACTATGTTTGCAAGAACTATGTTTATTTGTGTTTTGTGGACCTTGTTACGCAATATATAATGTTTTTATATTTTGTTTGTCATTATATCAGGATTCAAAGGCTAGGATTCAAGGTAACACTTCTGCCCAATATTGTTTTGGTGTTGAATATAGCATGTTTTAGTGTTGGGAACACAGGATTTGAAAAAAATGGCCGATTAATATGTCGACCGATAAAATCGATTAATCAGTCGATTTCTGATTAATCTCTAATCCCCAGCTGACCGAGATGATAACGATAAGTGATATCCTCAACATTGGTTTCAATAGGTAAGTTGTGTTTAAGCAGAGGTTGTTGTTCAAAGAATATTCTATCTATTTCATTTCTTTCATGCATATTCAAGTCATTTTCATGGTCTAGCAAATATTGCTCTAAAGGATCAGTAGGAGGCACAACAATAGAAGAAAGACCAATTATTTCATCTTTACTAGGCTGTTCTTTTTATGAGGTTTTCTACTAAACTTGAAAAATTAAACTCATGAGACTCATTATCGAAGCTAATACCGACAATTTCTTTAGTACAGTGTATAGTAGCATCGGCGGTGTTCAAGAAAGGTCTATGAAATATTATGGGGAAAAGTCATCTTATGGGGAACCAAGGACTAGAAAATTAGTAGGATATTTTGTTTTCCCACACAAAACCTCAACATCTCTAACCATCACAAGTGGAGTGATGGTATCCCTCTTTGCAAGTTTAATAGGAACATCCATGTCTTCTATTTCAGCGGGCGCTATGCCATTCATAATTTCTTGATAGAGAGTAAAAGGGATAGCACTTACGCTAGCACCTATATCATATAAACCATGATAACAATGATCTCCTATTTTAACTGAGACAATAGGCATGCCTACAACAGGTCTATGTTTGTCTTTTGTATCGGGTTTAGCAATTCATGCTGCTTCACCAATGAAGTAAATAACATGCCCATCAACATTATCGACCAAGAGATCCTTAACCATAGCAACACTATGTTCTACTTTGATTTTATCAAGGGGTTTAGGTGCTTTAATATTACTTCTACGGACCACAGCTGAAACCTTAGCATGCTCCTTTATCTTAACATGAAAAGGTGGTTTCTCAAGATAAGCAGTAGGAACAACTGGATAAACATTGTAAATGATAGTTTCTTCTTTATCAACTACTGGTTCTTTGATTTCTTCCTTAATAGGGGGATGATACTAAAACCGCTTCTATTTAGGGAGATCAGTAGGAGTAGCAAAATATTCACAAAAAGAGGCTACTATCTGAGAGTCAAGTCCATACTTAGTGCTAAACTTTTGAAAAGCATCAGTATTCATAAAATATTTAACACAATCAAACATAAGCTTAATACCTGACTCTTTACCTTCGTCGAGTTCCTAATCTTCAGAGTTGCGTTTAATTCTTTCTAAGAGATCCCACCTGAACTCAATAGTTTTCTTCATAAAAGAACCAGCACAAGAAGTATCAAGCATGGATTGATCATTATGAGAAAGTCGAGCATAGAAGTTCTCAATAAAAATTTCTCTTGAGAGTTCATGATTGGGGTATGAATATAACATTGACTTAAGCCTCCCCAAAGCTAGAGCGATATTTTCTCCTTCACGAGGCCAAAAATTATATATATAACTCTGATCATGATGAACTAGATGCATAGGATATTTTTTTGGTTGAATTGCAGTTTCAAGCGATTCCAAAATCAAGATCCAATACCATCGCATAGCCTATACCATGCCAATGCATTCCCCTTCAAAGATAAAGGAAAACCTTATTCTTAGCTTCATCTCCGGGTAAACTGACAAGCTTAAATAATCCACAAATTTCATCCACATATATCAAATGCATATCAGGATGTTCAGTTCTATCTCCTGCATAAGGATTAGCTAGCAGTTATTCTATCATAGCCGAAGGAATCCAGCAGGTTGAGGAGGAACTAATTGTGCTTATGATCGAGGTGAAGATACCCCGAACAAACCCATGAAAGGATTGTTCTCAATAGTGACAAGTGATAGTAAATTTCTGCAAATAATAATAATTTTTCCTTACCAATTTCCACTTACCAAGAGCGCTTCACTCCTCGGTAATGGTGCTAGAAAAGAGTCTTGATGACACACAAGTATAGGTGACAATTGTAGTCCTTTCTATAAGTAAGAGTGTCGAACCCAACGAGGAGCAGAAGGAAATGACAAGTGGTTTTCAGCAAGGTAATGTATGCAAGCACTAAAATTGTCGGTAACACATAGTTTGATTGCAAGATAATTTCTAACGAGCAAGTAACGGTAATGTTAAATAGTATTAAGCAAGGTAGACGAATCCTTTTGTGGCAAAGGATAGGCCAAAACAATTTCTTATAATAAGCAAAGTGTTCTTGAGGGTACACGGGAATTTCATCTAGTCACTTTGACCATATTGGCTTGATTTGTGTTCCTTAGTTTGATAATTTGATATGTGGGTGGATCGGTGCTTAGGTGCTATTCTTACTTGAACAAACCTCCTACTTATGATTAACCCCCTTGCAAGCATCCGCAACTACAAGAAAAGTATTAAGATAGAATCTAACCATAGCATTAAACATTTGGATCCAAATCGGTCCCTTACGAAGTAGCACATAAACTAGGGTTTAAGCTTCTGTCACTCTAGCAACCCATCATCTAATAACTACTCCAGAATTCATTCCCTTAGGCCCAAGTACGGTGAAGTGTCATGTAGTCGACGTTCACATGACACCACTAAGGGAGTCACAACATACATATCATCGAAATATCGAACACATATCAAGTTCATATGATTACTTGCAACATGATTTCTCTCATGACCTCAAGAACTAAAGTAACTACTTACAAGTGATAAACATGCTCAAGATCATAGGGGTATTAAATAGCATAATGGACCTGAGCATATAATCTTCCACCA
Source organism: Secale cereale (assembly GCA_902687465.1). Classification (NCBI taxonomy): domain Eukaryota; kingdom Viridiplantae; phylum Streptophyta; class Magnoliopsida; order Poales; family Poaceae; genus Secale; species Secale cereale. The sequence continues at coordinate 447,884,263 of LR738711.1, read as the reverse complement.
GATAAACCATATAGTAATCAACTACAAGATGTAATCAACACTACTAGTCACCCACAGGTACCAATCTGAGGTTCCGGTAGAAAGATTGAACACAAGAGACGAATTAGGGTTTGAGAGGAGATGGTGCTTTTGAAGATGTTGATGAAGATTGGCCTCCCGAAGATGAGAGGGTTTTTGGTGATGACGATGATGATGATTTCCCCCTCCGGGAGGGAAGTTCCCCTGGTGGAAACGCTCCATCGGATGGCAAAAGTGCTCATGCCCAAGTTCCGTCTCGAGACGGCGGTGCTCCATCATGAAAGTCCTCCCCTAAATTATTTTAGGTCAAAATCACTTATATACCAGAAGATGGGCACCAGAGGTGGGCCGAGGAGGGCACAACCCACCAGAGCGCATCTGGGGGCCCTATCACGCCCAGGTGGTTTGTGCCCTCCTGGTGGGACCCCTCTAGTACTTATTTGCTCCAATAATTCTTAAATATTCCATGAAAAATCCTCGTGAAGTTTTAGCTCATTTGGAGTTGTGCCGAATAGGTAGCCTACCGTTGGTTTTTCAGGTCTAGAATTCCAGCAACCGGTATTCTCCCTCTTGATGGAAACCTTGCATATTATGAGAGAAAAGGCATTAGAATTACTCCAAAAGGCATTATTATGAAGAAAACATTATAAATAACTGTAGGAAAACATGATGCAAAATGGACATATCAGCAGGGCTTCGCCAAACGCTGTTGGAACCAATCTAAGGAGAAAACGGAGTTATGGGAGAGGTAGGGCTACCGCCGAGGCGTGTTAATTGGTGTGTTGAGCCCCTGTGATGGTGTCATGTATAGGGGGTACTAACCCGACCTGCCCATTCTCCTTGGGCCGGGCCGGCTTGCCTTCATTCATAATCATGATGGACTCCGAGAGCTGTATGCAAGAGGCATGACCAAGGTTATCTCCCCCTGAAGACTTGGCGTGTACCCCAAGATCCCTGCCACCGCTTAGCTCAAAGTTACCGACCTTGTAAACCTAGATACCGTCTATGGCATGTATATAATCCATGGGTTTAGCCCGTAGAGGAGACATCATCACAAAATCATTAGCCTATCCCTAGAGTTAGACCACACATTACGATCTCGAGGTAGATCTACTATGTACTTGTGTTGCGAGGAAACACATACACCTATGGGACCTACGATCCTTTTGTGGTTCGGCAAGGGGGGGTGGCACATTGTACAAAGAGCGGAGGGCGCACAACAGCACGACGGCGGTCACAAAAGCGATTTTTACCCAGGTTCGGGCTGCCGCGAGGTGTAAAACCCTACCCCAGCTTTGGTGGATTGATGGTTGGACTTTGGTGGGAAAACGCAGTGCTCGTGCTCAACAAGGGTTGCCTGGGGGCGAGAGCCGCTATGTGCGTATGATGGTACAAAGGTCCAGGGTCCGAATCCCTTTCCCCGTTGCCATGTGCCTCCTTTTATAGATTAAGGGGTCACCACATGTTATGCCCAGCATGAGACTATACCTCCCACATGTCGAGGCACGACTTAAAGGCATAATCTCATACTAGAATGATCTCAAGTATGGTATCTTTGCACAACTCATGTAAAAGAGGGGATGAAAAAGTAAAAGAGTAGTTGACTTACACTCGCCACGTCACACAATGAAATACATTGACATACATCATCCAAATAACATCAGAGTCCGACTACGGACGAAGATCCAAATGAAAGATACCATAAATAAAGCAACACAAGGTCCCGATCGCCCTAGTAGGAACCACTACTGATCGTCGAAAACGTCACATACATACGGCCAAGCTCTTCATCGAACTCCCATTGAAGTTCTGATCCATCTCCTGCATTATTCTCAGCGGTACCTGCATCTGGTGTTGTGTAGAATCTGTGAGCCACGGAGGACTCAGCAATCCCGTTCCCGGGTAGCAATACTATCAGAGACTTAGGTGTGGAAAAGGCTTAAAAAAGGTTGCAACAGCACTAGCACTAGCTTACGTGTATAGAGCGAGAAGAGAAGTGCCAACGATCGTTAAAGTGATCACGAAGTGATCCTAACTAAGCACGTCAAACATAACCCCACCGTGTTCACTTCCCGAACCCCTTCGGAAAGCGACCGTCACGGTTACTCACGTTGGTAGTGTATTATGAACATGGTGTCAAGTTTTCTATAACCGAATATTAACAAATTCCCATCTGCCAGATAACCGCGGGCATGGCTTTCGAAAGATCAAACCCTGCATGGGTGTCCCAACTTAGCCCATCACAAGCTCACGATCTGCGGAGTCGCAACTCCAAAGTGGGAAGACCCGAGTATTCTCGGAATCCCGTGCTCAAGATATGTCGACAAAGGTAAAACTAATCTAGCAAGACCTCCCGGCGTGCCGACACCCTGATAGTAGCCACGCGTATCTCGTCTCAGGCCACGACCGGATGGGCGATGCTACAGGTAAAACCAGCCCTCGGGTTTCCCCAAGGTGGCCCCACAGGACCTTCAGTTTGGACCAACACTCCTGAGGAGCACTGGCCCAGGTTGTTGATTAATAAATCCTTGGGTTAATTACTCCCTCGGCAAGTTTAGTTGTTAGGCAAATGTAGAACCAAAGTTGGGTCTTGCTGGAAAAGCTTTAGCATTAAGCGAGTTATCGAGGGGGGGGGCATAAACCCCAACCGTGTTAGGAACGCAAAATCCGGGAACATAACACCGATTTATCGGGTCCTAAGGTGGCATGAGTGGAACAAAACACCGAGCAAAAGGCCAAGCCTTCCACCCATTGCCAAGTATATAGGTGTGTTAATATATTTAAGAGATATTGTGATATTCCAACAACAAGTTCCAACATGGATCCATCTTCATCTTCACCTGCAACTAACAACGCTATAAGAGGGGCTGAGCAAGCGGGTAACATAGCCAAACAACGGTTTGCTGGGAAGGTGTCAAAGGTTAGAGGTTTCATGGCAACAATAGGAGGCTGACAAACAGGAATAGGCATCAAGGCAATAAGCTAAAGAGCGAGACATCTAGCATAGGCAAAGATAGTAGTGATATCCGGGTAAGGTCATCTTGCCTGGGATCCCGCAACGAAGAAGAACAAGTCCAACATGAAGTAGTCGAACAACTCCTCACAACTCCGGAACGAAACCGAAGCTAACGGGAGAAGCATACCGGAAAGAAGCAAACAACACGGTAAACACACATATCATAACCATGGCATGATGCACAAACAAATATGATGCATGTCCGGTTTAAATAAGCATGGCATGGCAAGGTGCACAAGCAGTACTACAAGTTAAGTGGAGCTCAATATGCAAGGAGTTGCATATTGACGAAACACCACATTATATTTAGTTAGTTGACTCTCGTTTATTTACAAGACAAGATTAAATGTTTTATTAAACATGGCAAGAGGTGAAGCAAGTGTAAACTAGCTATCTAGGCACTTTAAATGAGGCCAAAAATAACAACAACAATTCCGTAAACTCCCCATGTCATTTAGCAATTATTGAAGCAAACAACAATTTAATCATTTTAATGTTGTTATCATGATGCGGATGACATTTGCAAGTTTTATGCAATTTTTAGTTAAAAGTTGACATGAAGAGATATGGAGTATTTGTCGCCACGACGGAAAGGAAAATGGGTCGTTGCGGCGAAAACGGATACGGTGCCACGGCACGTTCCGATGATCCGACACTCGTTGAGAGATCGATACAAAAGAAGGACGACGGGAACATGAGCGTGTTAAGCAAGATGGTGGGGTGCTCCCGGAAACCGGGTTCCCACGTGACGACGACCAACATAAGGTGCATCTCATATAACACATAACATTCGTTCTCAGGCGGTCGTCTCGGGGGGGGGGGGGG
>LR738711.1:447868379-447880296 GCA_902687465.1 Secale cereale | reverse complement strand
TCCCACGTGACGACGACCAACATAAGGTGCATCTCATATAACACATAACATTCGTTCTCAGGCGGTCGTCTCGGGGGGGGGGGAGGGGTATACCTTCGGAGCGTGCGTTTCGGGGCGGTTCGAGTTCGGAGTGGTGTAGAGGAAGTAGACGTTCACGGGGTCGTAGAGGAAGTAGTTGTACACGGCGACGGTAGTTGTACACGGGTCTTCGGCGACGATAGTGGTACACGTTTCGTAGTCGTTCAAGTTTCCGTAGATGTTTGGGTCGTCGTGGTACTTGTTGCGTCGTAGTGGTACTTGGGGTCTTCGTACTTGCCGGTCTCGTTCTTGCGATGGTAGTCGTACACGTTTCGTAACCGTTCAAGTTTCCGTAGATGTTCGGGTCGTCGTGGTACTTGTTGCGTCGTAGTGGTACTTGCATGTATCGGGCGTCGAGGTACTTGTCACATCCACGGTAGGGTCTTGGCGTCCTTGATTCGAGGGTCTTGGCAACGACAAAAGGCAAAACAAGGCTGGTCGTGGGGATGCTCACATCGGTGGCAGTCTTGATCTCGTGGCGAGCAACGGCACCGGACGTGCACAGGATCCCGAGGTCATCGGGGCCAACAGAGGCCCTTGGCGTCCTAGGTGGATGAAGAACATGATGGGGGAGGCAGGACAAGGGGCCGCCGAAGTTGCGTCCTGCTGGTGCGCGAGGAGGTCGGCGGGCAGAGCAGCTCCGATGCCCGTCGCAGAGGCCGGGGGAAGCAGGGAGGCGGGGCGGCGAGGAAGGTCGCCGGCAGGAAGGAAAGTCGACGGGGCGGCGCTCGCCGGAGTCGGGGCCGAAGGGGATGGGTCGAGGGGCTCCTCCCCTGGTGAAGGAGCTGGCGAGGCGAAGGTGGGGCGCAGGCGGCGCTCGTCGCCGGCGGCGGTGAGGTGGCGGCCTGGTGAGGCGACGGCGCGGAGGTGAAGGCAGCGGGATGGAGGCTTGGTGAAGGGCCGACGGAAGCAGGAGGATGACTAGGGGAAGGGAAGCGTGGAGGAGGAGAGGTGAGGGATGGCGCTCGTCGAGGGAGGTAGGTGTGCGGGCGAGAGATGTGGGGGATCGAGAGGGAGATCGAGCAAGAGGGGGAGGGATCGATGGAGCGGACGATGCGAAGCTGGCGGCGGTTGGTGGGAGCGAGGGGAGGACGAGAGGTGAGCAGGGGATCGGGCTAGGGTTATGGGGGCTAGGTGGGCTGGGCCAGGAGGCCGAATTGGCAGCTACTGCTGCTGGGCCTTGGGCCAAATTGGCTGAGGTCTCTCTCCTTTAAAAAAAAGAAAGGGAAGTGGATATATTTATTTGGCAAGGCAAAATTAAGGCCAAATAAATACAAGTTGAGATGGAAAAACTCGAATGGAGCTACTTTGACTAATTTCAAAGCGCCACAACTCGAACCGAAGCAAAAGGAGAAAGATGGGGATTATAAAATTTTGAAACGAGAGAAGTTTAAATGTAAGTTTGTTTTGGTGAATTCCATAATAATGGAATAATTTAATATAGCTCTCTAAATATTGAGAGGCTTTTATATGTTATAAAGAGAAGTCACCATAGTGAGTATCCCTCAATTTAAATGGATCGAGGATCCATACGGTTTATTTAGTTGAGTTTCAAAAATTAAAAGACTTGATGGCATGATGACATGATGCAACGCAAAATAAATAAAGCAAGCACAAATGAAACACACGGGAAAACCCGGAACATCTGGAATCTTCTGGAGCGTCGGTCTTCGGGCGTCACAACTCTCCCACACTAACAGAGGATCTCGACCCGAGATCCTAGAGATGGCACCGGATAGAAGAGGATAAAGGAAGAGGTAAACCAAAGTTGCTTCTTTGACAAACGAGTGAAACCATGAACCTTGAGAGGTTAAACAAGTTGAATAAAGAATACAATGGAGATGAACGAAGATGAAAACACTTCGTTAGAAAAGAGGAACAAGGAACATTATGAGAACCTTGTAGGTTGAAAGACATGAAACAAGAGCTTACGAACCAAAAGAATATGAAACTGCAACGGTATAGCCAAGGAATAAGAATGACATAATTTGGACAACACTCCGACTGAAAATGGAAGGAATTAACATGAGCTTGAGAAGATTGGATGATTTTGATGAAATCAACAGCATATTGCCTCCGAAACAATTAATAGAATGCCACACGGGATAAGAAAGATTTCAGACAGCACTCCGGTCGAAAAGAGAGGCAAAACTTGATAAGATGAGAGAATTAGAATGAAGGTCACGACACTCCTGTTAAATGGACGAGAAAAGAAAAGAACATGATCTTGATATGACAAGATGATGGTTCGAAGAGAGCAATATCACAATGCCTCCGGAATGAAAGAATATATGCTAGATCGTTGGAAAGAAAAGAACGGAGAAGAAAATGACAACTTCTCCCACGAATGAATTAGAAAAACCCTCCTTACAAAGAAAGGTTGAACGGAATTTGCGAAAATAATCAATCAACAAAAACAATAAGATTGATGTGGCCTTATGGAAAACATCTCAAAACTTGAAGTGAAATTCTGCCACTAACGGAAACAATTGATTTGATTGAGAGCACCAAAGAGATGAAAAATTTCTTCCATCACGATGATAAAGAGATAACTTGGATCATTGATAAGCACCACAATAGCAACATTCCCAATGGAAGGCTTTAGGTGAAATCTATACCACGATACTCCAACGAAGAAAAATGAGGGGTTGAAATGATCTCCTGAACAAAGATAAGAATGATGGGTTTACATATCTCATTCCTAATAACTTGAGAATCATGAAACATGAAGGAAATTGTCAAGAATGACATAACACCACCTCAAAAGATAAGGGAGCAAGAATTGCACTTTGGAATGTAAGAAGAAGAATACTTGAGCTCCAACAAAAATCTTAAAGAACACTTCAAGGATGAATTAAATCATGATGAACCACCAAAAGAACTCTGGTAAACAAAAGGATGATAAGTGAAGGATGAAAAGATTAAGAATTATTTTATGCTTACCCTTCATCAATTAAATTGATGACAAGTAATGGATTTGGCCTACTACTTATTCTTGTTGCAAAGAATTAAAGAGAAATCTCGCACGAACTTGAGAAAAGTCTTGAACGAAGCACCGATAGGATTTTGAAAGAACGAATGAATTAATACGATAACAAAGGAAGATAAATCTTGAACGAACCACCGTAAGAATTGAAACTGGGTAATGAAAAAGAATAATCCACCGGGAAGAATAAGCACTTGAAGAAATTTAGATACAAGAGAATGAAGAGATCGCAGAATGATTAAAGAATACTTGAACAAAGCACCGGAAGAATATGGAGACGAATGAAGAGGCATCAACAAAGAATAGTTGGAGGGCGAAGTTGAAAACTGATAACGAAGAATCTTCTAAAATGATGGCATTCGGAGGATCACAATGGGAAGAATTCATGAAATGCTTCGGATGGGTATAAAAAGAATTCCTCACAATCGGAACAATAATGAGGATGGCATTAAGCTAGAACCATGAATCTTCAAGAGAACGGGCCAAGATTTAAGAGAAACTCTTCTCCGGTCTTCAAATGCTGAGAATGACAACGAGAACCACCGTAAAGAATTTGTGTGATACTCCGGAAGAATGAAAAGGGGAAAGGTGGGGCTAAAGATGAAAATAATTGGAAAAGAACTTGGAGAAGGCATGTGACTGATGGAAATCATTCTTACGTCACACTTTGAAAAGAACTTCAGAATAACTCCGAAAAATTAAAAGTGTCAGGTAAGATCTTGGGAAAACACGTGTGGCTTAGGGCCCACTCAAAAGAAACACCGTTGGAATGATTACTTGAGAGATATTCCACCGGTTGAATTAAGTGGCTTGGATGAGATAACAATCTCAAAATATAATGAACAGGTTGAAAATGGAAACACGAGTCCTCTGAGATCTCTTGTACACTCCGGATAAGAATTAGGGAGAGTTCAATAATCAAGAGAGACTTTGGATAAGAAATTCCCACATTGGAAAACATGTGAAACAAAAGGCACAAATATGATCAATACGGAAGCTTGGATTTAGTCCACCGGAGAAGAATATTGAAGGAAATGGATGAAGTAACATCACATGAATAAAATGGATACTTGATTAAGAATTCTGGCTCCATAAGAAAAGGGTGGGAGGGTGGGGAAAAACAAGACAACTTGGGATGAATGAAATAGACGCCATTGAGAAAAGACTAAGAGTTGATCTTGCAGATGATGAAGAGATCGGATTAACTTGAAGTGAAGCACACGGGTTGAAAAGAATTTACATAATAATCTCGATGATCACGAAGGATTAGCACTCCCATAGAAATATGAGAACACCGATTAAGAAAGGTATGGAATCAACATTTGACATCGAAGCAACTCGAATACCAGAATCAAAACGAAAACAATGGATAGATATGTTGGAACATAATCTTCACAATATCATCCGAACAGAGAATTGAACGAATGAATTCCATAGCTTAATGGTACAACACTTGTCGAGAAGCCACTGGGGAGAACAAAAGGTGAATAAAAACAACAAGGAGCAGATAGAACAAATACAAGATAGAAGTTTTGTTCAACATATTCGTGCTAAAAGCTCATGGAACGTGTTACAAAAGGGTTTTGCAATCCCCGAATCAGCATAGCCAAGGACCATTTAAGATGCAACTCCCGATTGGAACAACGCCCATAAAACCTCTTCACTCAATGTTTAACCCCGAACTCCATATCATGCACTCGTTGGAAGAATGCCTACGAGCTAATAGAAGAACCCACCTATTAATTTCCGAAGGTTTCCGGTTATGCAATCGGGTGTCGGGGATACAGGGGAAGCACCGCGCACTCAACTCTAATCCTACATCCAGCTATATCCATCCTTCAACACATAACCAGTTATTTTCGGAAACCGTTTACCTCGGACCTTCGAAACGCATCTGCTATACAAGCTATGGCAATACTCCCGAACTACCTCCCTAGTACTGGGTGACGTCGGGGTTATCTCACCACTAACCGCATAGAAGAGTTTTCGATGTCGGCCGTCTTAAGTATTCTAGAACCGCTGTGATACATTTGTGACGACAACACCTCGGAGCTCAACTCCCCGGGACACTGCCACAACCCCTAAATGACAGGAGGCATCGAGAACAATGTTCTTGTCACAAAGATATCGGAACAATCCAAACAATACTCGCTTGATCCTAAAAAAAATTAGTGAATTTTTGAGAGTAGAAGAGATAAAGCAATCGTCAGGAGTCCTCACCAGAGTGATAAAGGGATGAGGAGTAAAAAGAAATCCTACTCTCTGATATATATAGGACTCAAAACATTTTCATGTGTGCCTAGACTCAACCGTCAACGATTCGATCAATCAGGGGGGCTCCTAGGTCGGAGAAGGCTCTGAATACCAACTTGTTATGCCGAGTATGAGACTATACCTCCCACGTGTCGAGGCACGACTTAAAGGCATAATCTCATACTAGAATGATCTCAAGTATGGTATCTTTGCACAACTCATGTAAAAGAGGGGATGAAAAAGTAAAAGAGTAGTTGGCTTACACTCGCCACATCACACAATGAAATACATTGACATACATCATCCGAATAACATCAGAGTCCGACTACGGATGAAGATCCAAAAGAAAGATACCATAAATAAAGCAACACAAGGTCCCGATCGCCCCTAGTAGGAACCACTACTGATCGTCGAAAGCGTCACATACATACGACCAAGCTCTTCATCGAACTCCCATTGAAGTTCTGATCCATCTCCTGCATTATTCTCAGCGGTACCTGCATCTGTTGTTGTGTAGAATCTGTGAGCCACGGAGGACTCAGCAATCCCGTTCTCGGGTAGCAATACAACCAAAGCCTTAGGTGTGGAAAAGGCTTAAAACAAGGTTGCAGCAGCACTAGCACTAACTTACGTGTATAGAGCGAGAAGAGAAGTGCCAACGATCGTCAAAGTGATCACGAAGTGATCCTAACTAAGCACGTCAAACATAACCCCATCGTGTTCACTTCCCGAACCCCTTCGGAAAGCGATCATCACGGTTACTCACGCTGGTAGTGTATTATGAACATGGTGTCAAGTTTTCTATAACCAGTGATAGAGGCGAGGGGCCCGATCTTTTGATGAGATGATAACTATCGATTTGGCGGAGACAACTTTGACGATCCGACTACAAACGTGCACGACGTTGCGCCTTAGCAATCGCTAAACCAATCTCCAGGGGATACTGACAATGCCAGAAGCACGACCAGCCTGACCACGAAGGTCTATTCCTGCATGCAATCGAAGAACAAGCAAGAATATGATAAAGCAATCTGAATATTGCAAATATAGTTGAAGTATTGATAAAGATGGGGATCCGTAAGCGGTATTGGTCTGGTCGTTGGACACAAACGAAGTACACAAAGTTGCAATGGCTAACTTTTGACTAAACAAATCCCCAAAGAAAAAGCTACTAGATGGATCTACTTATATAGGAGCAAGGGGTGGCGGCCAAGGAGGTGGAAGGACGTCCCAAGGCAGCCTAAAACTAACCCTAGGTCGTACAAGGCTCGTGGGCCCAAGTGGAGGTGATGCAACACCTTTGGACTTGTAGTTTGACTCGGATTCTGTTGCAGCGTCAGATTGTTTCGTCGATATCTCAATGCTCCAGACGAATTTGAAGGTGAATCCAATTGGGTTGGAAAGTGTACGAAATCTAGTTTCCAAAAAAAAGAAACACCCAATTCGGAGTCCATATGAAGGAGTTCTTGCCGTTTTGAATCAGGTATGTCTGTGCAGTCCGAATCTAGATGCAGAACGTGAGAGACTTGGACTCTATCTTCTCTTGGCCCAAAAGTGACGTGAGAGAACTTTTTGAACAACACCTAAACTTCTCTTTTTCCCTTATCTTCATATGTGGATTGTACAAATGTCCCATACACCTGGAATTAGACATGGCACAAAAGTCTATGAAATATTTTTGTCCTGGATGACATAAATAAATTATTGCATAGTTTGCATTAGAAATCACCTCACAAATATACATGTATGCAATATTTTTGGTCGTATCCAAGGTAGTCATGTCCTCATCATCCTCCCTTTCTTGAAAATAAAGCCGTCCTCGGCGTTGCTTAATCTGAAATGTGGGTAAGAAAATAGACAAGGTGTACATGTTGTATATGTATATGTCATCCATTTTTACTTCCCTTAATTTTTGCACATATGACACATGTATAGATGAGTAACTTTCGTAGTTCATAAAATATAAAGCCAAAATATTATCACAAGAAGTAGAAGGCATGAAAATATTGCTACTCAATTTGCACAAATAAGTGAAGCTCTTATTCATATCAAAAATTGACAATGTTCATCATTAAACCATCCTAACATTGGTGAATAAACCTTACTTGCATGAAATTCACAGGCTACAACATGCGTAAATAAGCAACATGCAATAAGTCATTTGACATAGAATCGTCACCAAGATTAGAGGTCATATCAAAATGATTAAACATTGGCACAATTATTTTCAAATGTATTTTATCCAAATCTGATTTATTCTCCGATTTACATGATTCTTTTGCATCAACAGTTAATTCAATGGGTGCACTCAAAATTGTTGGTATTTCAGTTGTTTGATCACATGACGCATTCATGATAGTAACATGATTATCTAAACTAGGTGGTGTGCTCAAATCAACAGGTAATTCAATACATGATGTATTCAAGTTAACTAGATATGCATCATCCTCATGTGAAGTTATATCATCATTGATTTTACTATTACCTTGTTGCAAAGACGTAGCTGATGTTGGTACGGACGATGAAAATGTATCATACACTTTAGATGATGTCACGCTCACAATCAGAGGTGTGGCTGCTCTAGTAGGTGCAATGGTGGAGGAACCAACCAGTGGTGGTGAGCATGAACTGGAATAGTAGTTGTTGTAGTCACACAATGCATCCTCCTGTATTTGTCTCTCAAAGGTACAAGCACGAACATACATACCAGTAATGCAACGAGGAATATTCTGAAATCTTGCGCGAATATCATGGTTTAAACCACCAAAAAATCTATTCATTGTATCATCCTCAGATTCTTCTATGTCACAATGATGCATATAAGATTTGAACTCTTGGTAGTAAGCATGAACAGTGTTACTGCCTTGTTTTAATTGTTCCAATTTGTGAAGCAATTCACGGCGATAGTAAGGAGGAAAAAAATGTTTCTCATTACAGCCTTCAAATCTTTCCAAGTTGTGGGGAGGTTATCAATATTTTTCTTACAATGCACACTCCACCAAACAGAAGTAAAACCAGTAAATACTCTAGTGGCAGCTTGTACTCTCTCAAGTTCAGAAAAATGATGGTGACTAAAAACTTTTTCTACTTCAAGCTCCCAAGCTAGATAAATAGCAGGATTAAATCTACCCTCAAATGATGGTAAGAAATAACCTGACCATGTGCTTGTGTGTGTTGTCCCATGTCTCGTGATGGTGAAGATGTATCCGTCGTCCAAGAACTTCTGTCTCCGGTACCTGTCATGATTAGTAGAAACAAGAAACAAAATTTGAGAATAATGTTCCAATGAACTACTAGGATGTGGTGGTAAAGCGCTCACAGTAAAGCAAGTATCAATATCTTACAAGTTCTTACCATGCAGCAGGTGGTGATAGGCAACCAGCGGTGTCAAATAACTCCAAAGATTGAGTAAAGCGATTGCCAGGTGAACGTACATAAACACGGTGTAGAAATATGTGGAGCTAGGTTGGCTTTATATATGGTAGCAAAAGATACGCAATAATCAATTCAGAGATGCAATGTTGAATAAACGCTTGACGACGGTACTGTGCTGGTCCTATGCTAGAGCGGACTAGAGACACGAGCCTAGAACACTAATGAGGTCACGGTGTAGCACAACTAGCATCAATAAAGGATACGAAGTAGCTCTGGACAACAAGATATAAGTGAAGATCACAACGACAATAAAGATAATGATAAAAACAACTGCCAAGTAGAATATACAATAACACTCTCTCCAACTTTCTTTTCCTTCTTTTTCTTTTTCTTTTTTCTCACACTTTTTTTCTTTTTCTTTCTCTCCTCTTTTTTTTTCTTTTTTTTCTTTCTCCCTCTTTCCAAGACAAACTAGATAAGATGCAGATTGGATCAAGCAAAGATGCAAACGACTAATGTGACAATGAACGATGGGTAGCACGAGGTGGAAATTGATGGATGAGGTGGTGGACAGCGGAAGGGATAACAATGCGGCGGCGACGTGACTAATGTGAACAGAACTCGAAACTCTAACGAACTAGACACTAAAACCAGCAACTCGACATGACGATGGAACCGATAATTCAATAATACGAACAATGAAAAGAAAATTGCAAACGCTTAGACTGGCTTGGACAAAGGATGAATAGATCTAACTTGTTTTTTAGACTTTTTCTTGGACAATAGCTAAGAAAATAAATCTAATCTAGGAATAACTGGAAATTCTCACCGAGCAACCTGAAAACTGATAAAACTTGATAGAGGCGAGGGGCCCGATCTTTCGATGAGATGATAACAATAGATTTTGCGGAGACGACTTTGACGATCCGACTACAAACGTGCACGACGTTGCGCCTTAGCAATCGCTAAACCAATCTCCAGGAGTTACTGACAATGCCAGAAGCACGATCAGCCTGACCACGAAGGTCTATTCCTGCATGAAATCGAAGAACAAGCAAGAATATGATAAAGCAATCTGAATGTTGCAAATATAGATGAATTATTGATAAATATGGGGATCCGTAAGCGGTATTGGTCTGGTCGTTGGACACAAACGAAGTACACGAAGTTGCAATGGCTAACTTTTGACTAAACAAATCTCCAAAGAAAAAGCTACTAGATGGATCTACTTATATAGGAGCAAGGGGTGGCGGCCAAGGAGGTGGAAGGACGTCCCAAGGCAGCCTAAAACTAACCCTAGGTCGTACAAGGCTCGTGGGCCCAAGTGGAGGTGATGCAACACCTTTGGACTTGTAGTTTGACTCGGATTCTGCTGCAGCGTCAGATTGTTTCGTCGATATCTCGACGCTCCGGACGAATTTTAAGGTGAATCCAATTGGTTTGGAAAGTGTACGAAATCTAGTTCACAACCAAAAAAGAAACACCCAATTTGGAGTCCGTATGAAGGAGTTCTTGCCGTTTTGAATCAGGTATGTCTGTGCAGTCCGAATCTGGATGCAGAACGTGAGAGACTTGGACTCTATCTTCTCTTGGCCGAAAAGTGACGTGAGGGAACTTTTTGAACAGCACCTAAACTTCTCTTTTTCCCTTATCTTCATATGTGGATTGTACAAATGTCCCATACACCTGGAATTAGACATGGCACAAAAGTCTATGAAGTATTTTTGTCCTGGATGACATAAATAAATTGTTGCATAGTTTGCATTAGAAATCACCTCACAAATATACATGTATGCAATATTTTTGGTCGTATCCAAGGTAGTCATGTCCTCATCAACCAGATATTAACATATTCCCATCTGCCACATAACCGCGGGCACGGCTTTCGAAAGATCAAAACCTGCAGGGGTGTCCCAACTTAGCCCATCACAAGCTCACGATCTGCGGAGTCGCAACTCCAAAGTGGGAAGACCCGAGTATTCTCGGAATCCCGTGCTTAAGATATTCTGACAAAGGTAAAACTAATCCAGCAAGACCTCCCAGCGTGCCGACATCCTGATAGTAGCCGCGCGTATCTCGTCTCAGGCCACGACCGGATGGTCGATGCTATAGGTAAAACCAGCCCTCGGGTTTCCCCAAGGTGGCCCCGTAGGACCCCCAGTTTGGACCAACACTCCTGAGGTGCACTGGCCTGGGTTGTTGATTAATTAATCCTCGGGTTAATTACTCCCTCGGCAAGGTTTAGTTGTTAGACAAATGTAGAACCAAAGTTGGGTCTTGCTGGAAAAGCTTTAGCACTAAGTGAGTTATCGAGGGGGGCCCATAAACCCCAGCCGTGTTAGGAATATGCATCTAGGCAATAAGCTAAAGAGCGAGACATCTAGCATAGGCAACGATAGTAGTGATATCTGTGTAAGGTCATCTTGCCTGGGATCCCGCAAGGAAGAAGAACGACTCCAACATGAAGTAGTCGAACAACTCCTCACAAGTTCGGAACGAAACCGAAGCTAACGAGAGAAGCATACCGGAAAGAAGCAAACAACACGATAAACACACATATCATAACCATGGCATGATGCACAAACAAATATGATGCATGTCCGGTTTAAATAAGCATGGCATGGCAAGGTGCACAAGCAATACTACGAGTTAAGTGGAGCTCAATATGCAACGAATTGCATATTGACGAAACACCACATTATATTTAGTTAGTTGACTCTTGTTTATTTACAAGACAAGATTAAATGTATTATTAAACATGGCAAGAGGTGATGCAAGTGTAAACTAGCTATCTAGGCATTTACAATGAGGCCAGAAATAACAACAACAATTCCGGAAACTCCCCATGTCATTTAGCAATTATTGAAGCAAACAACAATTTAATTATTTTAATGTTGTTATCATGATGCGGATGACATTTGCAAGTTTTATGCAATTTTTAGTTAAAAGTTGACATGAAGAGATATGGAGTATTTGTCGCCATGACGGAAAGGAAAAGGGGTCGTGGCGGCGAAAACGGATACGGTGCCACGACACGTTCCGATGATTCGACACTCGTTGAGAGATCGGTACAAAAGAAGGACGACGGGAACATGAGCGTGTCAAGCAAGATGGTGGGGTGCTCCCAGAAATCGGGTTCCCACGTGACGACGACAAACATAAGGTGCATCTCATACAACACATAACATTCGTTCTCGGGCGGTCATCTCGGGGGGGGGGGGGGGG
>LR738711.1:447829816-447868303 GCA_902687465.1 Secale cereale | reverse complement strand
TACCTTCGGAGCGTGCGTTTCGGGGCGGTTCGAGTTCGGAGCGGTGTAGAGGAAGTAGACGTTCACGGGGTCGTAGAGGAAGTAGTTGTACACGGTGACGGTAGTTGTACACGGGTCTTCGGCGACGGTAGTGGTACACGTTTCGTAGCCGTTCAAGTTTCCGTAGATGTTTGGGTCGTCGTGGTACTTGTTGCGTCGTAGTGGTACTTCGGGTCTTCGGACTTGCCGGTCTCGTTCTTGCGATGGTAGTCGTACACGTTTTGTAGCCGTTCAAGTTTCCGTAGATGTTCGGGTCGTCATGGTACTTGTTGCGTCGTAGTGGTACTTGCATGTATCGGGCATCGAGGTACTTGTCACATCCACGGTAGGGTCTTGGCGTCCTTGATTCGAGGGTCTTGGCAACGACAAAAGGCAAAACAAGGCTGGTCGTGGGGATGCTCAGATCGGTGGCAGTCTTGATCTCGCGGCGAGCAACGGCACCGGACGTGCACAGGATCCCGAGGTCATCTGGGCCAACAGAGGCCCTTGGCGTCCCAGGTGGATGAAGAACACGGTGGGGAAGGCGGGACAAGGGGCCGCCGAAGTTGTGTCCCGCTGGTGCGCGAGGAGGTCGGCGGGCGGAGCAGCTCCGATGCCCGTCGCAGAGACCGGGGGAAGCAGGGAGGCGGGGCGGCGAGGAAGGTCGCCGGCGCGGAGGAAAGTCGACGGGGCGGCGCTCGCCGGAGTCGGGGCCGAAGGGGACGGGTCGGGGGGCTCCTCCCCTGGTGAAGGAGCTGGCGAGGCGAAGCTGGGGCGTGGGCGGCGGTCGTTGCCGGCGCGGCGGCCTGGTGAGGTGATGGCGCGGAGGTGAAGGCAGCGGGATGGAGGCTTGGTGAAGGGCCGGCGGAAGCAGGAGGATGACGAGGGGAAGGGAAGCGCGTAGGAGGAGAGGTGAGGAATGGCGCTCGTCGAGGGAGGTAGGTGTGCGGGCGAGAGATGTGGGGGATCGAGAGGGAGATCGAGCAGGAGGGGGAGGTATCGATGGAGCGGGCGATGCGAAGCTGGCGGTGGTCGGTGGGAGCGAGGGGAGGACGAGAGGTGAGCAGGGGATCGGGCTAGGGTTATGGGGGTTAGGTGGGCTGGGCCAGGAGGCCGAATTGGCAGCTACTGTTGCTGGGCCTTGGGCCAAATTGGCTGAGGTCTCTCTCCTTTAAAAAAAATAAAGGGAAGTGGATATCTTTATTTGGCAAGGCAAAATTAAGGCCAAATAAATACAAGTTGAGATGGAAAAACTCGCATGGAGCTACTTTGACTAATTTCAAAGCGCCACAACTCGAACCGAAGCAAAAGGAGAAAGATGGGGATTATAAAATTTGGAAACGAGAGAGGCTTAAATGTAAGTTTGTTTTGGTGAATTCCATAATAATGGAATAATTTAATATAGCTCTCTAAATATTGAGAGGCTTTTATATGTTATAAAGAGAAGTGACCATAGTGAGTATCCCTCAATTTAAATGGATCAAGGATCCATACGGTTTATTTAGTTGAGTTTGAAAAATTAAAAGACTTGATGGCATGATGACATGATGCAACGCAAAATAAATAAAGCAAGCACAAATGAAACACACAGGAGAACCCCGAACATTTGGAATCTTCTGGAGCATCGGTCTTCGGCCGTCACACCACAGTAGCAAATCAGTCATTATGCACTGATTAGATAGCAAATAGCGCTATCATACCTAACTCTGCAGATAGGACAAGGCGCATTAAATGCGCCGCTTAGTGTCTTATCAAGGAGCTACCCGACAAGCTTACCAGGCCAAAATTGCCACGCGTGTCTGCTTGACACATTGCTGGACGAGTATCATCTGCGAGTTATTTCCTCAGGAGATGGCTGCCACGTGCCGAATTACGACCACTTAGTCATTTGAGGGCTTGACACTACACAGATGGATGACTTGCGCTGCTGTAACGTGGTGCGGTGGCATCTTGTAGGGATAATGTAATGCCCAGGATGGGACTATACCTCCTAGAATGATCTCAAGTTTGGTATCTTTGCACGACTCATGTAAAAATATGGATGAAATTGCAAAAGAATAGTTGGCTTACACTCGCCACTTCACACAATACATTAAATAAACAAAACATCATCCAAAACATCACAGCCCATCTAAGGGTAAGATCCAAAAGAAAGATACCAAAACAACATAAAACCACAGGTCAGGATCGAATCCTAGTAGAAACCACTACTGATCGTCGAAACGTCACAAACATACGGCCAAACTCTTCATCGAGCTCCCAGTGAAGAACTGAACCAGCTTCTGCTTCATCTCGGCTGAACCTGCATCTGGTGTTGTAGTATCTGTGAGCCACGAGGACTCAGCAATCACATAACCATGGGTAACAAGACGAGCAAAGCTTTAGGGGTAGGAAGAAGTAAGGTGGTGAGGTTGCAGCAGCGGCTAAGCATAATATGGTGGCTAGCTTACGAGTACCAGAATAAGATGAGCATCTACGCAAACGGTCGCAAAAGTAGTGATCGCCAAAGATCCTGAACTACATACGAATCAAACATAACCCCACCGAGTTCTCTTCTCAAAGTGAAAAGAGACAGTCACGGTTACTCACACGGTTGTGTGTTTTACTTCGGATCCTCTGTCAAGTTTTCTACAACCGGACATTAACAAATTCCAATCTGCCACATAATCGCGGGCACGGCTTTCGAAAGATCATAACCCTGCAGGGGTGTCCCAACTTAGCCCATCACAAGCTCTCACGATTAGCTGAAGTGATAAATATAATATCATCACTCCTTATCTTAGGGAAAATCCGATCAGGCTCGGCATCCCGGTAGCACAAGTCATTTCGACAATGGTAAAACAAGTCCAGCAAGACCTCCCGGCGTGCCGACACCCTGATAGTAGCCGCACATATCGTCTCAAGCCACGTCCGGATGGGTGATGCTACAGGTTATACCAGATACCTCGGGTTTCCCCAAGGCGGCCCTGCAGGACCCCCGTTTGGGATCAACACCATCAGCACTGGCCCCCCCTGCTATGTAGAATTAAGAATCCTCGGGGACGCGACCCCCTATGCAAATTTAATTAATTAATTAAGTTGTTATTATGAGGCAAATTAAAACCAATGTTGGGCCTTGCTGGAGGAGTTTTATTCAAAGTCGAACTGTCAAGGGGTCCCCATCCACCCATCGTGTAAGGAACGCAAAATCAAGGAACATAATGCCGGTTTATCGGCGCCTAAGGTGGCATGAGTGGAACAAAACACCGAGCAAAAGGCCAAGCCTTCCACCCATGCCCAGTATATTGGTGTGTTAATAATAATTATAGATATTGTGATATACCAACAACAAGTTCCCTCCTGGAACGAACTTCATCTTCACCTGCAACTAACAACGCTATAAGAGGGGCTGAGCAAGCGGGTAACATAGCCAAACAGTGGTTTTGCTAGGAAGGTTTCAAGGTTAGAGGTTTCATGGCAACAAGGAGAGGGCTGACAAAAAGATGGGTAGCGCGACAAGTAACGATAGCATCGAGACAACTAAGCATGGCAATGGTAGTAAAGGTATCCAAGGGTATGATCATCTTGCCTGGGATTCCACAAGGGAGAAGAACAAGTCCATGAAGTAGACGGAGCAACAAAGTCGAGCGAAACCTCACAACTCCGGACGGAACCGAAGCTAACAAGAGAAGCAACCGGAAAGAAGCAAACAACACGGTAAACACACAAACATAATCAAGGCATACGATGCACATCCAAGTATGATGCATGTCCGGTTTAATTATGCATGGCATGGCAAAGTGCACAAACAATACTACAAGTTAAGTGGAGCTCAATATGCAACGAGTTGCATATTGACGAAACACCACATTTAATTATTTAGTTGACTCTCGATTATTAACAAGACAAGATTAAATGTTTTTAGCATGGCAAGAGGTGAAGCATAAAGAAACTACACTATTTAGGCATTTTAAATAAGGCCGGAAATAACAACAACAAATCCGGAAAATCCCCATGAGCATGTTTAGTAATTATAAGCAAACAACAATTAAACATATCAATGTTGTTAACATGATGCGGATGACATGATCAAGTTTATGCAATTTTATTAAAAGGTTAACATGAAGAGATAAGGAGTATTTGCCATCGTGGGGGAATGAAAAGGTGCCACGGCAACGATCCGGAAATGATGCAACGCAACATCTCGGTTCCGGTAACTCGTTGAGAGTTCGGTGCAAAAGGAAAGGTGGCGTGAGCGAGTCAAACGAGATGAAAAAGGTGGGGTGATCCCGTCACCGGGTTCCCACGAGTCGGCGACGAGGCAACCGAGAAGCATGAC
This sequence comes from Secale cereale, assembly GCA_902687465.1. Classification (NCBI taxonomy): domain Eukaryota; kingdom Viridiplantae; phylum Streptophyta; class Magnoliopsida; order Poales; family Poaceae; genus Secale; species Secale cereale. The sequence continues at coordinate 447,863,967 of LR738711.1, read as the reverse complement.
AAAAGATGAAACGGGCACAGTGCACACAAGGGCAAACATCTCATACAACACATGTATCTCACGGGTCATCGTCTCGGGGTTATACCTTCGGGACAAACGTTCACGGGGCGGTTCGAGCCGTAGAGGAAGAAGGCGTAGTAGTGGAAGTAGTGGTACACGAGTCGTGGTACACGGGGCGACGGTAGTGGTACACGTTGGAGTTTCCGTTTCCGAAGAGGTACTTGAGGGTCTCGGCGACGGTAGTCGTTCACGAGCTCGTTCTCGTTCGTAGTTGTTCATGCCATCGATGTCGGGGTACTTGACGATTTCGAGGACCGCGGTCGTCGGGGTACTTGGTCGTGGTACTTGGCGTCAGTCTCGTACACGGTTCGTAGAGGTTCTCGTTACGTAGTGGTACTTGCTGCTCCATGGTTATTTGAGATAAACAATAATAGCAACATAACAAAACAAAAGGAAAAAAGGCTGCGGGTCGGCGACGAGGCAGAGGAACGGGCGGCACTCGAGGGGAGGAACGCGGACGAGGCCGGCTGCCGGCGCTGAAGGCGCACGGAGGCGGGGCGCTGGACGGGGAGGACGGGGGACGAGGCCTCGGGCCTTGGCGACGGGGTCGCTCGGGAGGACGAGCGCGGACCTTGGTGCGGCTCGAGGAGGACGGGAGCGGGTCGCCGCACTGCTGGACAGGGCCGGGGCGGCCGCACGCGTCCACGCGAGGGAGGGCGGCGCTGCGGCGCTGCTGGCGATGGAGGGAGCTCGGGGCGCGCGGGAGATGGCGAGGGCCTGGGTCGTCGCGGCGAGCGCAGCTGGAGCGAGGCGCTGGCCTTGCTGGAGAGTGCGACGGCGGGCAGAGGACGGGGCCGGACGCGCAGGACTGGAGGACGGCGGAGCTCCTGGCGCGGACCGGCACTGGCGAGGAGGTGGTCGCGGCCGGAGCTGCGAGTCGGCTCGTGGGGCCTGAGGGGCGCGATGCGGTCGGGGAGAGGGATGAGGAAAACGGGATCGGGGGGATGCCACTCGAGGGAGAGTGCGGCGCAGAGGAGTCGAGGGAGGAGCGATGCGGTGAGGAGTGGACGAGTTGCGCTAAGGTTCGGGAAAAACGGGCCAATGGGCCACAGCCTATGGAGGGATTGCTGCTCGGCCGGAAGGGCGCTAGGAGGCGCCTGAAGGCTGGAAGGAGGTTTGGGCCTCGGGCCAGGATAGGCTTGGGCCGGCTGGAGGAAACAAATGGCTGGGCTGGCTGCCTTCTTATTTTTATCTCTTTAGCAGAAACAAAAATAGAGAGAACAACACCAAAAGAAAAGAGGTCAAGATGAAGAAAAATAAAAGATGGAACATTATTGTAAGGCCTTATGGAATAAAACCAACCCCACAAAAATAGTTCCAACAAAATAGGGAAGTGCAAACTAAAATAATTAGCTTGCCTTAAGGAGTTTGAAAGGAGTCTAGACTTTAGGAGGAGCCTCGATACAACGGAAAAAGAAATATAGGGAGGGTTTTGACGGTGAAACTTGAATCAAAAGATGTCTGGAGAATAAATGCAAGTGTGTTGGTTCATTCCGAAGCAATGGAATATTATTTATATAGCTCCCTAATAATATTGGGAGGCTTTCATATGTTATAAAGAGAAGTCACCTTCCCTCGATTTAAATGGACCGAAGGTCCACACAATTTATTTAGGTTGAGATGCAAAAAAAAATGACATGATGGCATGATGACATGATGCAATGCAAAAATAAATAACACAAGCACAAATAAAACACACGGGAGAACCCAGAACATCTGGAATCTTCTGGAATCTTCTGGGATCTTCTGGGACGCCGGTCTTCGGGCGTCACAACTCTCCCACACTAACAGAGGATCTCGACCCGAGATCCTAGAGATGGCACCGGGTAGAAACAAAAAAGAAGAGGTAAAACAAAGTTGCTTCTTTGACAGACGAGTGAACCAAAGAACCTTGAGAGGTTGAACAAATTGAAAGAAGAATACAACGGAGATGAACGTAGATGAAGCACTCCGTTAGAAAAGAGGAACAAGGAGCATTATGAGAACCTTGAAGGTTGAAAGACATGAAACAAGAGCTCATGGATGACAAAAGAATAAGAAACCGCAACGGTATAGCCAAGGAATAAGACTGACAGAATTTGGACAACACTCCGTCTGAAAATGGAAGGAGTTAACAAGAACTTGCCAAGTTGGGATGATACTTGATGAAAACAACAACACACAGCCTCCGGAACAATTAAAAGAATGGCACAAGGGGTAAGAAAGATTCAGACAGCACTCCGGTTGAAAGAGAGGCAAAACATGAAAGGATGACGGAACTAGAATGAAGAATACAACACTCCGGTTAAATGATAAGCAAGGGAAAATATGATCTTGATAAAAACGAGATGATGGGACGAAGAGAGCAATATCACAATGCCTCCGGAATGAAAGAATAGCATATAAATTAATGAAAGAATGCATGGAGAAGAAAAATGACAACTTCTCTCAAAATGAATATGAAATCATCCTTACGAAGAAGGGTTGAACGGAGTTGTTGAAAATATTCAACAACAAAAGAATTAGCTTGATGTGAGCTTATGGAAAACATCTCAAAATAAGAGGTGACAACCAGCCACTAACGAAAACATTTGATTGGATTGAGATCAACAAGGAGACGAAAAACTTATTTCACCGGGAGGATAAATGAAGAACTTGGGTCATTATAAGCACCATAATTAGCAACAATCCTCAAGGGAAGGCTTTTAGGTGAAATACAACCCAAGATGACTCCAACGAATAATTGAAGGGTTGAAAAGATCTCCTGAACAAGGAAAATGATGGTTTTAAATATCTCATTCTTGACAACTCGTGAATCATGAAACATGAAGGAATTGTCAAGAGTGACATAACACCACCTGAAAAGATAAGGTAGAAAGAATTGCAATTGGAAAGCATGATGAAGAATGCTTGAGCTCCAACAAGAATCTTGATGAAGACTTCGAGGATGAATTAAAACATGATGAACCACCATGATGAACTCCGGTAATGAAAGCATGAGAAGTGAAAGATGAAAAGAATAAGATTCAAGGCTTGCGGTGAATTAGATGGAGCTTTGAGATGGTATAATTGAAATCACTTGGAGCTCCGGAAAACAAGATGAACAACTTAGGACCAAGGATATGATATGGTGAACAAGCTCTGAAGGATGGGATTAACCTCTTGGAAGAAACTAGAATAAGATTTATGTTATGCATATCCTTCACCAATTTAAATTGATGACAACCAAAGGATTTGGCATACTACTTATTCTCGTTGGAAAGAATTAAAGAGAGATCTCGCACAAACTTGGGTAAATCTTCAACGAACCACCGGTAGGATTGTGAAAGAATAAATGAATTAAAACGATAACAACGGAAGGTAACTTGAAAGAACCACCGTAAAAAATATGGAGACGAACGAAGAGGCATCAATGAAGAATATTAGGAGAACGAAGTTGAAAACTGAGAACGAAGAAATATGCTGAAATGATGGCCTTCGGAGGATCACAATAGGAAGAATTCTTGAAATGCTTCGGATGGGTATAAAAGAATTCCTCACAATCTGAACAATAATGAGGATGGCATGAAGCTAGAACCACGAATCTTGAAGAGAACGGGCCAGGATTAAGAGAAACTCTTCTCTGGTCTTCAAATGTTGAGAATGAAGACGAGATATGCCATGAAGAATTTCGAGATACTCCGGACGAATGACAAGAGGAAGGAGCAAAACATGGAAATAATTGAAAACAAGCTTGGAGAAGACATGTGACTGATGGAAATCATTCTTACGTCACACTTGAAAAGAATTTGAGTATAACTCCAGAAAAATTAGAAGAGTCAGGTAAGATCCTGGAAAAAGACCTGTGGGTTAGGGCCCACTCAAAGAAATCACCGTTGAAAAAGATTGCTTAAGAGATATAGCATCGGTTGAATTAAATGGCTTGAATAAGATAACAATCCTCAAAATAGTTTGACAGGATTAAGAATGGAAACACGAATCTTCAACACTCCGGATATGAATAGCACGAGGAGAATGATTAATTGGTGCACCGGAATAAGAAAGCATTGTGAAATGAGGAAAAGGATAAGATCAACACCGAAATCTTGAATTACATCCACCGGCAGAATTTGAGAACAAAAGAATGATGAACTTGAAGCTCTCGAGCATCTTCCTGAGAATCACCGGATAAGAACATTGAAGGAAATGAATGAAGAAATATCACATGAATAAAATGGATACTTCATCTGAGAATTTCTTGCTCCGAGAAGAAGAAGGGTGGGAGGGTGGGAAACTAGACAACTTGGAATGAATGAAACAGACACCATCGTCAGATTACTCAACGGCGTCCGTATGGGATAATTTGACGAGAAGGCACACCGGTTGAAAAAGGATTAACATGAAGATCTTGATGATCAAGAAGGACTAGCAATCCCATAGAAATATGAGAATACCGATTAGGAAAGGTATGGAATCAACATTTGACATCGAAGCAACTCGAATACCAGAATCAAAACAAAAACAAAGGATAGAACGAATGAATTCCGCAGGTACATCAGCTTGACGAGAAGCCACTTGGAAGAACAAAAGATAAATAAAAGGAACAAGGATCAGATAGAACAAATACAAGATAGAAGTTTCGTTCGACATATTCGTGCTGAAAGCTCATGGAACGTGTTACAAAAGGGTTTTGCAATCCCCGGATCAGCATAGCCAAGGACCCTTTAAGATGCAACTCCCGATCAGAACAAGCCCATAAAACCACTTCACTCAATGTAGAACCCCGAACTTCATATCATGCATCCGTTGGAAGAATGCCTAGAACTACTGGATGAACCCACCTATTAATTTCCGAAAGTTTCCAGTTATGCAATCAGGTGTTGGGGATACAGGGGAAGCACCGCGCAATCAACTCTAAACCTACATCCAGCTGTATCCATCCTTCAACACATAACCAGTTGTTCTCGGAAACCGTTTACCTCGGACCTTCGAAACGCATCTACTATACAAGCCATGGCAATACTCCCGAACTACCTCCCCAGTACTGGGTGATGTCGGGGTTATCTTGCCACTAACCGCATAGGAGAGTTTTCGATGTCGGCCGTCTTAAGTATTCTAGTACTGCCGCGATGGATTTGTGACGACAACACCTCGGAGCTCAACTCCCCGGGACACTGCCACAACCCCTAATGACAGGAGGCATCGAGAACAATGTTCTCGTCACAAAGACATCGGAACAATCCAAACAATACTCGCGAGATCCTAAAAAAAAATTTGGTGCAATTTTTGAAAGTAGAAGAGGCAAGAGTAGTCGTCCGGAGTCCTCACCAGAATGAAAAGAGATGAGAAGCAAAGAAATCCTACTCTCCGATATATATATAGGACTCAAAACATTTTCAGTGTGTGCCTAGACTCAACCGTCAACGATTCGATCAATCAGTGGGGGCTTCTAGGTCGGAGAAGGCTCTGATACCAACTTGCAATGCCCAGGATGGGACTATACCTCCTACGTGTCGAGGCATGACTTAAAGGTATAAGCCCATCCTAGAATGATCTCAAGTTTGGTATCTTTGCACAACTCATGTAAAAATATGGATGAAATTGCAAAAGAATAGTTGGCTTACACTCGCCACTTCACACAATACATTAAATAAGCAAAACATCATCCAAAACATCACAGCCCATCTAAGGGTAAGATCCAAAAGAAAGATGCCAAAACAACATAAAACCACAGGTCAGGATCGAATCCTAGTAGAAACCACTACTGATCGTCGAAACGTCACACACATACGGCCAAACTCTTCATCGAGCTCCCAGTGAAGAACTGAACCAGCTTCTGCTTCATCTCGGCTGAACCTGCATCTGGTGTTGTAGTATCTGTGAGCCACGAGGACTCAGCAATCCCATAACCATGGGTAACAAGACTAGCAAAGCTTTAGGGGTAGGAAGAGGTAAGGTGGTGAGGTTGCAGCAGCGGCTAAGCATAATATGGTGGCTAGCTTACGAGTACCAGAATAAGATGAGCATCTACGCAAACGGTCGCAAAAGTAGTGATCGCTAAAGATCCTGAACTACATACGAATCAAACATAACCCCACCGTGTTCTCTTCTCAAAGTGAAAAGAGACAGTCACGGTTACTCACACAGTTGTGTGTTTTACTTTGGATCCTCTGTCAAGTTTTCTACAACCGGACATTAACAAATTCCAATCTGCCACATAACCGCGGGCACGGCTTTCGAAAGATCATAACCCTGCAGGGGTGTCCCAACTTAGCCCATCACAAGCTCTCACGATTAGCTGAAGTGATAAATATAATATCATCACTCCTTATCTTAGGGAAAATCCGATTAGGCTCGGCATCCCGGTAGCACAAGTCATTTCGACAATGGTAAAACAAGTCCAGCAAGACCTCCCGACGTGCCGACACCCTGATAGTAGCCGCGCGTATCTCGTCTCAGGCCACGTCCGGATGGGTGATGCTACAGGTTATACCAGATACCTCGGGTTTCCCCAAGGCGGCCCTGCAGGACCCCCGTTTGGGACCAACACCATCAGCACTGGCCCCCCCCTGCTATGTAGAATTAAGAATCCTCGGGGACACGACCCCCTATGCAAATTTAATTAATTAATTAAGTTGTTGTTATGAGGCAAATTAAAACCAATGTTGGGCCTTGCTGGAGGAGTTTTATTCAAAGTCGAACTGTCAAGGGGTCCCCATCCACCCATCGTGTAAGGAACGCAAAATCAAGGAACATAATGCCGGTTTATCGGCGCCTAAGGTGGCATGAGTGGAACAAAACACCGAGCAAAAGGCCAAGCCTTCCACCCATGCCCAGTATATAGGTGTGTTAATAATAATTATAGATATTGTGATATACCAACAACAAGTTCCCTCCTGGAACGAACTTCATCTGCACCTGCAACTAGCAACGCTATAAGAGGGGCTGAGCAAGCGGGTAACATAGCCAAACAGTGGTTTTGCTAGGAAGGTTTCAAGGTTAGAGGTTTCATGGCAACAAGGAGAGGGCTGAGAAAAAGATGGGTAGCGCGACAAGTAACGATAGCATCGAGACAACTAAGCATGGCAATGGTAGTAAAGGTATCCAAGGGTATGATCATCTTGCCTGGGATTCCGCAAGGGAGAAGAACAATTCCATGAAGTAGACGAAGCAACAAAGTCGAGCGAAACCTCACAACTCCGGACGGAACCGAAGCTAACAAGAGAAGCAACCGGAAAGAAGCAAACAACACGGTAAACACACAAACATAATCAAGGCATACGATGCACATCCATGTATGATGCATGTCCGGTTTAATTATGCATGGCATGGCAAAGTGCACAAACAATACTACAAGTTAAGTGGAGCTCAATATGCAATGAGTTGCATATTGACGAAACACCACATTTAATTATTTAGTTGACTCTCGATTATTAACAAGACAAGATTAAATGTTTTTAGCATGGCAAGAGGTGAAGCATAAAGAAACTACACTATTTAGGCATTTTAAATGAGGCCGGAAATAACAACAACAAATCGGGAAAATCCCCATGAGCATGTTTAGTAATTATAAGCAAGCAACAATTAAACATATCAATGTTGTTAACATGATGCGGATGACATGATCAAGTTTATGCAATTTTATTAAAAGGTTAACATGAAGAGATAAGGAGTATTTGCCACCGTGGGGGAATGAAAAGGTGCCACGGCAACGATCCGAAAATGATGCAACGCAACATCTCGGTTCCGGTAACTCGTTGAGAGTCCGGTGCAAAAGGAAAGGTGGCGTGAGTGAGTCAAACGAGATGAAAGAGGTGGGGTGATCCCGTCACCGGGTTCCCACGAGTCGGCGATGAGGCAACTGAGAAGCATGACAAAAGATGAAACGGGCACGGTGCACACAAGGGCAAACATCTCATACAACACATGCATCTCACGGGTCATCGTCTCGGGGTTATACCTTCGGGACAAACGTTCACGGGGCGGTTCGAGCCGTAGAGGAAGAAGGCGTAGTAGTGGAAGTAGTGGTACACGAGTCGTGGTACACGGGGCGACGGTAGTGGTACACGTTGGAGTTTCCGTTTCCGAAGAGGTACTTGAGGGTCTCGGCGACGGTAGTCGTTCACGAGCTCGTTCTCGTTCGTAGTTGTTCATGTCATCGATGTCGGGGTACTTGACGATTTCGAGGACCGCGGTCGTCGGGGTACTTGGTCGTGGTACTTGGCGTCGGTCTCGTACACGGTTCGTAGACATTCTCGTTACGTAGTGGTACTTGCTGCTCCATGGTTATTTGAGATAAACAATAACAGCAACAAAACAAAACAAAAGGAAAAAAGGCTGCGAGTCGGCGACGAGGCAGAGGAACGGGCGGCACTCGAGGGGAGGAACGCGGACGAGGCCGGCTGCCGGCGCTGAAGGCGCACGGAGGCGGGGCGCTGGACGGGGAGGACGGGGGACGAGGCCTCGAGCCTTGGCGACGGGGTCGCTCGAGAGGACGAGCGCGGACCCTGGTGCGGCTCGAGGAGGACGGGAGCGGGTCGCCGTGCTACTGGACAGGGCCGGGGCGGCCGGACGCGTCCACGCGAGGGAGGGCGGCGCTGCGGCGCTGCTGGCGATGGAGGGAGCTCGGGGCGCGCAGGAGATGGCGAGGGCCTGGGTCGTCGTGGCGAGCGCAGCTGGAGCGAGGCGCTGGCCTTGCTGGAGAGTGCGACGGCGGGTAGAGGACGGGGCCGGACGCGCAGGACTGGAGGACGGCGGAGCTCCTGGCGCGGACCGGCGCTGGCGAGCAGGTGGTCGCGGCCGGAGCTGCGGGTCGGCTCGCGGGGCCTGAGGGGCGCGATGCGGTCGGGGAGAGGGATGAGGAAAACGGGATCGGCGGGATGCCGCTCGAGGGAGAGTGCGGCGTAGAGGAGTCGAGGGAGGAGCGATGCGGTGAGGAGTGGACGAGCTGCGCTAGGGTTCGGGAAAAACGGGCCAATGGGCCACGGCCTATGGAGGGATTGCTGCTGGGCCGGAAGGGCGCTAGGAGGCGCCTGAAGGCTGGAAGGAGGTTTGGGCCTCGGGCCAGGATAGGCCTGGGCCGGCTGGAGGAAACAAATGGCTGGGCTGGCTGCCTTCTTATTTTTATCTCTTTAGCAGAAACAAAAATAGAGAGAGAACAACACCAAAAGAAAAGAGGTCAAGATGAAGAAAAATAAAAGATGGAACATTTTTGTAAGGCCTTATGGAATAAAACCAACCCCACAAAAATAGTTCCAACAAAATAGGGAAGTGCAAACTAAAATAATTAGCTTGCCTTAAGGAGTTTGAAAGGAGTCTAGACTTTAGGAGGAGCCTCGATACAACGGAAAAAGAAATATAGGGAGGGTTTTGACGGTGAAACTTGAATCAAAAGATATCTGGAGAATAAATGCAAGTGTGTTGGGTCATTCCGAAGCAATGGAATATTATTTATATAGCTCCCTAATAATATTGGGAGGCTTTCTTATGTTATAAAGAGAAGTCACCTTCCCTCGATTTAAATGGACCGAAGGTCCACACAATTTATTTTGGTTGAGATGCAAAAAAAAAATGACATGATGGCATGATGACATGATGCAATGCAAAAATAAATAACACAAGCACAAATAAAACACACGGGAGAACCCGGAACATCTGGAATATTCTGGAATCTTCTGGGATCTTCTGGGACGTCGGTCTTCGGGTGTCACAGATAATCTGCCCTCACGTCCCCGGCAGGCTTGCCGGGGGATTCTTGGGGCTTGCCTTCAGGGCAGCCTCGTCCTTGTCGGGCTCGACTGCCAGGCAAGGGAGGCCTTCTCCTTGGTGGTGCTTCACATCTCTGCCTTGGGTTTGGTCTTCTTGATCCGCCCCTTAATTTTTCAAAGGGCTATCTCCTTCTGCTTGTTCTTCGGTGCTTCAACTTTTGGCTTTGTGCCTGTGTACAGTATAGGCAACAAATGCGCAGGTTTGATGCACCGATAGAAGCCCCCGAGCCTGGTCCGAATGCGTCGCCAGACTTTATCGGGGTAGGCTCTAACAAGTACACATGCAACGGTCTTGAGCTGCATCACCTCTGAACATTTTTATTGCCCGAGTCTAATCCAAACGATCGCCGGACGTTGTCGGGGAAGGCTCTAACAAGTACACAAGCAACGGTCTTGATGAAAGTGCAACTATCCCTGGGTGGTTTTGGTAATTCCTAACAGCATATAGCTCATTGAACTAATGCTATTACAAGATAAATATTTCAGGAAAATTGAATGATTGGCATGGCATGGACTAGGAATGTGGACCCCTCAAAACGCTAAGGACAAAGGATTGGCTCTCAAGACTCTACATTTTTCATTTTAGTGATCCAAGGTCACATTGAGTCCATAGGAAAGCCAATACTATTAAAAGGGGATGAGGTGTTGCTTAATGGGTTCTTGCTCAAAATGCTTAGTGATTTGCTCCAAAACCCTCAACCACTTTCTCACATCCACATATGTCCCAAACCAAAAGTCAAACTCGGCCCCACCGAAAAGTTCTATCCGGCGCCACCGAGTTCATTTGACATAGCCACTGCCACAAAACGCTAGTCATTTCGGTCTCACCTAAAGGGATCTCGGTCTCACAGAGATGGATTGCAAACTCTCTGTTTCCCTTCGTAACGTTTTGGTCTTATCGAGATGAGCGATCGGTTGCATCGAGTTCGCGATGCAAACTCTCTGTTTCCTCTTCGTAACGTTTCGGTCCCATCGAAATGAGCGAATCGGTCCCATCGAGTTTGCCTGACCAACTCTCTGGTGTGCCTATTACCAAAATCGGTCCCACCGAGGTTGTGTAATCGGTCTCACCGAGATTACGTTATACCCTAACCGTAATGAAATCGGTCCCACCGAGTTGATCATATCGATCCCACCGAAATGCCTAACGGTGACATTATGAACTAAATTGGTCTGACCAAGTTCTCTGAATCGGTCCCACTGAGTTTGGTAAATTGTGTGTAACAGTTAGATTTTGTGTGGAGGCTATATACCCCTCCACCCACTCTTCATTCATGGAGAGAGCCATCAGAACATACCTACATTTCCATCATACATGTTCTGAGAAGAGAGCCACCTACTCAAGTGTTGAGATCAAGATATTCCATTCCTACTATATGAATCTTGTTCTCTAGCCTTCCCAAGTTGCTTTCCACTCAAATCCTTCTTCCACCATATCCAAATCTGTGAGGAGCTGTTTGAGTGTTGGGGAGACTATCATTTGAAGCGTTTGAGCAAGGAGTTCATCATCAGCACACCGTCTATTACCTTTTGGAGAGTGGTGTCTCCTAGATTGGTTAGGTGTCACTTGGGAGCCTCCGACGAGATTGTGGAGTTGAACCAAGGAGTTTGTGCGGGCAAGGAGATCGCCTACTTCGTGAAGATCTACCCTAGTGAGGCAAGTCCTTCGTGGGCGAGGGCCATGGTGGGATAGACATGGTTGCTTCTTCGTGGACCCTTCGTGGGTGGAGCCCTCCATGGACTCGCGCAGCCATTACCCTTCGTGGGTTGAAGCACCTCCTATCGGAACCAAGACAAAAACATCCGTGTATACACTTGTGTTTGCTCCCTCCAAACTCCTGCCTTTACCTTCATATGCAATTGTCGGCGTTCTGGGAATGAGGGTACCCAGACTTGCCTGCCTGCGGCCCAGAGTGTGGCTCGCAAGGCGTCCGGGTACGGCACAACATCTTCAGCAACCACTCAATACCCTCGCGACGAGCCAAGCCTCGCGAGGCGGAATACACAAGGCATCGCCTGGGGCGGCCTCGCCAGGCCGGCTCATGAGGATCGGAGATATCAAGGCCAGGGGCACCTCGCGAGGTCCTCGTGACGTGAGCAGTGATGACTGATGCCAGGTTGGCGCGAGTGAGCGCAAAGTGCCAGTTTCCTCTTCGGTCCTAAAGGAGTTGGTGCAGGCGCGGAGTCCCGAGGCGTCAGGCAAAGGTTTCCATATCGGTGCAACGAGACCAAGACCTGCAGGACGGCAGGACGGAGGTCATCGCGGAGCCCACGATGGCATCACCACCAGAGCCTTTGGCAGGCGAAGACCACCTTTTGTCAGGATAGCTTGTACTAGCTGCCCCCCTTCAAATTTGGCCGTTGTGGGATCCCTTCCCGCTCAATATTTGGGAAGAGGACCCTGGCCACTATAAATAGGACTAGCCACCACCATTGGGATCATCTCATCTCAAGTTGATCAGATAAAAGGACACACACCACAAGCTCACTCGAGCGCAAGAACACCTCTCCTCAGGAGGCAGTTCATCCATGTACTAGTTCTTCCTCAGCCTACAAGGCAATCCACCACACCACACTTCATTAGGGTGTTACACCACAATGGTGGCCCGAACCAGTATAAATCTTGTGTCTCTTGTTCATCGGATCTAAGGAGATAGGTTTAGGGCTGTTGCGTAGACGAGCTAGGGCGGAAGGAGAGATCTTCGTGCGCACCACACAGTTCGAACCTTAAGGGTTTTGCCGGAACCCTAGATCCGACATTTGGCGGGCCATGTAGGGGTGCGCTGGATCTGTTCTTCCGTCGTCCGCACCGTCATCGCCTCACGATCTCGACGGCCGACGGCCAGGGGGCTCATGCCAACCGCTGGACGACCTGGCCTGCGCGGGCGACACCTCCCGACCACGGAGACATTAACCCTGCGCTCCAAAAAGCCCCAGCACCACCCAGCACAGCCGGCCGCGAGCGGCGCGGACCGGCGGCCACCGCCTCATCGTCCCGGCATGCGCGCTCCGCGGCGCGCTCTTCAAACCACGCCACGACGACAGCACCTTACACCCGACGGGAGCAGGCGAACACGAGGGCTGCGTTCATCATTGCGCGGGAACCGTTACGATGCAGGCTAGCCGAGAGCGGCCACGACATGCTGTTAGAACGTGTCACTGAACTACTGGGCTGTGCTTACAGTGGCACGCCACCATTATGCTCCTCACCCCCGCCCAGATCGCAGGTGGGGCGCTGGTGAGGCCCCGGCCGGCGCTGCCATCCTCTGGAATGATTGGAAGGCCCGTTGACACCAGCAGGCGTGCTGGTGCCCACCTCGCAACTGCAGCAAACTCGTCACCAGTGAGAGCAGACGCCAGCGGCCCTTCGAGAGGGTACGCCGGGGTTCAACTCGGCGGGCGCCAAGGCCAGATGCTGCAACCGGGAGCTCCAGGCGTAGGGCATGCAGGTTGTGCCCTCGGCGGGGCTGGCGACGAAGCCTACGTGCCCCGCATGGTGGACCTGGCGTACGTGTTCGGAGAGGGCCCCAATGCTTTCCACGGGCCAAGATGGAACGGCGAGACTCACGAGGAATAAGATTGCCACGGGTCACCCAGGGACGTCGTGGACCCCTTCAACGACGACGACAGAGCGCTGCAGGTATCACAATAGCAGGCGTATGCTAACAATGGACTACAGGTGAATTAGACCACAACGATGGTCGAAGACCCGAGAGCGACCGCTCCGCCCTCAACCGGAGCGGAACGTTGGGGGCTGCGTGTAGAAGGCCTAGAGCCGCGACCTCCCCAGCGACGCGAGGAGCAGGGAAGTATGTGAAAGTAGGTCCTCTGTCGGGGCGAGCCACACCAAGCTTCCCCCCGGCAAAGGGCCTGTGGTCGCCGAGGGCGCCGCTGGCATCGCCTTTCTGCCTCCTTGGTCCTGTCCTGGTTTCCGGTCGCCCGAATGGCGGTTGAGGGTGGCGCAAGGGGGGCCCCTCGTCTGGCGATATGAAGTAAGAATCAGGCATGTGAAGATCGCCGCCTGTGACACTCTCACATAATAATCAGTGGGGCTGTACACGCCCCGAAGTCTCCGGAGAGCCGCCGTCAGGCCTCGGGGGCTCCCTCCCACGTCCTAGTGGCAACACTTAGCTCCGCGCTGATGAGAAGACTGAAGACTAGATAGGAGCTGGACGCGGCTATTTGCTTTCCTCGCCTTCCTTTTTGTAATTGGATTCGCCGTGTCTTTCGAGTTGAATTTAAAGTCTCGCTTATTGCTAAAATGGGGGGAAGTTTTCTTTGATTTCTGCTGGATTTTGCCGCTTCTGGTTGTCTCGAAGACCTTACCCCGGGGCCTCAGGCCCGGGGGCTGGAAGGCCAATCCCACTTGGCATGCCACTGCAACCTCGGCAGGACCCTATCGGGGCAATAGCCTACGCGCCGCAATTATGCCGCGTAGGCATCCTGCCGCGGCCAGCGGAACGCCACTGGCCCTGTTCCCCGGATCAGGGCCAAGCACTGCTCAAGAGGCCTATGGCGCGGACCGACAGTTATCCACCTCAGGAGGGAGGCGGTTCCACGGCCTTGTAACCCTCGTGAAGACAGGGAAGATCTAGATGAGGCGCCACGACAGTAAAGCTAGAAAGGCTCAAGGACACACGCCTCAGGATCGGATTCAATCGCCAAACAAGAAGGAACGAAACTGAATACTGATTTACATACATAGGGGGCCTCCCCCGTCAAAATGCTCTCATACTCCATGGGGCCCTTTGCAAGTTTACGCGTGCAAGATCAAGTCAGAAGAATACGAGATCAAATGGACATGTAGCTCGCCGAGCCGTCCGAGCCACCCTCATATGCACCACCAATGCTGTCACTGGACACATCTTCGGCATCTTCAACCGCGCCTCCTTCATCTGCCATGACCACGGCATCATCATCATCGGTGGCGAAGGCTTGGACTAGGCCATCCACGCGGTCATCCACCCAGTGTGCCAGGTTGTCTCGGAAAGCTCCGGGCACGAGGGCGATGGCAGCATCGAAGTCAAAATCAGGATCAATGCTCTGGAGGTAGCTGAAGACCCGCGAGAACGCACGGCCCAGAAGGCCCCGAGTTCTCTCCTTAACAGGACGGCGGCCCCTCACGGCCCGGTTCTCCACGCGCGGCACGATCGCGGTGAAGAAAACAAGATGACCGGCGTAGTCCTCCACGTGGCGGTCGGGAGCGTTCTCCTCACAGATAGCTCCCAGCGCTCGGTTCGCCCTCACCCGAAGGGTCCGCAGCATGGGTCCATGCTCGTGTTGCAGCACGAGTCGACGGCTGGCCTCATCCTCGCTTTGTCGTGCAAGGGCCACGGCCTCATCAACCTACCTCCGGAGAGAGGCCAACTCTGCCTGCGCGGAGGCCAACTCGGCCTGGGCTGAAGACTGGGCTGCCGTGGCGGTCCTCGCGCGCAGCTCTACTCCTCCCAGCCTTGTCGTGAGGGCAGCAGTCCTCCCGTCGGCCTCCGCTCGCTGGAACTCCAACTTCAAGTTATACCCCTCGGCGAGGTCCACACGGGCCTTCACCACCCTCCGATCGATCTCCTCCTGGATCCTAGACTCGCGAGCAGAGACGGCGTCCTCAGCCAGGTTCACGTGGCGCTCCCTCACCTATAGCCGCTAAAGCTCCAGGCTGCGCTCTGTGGCCTCCAACATCAGCGCCTCCTCGCACCTCAAGACCTCCGCCGCCTCGAGGGGCATCCCCCGCATCGACGCGAGGGCGGCCTTGCGCACCTTAGCGCGGTCCTCCAAGTCAGCATTCAAGACCCGAAGCTCCAAGAGGCGCCTCTCCGCGATGTCATGACGGGCGTCGGCTTCCCGTACCTCCTCCATGGCTTGGACGTAGGCCTCTCGCGAGGCGGCGAGGGACGCGTCTGCCTTCGCGCTGGCGCTCTCATGCTGGAGGCGCCCGAGGTTGATGGCCACCCTTAGTCGGCGCCACTCGTCCAACAGTTGAAGACCTTCAGCCTCAAGACAAGCGTCAGTCCCATCAAGCTCCTTGCCAAGCTGGCCCAATGCGTCCGCCGCCTCCCGGAGAAGCTCACGGCGGGCAGCCTGCACACCGACTCGAGCAGGAGGCTAGGGCCATCTTCGGCACTAGGAGCAATTGAAGAAGTCTGAGGAGACCCGTCTCCCCCTGGAGGCAGAACCGGGATCTCCTCCGTCCCAAGTGTCTCTCGAGCCTCGGCTGGGGCCCGGAGGGGCTGGGACCCATCGCCTGAAGAAGACGCTAGAGCCGAAATGTCCCCGGCGTGTTCAACGACCATGGGGGGAGCCCTTGTGAAAGGATCGATATGGTTGACTAGAGGGGGGGGGGGTGAATAGGCAACTAACAATTTTTAGCTTTTCTTAACCACTTTAATTTAAGCGTCAAAGTAAGTTGTCTTGATATACTACTAAGATGACAACTAATAGGAAGTAAAGATAACAACTTCACAAGCAAGCTATAGGAGATAAACAAGTAATGCTTGCACAAGTAAAGGTAAGAAATAACCGCAAGAGGAACCGGTGGAGACGAGGATGTGTTGCCGAAGTTCCTTCCCTTTGAGGGGAAGTACGTCTCTGTTGGAGCGGTGTGGAGGCACAATGCTCCCCAAGAAGCCACTAGGGCCACCGTATTCTCCTCACGCCCTCACACGATGCAAGGTGCCGTGATTCCACTAGTGGTGCCCTTGAAGGCGGCGACCGAACCTTTACAAACAAGGTTGGGGCTATCTCCACAACTAAATTGGAGGCTCCCAACGAAACCACGAAGCTTCACCACAATGGAATATGGCTTCGAGGTGACCTCAACCGTCTAGGGTGCTCAAACACCCAAGAGTAACAAGATCCGCTAGGGATTGGTGGGGAGAATCAAATATCTCTTGGTGGAAGTGTAGATCGATGCCTTCTCAACCAATCCCGAGCAAATCAACAAGTTTGATTGGCTAGGGAGAGAGATCGGGCGAAAATGGAGCTTTGGAGCAACAATGGAGTATGTGGAGGAAGAGGTGGGTCAAAAGGAGGAAGTAGAAGCCTTTATATAGTGGGGGGAACAATCCAACCGTTATCCCCCACTCAGCCCCGCACAGAGCGGTACTACCGCTTGGGGGAGCGGTACTACCGCTAATAGAGCGGTACTACCGTTGCCACACAAGCGGTACTACCGTGCCATAGGGGTAGGGCCTCGTGCGGTACTACCGTGGTCTCAGGGTGGTATTACCACTGGGAGCGGTACTAACGCCTCTACTGCCGCACGTAGTACTGCAAAACTCAACACGAAAAATCGCTCGTGAATCGAGGCGGTGGTAACATGGATCAGCAGCGGTACTACCGCAGAGTGTACTAAGCGGTACTACCGCTTAGTGGGGCGGTACTACCGCTTGTGACACACGGGCGGTACTACCGCTGGGATCCGCGGTACTACCGCTGGGGCCAGAAAAAGCTAGAGAAGATGGGAAAGAATAGCTCCATTGCGGCGGGAAGGAATGATGGGTGCAATAAAGAAGTGTACGTGTTGATTCCGCCCAAACCTTACCAAAGCGGATCCCATCTTAATAGTACGGCTTTCCTATCACTCAGAACCACCGAAAACTAAGCAAAAAGGAAACACCGTCTTCCATAGATTCCGAGGGGCCTCTAATCTTCTTGGGCCTTTGTGAGATGTATCTGAAAGAGCTTAGAACACATGATTAGTCCGCAAACGCATTGTCATCAATCACCAAAACACCATTTGGCTAAATATGCCCTTACAATCTCCCCCTTTTTGGTGGATTGATGACAACACGGGATTTGCACAAAAAGGAATAATAACAAAATGTAAATGCAAAATCCACACCCCTAAAATATAGACTGGCTCCCCCTAGATGTGTGCTATCTAGATAAGTGCTTTGGACTGCACGGCACACATGCTAGGATCAGCACTCCCTCTATATTTTAGAGACCAACAACCTAAGCAGGATATGAGGACATAGTACATAGTAAGATAAACATGCATGCTAGAGAGTACCAGGTACATAAATAAGATAGGGTAGCATATGTCTCACACCATATGACGGGAACTTAGGTCTCACGAAAAAACAACCAAACCACAAGAAGCGAAAAGCACACAAGCGACAGAAACCCAAAGGCACAAATCCCTAAACTCTCTCCCCCTTTGGCATCAAGACACCAAAAGGGCAGAGAGCTAAGCTACGGCTCCAGGTGAGAGCACGAGAAGGTCTCGAATCATCAGACTGCAGCAGGGTCATTGTCTTCGTCGTCGTCGACCGGAAACTGCTCGGCATCGGAATTAGTCCATGGGCAATGCTACTTGATCCACTCTTCCTCCTCGGTTACCTGCTCTCCACCGGCCACAGTTGCACCCAACTGACGCATGAGCTCCTTGTGACGCCCCCTGGCCTTCTTCTCTGCCACATGAGTCATGTACTGACCATGAGACTCCATGCAGAACAGCTTCTTCATCTTCTTCTTGAGCTTCTTTGCCCACGAGGGCTCTGCACCAGATGGCTCATAGTCATCATCATCATCTGCTTCAACCTCAGCCTCCTCTGTCTCCATAGCAGCAGCGGAGGATGAGCCTCCAGTCTTGGATGCATGAGAGCCCCAATTGTCCTTCTGCCTCAGATGCTTGATCTCATGAGACACTAACTCTCCAGTCTCCAGAAATGCATTGGGATAGACATGATCCCAAGCCTTCTCAATCAGCAGCATGATAAACGGACCATAGATCAGGCACTTGCGTTCAGAAATAGCAGACAGGAGCTCAGACCACATCACATGGGAAATATCCAGGGTCTCACCAGTGTTCCTTTCTAACTGATGTTGGCAAAAGAGAAGCATGTCCACAAGATAGGAGTGAACCATATCATGATTCCCAATCCGAGGGAAAAGAGTCTCACGGAAGATGCGGTGAAGGATATCCAGATAGGTAGACAACTCATATGTTACCTTCTTAGTCTCTGGGTGGACCTTCGCAGTGCAGTAAGGCCAAAGAGCTTGCTTGTGAGTGGAGGTTTCGTTCTGGTGAGGACGAAGCCAACTGGTGTCTCAAGTCCCTGGTCTGCCACCCCAAGTAACTCCATGAATGCCTTCCACTTGACAGATAACAGTTTGCCATTGGTCATCCATGTCAGAGTTCTGTCCTCATCCGTCCCTAGATGGACCGTGGCATAGAATTGAGCCACAAGATCTGCATCAAAGTCCTTGTTGAACTGAATGATCTGAAGAATGATGAGCTGAGAGCACATCTGAAGAGCCTCGCCAAAATACACCGGATCCATCTCCAGATATTCCGTGTCTATGAGCGAACACTGACAAAGAGATTCTTCTTGGCCTTGAGCACTTCAAAGTAGATAGCAAACTGGAAGCGATTCCAGAACGGACAGTTGACCAAATTGGGTTCTTGATCAACCTCATAGGGATTGCGGCGACGCCTTGCCCAGAATTCCTTGCCACTCATCTGAGTCACGGTTTTGCCCTTTGGCTTTGCCATGGCCTTCTTCTTCTGTTGAGGAGGAGGTGGTGCACTCGAGGAACCTCCAGTAGACTCAGATGTGCGGTAGCGCTTTGAGGTTGCACGATTGGGGTTGATACGGCGAGCCTGATGCTCGGGAAGTTCATCACCTAGAACCAAACACACAAACGAACCAACCAAAAAGAACGAGCATAAGCCAAAGAACCCAACAAAAGAAGATCAAGGAATGACGAAATATCTGTGAACTAAGCATGCTGTGGTAGTACCGTGATCTGGTAAGCGGTAGTACCGCCCGAGCGGTAGTACCGCTCCAGGGAGCGGTAGTACCGCTCGAGGCGGGGAAACAGCGGTTTCCTACTACCGTGGTCAGATCCGGCACTACCGTCCTGTCAAATTCAAAAATATTTCTATCATACTCTAATCTAGATAGTCTAGTTGCTTTCTCCTTCCTGCTCAAGCCTAGATTTAGTCAAAAATCTACAGATGCAAACACTATTGCCCCTAAACACAAGATCTGAAAAAGAACCACGAAGAGGAGATGAACAGGGGCAATACCGGCATCCATGGCAAGAGGACGTGGTGGGGATCGACTCCACCGAAGGAAAAGGAGAGGAGCACCCCGGAGGAGGAGATCCGCCGGAGCCCTCCCGCGGCGACGAACTGCTAGAGAGAGAGAGAGAGAGAGGAATGAGGGGGTGAATGAATGGGTGTGGGGGAGAGAAACCTCCCCCTGCCCCGATATAACCCCCACATACCTCCCCGCTGCGGTAGTACCGCGCTGGTGGGCAGTAGTACCGCTTACAAGCGGTAGTACCGCGCACCACCAGCGGTAGTACCGCCCAGCATGCCACGGCAACAAAGGTTCGAGGCAAAGCTCAAAAACGAAGCGCACAAAGAGGGAAAAAGAAAGAACAAACCACCACTCACACACACACACTAGCAAGAGGCAAGAGACCCCTCTACACGAGAGGGCGGTGACCGAAGTCACCTATGTTTGAGTCTAGAGGTATGGCGCCGCGAAGATTTTAACCTTGGGCCCATGACCAAAACTCGTCTTTGATGCACTAGTACCATCAAAGATGGTTAATGAGAGACTATATCAATTTATGCATAATGGGGGAGAAAGAGTTCATTGAGAGAACAATGCTCCCCCTATGTCCATGCCTACATCTAGACAAGATAATTATATTGAGTGTGAGGAGTGTGTGCAAATACTCAAGCCACATTGCTCAAATCGATGATATTTAGCTCATGCCTTAACTCGCGAAATCTTGCTTCATCCAATGGCTTCGTGAAGATATCTGCAAGGTTATCATGAGTGTTGACATAGTGAAGCTCGATTTCTCCTTGCCTTATGTGATCCCGGATGAAGTGATACCAGATCTCTATATGCTTCGTCTTGAAGTGTTGCACCGGGTTGAGAGAAATCTTGATGGCACTTTCATTGTCACACCAAAGAGGCACTTTGTCACAAGTGACACCGTAATCCTTTAAAGTTTGCCTCATCCATAAGAGTTGAGCACAACAACTGCCAGCAGCCACATACTCTGCTTCGGTGGACGAGAGAGACACACAACTTTGCTTTTTGGAAGACCAACTAACAAGAGAGCAACCAAGTAATTGGCACCCTCCAGAAGTGGAATTCCTATCCACTTTGTCTCCCGCCCAGTCAGAATCAGAGAAACCTACAAGGTTGAAGTTTGCTCCTCTCGGGTACCATAAGCCAAAGTTTGGGGTATGAGCCAAATATCGAAAGATTCGCTTGACAGCCACAAAGTGACTCTCCTTAGGTGAGGCTTGAAACCGTGCACAAATTCCTACACTCAACATAATATCCGGTCTAGATGCACAGAGGTAAAGCAGGGAACCGATCATAGAGCGATATACCTTTTGATCCACCGCTTTACCATTG
This sequence comes from Secale cereale, assembly GCA_902687465.1. Taxonomy (NCBI): domain Eukaryota; kingdom Viridiplantae; phylum Streptophyta; class Magnoliopsida; order Poales; family Poaceae; genus Secale; species Secale cereale. Next base: position 447,842,795 of record LR738711.1, on the reverse strand, counting down.
GGATCAATGTCAAGTTGGCATTTGGTTGGCATTGGAGTAGTAGCCGGCTTGACATCGCTTAGATTGAACCTCTTGAGCATGTCTTGAGTACACTTGGATTGTTTGATGAAGATGCCTTCTCTCTTTGTTTGATCTCGAACCCAAGGAAATACTTCAACTCTCCCATCATGGACATCTCAAAATGTGTGGTCATGAGTGCGGCGAACTCATCATTGAAAGCTTTGTTAGGAGAACCAAAGATAATAGCATCAACATATAGTTGGCATACAAACAACTCCCCTTTGACCTTCTTAGTAAAAAGAGTGGGATCGATTTTCCCAATTTCAAACCCACGATCTTGCAACAACTCGGTAAGATGCTCATACCATGCACGTGGGGCTTGTTTAAGGCCATAGAGTGCCTTATCGAGTTGGTACATGTGATTGGGGAGCTTAGGATCCTCGAACCCCGGGGGTTGTTTAACATACACCAACTCATTAATAGGACCATTTAAGAAATGCACTTTTCACATCCATTTGTTGCAATTTAAAGTTATGATGGGAAGCATAGGCAAACAACAAACGAATGGATTCAAGACGAGCAACGGGGGCAAAGGTTTCACCGTAGTCGATACCCTCGACTTGGGAGTAGCCTTGTGCCACCAGACGCGCCTTGTTGCGGATGACAATGCCATGAGCATCTTGTTTGTTCTTAAAGATCCACTTGGTTCCAATGACATTATGGTTCTCCTTTGGTCTTGGCACCAGACGCCACACCTTGTTGCGCTCGAAGTTATGGAGTTCTTCATGCATGGCATTGAGCCAATCAGGGTCTTCGAGCGCCTCATAAACCTTACCCGAATACCCGGAAGTACTTGAGATTGGGCTTGTTACCAGTAAGTATGTCATATGGGGTTTTGTTCAAGCCTTTGCGGAGATAGAGCCGATTTGATGCATGGCAAGTGGTGTTGATGGCTTCGGCCCAAAAGTTGTATGGAGATTTGAATTCCGCCATCATGGTTCTTGCCGCATCCATCAGAGTTCGGTTCTTTCTCTCCGCTACACCGTTTTGTTGAGGGGTATATGGGGCTGCATATTGATGTTTGATCCCCTCATCACTGAGAAACTCATCCAAGGTGTAGTTATTGAACTCGGTGCCGTTGTCACTTCTGATCATCAAAATCTTTGCTTCATGTTGTCGTTGAGCTTCATTTGCAAAGTTGATGACGGTTTGTTGGGTCTCACTCTTCTTCTTGAAGAAGTATACCCAGGTGTATCTTGAGTAATCATCCACAATCACCAAGCAGTACTTTCTACCCCCAAGACTATCAAAAGATGGAGGCCCAAAGAGGTCCATGTGAAGGAGCTCTAGGGGTCTCTTTGAATAGATGATAGTTGTGGGAGGGTGAGCCGTCTCATGTAACTTTCCTTCAATGCAAGCCCTGCAAGCACGATCTTTGGAAAAGCTAACATTTGTTAGTCCACGGACATGGTCCCCCTTGAGAAGACTTTGCAAAGATCTCATATTGACGTGGGCCAAACGGCGATGCCAAAGCCATCCCACATCAACTTTAGCCATTAAGCATGTCGCGACCTTAGTGGGTTGCTTCGAGAAGTTAACCACATAAAGGCCGTTCTCGACATGCCCAACATAGGCTACTTTAAGAGTCTTGCTCCACAAGAGGGCCACGGTATCAATATCAAAGAATGTAGCAAAGCCCATGAGTGCAAGTTGGTGAACAGAAAGTAAATTGTATGCAAGGGACTCAACAAGCATGACTTTCTCAATCGTGAGATCATGAGAGACAACAACCTTGCCAAGCCCCAATACCTTAGAAGATGAAGCATCACCCCATTTGACGTTGGTGGCCATAGATGAACCTAGATGCACGTCCACCACCAAGTCTTTGCTTCCGGTCATATGATTTGTGGCTCCGCTATCGAGCAACCATGACCCCCCACCGGAAGCAAACTCCTACAAGAGATCAATGCTTGGATTTAGGTACCCATTTGGTAATGGGTCCTTTGAGGTTAGTAACAAGGGTCTTAGGAACCCAAATGGACCATTCAATGTACTCATAAGAGGAACCAACAAATTTAGCAAACACATGACCATCACTAGCACGACATAAAACATATGAAGGATTAAAGTCGCCGGCCATGTTTGATGGTATGGTGGAGTTTTTCTTGACACCACCACCTTCCACCATTTTCTTCTTCTTTGATGTGCCCTCTCCTTCTTTCACAAAAGATTGTCGGAGAGGGGGTGGTTGCTTGGTCTTGTCATTCTTCTTCTTCTTGGGCTTAGGAACAAACCCAATTCCTTCCTTTGCCACAACCTCCTTTTGATTGCTCAAAAGGTTGTTGAGGTTCTTCTCACCTTGTATGCATGTCACAAGGCCTTTCTCAAGTTGCTTCTTCAACTCGGCATTATCTTCAACAAGATGCACATGCTCGCAACACGGGTTAGTAGCATTTGCATTATCAATTAATACCATGCGAGGAAAGATAGCCTTTTCCTTGGTTAGCGAAACTTGGAGTTGATCATGAGACTCCTTGAGAATAGCATGCATACCTTTCAAGGCCTTGTGAGCCTTGTCAAGTATGTCAAACTCCTCTTTGAGTTTAGCATGGTCAACCACAAGTTTTGCCTTATCGGAATTAAGCACACGAGAGACAACTAAAGCATGATCAAGATCTTTCTTTAATTTAGCATGACCATCGTTGTGTGACTCCTCAAGAGCCAAACGAAGACCACGCTCTTCCTCTAGGGCGTTAGAGAGATCCGATATCTCATCGGCATAGTCTCGACTATGTCCTTCCATTTTAGTAATGGTTTCCTCGTGAGCCTCGATCATGTCGTTGGCCTCACCGAGTTGTTCCAAGAGAGCAACAAAATGCTTCTTGGGTTTGCCCTTGAGATTTTTCATGAACAACTCAAATTCATTCTCTCCCTCCTTAGCACCCTCACTCTCATCAATACAATTCGTCAATGAAGGATTAGAAGCGATAGTAGTATTGATGTTTGGGGTCACCTTGTTGGTGGCCTTGGCCATGAGACACTTGGCGATGATGTTCTCATTTGGTGAGTCGAAGAGAGATGAATGCGGAGTAGTAGCAATTGCAATTGTGGCCATGGTGACCATCTCATCATCTTCATCATTATCATCATCCTCAACATATTCCTCTTGGGCCACCAACCCTTTAGGAGGAGTCTTCTTGTTGAAGTTGTTCTTGTTGGGATAGGACTTTGACTTGTCCTTCCGGATAAGCTTGCCTCCAAAGTCTTCTCTCTTCTCATATGGGCAATCCGCAACGAAGTGGCTTACATTGCCACAGTTGAAGCATGTCCTTACTCATTGCTTGCCCTTGTTTCCACTTGATTTGTTCCTCTTGAAGTTGGGTCTTGTGTTCTTCTTGCCCCAGAATTGCCTTGAAGCAAGAGCCATGTGCTCATGATAGGCATATTTGGTGTACTCGGGGCTACACTCATCATCATCTTCCACCTCCTCTTCTTCCACACAAGCCTTGGCCTTCAGGCAAGATTAGGCTTCTTTGATCGTTGAGATCTTAAAACCGCATTGTCGGCGGTCATGTCCAAGATCCTCATGGTAACGAACTCATCCAACACTTCATGAGAAGACAAGTGGTGGAAATCTAGTCTCTGACGAATGACAGAGGACATGGCCTTATGATAGGGCATCATGGCCTTGAGGAACTTGCGCTTGATCCAGTTGTCATCCTTGTCCTTACTGCCATGATCTCGAAGAGAGACCGCAAGCGTGGTTAATCTCCGATAAAGTTCACGAGGATCTTCTTCTTCGATCATAGCAAACTCATCGGCTTCATCTTGCACAACTTCATAGTTAGAGCGTTGAATGCTAGTGCTTCCCTTGTACATAGTGCCAACATGCTCCCAAGCTTCCTTGGCCACAGTGAAGGATTGAAGATGTGTAATGTCTTCAGGAGGGATGGCATCTTGAAGAATGCAAAGAGCGGACTCGTTGAATTGATGATCCGCAGTTTCTCTTGGAGTCATGTTGTTGGGATCACGCGGGTAAAAACCTTGCTCAATGATTCTCCAAAGATTAGTAGAACAATGATTTATATGATGTTTAAAACGAAACACGCAAGTAGCAAAATCAGAATTTTTGATAAACTTGGGAGGAGGCCCAACGGAATTTAAATGCGGTGTGGGAACGGGTCCTCCATAGTGAGTAGGAGGAGCGGATTGGGCAAATATCCCACTCCCATTCTTAGTAACAGGGGCTTGTTCACTACTAGAATCTCCCTTGTCGGGATTAGCCTCCGACACGTTGGTAGCGGGACGAACCACTTCCAACAGTGCGGTGGATAATTTAAGCCCCTCAAGCAAATCTTTAAACATGCCTTTGACCTCGCTCGCTAGTGACTCTTTCAATGTGGTCAAGGCCACATTGAACTCCTCACGAGAGACCGAGGCTCCCGCATCTGACGTAGGCAAGGATGGAGTTCCACCGGAATGGTCCTCCGTCTCGACTACGTTGTCACCCATACTCTTTGGACGGTAAAGTCCTTAAAAAGAGACGAGGCTCTGATACCAATTGAAAGGATCGATATGGTTGACTAGAGGGGGGGGGTGAATAGGCAACTAACAATTTTTAGCTTTTCTTAACCACTTTAAATTAAGCGTCAAAGTAAGTTGTCTAGATATGCTACTAAGATGACAATTAATAGAAAGTAAAGATAACAAGTTCACAAGCAAGCTATAGGAGATAAACAAGTAATGCTTGCACAAGTAAAGGTAAGAAATAACCGCAAGAGGAACCGGTGGAGACGAGGATGTGTTGTCGAAGTTCCTTCCCTTTGAGGGGAAGTACGTCTCCGTTGGAGCGGTGTGGAGGCACAATGCTCCCCAAGAAGCCACTAGGGCCACCATATTCTCCTCACGCCCTCACACGATGCAAGGTGCCGTGATTCCACTAGTGGTGCCCTTGAAGGCGGCGACCGAACCTTTACAAACAAGGTTGGGGCTATCTCCACAACTAAATTGGAGGCTCCCAACGAAACCACGAAGCTTCACCACAATGGAATATGGATTCGAGGTGACCTCAACCGTCTAGGGTGCTCAAACACCCAAGAGTAACAAGATCCGCTAGGGATTGGTGGGGAGAATCAAATATCTCTTGGTGGAAGTGTAGATCGATGCCTTCTCAACCAATCCCGAGCAAATCAACAAGTTTGATTGGCTAGGGAGAGAGATCGGGCGAAAATGGAGCTTTGGAGCAACAATGGAGTATGTGGGGGAAGAGGTGGGTCAAAAGGAGGAAGAAGAAGCCTTTATATAGTGGGGGGAACAATCCAACCGTTATCCCCCACTCAGCCCCGCACAGAGCGGTACTACCGCTTGGGGGAGCGGCACTACCGCTTATAGAGCGGTACTACCGTTGCCACACAAGCGGTACTACCGTGCCGTATGGGTAGGGCCCCGAGCGGTACTACCGTGGTCTCAGGGTGGTACTACCGCTGGGAGCGGTACTACCGCCTCTACTGCCGCACCTAGTACCGCAAAGCTCGACACGAAAAATCGCTCGTGAATCGAGGCAGTGGTAACATGGATCAGCGGCGGTACTACCGCAGAGTGTACTAAGCGGTACTACCGCTTAGTGGGGTGGTACTACCGCTTGTGACACACGGGCGGTACTACCGCTGGGATCCGCGGTACTACCGCTGGGGCCAGAAAAAGCTAGAGAAGATGGGAAAGAATAGCTCCATTGCGGCGGGAAGGAATGATGGGTGCAATAAAGAAGTGTACATGTTGATTCCACCCAAACCTTACCAAAGCGGATCCCCTGATAGAGGCAAAGGTGTCCCGTCTTTCGATGAGATGATGGCTATCGTTTTGGAGGAAGTCGACTTTGACGATCCGACTACGAACGTGCGAGGACGTCGCGCCTTAGCAATCGCTAAACCAACTCCGAGAGGTTGTTGACCATGCCGGAGCACGATCAACCTGACCACGAAGGTCTGTTTCCTGCAGGCAAACGAAGAACAAGCAAGAAACTAAGATTGCAATCTGGATATTTCGAATATAAGAGGAAAGCTTTATTGATCAAGGTGGGGTTCTGTGACGCCTTGGTCTGGTCGTTGAACACAAACGAAGTACGCGAAGTTGCAGCTATGGCGAACTTTTAATCTAAACAAAACCCAAAGTCTAAACGACGCCCTAAGGGCTGTATATATGAGGGAAAGAGGGGGAATTTCGTGGCCCTTGGTGGAGGGGTCCGAAACCAACCCTAACTCTTGTTTCCCCACACATACGGACTCTAAAAACAGCCTATACTCAAGTATTTCGAAATTACATGGGCCTGGCCCAATAATAAGGTGACGCAGCACCTAAAATAGCCTCTGGACGAAATTTATGAAGTGGCATCTTGTATATTTCGTCCAAGGCTTCTCGCACTCATTATGGTGGCTTCAAAGTCCTGAAATCATCCATTGTAACTCCATTCTTGTCCCCCTTGCGCATGCCATCATCTCCATGCTTGATCTTGCTCCAATGTTCATCCTTCTTGTCCAAGCTAGGCCCTTCATTTGTAAGCAAGACAAATGTATCCAATTTAGGCAGCATCATATTCTCATGAACATTAGATTCATTACCAAGAAACTAAAGTACCTGGTAATTTAATTGGCGTGCGCGAGCTCTAGTAATTGGTCCTGTATATATGTCAGTTGGAGCTGTGGGTGTAACCTTGTTAGTGATGTCCTCATCAGTTTGAACAACGTTTTACATGTTTAAACTATCCCGAGGAGAGACGTGTTCCTGCTGCTGTTTGTGCTTTCACTGGTTTTGCATGTGTTTGGTGGTCTGAACATTGTAGATTATATCCTATTCCAGCTACTTGGACTGCTTTGAAAACTGCTATGCGTACTCGTTGGGTTCCACCATATTATCAACGTGAATTACTTCAAAAACTGCAGCGCTTAAGACAAGGAAAAAATTCTGTAGAAGAATATTATCAGCAATTACAAACTGGCCTGATTAGATGTGGTATTGTTGAGGAGAATGAAGCTATGCTTGCACGTTTTATGGGTGGATTAAATAGAGAGATTCAGACCATTCTAGAGTATAAGGATTATACTACTATCACTCGTTTATTCCATCTTGCTTGTAAAGCTGAACGTGAAGTGCAGGATCGACAGGCATTGGCGCGGACTAACTTTTCTGCAGGACGACCTTCATCATGGACACCGCGTGCTTCCTCTACTTCCTCACATTCTACTGCACCGACACCTCCATCAGCTGTTACCTCCAGCCATGATACAAGGAAGCAGGCACAACCACCATTATCTGCCAAGAGCACACCTATTGGGCCTGCACAGAGTTCTTCTTCTTCCATGGCATCAACAGGGCACACTAGTGATATTATTTGTCGTCGTTGTAAGGGAAGAGGACATTTTGCGAGAGATTGCAAATCTCAGCGTGTGATGATTGCTACTGAGGATGGTGGATATGAATCCGCTAGTGACTATGATGAGGAGACTTTGGCTCTTATTACACGTGAAGAACACGGCGCAGACGATTCTGATCATGAGACGCAATACATGGCTCCTGAAGATGCTGACAGGTATGAATGTTTAGTTGCTCAACGTGTTTTGAGTGTGCAGGTTACACAAGCTGAGCAAAATCAGAGGCATAATTTGTTCCATACAAAGGGAGTTGTGAAGGAACGTTCTGTTCGCGTGATCATAGATGGAGGGAGTTGCAACAACTTGGCTAGCATGGAGATGGTGGAGAAGCTATCTCTCACCACAAGACCACATCCACATCCTTACTACATCCAATGGTTCAACAACAGCGGCAAGGTTAAGGTAACACGTACTGTTCGTGTGCATTTTAGTATCTCTACATATGCTGATTATGTTGATTGTGATGTGGTACCTATGCAAGCATGTTCCTTATTACTTGGTAGACCATGGCAATTTGATAAAAATTCTGTACACCATGGTAGAAACAATCACTATACTCTTGTTCATAAGGATAAAAATATTACTTTGCTTCCTATGACTCCTGATTCCATTTTAAAAGATGATATTAATAGAGCTAATAAAGCAAAACAGGAGAAAAATAAGAGTGAAAATCAGATTGTGGCAAAAGAATTTGAGCAACAAATGAAGCCTAATAATAAACCATCTACTGTTGCTTCTGAAATTAAATTGAAAAGTGCATGTTTATTTGCCACCAAATCTGATATTGATGAGCTTGATTTTAGCAAATCTGTTTGCTATGCTGTTGTATGCAAAGAGGCATTATTTTCATTCGAGGACGTGCCTTCCTCTTTGCCTCCTGCTGTCACTAACATTTTGCAGGAGTTCGCCGACGTCTTTCCACAAGACGTGCCACCGGGATTACCACCTATTCGAGGGATTGAGCATCAGATTGACTTAATTCCCGGTGCATCGCTACCCAACCGCGCACCATACCGTACCAATCCAGAAGAGACGAAGGAGATTATGCGTCAAGTACAGGAGCTACTCGACAAAGGTTATATACGCGAATCCCTTAGTCCTTGTGCTGTTCCTATTATTCTAGTGCCGAAAAAGGATGGTACATCGCGTATGTGTGTTGATTGTAGAGCCATTAATAATATTACTATTCGTTATCGTCATCCTATTCCTAGGCTAGATGATATGCTTGATGAATTGAGTGGCTCTACAATATTCTCCAAAGTTGATTTGCGTAGTGGATACCATCAAATTCGTATGAAATTGGGAGATGAATGGAAAACAGCATTTAAAACTAAGTATGGATTATATGAGTGGTTAGTCATGCCTTTTGGGTTAACTAATGCACCTAGTACTTTCATGAGATTAATGAATGAAGTTTTACGTGCTTTCATTGGACGATTTGTGGTAGTATACTTTGATGATATATTGATTTTTAGCAGATCTTTGGAGGAACATCTGGAACATTTACGTGCTGTTTTTATTGCTCTACGTGATGCACGTTTATTTGGTAAATTTGGAAAGTGCACCTTTTGCACCGACCGAGTCTCTTTTCTTGGCTATGTTGTTACTCCACAGGGAATTGAGGTTGATAAAGCCAAGATTGAAGCTATTGAGAGTTGGCCGCAGCCCAAAACGATCACACACGTGAGGAGTTTCCTTGGCCTCGCTGGATTCTATCGGCGTTTTGTGAGAGATTTCAGCACCATTGCTGCACCTCTTAATGAGCTTACAAAGAAGGATGTGCCTTTTGTTTGGGGTACTGCACAGGAAGAAGCATTCACGGTATTGAAAGATAAGTTGACACATGCTCCTTTACTCCAACTTCCTGATTTTAATAAGACTTTTGAGCTTGAATGTGATGCTAGTGGAATTGGGTTAGGAGGTGTGTTATTACAAGATGGTAAACCTGTTGCATATTTTTCTGAAAAATTGAGTGGGCCTAGTCTGAATTATTCTACTTATGATAAGGAATTATATGCTCTTGTTCGGACTTTGGAGACATGGCAACATTATTTATGGCCCAAAGAATTTGTTATACATTCTGATCATGAATCTTTAAAGCACATTAAAAGTCAAGCAAAACTGAACCGTAGACATGCTAAATGGGTTGAATTCATAGAGACTTTCCCTTATGTTATTAAACACAAGAAGGGAAAAGAAAATGTTATTGCTGATGCACTGTCTCGTCGTTATACTATGCTTTCACAACTTGACTTTAAAATATTTGGTTTGGAGACCATCAAAGATCAATATGTGCATGATGCTGAATTTAAAGATGTATTGCAGAATTGTAAAGAAGGGAGAACATGGAACAAGTTCGACGTTAGTGATGGATTTGTGTTTCGAGCTAACAAGCTATGCATTCCAGCTAGCTCTGTTCGTCTTTTGTTGTTGCAGGAGGCGCATGGAGGAGGATTAATGGGACACTTTGGCGTGAAGAAGACGGAGGACGTACTTGCTACACATTTCTTTTGGCCAAAGATGCGACGGGATGTTGAGCGTTTTGTTGCTCGCTGCACTACATGTCAAAAAGCTAAGTCACGACTCAATCCTTATGGTTTATATATGCCTTTGCCTGTCCCTAGTGTTCCTTGGGAAGATATATCTATGGACTTTGTTTTGGGTTTACCTCGAACAAAGAAGGGGAGTGATACAGGGTGGAACCCTAATCAGCGGATCTTTCACGTTTGGAGGTTGGCACACGATGAACACGGGGAATCACAAGGGAAAGATGGGGGAAACACAAGAGGAAAACACTCAATCAACACGAAAGCAATCACACAAATGCTAGATTCGCGATACAAGGTTGAGATCCATGATCCAAGGTCAACAACGGTGATACAGATAGTCTTCTCCCGGAGGAGGTCTTGATATCCCGGGGGATCTTCTCCGATGAAGGAGGTCCTGAATCCGAAGTGGATCTTCTCCGTAGAGGCGCACCGTCTCGTGGGAGAAATCCACACAAGTGTCAAATGAGCTAAACCACAGCTAACCCTAAACGGAATGAGGAGAGGAGTATATATAGTCTACGGGGACGAAGGGGTACACGGGCCTCGGCCCAAGTGATGCGCACAGGCAATTCAGGGGCCGGACGTCCGGGCGGCGGGCCGGATGTCCGGGGCTTCGCGGGGCGCCGGATGTCCGGGGCTGGGGCCCGGATGTCCGGGCGGGGGCGGTTGAGCCTCGGGCGCTCTCGGGACAGAGGCGCCGGATTTCCGGGCCCGGGGCCGGATGTCCGGGCCGTGCTTGGCCGGATGTCCGGGCCCTGGCCGGATGTCCGGGCCCTGTAGCTTCTGCTGCGGGCGGCCTTCTGTAGTTGAACGCCCAGGGGCCGGATGTCCGGGCCAGAGGGCCGGATGTCCGGGGCCTGGAGCTCTCTTTTGCCCTTCTCGATGCATTAGCTCGTCCATGACCTTGGGGACTTGTCCATCTTCAAGCTCTTCTCCGAAGTGGTCTCCTTCACACCTGAGCACACAAAGCACACTCGCTTGAGGTAGCAACCATGTCTCGCAAGATTCATAAGGGAGTAGGGCTAGGAGTGACGTCACCTCGGTCTCGAAAGCTCTAGCACGAGCACGTGTCATCGGTCCTTGAGGCACTTGAGGAGGTGAAGGAGGGTCCATGGGGATGGCCCTAGGATACACCGTATCACACTCATATAATCCAAACTTAGTTTTAAATGCTGTTTTCCATTCATCTCCCAATTTCATACGAATTTGATGGTATCCACTACGCAAATCAACTTTGGAGAATATTGTAGAGCCACTCAATTCATCAAGCATATCATCTAGCCTAGGAATAGGATGACGATAACGAATAGTAATATTATTAATGGCTCTACAATCAACACACATACGCGATGTACCATCCTTTTTCGGCACTAGAATAATAGGAACAGGACAAGGACTAAGGGATTCGCGTATATAACCTTTGTCGAGTAGCTCCTGTACTTGACGCATAATCTCCTTCGTCTCTTCTGGATTGGTACGGTATGGTGCGCGGTTGGGTAGCGATGCACCGGGAATTAAGTCAATCTGATGCTCAATCCCTCGAATAGGTGGTAATCCCGGTGGCACGTCTTGTGGAAAGACGTCGGCGAACTCCTGCAAAATGTTAGTGACAGCAGGAGGCAAAGAGGAAGGCACGTCTTCGAATGAAAATAATGCCTCTTTGCATACAACAGCATAGCAAACAGATTTGCTAAAATCTAGCTCATCAATATCAGATTTGGTGGCAAATAAACATGCACTTTTCAATTTAATTTCAGAAGCAACAGTAGATGGTTTATTAGTAGGCTTCATTTGTTGCTCAAATTCTTTTGCCACAATCTGATTTTCACTCTTATTTTTCTCCTGTCTTGCTTTATTAGCTCTATTAATATCATCTTTCAAAATGGAATCAGGAGTCATAGGAAGCAAAGTAATATTTTTATCCTTATGAACAAGAGTATACTGATTGTTTCTACCATGGTGTACAGAATTTTTATCAAATTGCCATGGTCTACCCAGTAATAAGGAACATGCTTGCATAGGTACCACATCACAATCAACATAATCAGCATATGTAGAGATACTAAAATGTACACGAACAGTACGTGTTACCTTAACCTTGCCGCTGTTGTTGAACCATTGGATGTAGTAAGGATGTGGATGTGGTCTTGTGGTGAGAGATAGCTTCTCCACCATCTCCATGCTGGCCAAGTTGTTGCAACTCCCTCCATCTATGATCACGCGAACAGAACGTTCCTTCACAACTCCCTTTGTATGGAACAAATTATGCCTCTGATTTTGCTCAGCTTGTGTAACCTGCACACTCAAAACACGTTGAGCAACTAAACATTCATACCTGTCAGCATCTTCAGGAGCCATGTATTGCGTCTCATGATCAGAATCGTCTCCGCCGTGTTCTTCACGTGTAATAAGAGCCAAAGTCTCCTCATCATAGTCACTTGCGGATTCATATCCACCATCCTCAGTAGCAATCATCACACGCTGAGATTTGCAATCTCTCGCAAAATGTCCTCTTCCCTTACAACGACGACAAATAATATCACTGGTGTGCCCTGTCGATGCCATGGAAGAAGAAGAACTCTGTGCAGGCCCAATAGGTGTGCTCTTGGCAGATAATGGTGGTTGTGCCTGCTTCCTTGTATCATGGCTGGAGGTAACAGCTGATGGAGGTGTCGGTGCAGTAGAATGTGAGGAAGTAGAGGATGCACGCGGTGTCCATGATGAAGGTCGTCTTGCAGAAAAGTTAGTCCGCGCCAATGCCTGTCGATCCTGCACTTCACGTTCAGCTTTACAAGCAAGATGGAATAAACGAGTGATAGTAGTATAATCCTTATACTCTAGAATGGTCTGAATCTCTCTATTTAATCCACCCATAAAACGTGCAAGCATAGCTTCATTCTCCTCAACAATACCACATCTAATCAGGCCAGTTTGTAATTGCTGATAATATTCTTCTACAGAATTTTTTCCTTGTCTTAAGCGCTGCAGTTTTTGAAGTAATTC
>LR738711.1:447797910-447828761 GCA_902687465.1 Secale cereale | reverse complement strand
GATGATAGGCACGAAATTTTTTTGACGAATTTTTTTTTTCGGAATCAGGGCAGCGACGACGAAAAAGTGCGGTAAAAAATCAGTATGGTGGCACGTGTCTCAAAAGACTCAGAAAAGCCCAAAAATAGGATAGGGAAAAAATATTTTCACTTGTCGAATTTTTTTTTTCGAGACCTACGCAGACAAGGAAACACGAAACCGAAACCTAGATGGATCTCGAGAACAAACCTAATATGAAAAGAACTCGGATTGGCGGTGGATATATGGTGGTAGGATATGACAGCGGTGGTAGGTTATGGCAGCGGTGGTGTATATGGATTCGGATTGGTGGTGGTATATGGATACGGATCGGTGGTGGTATGTGGCAGTAGTGATGAAGATGTTGCGGCGGCGGCGTGACAACTGTGAACAGAACTCGAAACTCTAAAGAACTAGACGCTAAGACCAGCAACTTGACACGACGATGCAACCGTAAATTCAACAAAGCAAATACAGAAAAGATTATGCAAAGGCTCAGATTGGTTCGGATGGGATGAACTAACCCTAAATTATTATTATTTTTTGGCTTTTTCGTGGACTGTAGGTATGAAGAACAGACTCGATCTAATCTACGAAAAACTGTAAAATCTCACCGAGCAACCTGGAAATCTGATACCACTTGATAGAGGCAAAGGTGTCCCGTCTTTCGATGAGATGATGGCTATCGTTTTGGAGGAAGTCGACTTTGACGATCCGACTACGAACGTGCGAGGACGTCGCGCCTTAGCAATCGCTAAACCAACTCCGAGAGGTTGTTGACCACGCCGGAGCACGATCAACCTGACCACGAAGGTCTGTTTCCTGCAGGCAAACGAAGAACAAGCAAGAAACTAAGATTGCAATCTGGATATTGCGAATATAAGAGGAAAGCTTTATTGATCAAGGTGGGGTTCTGTGACGCCTTGGTCTGGTCGTTGAACACAAACGAAGTACGCGAAGTTGCAGCTATGGCGAACTTTTAATCTAAACAAAACCCAAAGTCTAACCGACGCCCTAAGGGCTGTATATATGAGGGAAAGAGGGGGGAATTTCGTGGCCCTTGGTGGAGGGGTCCGAAACCAACCCTAACTCTTGTTTCCCCACACATACGGACTCTAAAAACAGCCTATACTCAAGTATTTCGAAATTACATGGGCCTGGCCCAATAATAAGGTGACGCAGCACCTAAAATAGCCTCTGGACGAAATTTATGAAGTGGCATCTTGTATATTTCGTCCAAGGCTTCTCGCACTCATTATGGTGGCTTCAAAGTCCTGAAATCATCCATTGTAACTCCATTCTTGTCCCCCTTGCGCATGCCATCATCTCCATGCTTGATCTTGCTCCAATGTTCATCCTTATTGTCCAAGCTAGGCCCTTCATTTGTAAGCAAGACAAATGTATCCAATTTAGGCAGCATCATATTCTCATGAACATTAGATTCATTACCAAGAAACGAAAGTACCTGGTAATTTAATTGGCGTGCGCGAGCTCTAGTAATTGGTCCTGTATATGTGTCAGTTGGAGCTGTGGGTGTAACCTTGTTAGTGATGTCCTCATCATCCTCCCCTTCTTGAATTGAAGTCGTCCTCGACGGAAGCTCATCTTCCTCACCCAAGTAAGGCTTCAAATCTGCAATGTTAAATGTGGGACTAACCCCAAAATCTGCAGGCAGCTCAAGTTTATATGCATTATCATTTATTTTCTCTAACACCTTGAAAGGACCATCAGCACGTGGCATTAGCTTTGACTTGCGCAAATTAGGAAACCTATCCTTACGCAAATGTAACCAAACAAGATCTCCAGGTGCAAAGACAACACGTTTTCTACCCTTATCTCAACTCATGCATTTTTAAGATCAATTCAGCACGTTGTTTAGCATCAATATTAACCTTCTCCGAAGATGGAAGAGGCAACAAATCAATAGGTGCACGAGGTAGGAAACCATAGACAATTTCAAAAGGGCACATTTTAGTAGTAGAATGCAACGAACGATTATAAGCAAATTCAATATGAGGCAAGCATTCTTCCCACATTTTCTTATTATTCTTCAAAACAGCCCTAAGCATAGTAGACAAAGTTCTGTTGACTACTTCAGTTTGTCCATCAGTTTGGGGGTGACAAGTAGTACTAAAAAGCAGTTTAGTCCCCAACTTAGCCCATAAACATCTCCAAAAGTGGCTAAGAAATTTAGTATCACGATCTGAAACAATAGTATTTGGCACACCATGCAAGCGAATAATTTCACGAAAGAACAAATCAGCAACATTAGCAGCATCATCGCTTTTATGACATGGTATAAAGTGTGCCATCTTCGAGAACCTATCCACGACAACAAATATGCTATCCCTCCCCTTCTTTGTTCGAGGTAAACCCAAAACAAAGTCCATAGATATATCTTCCCAAGGAACACTAGGGACAGGCAAAGGCATATATAAACCATGAGGATTGAGTCGTGACTTAGCTTTTTGACATGTAGTACAGCGAGCAACAAAACGCTCAACATCCCGTCGCATCTTTGGCCGAAAGAAATGTGTAGCAAGTACGTCCTCCGTCTTCTTCACGCCAAAGTGTCCCATTAATCCTCCTCCATGCGCCTCCTGCAACAACAAAAGACGAACAGAGCTAGCTGGAATGCATAGCTTGTTAGCTCGAAACACAAATCCATCACTAACGACGAACTTGTTCCATGTTCTCCCTTCTTTACAATTCTGCAATACATCTTTAAATTCAGCATCATGCACATATTGATCTTTGATGGTCTCCAAACCAAATATTTTAAAGTCAAGTTGTGAAAGCATAGTATAACGACGAGACAATGCATCAGCAATAACATTTTCTTTTCCCTTCTTGTGCTTAATAACATAAGGGAAAGTCTCTATGAATTCAACCCATTTAGCATGTCTACGGTTCAGTTTTGCTTGACTTTTAATGTGCTTTAAAGATTCATGATCAGAATGTATAACAAATTCTTTGGGCCATAAATAATGTTGCCATGTCTCCAAAGTCCGAACAAGAGCATATAATTCCTTATCATAAGTAGAATAATTCAGACTAGGCCCACTCAATTTTTCAGAAAAGTATGCAACAGGTTTACCATCTTGTAATAACACACCTCCTAACCCAATTCCACTAGCATCGCATTCAAGCTCAAAAGTCTTATTAAAATCAGGAAGTTGGAGTAAAGGAGCATGTGTCAACTTATCTTTCAATACCGTGAATGCTTCTTCCTGTGCAGTACCCCAAACAAAAGGCACATCCTTCTTTGTAAGCTCATTGAGGGGTGCAGCAATGGTGCTGAAATCTCTCACAAAATGCCGATAGAATCCAGCGAGGCCAAGGAAACTCCTCATGATAGAGGCAAAGGTGTCCCGTCTTTCGATGAGATGGTGGTTATCGTTTTGGAGGAAGTCGACTTTGACGATCCGACTACGAACGTGCGAGGACGTCGCGCCTTAGCAATCGCTAAACCAACTCCGAGAGGTTGTTGACCACGCCGGAGCACGATCAACCTGACCACGAAGGTCTGTTTCCTGCAGGCAAACGAAGAACAAGCAAGAAACTAAGATTGCAATCTGGATATTGCGAATATAAGAGGAAAGCTTTATTGATCAAGGTGGGGTTCTGAGACGCCTTGGTCTGGTCGTTGAACACAAACGAAGTACGCGAAGTTGCAGCTATGGCGAACTTTTAATCTAAACAAAACCCAAAGTCTAAACGACGCCCTAAGGGCTGTATATATGAGGGAAAGAGGGGGGAATTTCGTGGCCCTCGGTGGAGGGGTCCGAAACCAACCCTAACTCTTGTTTCCCCACACATACGGACTCTAAAAACAGCCTATACTCAAGTATTTCGAAATTACATGGGCCTGGCCCAATAATAAGGTGACGCAGCACCTAAAATAGCCTCTGGACGAAATTTATGAAGTGGCATCTTGTATATTTCGTCCAAGGCTTCTCGCACTCATTATGGTGGCTTCAAAGTCCTGAAATCATCCATTGTAACTCCATTCTTGTCCCCCTTGCGCATGCCATCATCTCCATGCTTGATCTTGCTCCAATGTTCATCCTTCTTGTCCAAGCTAGGCCCTTCATTTGTAAGCAAGACAAATGTATCCAATTTAGGCAGCATCATATTCTCATGAACATTAGATTCATTACCAAGAAACGAAAGTACCTGGTAATTTAATTGGCGTGCGCGAGCTCTAGTAATTGGTCATGTATATGTGTCAGTTGGAGCTGTGGGTGTAACCTTGTTAGTGATGTCCTCATCATCCCCTCTTAATAGTACGGCTTTCCTATCACTCAGAACCACCGAAAACTAAGCAAAAAGGAAACACCGTCTTCCATAGATTCCGAGGGGCCTCTAATCTTCTTGTGCCTTTGTGAGATGTATCTGAAAGAGCTTAGAACACATGATTAGTCCGCAAACGCATTGTCATCAATCACCAAAACACCATTTGGCTAAATATGCCCTTACACCTTGGCACACTCCCCAGCTTCCAGGCGGGGTCGCGGCGAAGGAATGGCAAGAACGCGGGGTCGAGGCGCCAAGCTGGTGCACTCGGCCTCGTGGACGGCCTCACGGCTAGGGAGGCGCATCGCCCAAAGGCACCCCGAGCAGGCGAAATGCTCGGGGCCGCAGGGGCCTGCTCCTTGGTGGGTGTCGTAGTCTTGGCAGGCGGGGTCCTGAGGAATCACAGTCAGGAAGGAAGGCTACACACAAGAGGTCACAAGGGCAAGCTACTCACTCCTTTATGGCAATGAACTTCCTCAGCTTCAGCGGTCGGGCAGCAGCGTCGCCATCACCAGGGACCCTCCCCCTCTTGCGGAGAACTTCGAAATTTGGCCGGAGCCGGCCGAAGCCCCAAAAGCGGTCGGAAATGTTGGGCGCAACTAGGGCGCCTCCTGGCGAGGCGCCTTATAAGGCACCAGCACCCCCTCAGGTCGACGCGAAGAGCCCGCGGGGGCTTCAGCCTCAGGGGCATCCGGCGGCACTTGCACTCCAACCACTCTTTCCGGATGACTCCCTTGAACTTCGGAGGGCGGCACTTCAGGAACTTTAGGAGGTGCCGGTATAGAGGCTGCAGTACCACCAGCACTCGACAGCAGTTGTCCCCCAGCACCCACCTCCGGGACGACCACCTCATTGGTAGCAAGCGAGGGAGCCACACAGACTGGGTTCTCCCGATACCCAACAAGCCCGAGCGGGCGAAGCCCCCATTCATCGAAAGAGGGCATCTGCCTCACGAACTCCATCATGTTTGAGCAACAGTACAGGAGGCAGCCCTCCTGCGGTAGGCAAGCTGGCGACGGATCACGTGTCAGGATCTTGAGCACCGTGCGCCGTGCCTCGTGAGGAAGGGCGAGCGCCTTGAGCCTCATGCGGTCCCCATGGTCGGAGAAGGCCCACATCGACCGAGAATGGCGCTGGAGTGGAGCGACGTGGCACTGGATGAACTCCCTCACCACCATCGGCACCGTCACACCAAGCCTCCGCAGCCTGGCGAACCGGAACCAAACAGGAGCTAGCTTCGGACTGGCAAGCCTCACATGACCCCAGCCAGAGCTCGGAGCGTCCGGGCTCCGGGGTGAGAGCAGCAGGCGGCTGCGCACCCCGACGTCGATGAACACCCACTGCTTCCTGAAGCCGCCAACGATCGGCTCAAGGTCAAAGTCTATACCCGCACCGACCGTCGCCGCAATGGTTTGGAAGGACACGCACCCAGAGCATTGGAGTGCATCTGTCAGATGCAGCGAGCAAAACAAGGCCACGGAGGGAGCAATGCCCACCATGGCCTCACAGACAAAGGAAAAAATGGCAAGGAGGACAATGAACTGAGGGTCAAGATGCAACACGCTGATTTGATAGTGCGAGAGCACCGCGTTGAAGAATTCAGAGAAGGGAGATATCAAGCCAGCCCAAAGGGCCTGAAGATGAAGGGGTACCTCGGTGGCGGACCTGTCAATCGTGCCGTGAGAAGCAGGCCAAGCCACCGTCGCCCTCCCACGCGTTGGAGACGGCGGCGAGCGCCGGGCGCACCTTCTCCATCATCTCTTCATTAATCATCACCGCCGCTCGGTGGCGGTCATGAAGACGGGCGACGAGGAAGCCGAGGCGCAGGGCTCAGCTCCCCTTTCCTTCTCTCTACCAGAAGCCATGGCGACGGAGGGATATGGTGTTGGATCGGTCCGGGGAAGGAGATTCAGAGGATGAAGAAAACCGCCGGGCGCGCGGCTGGAAGAGGAAGCAGAGTCGAGCAGGTAACAGTGGTCGCCGCCCGGGCGAAAATCGAGGCTATATGGGGAAGTGGAGACACCCACGTCCCGTTAATCACCACGCGTCAGTCAGGACCGCAGGCTTTGGGGCCCGCGGCGCTCCGCACTTGTCCCTTGGCTTCGCCACGAAGCCAAGCACGAGTGCACCTTGGGCCCAGGGGCTACTTTCAGCGTTCTGGGAACGGGGGTACCCAGACATGGCTGCGTGCGGCCCAGAGCGTGGCTCGCAAGGCGGCCTGGTACGGCCCAACATCTTCAGCAACCACTCAAGACCTTCGCGAGGGACCAAGCCTCACGAGGCGGACGACACAAGGCATCGCCTGGGGCGGCCTCGCCAGGCCGGCTCGTGAGCATCGGAGATATCAAGGCAAGGGGCACCTCGCGACGTCTTCGTGATGTGAGCAGTGACGACCGATGCCAGACGGGCGCTAGCGGGCGCGGAGTGCCAGTTTCCTCTTCGGTGCTAAAGGAGCAGGTGCAGGCGCAGAGTCCCGAGGTGTCAGGCAAAGGTTTCCATATCGGTGCAATGAGACCAACCGAGTTAAAGGAGCAGGTGCAGGCGCAGGACGGCAGGATGGAGGTCATCGCGGAGTCCACAACAGCGTCACCACCAGAGCCTTTGGCAGGCGAAGACCACCTTTTGTCAGGATAGCTTGTACTAGCTGTCCTCCTTCAAATTTGGCCGTTGTGGGATCCCTTCCCGCTCAATATTTGGGAAGAGGACCCTGGCCACTATAAATAGGACTAGCCACAACCATTGGGATCATCTCATCTCAAGTTGATCAGATCGAAGGACACACACTACAAGCTCACCCAAGCGCAAGAACACCTCTCCTCGGGACACAGTTCATCCATGTAGTAGTTCTTCCTCAGCCTACAAGGCAATCCACCACACTTCACTGGATTAGGGTGTTACACCACAACGGTGGCCCGAACCAGTATAAATCTTGTGTCTCTTGTTCATCGGATCTGACGAGCTAGGTTTAGGGCTATTGCGTAGGCGAGCTAGGGCGGAAGGAGAGATCTTCGTGCACACCCCAGAGTTCGAACCTTAAGGATTTTGCTGGAACCCTAGATCCGACAACAATTGTTTTACATTCCGCTGCTATACTATTAGAATTGCATTTGTAGGTTGATTGCTTGACTTGTGCTAAGTTGCTACAATCTGCCAAGAACTAAAATTGGGAAAAGGCTAGATTTTTATTTTGTCAAGTAGTCTAATCACTCCCCTCTAGACATACTTTCGATCCTACAAGTGGTATCAGAGCTCTGGTCTCCATTTGCCGTGATTTCCATAGCTTTGGTGATCATAGCTTTGGTTTCACAACCTAGGAGAGTATGGTGTCTAGCGAGGGAAGTTACCACTGTAGAGGTCCTTACTTTGATGGTACTAATTTTGGTAGTTGGAAACATAAGACGAAAATGCATATTATTGGACATAACCCCGCTGTTTGGGCTATTGTGTGTTTTTGTTTGCAAGGTGAATTCTTCGATGGGAAGGAACCGAATCGTGAAGCATCCGCGGAAGAGTTGAAGATGCTGCAATAAAATGCTCAAGCTTGCGATATCCTCTTCAACAGATTGTGCCCCGAAGAATTCAACAAAATCAACCGTCTTGAGAATTCAAAGGAAATTTGGAATACTTTGATTGATATGCACGAAGGTACCGACTCCGTCAAGGAATCCAAGTTGGATGTGCTTTAAACTCAATTTGACAAGTTTAATATGAAGGATGGTGAAGGTGTCACTGAAATGTACTCTAGGCTTGCTCTCATCACAAATGAGATTGCCGGCTTTGGAACTGAAGAGATGACCGACAGATTCATCATCAAGAAGATCCTAAGTGCCTTGGATGGAAAATATGACACCGCATGCACATTGATCCAAATGATGCCCAATTACAAAGATCTCAAGCCAACGGAAGTCATTGGAAGAGCTTCGCAACAAGTCTAGTGCTGCTCACAAAGCCTCATGTGATGCTCCTACATCATAAGTGAGAAGCAAGTCCTCAATGAAGAATTGAGCTTAATGGTGAAGAACTTCAACAAGTTCTACAAGAATAGAAGCAAAGAGAGAAGTTCCAAGTCAAGGTCCTACAATGACAAGAGATCTTCAAGTCGTGATCAGAATTGCTACAATTGTGGAAGACCTGGACACTACTTCAATGAGTGTACGGCTCCCCACAAGAGAAGAGAAGACTCACCTAAAAGGAGAAGAAAAAGAGAAGAATCACCACCAAGAGAGACAAGGAGTAGAGATGATCATTATGAACAAAGACCTTCTCAAAGAAGCAAAGATCCAGAAAGGAAGGACAAATCATCAAGGAGCTATAGAAAACGAAGACATCAAGCTCATGTTGGTGAATGGGCATCCGGTTCCGACTCTGATAATCACTCGAGAGAAGCTACTACTCCGACTCCAAAGATACTCAAGATGAAGGTGTTGCCGGAATTACTCTTGTGTCAACCAACTCCTATGACATATTTGACTCACCAAATGAAGGAATTGGAAGATGCTTCATGGCTAAAGGCCCTAAGGTATCACACCCCGAGTATCTTGATTTCAATAGTGATGAAGATGACTTGCTAGGAGATGATGATTTACTTGTTGATAGCAATAGTGATGAAACTTTTGATGAAAACTATGATGAAATTGCTATTAATCATGCCAATCAAAATAAAACGAATGACAATCATAAGGAGAAGATTGAGCGTCTAACTAAAGAATTAAACTCTCTTAAGTTAGCTCATGAAACTACCTTGGAAAATCATTGAGAACTTTTAAGGACTTGATACGTCTATGTCATATCTATAATTTTTTATTGTTCCATGCCTATATTATACAACTTTCATATACTTTTGGCAACTTTTTATACTATTTTTGGGACTAACATATTGATACAGTGCCTAGTGCCAGTTCCTGTTTGTTGCATGTTTTTTGTTTCGCAGAATATCCATATCAAACGAAGTCCAAACGGGATAAAAACGGCCGGAGTTTTTTTTGGAATATATGTGAATTTTGGGAAGCGGAACCAACGTGAGACGATGCCTGAGTGGCCCACGAGGGTGGGGGGCGCGCCTTGGGCCCTCATGGCCACTCTGTAAGGCAGTTGATTCCCTTCTTTATCCACAAGAAAGCTAATATCCGGATAAAAATCGTGTCCAAAATTCAGCCCAATCGGAGTTACGGATCTCTCGGAATATAAGAAACAGTGAAGGGCCAGAATCAGGGAATGCGGAAACAGAGAGAGACAGAGAGACAGATCCAATCTCGGAGGGGCTCTCGCCCCTCCCACGCCATGGAGACCATGGAACAGAGGAGAAACCCTTCTCCATCTAGGGAGAAGGTTAAGGAAGAAGATGAAGGAGGGGGCTCTCTCCCCCTCGCTTCCGGTGGCACCGGAGTGCCGTCGGGGCCATCATCGTCACCGCAATCTACACCAACAACTTCACCGCCGTCATCACCAACTCTTCCCCCCACTATGCAGCGGTGTAGCCCCTCTTCTACATGTTGTAATCTCTACTTAAACATGGTGCTCAACGTTATATATTATTTCCCAATGATGTATGGCTATCCTATGATGTTTGAGTAGATCCGTTTGTCCTATGGGTTAAATGATGATCGTGATTGGTTTGAGTTGCATGTTTTATTATTGGTGCTGTCCTATGGTGCTCTCCGTGTCGCGCAAGCGTGAGGGATCCCAGCTGTAGGGTTTGCAATATGTTCATGATTTGCTTATGGTGGGTGGCGTGAGTGACAGAAGCACAGACTCAAGTAAGTAGGTTGTTTGCGTATGGGAATAAAGAGGACTTGATACTTTAATGCTATGGTTGGGTTTTACCTTAATGATCTTTAGTAGTTGCGGATGCTTGCTAGAGTTCCAATCATAAGTGCATATGATCCAAGAAGAGAAAGTATGTTAGCTTATGCCTCTCCCTCAAATAAGATTACAATAGTGATTACCAGTCTAGTTATCGATTGCCTAGGGACAAATAACTTTCTCGTGACAAAAAGCTCTCTACTAAAACTAATTTAGTTTTGTCCTTACCTTAACAGCCCCTACTTTTTATTTACGCGCTCTTTATTATCTTGCAAACCTATCCCACAAAAACCACAAAGTACTTCTAGTTTCATACTTGTTCTAGGTAAAGTAAACGTCAAGCGTGCGTAGAGTTGTATCAGTGGTCGATATAACATGAGGGAATATTTATTCTATCTTTAGCTCCTCGTTGGGTTCGACACTCTTACTTATCGAAAGAGGCTACAACTGATCCCCTACACTTGTGGGTTATCGGGACTCATGAGAAGTTACGCTTTGAAAAGCTCAACCTTGAGCAAGAGCATGAGTTCTTAAAAGCAATCAATGATGATCTTCGCAAGAAAAGTTCTTCTTACATTGCCAAGCGTTTACTCTTGTCTACTTACATGCCACAAGTAAAATCTAGTAACAAGAACAAGAAAGATATTTCCTCTAGTAGTAACAACAATCATGCTAAATCCAATGGTGTTGCTTCTAGTAGTTCTCTTGATTCCACTAATGATTCTCTTAGCCAAGTTAAACTTGAGCAAGAAAATAGCTTATTGAAGGGAATTATAAAGAAAAGTGTTTACAAGAGCCTTGCCGGGAGTAAGCAATTTGAGGAAATTGTACGCAAGTAAGGAAGGCACCGGAAGAATCAAGGTGTTGGTTTTGAACGAAAGTTCAATGCCAATGGAGTTGAGTGGGAGGAAGATCAATACCCCAAGACAAAGTTTGTTCCTCAATAAGAGAATTATGATCCTACTTCTTTTCAAGGGACACAAGCACAAGATGATCTTCCACCACAAGACCACAAGCTAAAGGGCAAGGACAAGATTCAAGAAGAGATTGATGCATTTGAAGAAGTTCCTAAGACCTTGGTCAAGTGGGTTCCCAAGAATACTTCAAGTTCTACTTCATCAAGTATGACTACAACTCCAAGGATTCCCATCAAGATGGTGTGGATCCCAAAGAAGATCCCAAAGAAGAAGAACTAGAAAGTTCTTGAGGGTGACTCCGCCAACATACTTCACTCATATCATTTTGGTGAGGACAAGTGCAAACAACTTCCATATCTTGCACTAGTTCAAGGAGCCACAAACCCTCTTGTTGGTAAGACAAGGGACAAGGTAACCTAGTGCTTTCATGGACATCATCATGTGTGCAATTCACTCTATGTACATGGATAACCTTGTTTATTCCTTGTGGGACTAACCCGTGTAGGTATTGAAAGTGCAACTCACTCCAATGGATTGCTCCAAATGATCTACATCAACATTGAGCATCTACATCTTCCATACCTACATGAAGTCCATCGACAAAACCCAAGGTTAGTTCATCCCTCTTAGGGGGATATCACATCTAGGGGGAGCTTTACTCTAATCAATTGGGCTAAAGCAACTCTAATGATGTGCAACAATGCTTTATGTAAAAAAGGTAACCCCACTTGTGCTTAAACAATGAGTATGACCTATGATAAACTATTCTCATTTGACTCCTAAGTCAATATACACATATATAGATGACCTAGTCATCGCCAATTGCTTGGTAGATGCTAGATTGGTTTTGCATGCTTTGCCACATGTTTCATTTGCTATCTTATCATGTGAGCATGTTGACTGCATATTTTTCTCATTCGAGGACATCCATTTGTTTTGCCAAATGGATGGACAAGAATGCCTAAGAACACCCTCTAGCTATCTATGCTTTTCTCATCTCAAACTCTATTCATGCTACATCACAAAGTTTGATCAAGTCAGATTCGAACCACTCTGTGAGAGGAGCACTCGGAGTCCCCGATTCGTCATAAACTTAAACTTCCAAAACCTCTTTGTGCATTTCGGTATGACCGAGTGATGCGGGGTCAACCCATTCTAGGCCGATCTTTCACGAAGAGGAGGGAAACCCACGAAGAACACGAAGAACACAAAGGGGAATCACGAGGGAAAACACTCAAGAACAAGTCCAATCACACATCCACTAGACAATCAAACACACAAGATCACAAGGTACATGAACAACAAAGGGAAAGATACAAGGTAGATTTCATCTCCGTGAGGAGGTCTTGAATCCGTGAAGGATCTTCCCGTTAGGGGTCTTGAATCCAAGGTGGATCTTCTCCATAGAGGGGCCGCAGTCTCTCTCGTGGAGTAGATCCGTAATGGATGAGCAAAGCTCTATCTCACATATGAGCTAAACCAATGCTAACCCTAAAATGGTGGAGGTGGAGGATTTTATATAGTCTAGGGCCACCAAGGGGTAAGTGAGGGGCGAAAGGGATACATGGGCCTCGGGCCCGAACACTGTACGCAGACAGGTATTGGTCGTCCGCTGGACACCAGACGTCCGGTGGCTCGGGAGGGACCAGACGTCTGGTATCTCTTGGACTTCCGGTATTTTCCTCTATTTGGGTTCTGTGAAGGATTTCACGGACGTCCGGTGGCTGCCGGTCGTCCGGCAAACGCCGGTCGTCCGGAGCCTGTAGCTTGCAGCAGCTCCGTTTCTCCCGTCTTCTCTTCCACGCTTCCCTCGCGGATGGTGTAGGTGATCCTTGGCGCTTGCACTCCTCCTCATCATCCGTGAAGCTCCGACAATACCTATGCATGCACACGAGTGGAGTGTCAAGTAGTATACCATCCTCGAAGGGGTCAACTGAACACGTGTAAAGGAGATGATTCACCTTTATGTATGAGAAGTAGAGGTCACACGTGTCACTTGCCAAGCTGATAGAAGGCGAGGGGCCCGATCTTTCGTTGAGATGATAACTATTGATTTGGTGGAGTCGACTTTGATAATCCTACTACAAACGTGCACGACGTTGCGCCTTAGCAATCGCTAAACCAATCTCCAGGGGTTACTGACAATGCCAGAAGCACGATCAGCCTGACCACGAAGATCTATTCCTGCATGCAATCGAAGAACAAGCAAGAATATGATAAAGCAATCTGAATATTGCAAATATAAATGAAGTATTGATAAAGGTGGGGATCCGTAAGCGGTCTTGGTCTGGTCGTTGGACACAAACGAAGTACACGAAGTTGCAATGGCTAAATTTTGACTAACAAATTCCAAAGAAAAAGCTACTAGATGGATCTACTTATATATGAGCAAGGGGTGGCGGCCAAGGAGGTGGAAGGACGTCCCAAGGCAGCCTAAACCTAACCCTAGGTCGTACAAGGCTCAAGGGACCAAGTGGAGGTGATGCAACACCTTTGGACTTGTAGTTTGACTCGGATTCTGCTGCAGCGTCAGATTGTTTCGTCGATATCTCAACGCTCCGGACGAATTTGAAGGTGAATCCAATTGGGTTTGAAAGTGTACGAAATCTAGTTTCCAACAAAAAAAGAAACACCCAATTCGGAGTCCGTATGAAGGAGTTCTTGCCATTTTGAGTCAAGAATGTCTGTGCAGTCCGAATCTGGATGCAGAACGTGAGAGACTTGGACTCTATCTTCTCTTGGCCCAAAAGTGACGTGAGAGAACTTTTTGAACAACACCTAAACTTCTCTTTTTCCCTTATCTTTATATGTGGATTGTACAAATGTCCCATACACCTGGAATTAGACATGGCACAAAAGTCTGTGAAGTATTTTCGTCCTGGATGACATAAATAAATTGTTGCATAGTTTGCATTGGAAATCACCTCACAAATATACATGTATGCAATATTTTTGGTCGTATCCAAGGTAGTCATGTCCTCATCATCCTCCCTTTCTCGAAAATAAAGCCGTCCTCGGCGTTGCTTAATCTGAAATGTGGGTAAGAAAATAGACAAGGTGTACATGTTGTATATGTATATGTCATCCATTTTTACTTCCCTTAATTTTCGCACATATGACACATGTATAGATGAGTAACTTTCGTAGTTCATAAATATAAAGCCAAAATATTATCACAAGAATTAGAAGCCATGAAAATATTGCAACTCAATTTGCACATATAAGTGAAGCTCTTAATCGTTACAAAAGATTGGCAATGCTCATCATTAAACCATCCCAACCTTGATGAACCATCACCAAGATTAGAGGTCTTATCAAAATGATTAAACATTGGCACAACTATTTTCAGACGTATTTGATCCAAATCTGATTTATTCCCTGATTCAAATGGTTCTTTCGCATCAATTGTTAATTCAATTGGTTCACTCACAATTGTTTGATCACATGGCAAAGTCAAATCACGAACATATTCCTCTAAAATAGTTGGTGTGATCAAAGTACTGGATAACTCATCGCATGGTTCATTTAAATTGACAAGGCATTCATCATACTCATGCGGAGGTGGAAGATCGGTACCTTTGTCATTACCTCTTATGATCAACTCAGATGATGTAGGCACTATCGGAGGTGATGTGTCACATGGTGGAGGTGATGTAGTCCTCACAACAACGGATGTGTCTGTCATAGTACGCCTAGTAGTGGAAGGAACAACCATATCATCTCTTGGAATGTGCACCTAGCGCTTATTCTCCTTATGGACAATATGTCATTTTATTTCTGTTCAGCACTACAAGCAAGACGAAACAAATGGTCCATAGGATAACACTCTTCATGAATTAGCATCTCCTGAATATCACGGTTTAATCCTCCCCAAAATCTATCCATAAAATCATCTTCACTTTCCTCTAAAAAGGAGTGCAACAAGGTAGTTCGTAAATCATCATAATATTTTGTTACGGTGTCACTACCTTGTTTCAAATTTTGTAGTTTTTTAATCATGCCACGAGTATAATAAACATTGAAAAATCTATCTCTCATCACAAGTTTTAAATCATCCCAAGTAGTAGGTACATGATTA
The DNA here is from genome assembly GCA_902687465.1 of Secale cereale. Lineage (NCBI taxonomy): Eukaryota > Viridiplantae > Streptophyta > Magnoliopsida > Poales > Poaceae > Secale > Secale cereale. The sequence goes on along the minus strand of LR738711.1, from coordinate 447,813,650 downwards.
CGTTATAACCGACAATATTCACTCCACCAAACTAAAGCATAACTAGTGAAAGAACCAACCGCAACCTTAACTTTTTTACGTTCATCAAAACTATGGGAAGCAAATATATTATTGATGTTGAACTCTCATTCAATATATAAATCAGGTTTAAAACGACCATGAAAAGGTGGCATGGAAATAAGAACATGTTTGTGCGCATTCTGATGTCTTTGTACCTCTTGTGATGGTGGTTGTATTTTCTGAGGTGATGACACATCTCCCACGATCGATGAAGCCCAACTGACTCTTGAACCTACCATGATTAGTAGAAACAAGAAACGAAATCCAAAAATAATGTTCCTGAACTACTAGGATGTGGTGGTAAAGCACTCACAGTAAAGCAAATATCAATATCTTACAAGTTCTTACCATGCAGCAGGTGGTGATAGGCAACCAGCGGTGTCAAATAACTCCAAAGATTGAGTAAAGCAATTGCCAGGTGAACGTACGTAAACACGGTGAAGAAATATGTGGAGCTGGGTTGGCTTTATATATGGTAGCAAAAGATTAGCAATAATCAATTCAGAGATGCCATGTTGAATAAACGCTCAACGACGGTACTGTGCTGGTCCTAGGCTAGACCGGACTAGAGACGCGAGCCTAGAACACTAATGAGGTCACGGTGTAGCACAACTAGCATCAATAAAGGATACGAAGTAGCTCTGAACAGCAAGATATAAGTGAAGATCACAACGGCAGTAAAGATAATGATGAAAACAACTGCCAAGCAGAATGTACAACTCTCTCTCCAACTTTCTTTTTCTTCTTTTTCTTTTTTCTCAAACTTTTTTTCTTTTTATTTCTCTCCTCTTATTTTTTCTTTTTTTCTCTGTCTTTTTTTCTTTCTCCCTCTTTCCAAGACAAACTAGATAAGATGCTGATTGGATCAAGCAAAGATGCGAACGACTTCAAGTATGATTGTGACAATGAACGATGGGTAGCACGAGGTGGAAATTGATGGATGAGGTGGTGTACAGCGGAAGGGATAACGATGCAGCGGTGACGTGACTAATGTGAACAGAACTCGAAACTCTAACGAACTAGACACAGACTAGCAACTCGACACGACGGTGCAACCGATAATTCAATAATGCAAACAATGAAAAGAAAATTGCAAAGGCTCAAACTGGCTAGGACAAAGGATGAATAGATCTAACTTTTTTTTGTGGCTTTTTCTTGGACAATAGGTAAGAAAATAAATCTAATCTAGGAATAACTTGAAATTCTCACCGAGCAACCTGAAAACTGATACCACTTGATAGAGGCGAGGGGCCCGATCTTTCGATGAGATGATAACTATCGATTTGATGGAGTCGACTTTGACGATCCGACTACAAACGTGCACGATGTTGCGCCTTAGCAATCGCTAAACCAATCTCCAGGGGTTACTGACAATGCCAGAAGCACGATCAGCCTGACCACGAAGGTCTATTCCTGCATGCAATCGAAGAACAAGCAAGAATATGATAAAGCAATCTGAATATTGCAAATATAAATGATGTATTGATAAAGGCGGGGATCCGTAAGCGGTCTTGGTGTGGTCGTTGGACACAAACGAAGTACACGAAGTTGCAATGGTTAACTTTTGACTAAACAAATCCCAAAGAAAAAGCTACTAGATGGATCTACTTATATAGGAGCAAGGGGTGGCGGCCAAGGAGGTGGAAGGACGTCCCAAGGCAGCCTAAAACTAACCCTAGGTCGTACAAGGCTCAAGGGCCCAAGTGGAGGTGATGCAACACCTTTGGACTTGTAGTTTGACTCGGATTCTGCTGCAGCGTCAGATTGTTTCGTCGATATCTCAACGCTCCGGACGAATTTGAAGGTCAATCCAATTGGTTTGAAAGTGTTCGAAATCTAGTTTCCAACAAAAAAAGAAACACCCAATTCGGAGTCCGTATGAAGGAGTTCTTGCTGTTTTGAGTCAGGTATGTCTGTGCAGTCCGAATCTGGATGCAGAACGTGAGAGACTTGGACTCTATCTTCTCTTGGCCCAAAAGTGACGTGAGAGAACTTGTTGAACAGCACCTAAACTTCTCTTTTTCCCTTATCTTCATATGTGGATTGTACAAATGTCCCATACACCTGGAATTAGACATGGCACAAAAGTTTGTGAAGTATTTTTGTCCTGGATGACATAAATAAATTGTTGCATAGTTTGCATTAGAAATCACCTCACAAATATACATGTATGCAATATTTTTGGTCGTATCCAAGGTAGTCATGTCCTCATCACAAGCGGACTTTTGACATGGTGATGTCCATAGGATGCTCCGCATCACCGAGTCATCCATTTCGGTCACACCAAGGTCACTAAGTTGATCTAGGTTTTCAATCGAGGTGCAACCGATTTGAACGTTTCGGTCACACCGAGTTGCAGCAACTGCTAGCAGTTTTGCATCTTGGTGCCACCGAGTCGTTCCACTCGGTCACACCGATAGGGTCAGGTTATATATACCGATGGGTTGAATTTTGGAAAACTTTCCGAAACTCTTCGCCCGCGCATAACCTGCTCTACCTCATCGGGTCCTTGGATCATCTCCTCGTCACCAGTGACCTCCCGCCGCTGGTCTCCATCGCCGTCAACGGCAATCTCAGCCATCGTTGCCGTCGTAGCAAGTTCACCGCCAAGTTAGGGTATGAACATGACACTTTGTGCTATTCTTTAACTCCGATTCGTAGCACATTACTTTGCCTTCATTCTTGCCATGTTTGAAATCTTCCTATCTAGCAGAATCTCCGTAGAAAGTAGTTTTGATTCGAAAAATTTAGGGTTAGGTCTCCGCCGAACTCATCTCGGACCGACCGAGTTGTAGAAATCGGTCTCACCGATTTGGCTTAGGCCATTGCACAAGTGATTTTTGGTCTGACCGAAAATTGCAAATCGGTGCGACCGAGTTCAACTCTCTGTGAAACCCTAACAATCTCCGTGCCATCGAACTGTGACTCGATCTGACCGAGTTCACTAGTTTAGGTTCCAAAAGTTGCTTGGGTATCACCGAGTTTAACAAATCGGTAGCTCTGAAATGCTTTCTGTAGAGAACTAAAACTAAGTTTTTCTTGTCATCTGTTTTGCAAAAATTCTGCACTTCGTGATGCTCATCCACTCTACCTCATCTACATCTATTCATAGGGTCAGTTTTTTAGTTTGCAGTGCCAAGATGTCTGGCCAGAGTGATAGCCAGAATTTGTCTGAGGAGCAAGTTAACTTGAGTGAGGGCACTAGTCCCTCTAGCGGCTCTGATGAGGGTAGCAGGAGCACACCTAGGAACTTGCCCAAGGCAGCTACCAAGACCAGGAAGAAGAAAGCCTCTGACAGTGATGATGAGGACTTTGTGGCTGATGAGGCCACTTCAAAGAAGAAGGTGCTCAGGAAGGAGTATGGCACAGCTGCTGCAACTAAACCAGGTCAGAAAAAGAAGATCCCTGCCAAGAGAGTTCCTATGTCAAAGGCCAGATCATCTACTCAAGAAACTATGGTATTCACACTTGAATCCAGAGATGATGAGCCAGCAGGTACAAAGAAGAGAGCTAGAAAGACAACAGCCAGAGTGATTGGCAAGCCATCCATGAGGGATGATGATGAAGCTGCAGAAGAAGAAGAAGAGGTTGCTGCACCAGCTCCTAAAGCTCAAAAGCTTATGGGAGATGCTTTCAAGTCTGGGCTGCCCCTTAATTCCCAAGATTACTCCCAAAGTTGTTCAAGCCACCAAGTCTGCACCCAAGAGAAGCACTAGAAACATTCCAGCTTCAGAAAGAACAAGGCCCTAGTGCCTGAGGTTGCTGAAGAAGCTGAGGCCCAAGTGCTCAAAAAGTTGAAGCCCAAGATCCCTGATCACAATGATGCTCATCTAGTAGCAGAAGACATGAAATTGAGGAAGGATGCAGGTCTCAGAATATGGAGACAAAGTGATCCATATTCTATAAGGAGAAGGACTGTTGTGGAGTACAGGTTTCACACCAAGGAACAGTAAGACTTCTATGAGACAGTTCTGCTCGACAAGAAGCCCATAGTGTGTGATATGAAGAGAGTGGACTGGGACTTCATTGATGAGAATGAAGATTCTTTCCCTAATGTGCATGAAAGCTTCAAAGCATGTGGTGTCCACAAGTTTATGGCTCAGAAGTTGATAAAGTGGAATGATGAACTCATCATGCAATTCTACTCCACATCTCACTTTTATCCTGATGGTAGGATTGTATGGATGTCTGAAGGTACAAGGTACCAATCAACTATTGATGAGTGGGACAAGCTGATTAATGCCCCTGAAGAGCATGAGGATGGTTTGGATGTGTATGCCAAGAAGAAGCAAGACCACAACTCTATGGCAAATATGTACAAGGAGATCTCTGATGATGACTTGGAGACACATAGGTTTGGATCTGTACATCACTTGTTGTGTGGTCTACCCACTATCAACACTATCTTGAGGCATACACTATTGCCCAAATCAGGAGATCAAAAGATGATAAGAGGACATTCTATCAAATTGCTGCATATATTTGATGTGCCTCAGAAGTTCAAGGTTATGAGCCTGATTGTAGAGACAATCAAGAGGACTACTGCAGACCAAAAGAGATCACGTGGGTATGCTCCACACATCCAGATGCTCATCAACTCCAAGATGGGCACAAGCACATACTTATTGGACAGCGAATATCTTCCCTTGGTGCCTGACTTTGAGGACAACACAATTGTCATGGATGAAAATGAACCATCATCTGTACAAGCACATGAAAGGAGAGAGAAAGCCAGAGCTGAGAAAGCTGCCAAGATGCCAAGTGCTGCAGAAGCATCTCAAATGACCCTCAAGTCCAAACAAGACCAAATGGCATATCTGATTCAAGCAATTATGAGGATTGAGAAGGGCTTGGCCACCCTGACTGGGAATTAGGAGAGCTTGGAGAGGATCATCGAGACTAAGTTCTATGGTCTTGATCTGAAAGTGACAGAGATTCAGTCTGCAGTTGAGAAGCTTCGGGAGGAAGCAGAGGAGAGGAGAAGACAGGCTACCACAGATGCATTTCAGCGAGTGCCTCGAGGTCAGAGATCTGCTGCAGTGCCAGTGCGTGATACGAGAGCTACTACATCAGCACCAGCAGCCACAACTTCGGTGCAACCTCCAGCAGCCACTCCACCAGCTCCAACTATGTCATGTGAAGCCTTCGTCCTGGAGTTCTCTCTACACCACCTCCCGAAGACCAAGCCTGAGGGACACATAGCACTATGCATTTTCAAAATTTTTGGTAACTTGTTGCCAAAGGGGGAGAAATATTAATAGATCATAGGCTTCGAGAGAGAGTGTTTTGCCTCTTTGGTCTCTCTTGCTTTGGGTTGAACTTTATTGTGTGTTTGCTTTATACTCTATGTCCGTGTGTGAGATACTTGTTTGATCATGTGAATGATCATATGCTACCTTAATGCTTGCTTGGATGATACTATATTTTATATCCTTATATGATCATTCACTTTGCTTGGTGATGAGTGCATGTTTTCAGTTTATATCATTTTGAGCGCTCCACCAAGATGTATGTGACATAGAAGAGTAACCCATGATCCTAATCGATTGTGCATTTGCATTCAAACACAAATTTTAAATAATGCACAAATTTAGGGGGAGCTCTTGCTTATCACATACTTCTCAAAGCGACGATGTATTTAAATCTTATTATCATTTGTCGAAGCTTATATCTATATGTTGTCATCAATTACCAAAAAGGGGGAGACTGAAAGTGCAACTATCCCTAGGTGGTTTTGCTAATTCCTAACAACATATAGCTTATTGAACTAATGCTATTACAAGATAAATATTTCAGGAAAGTTCAATGATTGGCATGGCATGGACTAGGAATGTGGACCCCTCAAAATGCTAAGGACAAAGGATTGGCTCAATCTCAAGACTCTACATTTTCCATTTTGGTGATCCAAGATCACATTGAGTCCATAGGAAAGACAATACTATTAAAAGGGGATGAGGTGTTTCTTAATGGGTTCTTGCTCAAAATGCTTAGTGATTTGCTCCAAAACCCTCAACCACTTTCTCACATCCACATATGTCCCAAACAAAAAGTCAAACTCGGCCCCACCGAGTTCATTTGACATAGCCACTGGCACAAAACCCTAGTCATTTCGGTCTCAACGAAAAGGATCTCGGTCTCACCGAGATGGGATTGCAAACTCTCTGTTTCCCTTCGTAATGTTTCGGTCTTACCGAGATGAGCGATCGGTCCTGCCGAGTTCGCAATGCAAAATCTCTGTTTCCTCTTAGTAACATTTTGGTCCCACCAAAATGAGCGAATCGGTCCCACCGAGTTTGCGTGACCAACTCTCTGGTGTGCTTATTACCAAAATCGGTCCCACCAAGATTGTGTAATCGGTCTCACCGAGATTACGTTATGCCCTAACCCTAATGAAATCGGTCCCACCGAGTTGATCATATCAGTCCCACCGAAATGCATAACGGTCACATTATGAACTAAATCGGTCTGACCGAGTTCTCTGAATCGGTCCCACCGAGTTTGGTAAATTATGTGTAACGATTAGATTTTGGGTGGAGGCTATATATACCCCTCCACCCACTCTTCATTCATGGAGAGAGCCATCAGAACATACCTAAACTTCCATCATACATCTTCTGAGAAGAGAACCACATACTCAAGTGTTGAGATCAAGATATTCCATTCCTACCATATGAATCTTGTTCTCTATCCTTCCCAAGTTGCTTCCCACTCAAAACCTTCTTCCACCATATCCATATCTGTGAGGAGCTATTTGAGTGTTGGGGAGACTATCATTTGAAGCATTTGATCAAGGAGTTCATCATCAACACACCGTCTATTACCTTTTGGAGAGTGGTGTCTCGTAGATTGGTTAGGTGTCACTTGGGAGCCTCCGACGAGATTGTGGACTTGAACCAAGGAGTTTGTACGGGCAAGGAGATCGCCTACTTAGTGAAGATCTACCCTTGTGAGGCAATTCCTTCGTGGGTGATGGCCATGGTGGGATAGACAAGGTTGCTTCTTCGTGGACCCTTCATGGGTGGAGCCCTCCGTTGACTCGCGCAGCCGTTACCCTTCGTGGGTTGAAGTCTCCATCAACTTGGATGTACGATAGCACCACCTATCGGAAGCAAGACAAAAACATCCGTGTCTACACTTGCGTTTGCTCCCTCCAAACTCCTCCCTTTACCTTCATATATGTAATTGTTTACCTTCATATATGTAATTGTTTACATTCAACTGTTATACTCTTAGAATTGCATGTGTAGGTTGATTCTTGACTTCTGCTAAGTTGCTAAAATCTGGCAAGAACTAATATTGGGAAAAGGCTAGATATTTATTTGGTCAAGTAGTCTAATCCCCCCCTCTAGACATACTTTCGATCCTAAACTTGAGCTGGATTGCCCCTGGACATTTTCTTGCTTCTTCATTAGTGTGTGGTTGAATTGACCTCCGCCTCCTCCACGCGTCAAGTAACGTCAGTTGCACTGGGTCCACCTTTGTAATGGCCCGTGAATGACTTTAACGCACGGAGGAGTAACTTCCAATTTACTCTTCCCACATGACTTATTCCCTCCGCCACGTACGCCGCATGCGTCGCGCAAGGTAGGTAACGGAGGCATGCGATGTGATACGTCTCCAACGTGTCTATAATTTATGAAGTATTCATGCTATTATATTATCCATCTTAGATGTTTTATATACATTTATATGCTATTTTATATGATTTTTGGGACTAACCTATTAACCTAGAGCCCAGTGCCAGTTCCTGCTTTTCCTTGTTTTTGAGTTTTACAGAAAAGGAATACCAAACGGAGTCCAATTGATGTCTCAATTTTTTATGATGTTTTATGGACCAAAAGAAGCCCCTGGAGTAAAAGAGTTGGGTCAGAAGAGTCCCGGACTGTCCACGAGGGTGGGGGCGCTCCCACCCCCCTGGGCGTGGGCCTTGTCTCGTGGATGATTCGAAGACCCCGTGGATGTGAGACCGACGCCAAAAATTCCTATATATACATAAACCTCCAGAAAATAACCTAGATCGGAAGTTTCGCTGCTGCAAGCCTCTGTAACCACGAGAAATTAATCTAGGCCCTCTCTGGCACCCTGCCGGAGGGGGCCATCATCACCGGAGGCCATAGAGGAGGATCCCGGAGGGGCCATCATCGCCATGAAGGCCAAGGACCAGAGGGAGAAACTCTCCCCATATATGGGGGAGGCCATGGAGGAGGAAGCGCAAGGGGTAGAACCTCTCCTCCTCTCTCTCTCGGTGGCGCCAGAGTGCCATCGGGAGGGGAATCATCGCCGCGGTGCCATCTTAGATGTTTTATATACATTTATATGCTATTTTATATGATTTTTGGGACTAACCTATTAACCTAGAGCCCAGTGCCAGTTCATGTTTTTCCTTGTTTTTGAGTTTTACAGAAAAGGAATACCAAATGGAGTCCAATTGATGTGCCAATTTTTGATGATTTTTTATGGACCAAAAGAAGCCCCTGGAGTAAAAGAGTTGGGCCAAAAGAGTCCCGCTCTGTCCACGAGGGTGGGGGGCGCGCCCACCCCCCTGGGCGTGGGCCCCTATCTCATGGACAATTCAGAGACCCCCTGGACGTGAGACCGACGTAAAAAATTCCTATAAATACATAAACCTCCAGAAAATAACCTAGATCGGAAGTTCCGCCGCCGCAAGCCTCTGTAACCACGAGAATTAAATCTAGGCCCTCTCTGGCACCCTGCCGGAGGGGGCCATCATCACCGGAGGCCATGGAGGAGGATCCCGGAGGGGCCATCATCGCCATGAAGGCCAAGGACTAGAGCAAGAACGTCTCCCCATCCAGGGGGGAGGCCATGGAGGGGGAAGCACAAGGGGGAGAACCTCTCCTCCTATCTCTCGGTGGCGCCGGAGTGCCATCGGGAGGGGAATCATTGCCGCGGTGATCGTCTTCATCAACATCACCATCCTCATCTCTTTTATGTGGTCCACTCTCCCGCACCCCGCTGTAATCCCTACATGAACATGGTGCTTTATGCCACATATTATGATCCAATGATGTGTTGCCATCCTATGATGTTTTGAGTATATATCCTTTGTCTTTGGGTTGATTTATGATCTAGATTGGTACGAGTTGTATGTTTTATTTTCGTGCTGTCCTATGGTGCCCTCCGTGTCGCGCAAGCGTGAGGGATTCCAGCTGTAGGGTGTTAGAATACGTTCATAATTCGCTTATAGTGGGTTGCTTGAGTGACAGAAGCATAAACCCGAGTAAGGGGGTTGTTGCGTATGGGACAAAGGGGACTTGATGCTTTAATGCTATGGTTGGGTTTTACCTTAATGTAGTTGCGGATGCTTGCTAGAGTTCCAATAATAAGTGCATATGATCCAAGAAGAGAAAGTATGTTAGCTTATGCCTCTTCCTCATATGAAATTGCAATGACGACTAACTGTCTTGTTAACAATTGCCTAGGACAATTCCGCACACCGATCCGTCATGATTCCACACTCGCTATTTATAATATTTAGTAATATATTCTAACTTTATGATAACGACACCTACTTTAATATTTTAGCTCTCCGATATCATGCAAAGTTATCCTCTTCATACCCACAACATAGTTGTATTTCTCATTTCTAGTTGGAAGCAAACGTCCGGTGTACGTAGAGTCGTATCAGTGGCAGATAGGACTTGAGAGAATATTGATCTTACCTTTAGCTCCTTGTGGGTTCAACACTCCATACTTATCACTTCCACTATTGGGAATTCTATGATGATTCCTTGCACTTGGGGACCATCAAGCTCTTTTCTAGCGCCTTTGCCGGGGAGCAATAGCGTGGGGTTGATATTCTCGTGTGTGCTTGTTTGTTTTCTTCACTAAGTATATTTTGTTTTTCCATTTTGTTTAGTTGTGGGTGAAACATACAAAAAAAAGAATGAAAATACAAAAAAATTATTTGCCGCTTATGCCTAAAAAGTTTTTCAAAAAGAGAAGTGATTGGAAAGTTATGCATTGAAGAAGTGAGGGTCGACCTTGAGCACTTGTGTTCATGCTCACGGAAACAATGTAGAATTTTTCATGGAAGTTTCTCTGTAAATAATTATCCCCTTGTATATGTCCATTGTATTATAAAAATAATGTGCCAATCTTTGGTTTTATGATGATTAGATTGCTTGTTTTCTATGTGCAGAGCAAAAAAAAAAACAGAAACATTGGCTGTAGCGCATGATTTTACATTTTTTACTGGAAGGTCAAATGGGTCTGAAACTTTTCGCATATTACTTCTATACAAATTGTTAAAATTGTCATATTGTTTTAGAATTTTTTAGAGTTACAGAAGTTTACTAAACTTCCAGATTACTACAGACTATCCTGTTTTTGACAGATTCTGTTTTCTATGTGTTGATCGCTTATTTTGATGAATCGATGGGTAGTATCGGGGGGTATGAACCATGCTGAAGTTGGAATACAGTAGATAAAGTGCTAATATGAAATTGGAATAAGTTTGCAACAGTACCTCAAAGTAGTTATTTGCTTTATTATACTAACGGATCTCACAAAGTTTTTGTTAAAGTTTTGTGTGGATGAAGTGTTCGAAATCGAAGAGCTATCAATATGTGAAGAATAAAGAGAGGCAAGAGTTCAAGCTTGGGGATCCCCAAGGCACCCCAAGTAAATATTTCAAGGATACTCAAGCATCTAAGCTTGGGGATGCCCCGGTTGGCATCCCATCTTTCTTTGTCAACAATTATCCGTATACCTTGGTTTTTGTTTTGTTCACATAATTTGTGTCCCTTGTGTTTTTTTTAAGAACCATGCTAGTATGAGATATACCTTCCTTGATTAATAGAATTCTTCATGTACTTCACTTATATCTTTTGAGTATGATCGTATAGAATTATCTTTGTGCTTCACTTAAATCTTTTGAGTACGGTTTAATAGAATGCTTCGTGTGCTTCACTTATATATTTTGACCGTGGATATTTTTGATCGATATTAATCCTAGAATACTCCATGAGCTTCAGTTATATCTTTTGGAGTATGAATAATACTATCATCTAAAGTGGATTTGGAAGAGTGTCAACTTTAGTTAGTAATGATTCCACTATATCGAGTTTGCTCCCACTATTCCGAATGAGAAGAATTTTGCTTATGTGGAGAGTAGTAAAATTTCTCTCCTTGTAGATCATGAAAAGAATGCTTTATGTGATGGTTATATTGTTGAACCCATTGATGATGCTACTAAAATTATTTATGAGGGAGGAATACATGCTTGTAGAAGTTGCAATAATATCAAGTTTCCTCTCTATGTGCTTAAAGTTTTAAAGTTATACTTGTCTTGCCTTCCTATGCTAGTTGATTCTTGTTCCTATAAATTATGTGCTCACAAAATCCCTAGGCATAGGAAGTGGGTTAGATTTAAATATGCTAGTCATATTCTTCATGATGCTCTCTTTATGTTTCAATTCTTATCTTTTATGTGAGCATCATTGAAATCATCATGCCTAGCTAAAAGGCATTAAAGAAAAGCGCTTGTTGGGAGACAACCCAATATTTACCCTTACGGTTTTTGTGTGTTTACATGATTAAGCTACTGTAGCAATCATGTTTTATAGCTTTTGTTTCAATAAAGTGCCAAGTAAGACCTTTGGGAAGACTTGGGTGAAAGTTAATGTGATCTTGCTATAGAAAACAGAAACTTTGCACTCACGGGATTAGCTGCCATGTTTTACAGAAGAGTGATTTTGAGTTGATTCTTTTTGCAGAAGATTAATAGAAAAATTCCTCACGTCCACCAATTTATTTCATAATTTTTAGAGTAGCAGAAGTATGGTTGTTGTTCAGGTCATTACAGACTGTTCTGTTTTTGACAGATTCTGTTTTCACTGCATAGGTTGCTTGTTTTCTAGTTTCTATGGCTTATATTTCTCATTATAAATTGTAGAAATAATATGGTACAGTAGGCATTGTGTGAGAACAATTATGAACCTTGTCTTTGACAGTACCAAAGTGAATGGTTTACTCTTTATCATACTAACCTATCTCACGAAGTTACGTTAAGTGTTGTGTGGTTGAAGTTTTCAAGCTTTGGGTGAGATATCGACATGAGGAGAATAAGGAGTGGAAAGACCCTAAGCTTGGGGATGCCCAAGGTACCCCAAGGTAATATTCAAGGAAGACTCAAGCGCCTAAGCTTGGGGATGCCCCGAAAGGCATCCCCTCTTTCGTCTTCAAAACTATCGGTATACCTTACTCGGAGCTATATTTTTATTCGTCACATGATATCTGTTTTGCTTGGAGCGTATTTTTCATTTTACTTGCTATTTGAATAAAATCATTGGATCTGAAATCTTGAATGAAAAAGAATCCTCCCATGGCTAGTTAATTATTTGACTACTCAGTGTCCTTCACTTATATCTTATGGAGTAGTTTGTCATTTACTCACGTGCTTCATGTGCATCCTATGAGTAAATGGTTGAATTAATTGAATATCATAAATCTGAATTTATATATGTTTCATATGCTTATACCATGGGGAGTAATGACTTCACACAGAATAAGTATAGGTAGTAAACTTATTGAAAGTTAGCGAACGCAAAATTGGTCGCTTGAACAATTCATGAAAGAATATTGAAGGAAGAGAGATTTCACATATAAATATACTATCTTGGACATCTTTTGTAATTGTGAGCACTCATTAAAATATGACATGCTAAAAGGTTGATGTTAGACAGGGAAGACAACTTAATGGGTTATGTTTTCCTATATCAGAAACGTTATATTGTCTTGGATCATCCAACATGTTGGGCTTGCCTTTCCCTCTCATGCTAGCCAAATTCTTTGCACCAAGTAGAAATACTACTTGTGCTTCCAAACATCTCTTAAACCAGTTTTGCCATGAGAGTCCATCATACCTACCTAAGGATTGAGTAAGATCCTTCAAGTAAGTTGTCATCGGTGCATGCAATAAAAAATTGCTTTCTAAATATGTATGATCTATTAGTGCGAAGAAAATAAGCTTTATACGAACTTGTGATAGGGAAGAAATAAAAGCGACAGACTGCATAATAAAGGTCTTTATCTCAAGCGGCAATATAAAGTAACGTTCTTTTGCATTAAGATTTTGTGCATCCAACCATAAAAGCGCATGACAACCTCTGCTTCCCTCCGCGAAGGGCCTATCTTTTACTTTTATCTTCTACCCTTATACAAGAGTCATGGTGATCATCACCTCACACACACACACACACACACACACACACACACACACACAGCCAGTCTATTCTCATAATATTATGAGAATAATATTCTCATAACACTTCCGCACTGCACGCACAACGCGAGTGCATTGCACGCACAACGCGAGGGCACTGCAACACAACGAAAGGTGAACTTCGTTTCGAAAAAACTGTACGTGCTGTTTTATGTGTACCTTTTTTGCTCTAGTTTCTTAACCGTTTATCAGAATTATGCGTGTAATATACCGTTGAAAAGCTATGGAGTAGACACAACTTCGCCATGTTGAACACTTTTCAAAATTCATCATAGTTTAAGAGCAGTTTCGAAAATCGTGCGGCTCATAACGAATGACAGCGAGCGTTTTTTCACGTTTTCTTCTAAACCGCTCGTCGGAATGAATCAAATGATATATCGTTGGATAGATATCGTCGAGGCGCATCTTTTTCATATGTATTGTTTTCTCTAATTCGTTACGGTCTAAGAGCAGTTTTGAATTTAACAAATCGCGGAATTATGTTTTTTCGAATTTTATGCAATTTTCGGTACTATTTTAGCTTCGGTTTTTTAACCGTTTGTCGCAACGAGGCGTGTGATACGCTGTTGGAAAGCTAAGAACGAGGCGCAACTTTCATATGTTGAAATGTTTTTGATATTCCTTACGGGTTTTAGTTAATTTTGAAAATCGTGCGGCTGACTACGAGAGGCAGCGGCCGTTTTTCACGAAATTTTTACAAACCGCTGGTCGAAATGATCCAAACGATACACGGTTGGAAAGATATCGCTAATTTTTCATGTAGAACACTCCCTCTAATTCATTACGGTTTTAGAGCCGTTTTGAAATTACTAAAACACGGACACTCTGTTTTTCACGACACCAAAATCGACAAGTGAACCACATCGGAAAGAAAAGCGCACTGGTTCAAACTGAAAACCGCACTGCATCAGACAATCAATTGAACTTCATGATTTATTTTGTTGGACGTAGATTTTTCTCAGAGGAGTTTTGTTGTCTTTTTCCAACTTTTTTTTCGAACGAAAGTGGACCGCAACACTCCCGAAAGTGAAGCGGAACACTACCAAAAGTGAACCTCATGATTTGCTGTTGTCTTTTTTCGTACTAATTAATTTTTTACTCGCGTTGACCAGGCGAGTGAACCGCATGGACTGAGCAAGTAAACAACATGTGATGAGAAGTGAGCTGCTTTCCGATGTGTTTTTGTTTTGGATCACCAAGTGAACCACAAAGGAGTTTTATGGCGAACTTTGTGAGAGAACAAAGTGAGCTTCAAAACATACATATCCATTCATTATTTTGATACAGCCACACCGCGACATTCACGCGAATCCAAAACACATAAAATCATCAATAGTGGACTGCACGCCCGAGCTGGGCGGACCGCGAGCCACTCGCCGGCGAGCTGCAAGTTCTGAAACTTGCCATCTACGACGCGTGCGGCGGCCTCGGCGTGCGCTTGTACAGGCCACACCTGTGCTCACATGGTTTGAGGAGCAGCTGACGGCGCTGGCCTTCTTCCGTGACGGTGGCTTCTACACCGGCCACTGTGCAAATTAGATGCAACGGATGTGGACGCCATGAGAGGCTACAAAGAGCTGCAGGCAAAGTGAAGGTGAGTTGTATACGCGCATGTGGATGTGGAGTTTGACGAGAGGCTGAGGTGCGACCATGGGAAGGCTTGTTGCCATGCTTAGCTCCAGTGGGAGGAACTGGAGGAGTGCACGGGGACAGATCCACCGCGTGAGCAGGGAGGCGCTGTTGCCGCATCCTCGCTAGCAGCGGGAAAGGAAGTGGCCGCTCGAGGCCGGTGGCTGCGCCGTCGCTGTTGAGCTTCTGTCATCATCGCCACCATCCTCCATCGTACACCCGGGCCGTCGCTGTAGGCCGGTGAACCGCACTCCACGGCCCGGCGAGCTGCACGCCGAACAACAGTATTAGGGATGGTGCACGCACAGGCAGCAGGTGGCTCATCGGGAGCCCCTATGCTCATGATGGTGAAGGGGGGCTACACTCTCCACCACTGTGCCAAACTGCACTGCAGTGTGGCGGCTGTGCAGAGAGTAACCAGATCACATGCAAACTGCAAAGAGGGGCGGAGGGGACGCGAGCCCGAAGATGTGCTGAACTGCACTGCATCGAGGGCTAGGCGTGGCGCTGCCCGACGCCGGAGGGAGGGCGGGGCTGGGGAAGGCAGGGGTGCAGCGGAGCTCGGATTAGTCACCGCGGGCGGTTAGTCCAGCCGGGGGAAGTAGAAGGAAAAGAGGTTGGTCGAGAGCGGCGGGATTCATCGGTGCGGCGGCGTGGGGCATGGGATGCACCCGGAGGAGTGAGGTGTGTCGCCGAGGGTGTGGACGTGACCGGTGGTGAGCTGCAACGCCGCGGGGTGGGAGGTGGACGGGGCGGGCGCACTGCCGCGTGGTGGGAGGTGGTCGGGGGTGGGCACGCCGTCGCG